>OX439421.1:4805000-6005000 GCA_949319885.1 Mecyna flavalis | reverse complement strand
GGGGCTAGATGGCGCTGTGTGAATAATGTGCAGAGATATTTATTAATTACTAGCTGACCCAGTGAACTTTTTATCACTTCTTATTTTTCTCTCAATTCTTTTTTTGTTGGACTTCCACGATTATTTCAAGACTAAAATTAGTCAAATCGGTTCAGCCGTTCTCGAGTTTTAGCGAGACTAACGAACAGCAATTCAATTTTATTTATATAGATTATTATTATTAACTTACAGATATATTCGTCTAAACTAGGTTCTTCAAGCTCACTGTAACTGACTCGCGGCAACCGCCGCAAGTTGTGTCGCCTCATTACGCTTCCTATAAAAATAATACCAATTTAAACTATTACATATTAGTTTTGCTTTAGTGTAATAGCACTGAGCTCTATGATAATACGCTCTGCTGTAATAGTTAATAAGTCGTACTTATAAACTATACAATGTTGAAACATGTTTTGTTTGCGTAAACATGTCTGTTTTCTATCAAACAAAATGAAAAATATCTTAATTTTTGTAGGCTTACGTGTCAAGAAAAGCTTAAATCCCCGAAAAAAGGCACGATAAATAGACCATCAAGGCGTTTCAAAAATGAAATCAATAAATTCATTCAATCGTTTGTTACTTATAGGCTACCATACAAAGTACCTATTCGATTTAGAATTTACCTCACACAAATGTAAAACATGATTGAAAATATCTAAAGTACAGAAGTATTTGGAGTTTTAATAGCACTGCTAAATAAAAACCACAAATATACTAAAAATAACAACAGTTTTCTTACCAGTCAATCAATCTTCCACTATTTGTTGAAAAACGCAAAACTTGGGAATATTATGGTTGGCGCATGGCGCTAAAATTATCAAGTTTTGTCAAACTTTTTATTTTTTCCCGCCCAAATTAAAATAAAGTATAACTGACCAATAAAGATATTTTAATTCAATATTTGACCAATCAGAAAAAGTAATGATGCCAACTGTATGAAAAAAAACTACACAGATAATAAAAATTATATTTCATACTTTTTTTTGTTTATAGTATCTATACAAATAATTGGTGCGTGTGTACAAAAAGTGGATTGGTGTGGTGTAAAGTGATGTATGTAAACAATGGGTGTGGTCATAGCTGGGCATCGTTAATCAAATAGTTAACTTCGTTAATCGCTAATCCGTTACTAAAAAAGTTAACTTCGTTAAACGTTAAAGCGCTTCTTTTGGGACGAATTAACGCAAGTTAACGTTAATCGTTAATCCGTTAACACATGGTAAATAATGCTTAAAAAAATCAGAAATTAAAGGGGTTATTTACCAACTGGACACACGAGACTAGACAAGGTGGGTCCATTTAGTGAAATTAAAATTTGTATCATTTATTACTTTGTTATCTCGTCACGAAAAGATTTACTTTGTTTCAGGTTACAGTGTGACTCGTTGGGATAACTTTGTAAAATGATTTCCAACTAGTCACACAGAGTCACACTTGACTGTAACCCGTTGGGAGCAGTGGCGTAGCGTATTCCCAACCAGTCACACTCATTCAATATTTCAATCTACAACAAAAAATATTGAATCTCCAGTTACACTGTAAGGAGGTTATCTTTATGATATTCAATGATAATAAAAGACAAGAGAAGAACTAATTCAAAGATACCGGTTGAGAATAGTGCTTTTACAATTTCTTCTTCATTTCATTCCAGGTCCACGACTGGTGGACGTTTTCTGAGGTGGACGTTCAGAATAATATATTTATCTCTTTTTCGCTGTTATTGTTCCTAACGTGCCCTGTTGGTGAACTTTGCGAACAAAACTTAAAAGTTGTCGCAACGTTGCTTGGTGGACCTTGGGAATAATCCAAATGAAGTAAGGTTGTTATTCGGGCAATTAATTTCTTTCTCAAAGGCCGGCAACTTACTTGTGACTCCTCCGGTGTTGCAGGTATCTATGAGCGGCGGTGATTGCTTACCATCGGGTAGGTACATTAAAAAAACGCAAAATTTGAGTTCTACTTATTATATTTTTCAACACCGATACTTATATTTCCGTAACTTTGATTCTTTATAGTTGCCAAATCGTTTAGTCAGACGATGGTCTATTTACGTGGCATTAATCTACGTGATCTCAGGCTTTACCATCATCATCATTTCCTTGCCCTTATCCCACGTTATGTAGGGTCGGCGCAACATGTTTTTTCCTTCCACACACTCCTATTAGCCGTCAATTCTACATTCTCTCCTTTTATTTTCAAATCATACTTCACGCAATCCATCCATCTCTTTTTCGGTCCTCCTCTGCTTAAATCTCCGTCTACGCACATATATATCTATCATTCTTTTGGCGACATGTGTGTCTTCTCTTCTCATTCCATATTAACCTTGCACTCCTTACTTTATCCACTACCGGTGCAACTTTCAAACTTCCTCTTATATACCTACTCATTCCTAATCGTATCCAACCTCCACACATCCATCTTAGCATGCGCATCTCAGTTGCATGTACCTTTTTTTCGATCCATACATTGCGACAGGTCTGATGACCGTTTTGTAATTTTTTCCCTTAAGCTTAAGGGGCATCCGTGGGTCACATGTTGTTCGCGAGATCTGTCGCCACTTCATCCATGCTGCATTCATTCTATTCTGCACGTCCCGTTCCATGCTATGCTGTTCGTTCAATGTTTTGTACTTACTTCACCATAATAATGTTCTTATTTTATCAAACGTGTTCAGTTGACGAAAACATGAAAGTGATTTATTTTAAGTTTTCTTAAGTGGACACGTGTCGAGATGACATAGTAATAAATGATAGAAAGTTTAAATTAATTGACACAAACAAAAAAAGAGTGTATATTTAGAGTGTTTAATGGCACGGTGCGGTAAACCGTCCTCCTAGCCGAGTTTTTCAACTACGGCGGCCAATCTTTTTACGATCAGCAAACTACGCAGGATATATTTAAGTGCACAAGTGAGTTCGCAAGCACAGTTGCACTCTCTATTCCCTCACTCTCATACGGTGGGACAATAGTAAGTAACGGATTAACGGACTTGGAAAAATGTAACGGAAGTTAACGAGTCCGTTAACATTTTTTTAAGTTAACTTAAAAGTTAATCCGTTACTGGAAATGTTAACTTCGTTAATTAACGATTAACGGATTAACGAGTTAATGCCCAGCTATGGGTGTGGTAATAATCCACGAGTTCCGTTCTCGATAGATTTAACAGCATTCTTACGGTGATCCCACACGGACGCGCTGCGCTGCGCTGCGTCGACGCACCGCAAGCGCTCGACGGAATGGGTGCCGTGCCACACGATCCGATGCGTCGTCGCAGCAACGCGCTGCGTTGTCCACGCGTCGTCGTGCGTCGTCGTGCGTTGTCTGCGTTGATTTTAGGTTTACGGTGATCCCACACGGACGCGCTGCGCTGCGCTGCGCTGCGCTGCGTCGACGCACCGCAAGCGCTCGACGGAATGGGTGCCACACGATCCGATGCGTCGTCGCAACGCGCTGCGTTGTCCACGCGTCGTCGTGCGTCGTCGTGCGTTGTCTGCGTTGATTTTAGGTTTAGTTTGTGATTTTTATCCCATAAAAGAGGTCTTTCCTCAACTAATGAGATAAGGTAGTCCACGTCAATGTAATTAATAGTATTATGATGATTTATGTTCTTGGGGCGCACCGCTATCTCGACTGCATAAACCATACTGCGCGACGCGTGCGTCGTCGCTCCGTCGTCGGAGCGCTGCACCACTCCCCCCGCTTCGTCTGTCGGCTACGCGTGCGTTGTACACGCGTTACGGCGACGCGCGTCGCCACAACGACGGACCGTGTGGCATGCCGTTCAATTTGTATGAAATATAACGCATCGACGACGCTCCGTCGACGCAGCGCAGCGCAACGCGCCCGTGTGGCATCACCGTTAATTGATTTTTTTTATTATCTGTCCCATAAACTACAAAATCTGACATTTAGATTTAAAAAAAGTCAAATATTCAAATGTTAATAATGTCAACAAACGTCAAACAAGTGAAGTTGAAGTTTGAACTTGTAGCAAATTAAATTGTAAAATTCTGTTTGTTTACTCATTATTATTAACTTTATAAAAATATGATCTATTGTGTCAGTAAATAATTACATTCACGTGCTAATTAACTTAAGAAAATAGTTTATACTTGATATTAAGTGGCAATATGAGTGCGCCTTATACAGAATTAGATCAGCCTTTGGAAGAAACTGCGCTCCTTTGTAGAGGATGCCTGGCAGAATCTGGAGAGATGAAGGATATGGTAGAATGGGGCCTGACCGATGACTTCTACAAGTTAACAGAAGTTCAGGTGCGTCAATGCGTGCATAATGAACAAAATAGTATTGTGACATCCGAATATTAAAACATGTTTACTTTTTACTATTTTGCTTGAAATAGGTTAGTAAAAAAGTTTTTTTAAATTTAAATTAATGTCCTCCGAGATTTCGGCTACGGCGGCCAATCTTACGATCAGCCAACTACGCAGGATATATTTTAGTGCACAAGTGAGTGTGCAAGCACAGGTGCACTCCCTATCCCTCACTCTCATTACACGGTGGGACAGCAGTCTGACACGACTGGAGAGAGTTAGGCGCAGGACCAACGGTTTAACGTGCTTTCCAATGCATGGGGGTGTTTTTACACTGCCAATTTCTAGACTCCAGACTATGACTGACTTTTCTGAACAGAAAAACCCAATTATAAATTTTTTGGTCCAACCTTGGAATTGAACCCAGGTCCCCTGGCGCGGCTGTCGCTTTAAAGTACAACCAACTAGCCACTGGGCCACAGAGGCAGTTAGCAGAGATTTTAAATTATTATTTATCAAGCTATTTACGATCACTGCCTAGTTTTCAGTGAGAGCTTAAAAAAACCACTTTAATGTTGACAATCTCCAATTGTTTACTAATTCCACAGAACCTGAGACACTCTTATGATACAAATATTTATAGTAAACGGGGATTTAATCTGCAATCTCTGGTATAGCATAACATTTAATTTTCCAGGTTTGCTCATCAGAAAGCTTGTCCCAACTGCTATGCACCACCTGTGAAGACGCTTTAACGAAGTGCAAAGACTTTCGGAGCCAGTGCTGGAACTCTGATGCCCTGCTAAGGAAAATAGCTAAGGTATACATCATCATCATCTTCTTATCACATACACTGGTATTACATAAGACATTTGTTTGTTATAAATGTTATACATAGGAGTAATGCAGGGGTTCCCAAAGTGGGCGATAACGCCCCCTTGTGGGCGTTACAGGCCTAAAGGGGGGTGGTAAGAGACCCAGAAATCCAGAAATCTCCGCTAATATAGCTCACAACAATAAATTAATTTAATTTGAAGTTATAGTGATTTTTAAGTAGGTGAAAAAATGGGGGCACTAAAAATAAATTTATTTTCAAAGTGGGCAGTAGACAAAATAAGTTTGGAAACCCCTGGTGTAATTTAACATTGTTGCCATTAAAAAATCTTTCTTCCTTTTATTTCACCAAAAATATTTTAGTAGGTAACTAGGTACCTATGTCTTGGAAGTTTATTGTATGTATACTTTACATTGTATAGCCAACTTTTACTTATAAGTGTGGTTTTTGTTGCTTTGCAGATGAAAAAAGACGACGCAAAGAAAAAAACTTCGGAAGAACTCGCCGGTGAAGTTGAAAATCAACAGAATATTGTTGAAAATGAAGCAGAGGCTACGCCAGAAACAACAATGTCTTGTGTGATGTACGATACACAACTGGTTATAATGATCACTGCTGCAGATACTGATTCGAAAATCTACCTCTCATGTCCTTACAGTCAATGCGTACAAAAGTTCATGAAGAAAACAGATTTACTCCACCATTTAGTAAGATCACACAACATAAATGGGAAAACTTTTACAATAGATTTACAGTACTATTGTTACCATACAAATTGCGTGTACCATGTTGACTCGAGATCGAATAAATGGTTCTCAGGCAGAAAATTCCTTAATCAACATAACAATAAAGTTCATAAATACAAAAATTTTCAATGTGAAATTTGCTCACAGAAGTTTTCGACCGAATCTGCATTCAATAGACATTTGAAAACTTGTAACATGACTTATACTTGTCAAGTCTGCAATGTTACTTATAACAGTAACGAAAAACTCTTAGTACATTTAATGCGAAGACACCCTGCTTTACATAAACAGTATAAAGACGAACGTAAAGCGAATAAAAGGAAAGCTAAAGTCGAAATTGAAACGAAAAAGGTGAAAATGGATGAGAAATTAGATTGCATTTGCGATAGTCCAAAAAGGTCTTTTGCAACACAAACATTAAAACCTGAGGAGAATATTAAAAATGACGTTACGCTCTCCCCATGGTATACTAATACAACTAAATCCGATAGAACTGATGAAATATCAACCCAGACGGTTTTTGAAGACTTACTATCTTTGAAATCTCAAAATAGTGAAGATGAGTCCTTATTCTTTTCAGAAAACGTTTCTCTATCTGACATTCAGACTCAAACGTTTCCTTTAGAATTTGGTCTAAGTCGATCTAATAAAGAAACTATTACTTCTGAAACACAGTCTCCTGATTTGAGCATAAAAGAAACCCAAACGTGCTATTGTCTCTACGATTCTCCTAAAATTAACTACAAACTGTTTGACAGCGTGTCTTCAAGTCCAGCTAGTATAAATTTAACGTCTACTCAGACTCAGACTTCAGATAAATCTCCAATAAAATGCGACGTGTTATTGAGTTTCAATACTATTGAAACACAGACTTATTCCGAAGATCTTACAAGCAAAAATGATAATGCTTAATCACATTTTTTTGTTCCTAAGCCATTTCAATGATTTCTATCTAAAACCAAAGTCAGATCGAATTCCATCTCTTTTTTATGATAAGTCGTTTGGTGTGAGAAGTTGTTAGGTACAAGAGGTCGCGGATTTGAAAATTTCTGAACTATTTCTTTTTATTTATTTATTTACTAACACTCCCTCGCGGTTTCACCCGCGCGTAATTTCATTTTTAAACTATCCCCCTCCCCCCCCCTTTTCCGGGATAAAAGGTATCCTATGTTCTAATCCCGGTTATAAACTATACGTGTGCCAAATTTCATCTAAATCCGTTCATCCGTTCTCGAGTTATAAATAGTGTAAATAACTGTCATTTGATAACGCCGCATAAAGACAGTCAGCAGAGAGCCTAATACGAGAGGATACGGTCTTTCCCGTTTACTAGCTGACCCGGTGAACTTCGTATCACTTACCTACGTTTAAACCTTCCCTGGACTTCCACGAATATTTCAAGACTAAAATTAGTCAAATCGGTTCAGCCGTTCTCGAGTTTTAGCGAGACTAACGAACAGCAATTCATTTTTATTTATTTAAAAGATATGTATGTATTCTACTTAATTGACGGTATTTCGTTATATTATGTAGATGTAAGTTAAAATGCAAGCTTTAATTCTAATGTTCAGATCTTGGCACTATTTGGTTAATAAAAATATCCTTAAAAAGAAATGTGTTTTATTCAATTGTTTCTAAAATGTATTCTGTGTTGACTATGGACCAGTTTCACGACTGTCAGATAAGTCTCTGATAATAATTTATCCAGCAGCCAGTCAATGGCCAATCAAGAAAACCAAAGAGATATCTGTAAAAAGAATCTAAATAAAGGTACTAATAAAATAAACGAGTGACGAGAATAGATCTCGATTGACGAGCCATTTGGTGTAATGGTCGTGAAGTCGGCTATTACTCCAGAGGTCGCGGGTTCGATCCCCGCACGGTACAAACATTTGTGTGCATGAACATGTCTGTTTGTATCGGTCTGGGTGTTTCTATGTATAATATGTATGTATTTACAAAAAAAAAGTAATAAGTAATGTTTATCCGTTGTCTGGCACCCATAGCACAAGCTAATGCTTAGTTTGGGGCTGGATGGCGCTGTGTGAATAATGTCCAGACTCCAGAGATATTTAATAAAGAGGAAAGTTGATTGTTTGTTTGTTTGTATTGAAAAGGCTCTGAAACTACTGAACTGATTAAAATAATTCTTTCACTGTTGAAAAGCTACAATATCCCCTATACTGTTTTTATTATACCCTACATTATAGGTACTTTGACCCCGGGCCGGAAATGAGGGGAGGGCTGGCTGCGGTGGTGGTAAATATCATGGAATTCTATTGTAAATACATATCGAAAAGAAAATCTACAAATACATATTTTAACATAGAGATGGGATGGCTGTATGTTACGGAGTTGCTTGGTCCGTTTAGGTAAAAAAATTATGACAATGGGTTACCATTTGTGGCAGATTATTGCCATTTTGGAATAATTCACCCCTTTTTGTCTACGGCAGATTATGCTGGTAAGTTTCATATTAAATTTGGCATATTTTTGCAAATTGTAGAAATTCCAAGAAAATTATGTAAAAAAGCAGTTGCAGTTGTCTTTGTTGTTGAACTTTTTTGATAAGCAATAAGAAGTTTTTTGGTTTTTGGCAAAAGTGTTACACGTCTGGTGCAAACATAAGTATACCCAAACCCCCAAACCACAACGCTTATCATTTTGGTTTGAATTTGAACTGAATTTAGGTGTGTGTGTGTGTGTGTGGCAGATTCACCAATTTTGAGATGGTCACACTGTCGGATCGATTGACAGTTATTTGACAGCATTTTGACAGTGACACACAATGGACGCTTGGTGGCTTGCTTGACGTTTGTTGTTGTTGTGCACTTTTTGTTTGGGCCGTTTTGTTGTTGTTTTTAATTACTGATACGATAATTAAATAGCCTGGCAGACAAAAGATATGTTCTAAAGCTTCTAAAACATATAAATATAATTTCACCGGCTCATCAACACACAGTAGAAATGAAAATATCACTTTTTATTAACTGCGAAGTTGAAATTGATAAAACTTAGTTTTTTAGTGAAATTTCGCAAAAATGAGTGCTCTCGTGGTTTGTAGGATGTGTTTAGCATTGGACGCTCGTATGTACGCGATTACCAATACGCCGTTGCAAGAAATATATGAGAAAATGACAAACATATTGGTTGGTATATTGATTTTAATTTTCTGAAAATAATTCTACTAAAAAGAAAATAGAATAGGTACACAAAATCGCTATTTATAACCATACATTAACACAATAGATTTAATACAAGGGTCTGAATGTCTATAAAAACGAATAGAAAAAAAATTAAAAAAGAATCTTATGTGTTTTTCTGTCTAGACCTAAAAAGCATAAGTTCTGTAGAATAGACAAAAACCATTTGTAACATAATAAATTGCAATTAAAGAAAAGTAATAAGTTTTTATGTAGTTATTAGTAATGTAGATATTAGTCGTCAAGCCTACAAAAAAAAGCAGCCTATAGTCAGAGGCCATTTGCAATAAGCTGTACAAGAAAATAAATACAACATTTGAACTTTGTTATTATCTACAGCTGATTTGTAGAAAATATAAAATTGCAGAAATTGTTGTATACATTTTAACAAAAAAATACATATACACATTTATCTATAAACATATTGTTAGTTGAGCTATATCAGATATTAAGTCCATTAATTTATAATTGCTTTATTATTGACATTATTGTTTACCTATATTAAATAAAATATATAATCACAAATTATAGAAATATGTTTTTCTTTTCTTCTTTACTCTACAGCTTCAAAACGAAGATGGCATACCAATCATGGCTTGTTACATTTGTCACTATTTGCTCACAAAAAGTCAAGCGTTCATCGAAAAGGCGTTGAAAGCTGACTCTCTGCTCAAACAGATAGTGAGCTCTGAACTAGGGGTAAGCACCATGACTTATTATCACTGAATCACATATTACATTATCTATACTAATATTATGAAGAGGAAAGATTTGAATGTTTGTTTGTTTGTATTGTATTGGCTCTGAAACTACTGAACCGATTTGAATAATTCTTTCACTGTTAGAAAGATACACTATCCCCGTGTGACATTATAGGTACTTTTTTAAAAATCATTATGAATATATTAACATAGATTACTCTTACAATAAGAATAAATAAACTGATATTCTTCTTATCAATAAATATATTCGTTTATATAAAAACTGTGACCCAATTTTTTTCGGTGAAAAACATATTTTCGCGCCATAACCGCAGGCTAGCTAGACCTGCGGTCGTGTGTGGGACTCGAGACTAAAGCATCCACTACCCACTAAACTCCCCCGGTTTCCACTTCACACACGATCGGGACGAGCCGGTGCCAGCCTTGTGGGTACTGACCAGCCCAAGTGAACCCTGCTCTAAAACTTTTTTTTTTTTTTTTTAATGTGGGGTATGCGTTACGCATACCCTCGGCCGGGTGGTGCTGGCGAGAAGCGACAACACCACCCGTCAGAGGGTTATGCCCACTAAACCCCACAGTGCCCAACAGACGCCTTAATGGTAGTGTCACAGGAATCGGCATAGCCTTGCATCTGTGACACTACCAGCGGATCCCTCGCGTCCTCCGCTTTGGAGGGTGGGGAGCAGCACTTGGCAGCTACCGCCGACACGGGGGGCCTACTGGCCCCCTGTACTACCGCCATGCCACAACCTGCGGTGTGGCCCCGCTTGGGCCGCCGATGCGCAGGGGGGAACGGCAACGTAACACCGGCCCCCTCCAACCGGTTGCGCACCGCGGCCCCCACCTCGCGCCCGAGGGCGCGCTGAGCAGACAGTAAAATGACTACTGTCCGCTCCCCTCGTGTCGCAGGCAGACCTGTCTGTTTCGATGGTCCGCCCACTTGGCCACTCTTAGTTCACCGGAGCCCACCCGGCTACTAAGCCCCCCCACCGCGACAAGGTGATGGCCCATCGGGGGGGACCCTGCTCTAAAACTTCCATAAACTTTCAGATGACAGAGAAATCTATAAGCATGTTAAGCCCTCCTCTAAACAACTATCTGAGTGTGTCACCGGTTGACTGTGTGAGCTATGGCGAAGCTGAGTCAGTGGAGGTGCCGGTCAAGATTGAGCAGTGCCCGGTCAAGAAAGAGAAGGAGGTGGAACCTGAGATGGAAGATGTGGCGACAGGTATGGTATTGTCATGTATTTAGAAGTTAATAATGACGATTTAAAAGTTTTGCTCTAGTGCAGGGGTCGGTAACTTGTGCATATGCAGCTCTTTGGATGTGAAGCGGCGGCTCTTTGGTTCCATACGCAGCTATTATGAAACTATTTGATATTGGCAAGAATATTTTTTTTGGCTCTTTAAAAACTTTTAAATTTTGTAAATTGCCATTTTTGAATCTTCCGATTCATATGGTTGCCGACCATTGCTCTATTTAGTAGAGTTGAGGTTCCTGTATTATGCAGTGCTAGAGATGCGTTTAATGTTTTTTTCTGGTAGTGTGACCACGAATTTTTTATCGTTTTGGATCCGTGGAGATCAGTACTGTAACTGAGTATTTCATGAACAGAAAATGTGCGGCCGTCGCTTCAAAGTGCAGTCTGTTAGCCACTGCACCATGAGGGCAGTAATTTCTCTCACCACAAAAACTTGCACTGTCTGTATTGACTGACCGACGGCAACCTCGCTACTTGTTTATATTTTAAACTAGCGGCTGCCCGCGGTTTCACCCGCGTGGTTCCCGTTTCCGTGGGAATTGATCAAAATCCTTTCTTAGCGGATGCCTACGTCATAACATCTACCTGCATGCCAAATTTCAGCCCGATCCGTCCAGTGGTTTGAGCTGTGCGTTGATATCTATCTATGTCAGTCAGTCAGTCAGTCACCATTGAGTTTTATACATATATATAGATGAAAAAGATAACACAAACACCACATTATAGTACAGCGCTACACCTCCAATCTGTGGTTTCCCAGAAGACACCCCACAGCTGGACGTCCGGGAGCCCAGTTCGGAGTCAGAAGATGACCTGCCTCTACAGACCATCAGCTCTAGAAACAACTCCAAGATTCCCACCACGACTTGCAATGGGAAACCTAGGAAGACTGGGGAAACAAAGCGGGCGGTAAAAAGTGAGTGAATTTTTTTTTAATCGAAATCTCAGCATAAATAATTTATTAAAAAAAAATTGTTAATATCATTAATTACCTATTTTATGTCCCACTGTCGGGTAAAAGCCTCCGGCATTGAATCCAGTCATTGTTGTTATAAATGCTTGCCAAAATGATCATAAATTCGATCTTTTGTCAAAAATCCGTCAAATTCTGCCTGATCTGAGAATCAAACCCAGATCCCCAAGATCAAGTCAACAACTATAGTTATACAACAACGATAGTTTAACAACTAGAGCCTCGATGCCTTCGAATTAATTCAAAAATGATTTGATATTTCAGAAATGATATTATAAGATAAATAACAATTTTTTTTATTGCAATGTGTAACAAGACGAGCAGATCGTACACCTGATGGTAAGCGCCACGTCTGCCCTTAGACAGTTCAGTGCCAAACAGTAACTAAGCAGTTACTCATATACACAGTAATTTCACTATTACATTACCTGTACCTTAAACTACATACAAGCAGGCCCTGATTAAGATTTCTGACCGCCCTAGGCTAATTATGAGGACGCGCCCCCTCCAGGTGTGTTACGGACGGGTCTAAAAGTAGGAACTGAGTAGAGTAGTATTATGAAAATTTTAACATGGTTCAAACTACCTATAAAAGTTTTCAAATCGATCTGCAACCTCACGCATTATAAGACCAAAACCATGACAAGTGACTGCAGGCTACCAAGTAGTAAACCAAATCCATCTCGTGTTTGGCAGCATGACTTGTATTGGCTTAGTTTCTATAGACCCCTTAGGCCGCGTGGTCCGATCGGCTTGTCCGATCGATCGGACCACCATGTTTTTTATTTCCTGTTGGTTCGATTGATCGAACTCTAAAGTTCTCGTGGTCCGATTATCGAATTACTGGGACTATTCATTTCCATATAGACCGATTGATCGAACAATTAGGTCGTTTTTTTTTTCCTGTTAAATCGATTGATCGGGCAACGATATTTGTCTTCGTTTTTTTTTTTAAATTTATTTTAAGATCGTGAAATAACAGAAGATTGTAAAAACAAAAGAAAGCAAGTAGTAAAAATTTGTTATTTTATTTAAAATTAATATTATAAAGACAAAAGAAAGTAAAAAGTATTTTTTTAGTCATGTATTTTTTTAAAACAAATTAAAATATTATAAAAACAAAAAAATTGTAATGATTATTCAGAACCAAAATACGGTAGGGCCATTTTCACTACCTTCTGATAAGTGGCAAATAACCGATCCGTCAGATATTGTAACAAGTTTTTCACAAAAATATCATACGTCAAAAATCTGTCAGATAAACTATCTGCTTAACAGGAGGTGGTGAAACCGGCCCATATTGTCGTACTAATCCAGCGTACCTAATGAAAACAAAGCACAAACTCAACTCTTGTTTGCTTTATTGTTGTTGAAGTTGTTTGTACTCACAAATTCGCTAGGTATGGTCTCACAATTTGAAATCGACCGCACCAGTAGGAAAGATAGAAGAAGTGTGGTCGGACTAAGAGGATTTTTAAAAGTCTCGTGGTTCGAGCGATCGGACAAGATGAACTTTTAAAATGGTGTTAGTCTAATAGTAGGACTACAAGGATTAGAAAAATCCTGATGGTCCGATCAATCGAACCAGCAGGAAATATATAATAAATAGTGGTCCGATTGATCGGACAAGCCGGTCGGACCATGCGGCCTTAGGGCTATAGACAACTTAGTTTCCATTGCCATTGAATCGACTTGAGTTTTTTAAATATTTACTCTAGAGAAAACATTTGAAACAGTGAAACATTTTTGCAACTGATTAATAATTTATTTGAAAATTATAGTAATTAAGTAATTATTATTAGATTATACAAAAGCCCTTTTCGTGCTTTTATGTTGTAGGGATAATAATTGATTGTGTAATAATTATTTCATTAGAACCAAATAAAAGTGAAGGTTGTCAATAAAAATCAACTATTTATAAAAAGTACAAAAATACGAATAATTTATCGTCGATAATCGATGGTTGCCACGATAATCGATTTTTTTGGTTCATTCACTTATCACAGCACTAATTATATTTTATGAAAAGCTGATAATATTAATTCCATGTGAAAAGCTGACAACACAGTAAACGTCAGATTTGGCCATATAATTTTGAATCGTTTAAGGGTAAAATAAGTGACGTCGGACGTGTGTGTGCCGCGTCGCTCGGTCGCAAATTGAGCTGAATATACTTTACTCGCTTACACTCAGGCGTATTTATGTACATTTGTCTCTTTCTCCGTTAAATTAGCCGGTCTCATTGCGCGCGGCAAGCTAAGGAGCTGTTGCTGCGCTGAGGAGTGCCTATTGTAGTGTGCGGTGCGATTTTTGTTGAATTCGCCTCACAGAAACGCGCGTTTACGTGAAGATTGAAGATTATTTTGTATGGGAATTTTAAAATTTAATGTTAAAATCAGGGACTCTCAAGCACACATTTAGTTTTAATGTTTTGTCTAGTTGAAATAAATAGGGTAGATGCAATGATGCTAGATTAGTGCATACGAAGACACGATTTCAGCGCCCCCCTCGATCCTCGCGCCCTAGGCTGTAGCCTAATTAGCCTATGGGTAAATCAGGCCCTGCATACAAGAAGAGTATTTTTTTTTAGTTTTTAATGCATTTTTTGTGTAAAGTAAGTTATTTTCCAACAAGTCCGTTAAAATATCTTTTATTTCAGTAAAAGCCGACGTCCGAGAAGTAATACTAAGCAAAGAAGAACAACTAGCAGAGTTGATGGAGCGAGCCAAGTCTCTCAATTACATCAACTCTCCCTTCAAATGTAACCTCTGCTACAAAGGCTTCGTGGACGCCAGGGCTTTCCAGAACCACGAGGAGAAACATGACGAGGTAATGTGGAATATATTACATATTTATAATCCCTGAAAACATCTTGAAATTGGGTGGGGATTGCCAGAACGCGAATTTTGAGATGCCTGCGCGCTATTGGTCAGAAGTGTACCTCCATTTTGTCGACCGAGCGTCAAGAAGTTTTCCGGCAGCTAACCTCATTTGTATCGTCTAAATAATTAATTATTAAAGAAAAATAATTAATTGATCCACAAAAAATAGTAGGCTAGAGGGCATCGCCAAGGGGTGGCAGGGGGGGGGGGGGCATGTAATGTAGGTAGCTAGCCGCAAAGCGGTAACGCTTCATGCTCTCGGCGTTCATATTTTTTCTCCTAAATACACTCGGCGGCAAAAATAATCGCCCACTTGGCTTTTTCCATACAAACGTGGTCACTTTAGCGTCTCATAGATAGAAAACTATTTGCAGCTGTGCAATGATTATTACGTTAACGGAGAGGCCAAACGCCCAATTTTTGAATCACAGTTTCAAAAATTGCCAAAAACCGCTCAATTTTCTCAAAAAGTAAAAACAATAAACCGAATTCAACGCTCCATACATCGTAACATGAAGTTTGACTTGACTTTAGTGTTTTTTCCTCTTTGAGGAAATTGAGCGGTTTTTGGCAATTTTTGAAACTGTGATTCGACAATTGGGCGTTTGGCCTCTCCATTGACGCAATAATCATTGCACAGCTGCAAATAGTTTTCTATCTATGAGACGCTAAAGTGACCACGTTTGTATGGAAAAAGCCAAGTGGGCGATTATTTTTGCCGCTGAGTGTAATATTGCCCTATTGCCCCCCCCCCCTTAATCATAAATAAGCTGGCAACGCCCTTGGCTAGCACCTCAAATAGTAAATTAGCATCTAAATACTTTGTATTTTTGTGGGTTAGGTTTAATACCATAACTTTGTGTCGGTTTTTTCGAACAAGTATACATTCATATTGCAATAAAAATTAAAACGTGTGTCTGTTTGTAGCGTAGCGGCTCCCACGCGTGTGAAGTGTGCCGCATGCGGTACAAAACCGCCCGCCATCTCCGCAACCACTGCGCGACGTCCCACCAACGACAGTACATCTGCAATAAGTGCAGCCATCGTTCACACACCGCGTAAGGATCCACTGCTTTACATTTTAGTCGTTGTTTTCCCGCGGCAGAAAACTTTAAATTAAAAAATTTTTTTCTTTATTTTTTTTTTTAATTATAAATTTTTTTTTTTCGATGTTACAAACTGAAAAAATAGGAAGAAAAAAAAGTTATTCTATAGTGAAATAATTTTTTTTTTAATAAGCGCGAAAGGCAATAATCCCGGCCGGTGTGTGTGCCCATGCGCTATCAATCAATTAAAAAATACTGAAGAATCTCTTTTTTTATTAAAGCCAAAGTTGCCCCCTTGAGCCAATTAGAATAACTCGACGTTAAGTCAGGTTACTCTGGCTCAGGGGGGTATAGTCCGACAAACTTATCTGTTCCGGTGGCGGCGTCGCTACTGTCTATTTAGAACTGTCATTATATATCGTATTTGCATTGCATTTCACGTAGTTCCAATTTTGGCCACCGGAACAGATAAGTTTGTAGGTCTGTACTCTTTTCAACCGCGAATGCAATTTGAGCAGTAGACGTCATTTGTATGATGATGATGATGTTTAACATAATGTCTGTTTTCAGGAATCAAGCCAGAGAGCATGAGAAGTGGCATAACGGTCACACCTATGACTGTCAGCTTTGCAGCCAGGCTTTCAGGTTAGAATATCTAGTACTATCGATTTATGCAAGTAATAATACAAAATACTGTTTTCAGTATCACAGTTTTAACCCTTAGCCAGGTAGTGGCCGAATAGGGACCACATTAATTTGAACCTTATGTAGTTGTGATACGGGCGAAAACCAATGAAAAATTTCACCTACCCGCGCCTGGCTAAGGGTTAATAAAATTACTCTAGATTGATATGTTGCGCCAGAAACACAAAAAATTAGTCTTAAAAAAATAAGATAGGTAAATTTTTTATTTTTGTAAAATTCTGTTTATTTTTCTTCTCAAACCTAAATATACCTTAATTGTTGTAAAAACAGTTGGCAACCCTACTTGGGACATTATATAGACGTATACTTTAGATATTGCGTGATTATTTCAGAAAATCTACATCATACTTGACACATATGCGTAAGAGGCATCCGACTGAACATGTGTGCAATATATGTGGGGAGAGCTTCGTGGGCAGGCACGGGCTGCTTATGCATAAGAGCAAGTCACACTGGAGGGATGACGAGGTATGATAAATTAGGAATAATTACACGAACATAGTTTAGTTAAAATTATTTAAGTATACCAAAAAAGCCCTAAAATTTACATATCGTGTGGGAGCCATTACACTTGAAATCAGGGACTCGAAGATCAGATGAGCCTACAGTCTGGCAGCACATTGAGCGACGCTTCCTTGTGAAGTGTCCCTCAATGGAATAGGCCGCAGTGATCGCTTACCATCAGGTGGGCTGCGTGCCTGTCTGCCAACTGACGTAGTATAAAAAAAATATATCACGAAAACAGCCGTCCGAAATAAGCTCACATTCCACATTTTAGTTTATTTCTGTTCAAGCTATTTTTCATACTTTCCTCTGTCCTAAGGTTGACTGGAAGAGATCGCTATTAGCGATAAGTCCGCCTGTATTGTACAGCTTTATTATGTTACATGTTTTCCTATGTTTTGTGCAATCTCAAAATTATGTTTGGGTTGAACTATTGAAGGCTATGAATTTTCTTTCTCCGAAAGCATTTTGTCCTGGTAAGCTCACACCGGATTGGACAAGTCCAGTTATTACATTGCAGCGACTGCCGTCTGACCTCCGTAACCCTAGACAGGGGAACCAGACCAGTTGGAACATGGCTACACAGCCGTTCGACTGAGCAGGTTAAGAGGAAACACTAGGGCCGTTTTTCCATACAAACGTATTCCCCTGTTTCCTCCCTGGATAATAAAAGTAAAGTAAAGAGAAGTTTCCAAAAATCTATGACCACTATTTGCATGTCCCTTTGTTTTCCTTTTTCATAAATTAATAATTAAAACAGTTATGAACCTTCAAAAACCTAAAAAAATGACCAGAATTTCCGCTGGGTTCAAACATCCAGAAAATCCAGAAAACAAATTTAACTAGATTAAATAAAAAAGGAAAACATAGGAACACGGCCTTTCTTTAATTTTTGATGAAAAAAGTAGTTAAATCGGTCAAGTTTTGGAGAAGAAATCAGGGGACTACGAAACGTTGATTTTATAGGTATTTTCGGTCCAAACTGCAGTTGTCTCTATCGCGTTCGGTGCGACAGTAATAGATTTTACAAATACATACCTATTTTTCATTTCTCTCGCCCTTAGTGTTTTCTCTTAATAGGCTGGTTCTTATAGTCAATTTTATCTAATTGCAGAAGAGTGAAAACGATCAGAATTCAGAGGGGAACAGTTTCTGTT
This sequence comes from Mecyna flavalis, assembly GCA_949319885.1. Taxonomy (NCBI): domain Eukaryota; kingdom Metazoa; phylum Arthropoda; class Insecta; order Lepidoptera; family Crambidae; genus Mecyna; species Mecyna flavalis. Next base: position 5,986,650 of record OX439421.1, on the reverse strand, counting down.
CGGTGTGCAACATTCAGTTCCGGTCTGTAGAGGCTTGGAAACGACATGTGTTAACTTCGCTCAAGCACGCACTTGGAAATGAGAATAGGTGAGTTCTATTTCGGCATTGTAAAAGTTAATACTGTATTCAATGACGTTCAATATAAAACTAGACACCCAATCTCTAAGAAAAATTCCTCAAAAAACGTCCGAGCGGCGTTGACACAGATGACATTAACACATTCGTTCAAATTAACACCTTATCTCGTGGCAGTTAGTGTTTAATGTCAATTGTATACAACTAAACGAAAACTCTGCCCAATAGTTGTGTGGGCAGACTTTTGCTTCGGACAATATTTGAGCGTGATTGGGAGTCTAGTTTTTAATTGAACGTCATTGACTGTATTTTGTTATTGTTTGATGTTCCTTAAGAATAAAATACACGGACACTTAAACAAAATCTCGACCCGTTTCTCAGTGCAAACAAAGAGACTTTCTGCGATGTTGTTTGAACGAGAGAAAAACAAAATGTTGCCAATACTAAAAGAATAACGTTCAAAATCAAAATATTCTTCATTCATATAGTTTTCAGATATGTACAGTCAAAAGCACGTCAGACGTAACACTTTGGACTTTGTACCGCTCTTATGTCGGGGGCATAAGTGCTATTATCGAACTGCAAGTGTTTACCGTGATGTGCTGTTGACCGAACTTACAGACAAACTCAACCACCTATCGACTAAAACCATTATAAATCTCAATAGTTAGTATTTTCAATCGCCAAAGTTTCAAAACGATATCAATACCCCCTTCTATTATGAACATATCGTCACGGTCTATAAAATAAACCACGTTTTATTATGTTTTATATTATTCTCGATGGTCTAGCTAGTGGTTTAAGTACCGGGCCGAGATCTCGGGGTCCTGAGTTCAATTCCCGGGTCGAGCTAACTTTGTGTCGGTTTTTTCGGACACAGCTCGGGTTTGTGATCACCAATCCCCATTTGGCAAGCGTGGTGATAAAGCCAATACCCATCATTGTAGCGATATCTTGATTTCAAGGATGGAGGCCTTTGCCCTGCAGTGGGACATTAATAGGCTGATACTTTCCTTTTTTTTTTTAATGTTTTATTAAATTTTTATTATCCTAGTGTGACCTGCCTAGCGTGTGGGGAGGCTGTCCCCGGGGCGTCTCTCAGGGCGCACGTGAGAACGCACGCGGCCGCCAGACCGCCCAAGACCACGCCTACCGACACGCCCACTGCACGACTGCCTTGCGAACAGGTTAATATATAAATAAATATCTCGACAACATCGTTTATATTCATCTGATCCCAGAGTACATAGCTTAAGGAGCATTATTCAACCCTCTATCCCCCTCCCACTCCCTTAGTGATACATGGTGAGATTTATAACTAACCCCCCGTCCCCTATGTAGGTATGTATTAAGAAAATACCTCCAGACAGTAACATTAACCACAAAAGTCTTGATGGGATTCGAACACACAACCTCTCTGCGAATAGGGTGGGGTCATTACAAAAGGCTTAGGTTTAAGCAACCACCAGTTAAAATGAAATATAACGCCCAAAAAATCCTAAGTACTTACCAGAATTTAATCCCCATTTTATTATGAAATGATCACCAATAAACGTTAAGTCTGCTAACCTAAAAAACGTAAGTATCGTCAGAATAATCGCTGAGCTACCCAAAAAGGCCACGCGTGCACCAAATTTGTACTCACATTGTATTTAAAAATTTCATCCAAATATGTTACATATTTTTATCCTAATAAATTATAGTAATGCGTACAAAAATCATTGTATACCCAAAAAAATATAAATTTATTTATTTATTTATTTATTGATCAAACATCTTAAAGCTAACAGAATTAATTCCAAAGCGCTAAAAGATACATTATAACAATCATTTATATTACATTTATATATTGAAATTAAAATAAAATATAATATAATAGGCACAATGTCAATCAAAATCATTTCAATTAATTTAATGTTATACAAAATAAATATGTCAAATAGGTACATCAAAATCATTTCAATTAATTTAATGTCATACAAAATAATTTTAAGTCAAATACAAAATAAACATGTCAAATAGGTACATCAAAATCATTTCAAATAGTTTAATGCCATACAAAATAAATATGTCAAATACAAAATAAATATGTCAAATAGGTACAGCTGTAGTCAATCATTGTCATTTAATATTTTACAAAATTTATAAAAGAGCTGTCCCAAACTATCTGCAAATAGATCGATTTCATAGTGCCGAGCAAGAATGTCCCCAATAGTCAGAAGAGCACGGTTGGTAGGCGCGTGACGCGCACGCTCAGTGCGCACGGCGGGCAACGCCAGTAAGCGAGGTCGGCGGCGCGGTGCCACCAAACCCGCCGAGTCCCATGAAATTGTGGGAACTGATATGCGAACTTCCTCTAGTATTCTTGGACTATCCGTCTTCTGGCGCAGTATGGAAAGATAGTGAACCATTGAAAGCATAGCTCTTCTGAGTTTTAGGGTCTCCATTTCTACCATTCCCGAAACGAATAGGGACGGATATAGGTACGGGTAATAACCGTAAATTTTTTTATAAAGCCATCTTGCAAACTTACGTTGTACTTTTTCCACCATAAGTACATATTTTTCTTCATAAGGACTCCAAACTATTGCCCCATATTCAAGTTTGCTGCGAACGTAGGCAGAAAATAATAATTTAGCAATTTTTTCATTGTCAAACTGTGAGGCTGATCTTATAACAAAACCGAGCATTCTATGCGCTGACTTACATATATTAATTATGTGCATGTGAAAATCCAATTTACTATCTAATGTCAAACCTAAATCTTTTATGTCACATACTCTTTCCATGGGAGCGTCAGATAAATTATAATTAAACAATAAGGGTTTACATTTGCGAGAAAAAGTGATAACCTTACATTTGGGAATATTTAATGGGAGATTGTTGTCTTGACTCCATTGATAGACAGTATTAATATCTCTCTGCAAGGCTAAGGCGTCAGCTTCAGTTTTTATTCCTAAACATATCTTCAGGTCATCAGCAAATAAAAGACACTTAGAAGAAGTAATTATTCCTGGCAGATCGTTAATAAATATCAAGAAAAAGGTTGGTCCTAACGTACTACCCTGACTCACCCCTGATCTTGTAAAGTATTGAGTGGACTCAAATCCATTTAAACAAACGTACTGTGACCGATCGTTGAGATAGTCAGAGAAAAATTTAAGAAGGTGGGGCGTAAAGACCATCATTGCCTGTTTTTCTAATAGCTTGTCGTTGTCAATCAGATCAAAAGATAAATGAAGATGATGAAATAGAGATAAATGAAGTTCTGAAGATTTACCGATACTTTAAACCATTTGACGACTGATAGTAAACAAACAAAATCTTTTTCTCTCTGTCCCGACCAAGTAAAATGTGGGTAGAATTCAGTTCTGGTCAGTTCTGAAACAGTGGTCGCAGTTCTAACCTAACCTAACACAAATCTTATCAATCAATTTAATATACTTAGTTATATTAATACATTTTATGGCAAACGTAATGATATATTTGGGTAAGAATGACACAAAACTTTGCTAGTTAAAATTTGGTGCACGCGTGGCCTTTTTGGGTTACGAAAAGTTTTTGTAGTGCAGGCATGACTTAAATAGCCCGAAATATTTTGGTACAGGTTTCGTTTATTTGTACATATTATATTTATTTTGGATGAGGCTGTTTGGGTAACGATTGTGTTTTTTGGTGGTCATTTAATTTGTTCCCATTACAAAATGCGCCATCGGGCATATCCATTATTTATGTAAAACACCGAATATTTTTATTTCAGTGTGGTATGGCGTTTGTGAACCGATCCAAATTGCAAGCTCATGTTCGAAGGGTGCACCTAGGATTTAAATACAACAAAAACATAGTATGTGAAGTATGCGGCAAGAAATGTACGGTATGTATACTCAAAATTTTTCTCCGAACTTTTTCCCGTGATATGATGGCCACTGCGGTCTATTCCATTGAGAGACACTAAATTAGAAGACATCGCATACTTTTCATTGTTAATTTGGAGATACTTGGGGCGTGGCCACGGTGGGGCAAAGTGGGGCAAGTGCTCCACCCTGTCACGAGTATAGTTTGCTTGTTACATTATTATTTTATACTGCTGCCCCACTCTGGGCCCATGTCTGCCCCACCCTGAGCCCATATTGGCTGGCTACGACCAATGCTTAGGGGAGGCCTGTGTCCTGTAATAATGTGGTTCTGCAGAAATTATGTTATTGGGGTAGGCCTATCAGCAGTAGACCTTCTTAAACAAAAATGCTGTTTTTGGGGTAGGTCTGTGTCCAGAAGTGGACTTTTTCTATCGAAATTATGTCCTTAGGTAGGCCTCTAGCATTAGTCGTCTTACAGCTTGAATTATGCCTCCCCCAATAATGCCCTTTCGGGGAGGCCTATGTCCAATAATGATCTTATTTTCGGTATAATTTGTATATGGGCCTAAATCATGTCCTTGGGAAGGCTTATGTCTAACCATGGCTGTTTCCAGACAGAAATCATGTTATTGGAGAAGGCCTATGTCCATGAAAGAGGCCTATGTCTAGCAGTGGACGTCTTGCGTCCTAAAGTATGTCCATCGGGACTATCGGGAGGCCTATATCTGACAATGGTTGGTCGCAGTCGCTGGCGTGCCAATTTCTGCCATGGCTGTCTTTTGGCCCAATGTCTTTGGGAGAGGCCTATATGGATTCACTGGAGGGTAGGCGATGGGTCCACGCGTCTTTTAGTTTTAAATCTTTTTATTTGTGATCTAGTGCAGTTTGGTGTTGAAAAGTGGTGTGATTTTCATTCAGTAAAGTGTAACGAAGTATCATAAATAATAAAATTGAAACAAATTGACTGAATGGACGGGTATTGCGTGTAGTGTGTCTCATCGGAAGATGAGACGCTCTTACCGCAATGGCGTCCATTCCCCCGTGACCTTGAGAGTATCCTCCAGTGTTTTCATGAAGCGTTAAAACATCTTAACACCAATGTTTTAACGCAAAGAGAAACTCCCATAATCACTTGACATTGGCAGATCACCGCGCCGCAAACAGGCGCGGGATAGAGTCCATTAAAAAAAAAAAAAAAGAGGCCTATATCCAGCAATGATGTCTTGTGGCCTAAATAATGTCCTTAGAGAGGCCTTTGTCTAGTAGTAGTCGCATTTTGGCCTTAATGCTGTCCATGGGCGAGGCCTATATCCATCAGTGGTCGGCAGTCGCTGGCGTCGCTAGCGGCGCACCAGCGCACGCACACGGGCGAGCGGCCGCACGCCTGCGCGCTGTGCGCCAAGCGCTTCGCCGACAGGAACCAGCTCAGGATCCACCAGCGGACGCACTCGGGCGAGCGCCCGTACGCCTGCCGCGTCTGCCCGAAGCGGTTCAGCCAGAAGCCTGCGCTCAACAGGCATTATAGGGTAAGAAATCACTAATACACATACAAACTAAAGGGCAATGAAGATTTTGATTTCTGGTGTCCATTTTAGAAAGAATTAAACGGAACGCCATTTTGAAAAAAATAAAACAAAATGGCGGACCGGTAAGAAGGCCTAAATCTTCAGATTCATTCAATCTTCATTGCTCTTTATACATAACTAGCCTTCCGCCCGCGGTTTCACCCGCGCGTAATTTCTATTTACAAATATCCCCCCCTTCTCCCCACATATCCGGGATCAAAAGTACCTTACGTCGCCCGGGGATAGTGTAGCTTTCCAACAATGAAAGAATTATTCAAATCGGTTCAGTAGTTTCGGAGCCTATTCAATACAAACAAACAAACAAATCTTTCCTCTTTATAATATTAGTATAGATAAAGTAGAAATAATATAATAGGTTCGCTATGACAGTTCTCTGTTTTTGGAAATTGCCCGTTCTTAAATAAAAGTCTTTATGTCAAACCCACAGGTGCACACAGGGGCGAAGCCCTACGCCTGCCAGTTCTGCGCGAAGACATTCAGTCAGTCCAACTCGCTGAAGCTCCACGTGAGCGCCGTGCATTTTAAACTGCCTCAGAATAAGAAGAAACCGCCCCTAGCCCCCACGGAACAGGCTCAAGCTCAAGACTTGTAGACAAATGAACAGTAAAGTGTCAGCCTATCAATGTCCTACTGTACAGGCGCGGTCCGAAGGGGGGGGGGTCACAGGGGACATGACCCCCCCCAAAACCTAAGGTCAAATAGAAAAAATCTCAAAAATTTGCCAAATAATAATGGTGGTGAACGGTGGTAATTAGTGATGCAACTGTGACGTATGATGAGGCACGTATCATGACGTCAACGAAAAGGGAAGATCTTCCCCCGAGCTAGGTGTCTGTGCTCGGGACCGCGGCCCAATGTACCGTCTTGGTGTGTTGTATATATGCTAGCCGAGAGAATAACTCTGTTAGCGCGACGCAGGATCGAATATCTGATTGGCTGTCTCAGTGACGTGCAAGTGACGAGTCTCGAAGCCAATGTTTACATTTGCACTTTTCGCTGACTTGCAATCTTGCGTTGTGTTGTCGTCAGTCAGTCGTATGTAGCGCATTCCGATAGCCGCTACACAACGAATACTACTTTTACGAATACGACTATCTCGCCGTGGTCATAAAAGACTTATTTATTTGAAGAATTTTTTCTCGTGTAATAGTTTAAAATTGACAACAGGCAATTTTTTATTAAAAAAACATAAAATTCGTAGATTTTCTAGTTTTAGGCGATTTTTTTCAGTCTGGATGTTCCCAGCCGTTGAAAAAAAGTCTTTTCGAGGCGACTTCAATGGAAAATATTTTTGGGCGAGTTTTTTCAGACTAACAGACTGAAAATGGACATCTTCTCGCCAAAAGGCCAGTGGATCAGCAGTCGGCGATAAAGGGAGCTTTAGATACGCATCTATCTCGTTTTTAGATTGCGAATCCCCTGTAAAATCATTTTGAAATTAAATTTTACTTTTACTATACTATACACAACAAAAACAAACCTTGGAGCTAGTTCACTGAGCAAACGACGATATCCCTTTTTATTTACCAAATTCAGGGCTCCATGTCTGGACAAACTTATTCAGCAATCAAATATTTAGGATAACAATTTTATACGTTGTACGTTTTTCCCGTGTTTCCTTTAAGAAGAACGCTTCTTTCTTCGCTGGTGTTAGTTTTTAAATATTCGTGTTAGTATTCGCCGAATACGAATATTCGTATTCGTTGCATCACTAGTGGTAATTCCATTAGTATAATTATTAGTTAAACAGGGTGTCCCAAAAAGAGCGTGCCAAACTTAAGGAGATGATAGACTAATGGATGACCATTTATACAAAAAAAATCACTTTAGTAAAAGTATCACCATTTCAGAGATATGATTTTTTTATGTTTATTTTTAAATCCCTAATTTTGAGCCTACCTCTTGTTGCTGTGTGTACAAATGAGCAGATATTTTTCTTATTCTTCTTGTCAAAATATTCTCGAAGAATTGATTTATCTCTGGAAAGTTAAATTTTTTTAACTATTTTAAGGGATACTTGAGAAAAAATATATTATTTTATTTAATTTTTATGAACAAAAGTAATTTCTTCAACTTTGGCCTTCAGTGGTGAAAAAAAACACATGATGCTGCACATTACATAAATAAATTACTAGCTTAATGGAGATTTTAAAAAGGTATAATACTAATTAAAAAATCTGTAAAAAAATAAGTAACAAGTATTTTTATGCCCAAGGGGCTGATTAGGATGAAAAGGTTAATGTATTAAATGATTTGTGGTCCTAAAGTAATGGAAATTCAATGTTTTTTTCAAGAAATGAAGAAATAAGTACACTACGAAGTACAGTAAGAAGAATAAAAAAAATATCTGCTCATTTGTACACACAGCAACAAGAGGTAGGCTCAAAATTGGGGATTTTAAAATAAACATAAAAAAAATAATCATATCTTTGAAATGGTGATACTTTTACTAAAGTGATTTTTTTTTGTATCATATCATCTCCTTAAGTTTGGCACGCGCTTTTTGGGACACCCTATATATGATTTTGTAACACTTCCATAGGTTTCCTTTTTCTGAGGTAGTGAGTGACCCGGGCTGGTCAATAGCCACAAGGCTGGCTGGGGGAGTTTAGTGCGTAGTGGACGCTTAGTCTCGAGTCCCACATACGGCCGCAGGTTTAGCTAGCCTGGGGTTATGGTACAAAAACGCATTCTCCTCCAAAAAAAAAGTAATGAGTGAGTGACCCCCTCCAAAATTTCAGGCTGCGACCGCGCCTGCTACTGTAGGACTCCATCTTGAAAATAAAGTTATTGCTGCAATGGGTACTGTCTTAATCTTACTTTGACGAGCCATTTGGTGTAATGGTCGAGAAGTCAGCTATTACACCAGAGGTCGCGGGTTCGATCCCCGCACGGTACAAACATTTGTGTGCATGAACATGTCTGTTTGTATTGGTCTGGGCGTTTCTTTGTATAATGTGTATGTATTTACAAAAAAAAAGTATATAAGTAATGTTTATCCGTTGTCTGGCACCCATAGCACAAGCTAATGCTTAGTTTGGGGCTAGATGGCGCTGTGTCAATAATGTCCAGAGATATTTATTTAATCACCACGCTTGCCAAATGCGGATTGGTGATCACAAACTCGAGCTATATCCGAAAAAATCGACACAAATTTTACTAGACCCAGGAAAATTATAGCCATCTTTTTCTTTTGCGTGATATATCTTATATATTTTGTTTATCATACTGATGAATGATGGCCGGAATATTTTGTCTAAGCTCTGTGATATAAATAATAATATGTAACATTGTGTAATTTATTATGATATATTTTGAATGAAATTAAATAAATTTGTAATTCAGTGGACATTGTTTATTTAAATATTTTATGTATTTATTTTGTTTATTATTGTAGTCACTCTTGACGTCAGCGAAAGGGAAGATCATCTTAGGAACCAGATGTGTAGTCAGTGTGGTGTTTTTCCAATTTTACATATAGACCGACCTACTTATCTGTTCCGTTGGCCAAAATTTTAACTAGGTACGTGAAATGTCAATTTTAAAAACTGCTACAGGATAGCGTTGAATTTTATTCGGGTAATCCAAAATGAATTCTTAATATTGACAAATGGAATTAAACAATAAAAAAAGTATTTTAATTTAATTTATTATTCTACGTTTTTGCCAACAACAACAATTATTAAAATATCAAATTAATATTATGATCACTTTTTTCTCACTAGGACAATAAAATTATTTTTGTTCCTAAAAGTGCGAAAATTATATTTAATGGCAATACTTAAACGACAATAACGACACCGCCACCGGAACAGATAAGTTTGTCGGACTATCGCCCTGTTGCAGAAAGCTCCATTAAAGTTAATGCTTCATTAAATCTAATGCTGTCACTTTTCGTTGTCATGAAATAAAAAGTGACAGCAATAGCTTTAATGAAACATTAACTTTAATGGACGTTTCTGCAACTGAGTGTATAACACTTAGTTTTTGCAATTTTATAGAGACACACTACTTTTCTCTGTGCGTTTTTGTGTGTGTGTGTAAAATAAAACCATTACAAGTTTAGAATCTATATTTATTGACATAATATCTTTATGGTATAATCGTCGTCACTAGTGCTGTAGGCAGTGTTTTTATTATCGCAGGTCCTATTTTTACGGTCTGTCTCTGTGTGTGTGTGTGTGTGTTTCTGCATGTGTGGTTGTGTATTTTTCTTTGTGTTATCGTCTGTCGTATTTCCTCGGGCGTATGTCGAGATGTGCAAGCGCACACACGCGCAGGCGACGCGAGTGGCGAGGATCGATGGCGCGGAATACTAGTAGAGGAGGATTTTCGCTCGGTGGCTCTGTCAAACAGAAGTAAGGTATCAGTCCAGTGTAGGAGGAAGGGGTGATCAGAAAATTAAAATCAGCGTAAGTATTTTAAATTGGCTTGTATTTAAACGTACACCAAAAAAGGCTGAAAGTACTCCAAAAAAGGCTGAACGTACACCAAAAAAGGCTAAACGTACACCAAAAAAGGCTGAACGTACACCAAAAAGGCTGATCGTACACCAAAAAAGGCTGAAACGTGCTCCAAAAAAAATTAATTGCTAACCTAACCTAACCTTTGGTGTGCCTTTGGATTTTGGTGCACGTTTCAGCCTTTTTTGATATACACTTAAATATTTCCCTTTTAAAGGACAATGCAAAAGACTGGGCCCAAAAAAAAAATTTCGTGCAGATTTGGGACATAGACTACGAAATAGATCCAATAAACACCTTTAACTTTTATTATGGCGTTGACGAAATTGGTCCTAGTGAAAATAATATGCTTATTATGTTAATTATTTATGTTCATATAATTACATATTACCAACCTTTTTCAGTTTTCTCTGTCTTATCTCTCTTGGAGCTTTCTGCGGTTGAGGTGCGGGATTTTCGGCCCGTAGCTGCACTTACCACTTGCGCTTGACTCCTGAGTTAAGTTGTACAACACAAAATGATTTAAAAAAGGCTATCATAACTGTTGAGTTTCTTGCGGCACTTCTTCTCAGCAGGCCATTCATTCACGTCGAAGTGCTGGTAGGAAAAAAAGTTTATGACTTGCAAAAGAATTTCTTGGTAAATCAAATTGCAAAATAAATACTTTGACTTTGACTTTAAAATAACGCACAATACAGTAACGTTAATAAAATCATCATCATTATCCAAAAGTTGTCCACAGCCGGACATAGGCCTCCCGCAGGGATCTCCATACTGGTCCTGCGCCCCCGGTATCCAAATGTAACCATCTTCGTGGAACTGTGAATCAGCCGCTCTGGTATATAACCTGGAGGTCGAGGGTTCGATTCCCACCTTTATTTTCTCGGAAGAGAATGCTTTTACGCACCATAACCGCTAGTGACATCGGCCGTAACTGCCCCCCCCCTGCACCCCCTTGGCGATGCCCTTGGTGGCATATACATATTATATCTACCAACTGAAATTCTATAAAAATGAACAGACTTACTTATTGGTGTTTCGTTTAGGAGGGAATAGTCCATATTTGAGGTGGGGGGCCGTAGGGTCTGGACCCCTCACGCGCGGCTTGCCGTGGCAGCAAGCCTCCACAAATGGCTCTGTAGCCCTTTGACTGAAAGAGTACCAAGGAAATTAAATAATTCCTTCTTTAACATCATCTTTTCCAAATAACTCTCGAATTCACATGCTAATAATAAATAATAAACTTTTTATTGCATATAAATAATCTTGTTTTATTGAACTTACAAATACACGATACTCTTTCTGGACACCCTGTATTATACTTTAAGATATTTTATTTCATAGATTGAACACTTACGTAGCGCGTCTAGGGGTGGAGTTCACTTTACGGGGTCGGGGGTGGGGGTGAGTGAACTTCGTGAATGGCAGTGGGTAGACTATTTGCCTGTGGAAGTCAAAACAATTCTTTGTTAATAAAGCTTTTTAGTGCCAAACCAAGGAACTTAAGATAGGTTTGATTGACGAACAATTTGGTGTAGTGTACTTCTTCATAATGGTTAAGAAGCATGGGCGTAGTCACGGTGGGGCACTTGCCCCATACTGGCGCGAGTATAGTTTGATAGTAATATATTATTTTAGACTGCAACCCCACCCTGAGCCCATAGTTGCCCCACCTTGAACCCATGGCTGTCCATAATTTCCCCACCCTGGATCCTTGGCTGCCCCACCCTGAGCCCATGACCGGCTACGCCCATGTTAAGAAGTCTACTATATATTTAGTAAAATGTAGTGCGGGGATTGAAACTGCGGGCTCCAGTGTCATAGCCGACCTCTCAACCATCACATCACTACATAGTATAAAACAAAGTCGCTTTTCTGTCCCTATGTCCCTTTGTACGCTTAAATCTTTAAAACTACGCAACGGATTTTGATGCGGTTTTTTTCATTAGATAGACTGATTCAAGAGGAAGGTTTATATGTATAATACATGCATAATATAGTAGAGAAACACTGATAATTTTAGAGGTTTTTAATTTAAGGTCGTAAATAATCGCATTTTTTTGCGCTTACATTGCAAACGCTGGCTGAACCCTACGAGATAGATCAAAATAATGTACTACACTATTGTACACCTTTAAAAGTTTTACAAAAAAGTCCGCGATGGTATATGTCTATCTCTTAAGGATAACCCACAATAACCATTTTCCTTTACTTATTACGATAAAATAATGGCTTATTTACGAAAAAGTGATTTTAAGCAATACAGTATTAACCCTTATCCAATAAAGTACCATAAATAAATTGTGCATGTAATATAGATCAATATGGCCCTTTACATCATGTAATTTAAATGAATAGTTTCGAAGATATTACAGATTTAAAATGCAGGGACATAGCGGTTGCGGCGGTTACCGGCCGGGGAGCGGATGGATGAACTTTTGTTATTCTTTCACGTAAAAATTACTGAATTGATTTTAATGAAACTTTACAATAATAAAGCCTATACATAAGGATAACACATAGGCTACAATTTACAAGATATTCCCGCGGGATAACGTCCTATAGTTCACGCGGGCGAAGCCGCGGGCGGAAGGCTAGTTGTCAATAAATTAATGAATTAGTTTACTCTGTCTGCTACATGGTTTTGACGAGCCATTTGGTGTAATGGTCGAGAAGTCGGCTATTACACCAGATGTCGCGGGTTCGATCGCCGCACGGTACAAACATTTGTGTGCATGAACATGTCTGTTTGTATCGGTCTGGGTGTTTCTATGTACAATATGTATGTATTTACAAAAAAGAAAGTATTTATGTAATGTTTATCCGTTGTCTAGCACCCATAGCACAAGCTAATGCTTAGTTTGGGGCTAGGTGGCGCTGTGTGAATAATGTCCAGAGATTTATGGTGTACTCACGTATCACGGCGTGGGGAATTCTTCCTCTTCGCTCTATTGCTGGCTCTTTCGTTTGCCCACGAGTGGGACAGTGGGGCACGGCTTGTGCTAAAAAACAACATAATTGTGGATCTTCCACTCGAAAAAGCCACTCGTGTGGGTAGTAAAGTACCTCCACCTTACATACAGTACACGTGAAGTAGCACTGAGTAAATGTTGGTTAGTTATTAACCTTTTGAACGCCAAGCTACGAATACACTGGTCATCGTGTCATGTACGCCAGAGCTGCGTTATTCTTTATTGTCGAATGTAAGGAAAAAAATACCAGTAAATCGTTTTAAACATATTTCATATTTTTAGAGGCAGGGTTTTTTGTCAAGTATAGACGTCGTTGGCGCACAGGGCTCGCAGGCGCTTGTATAGACGACTTTGGCGTCCAAAAGGTTAAAGGTTGGTAGACTTCATTGCATAGCTGTACTTAACTTACTTACCATCATTTTTTTTATACTACATCACTTGGCAGACAGACACGCAGCCCAGCTGATGGTAAGCGGTCACTGCGGCCTATTCCATTGAGGGACACTCCACCGGGAAGCGTCGCTCAATGTGCTGCCAGACTGTAGGCTCATCTGGTCTTCGAGCCTTTGATTTCAAGTTTAGTGTACCTATTGCCTCCCACATTAAAACTACCGGAACACAGCCAGAGCTATTATGGCGGCAGATTTCCACCTGTGGGGGTGGGAGCTAGCCAGTCGGACTCTGAAAAAGCCCTACCACCAAATGTGCATAAGAATACTAAAACACTACAAAATTAATAAAGTTATAAAAGACTTACTTAGCATTTTGAACTTTAGATTTCTTTTTAGTGTCTCTCGGGGTTTGCTCAGTTTCGTTCCAGGATTGCGAATATTGTGCAGGATACCTCATTTTACTAAAAATGATTTGTTAGGATTTATAAATAAGTCGCGTTACCCATAGCACAGATAATATAATACTAGCCCATAGCATTCTTAAAATCGAACAAATACACTTACATAGTCCTGGGCTTCTTCTGTGTCCCATCTTCCATTATTACTGAAAATTTTTATGATTAAAAAGCTTTTTAAATATTTTTTTGTAAGATTTTATCGAATGATTTTGTAAATGTCTAATTTACTTTTTAAATTTACCGCTACAAAAACCGTTTCGTTGTAAGCACGGTCGTTAAAGTTGCACTTTAAGATACAATAAAAAGAATTAATTAAAATTGCAGATTTGTTAAAAAAAAAGGTAAAAAATAATGATAAATTAAAATTATTATGTAACGATTAGTGCCACATCGGCGTAAATATTTTTGATTTCTTTACTTTGTATAATGTGAATATTTACGTAGATTGGAATAAATTTGAGCCATCTAGCGATTTTTTCTTGAACTAATCTAGTGATACAAACTTATGAATTTACCACGGTTCTAAGGAGCTAGAATTTTGGTAAATATTTATTTGTTACAAAATATCAAATTCTTTTTTTTTCTTAAAGTTACAATTGCAGTCACCTTAAATTGAAATATGGTTCAAGCACATAAAACAAACCATAGCACATTTACGTTACGTTTAAAACTTTACTGGTTTTATTTATTTTGTGTCTTATTGAACAGCGTTAACAAAAGTGGCCTACCATCAGGTGGGCCACGTGGTGGCTGACATTGCCTCTACAGCTTATAAAAATATACTTCAGCAGAAGTCAGAACACTACACTACACACTACAGAAGAGGGCGATTCCTCTAATTTTCCGACTTTTATTGAGGATATTTTATTCGTTCCCCTGTATTAATACTTCCAGAACAAAGATGAAACTGTTCTAAATGTAACAAAATCCTATAATATTTAAGATATTATTTTGTTACTGGTTGAAATTGGTGGAAATTTAACATGCACCCTGGCAACATTACAGCTGTCAAATTACGTCACACTGACATTTGTGATAGCAAAAATTATTTAACGCGTGCTTTGGTCATCGCCGGTGCTTCTTTGTTCGATAATTTAATTACTTTACTAAATGAAATAATTACTTAGTGCTCTCAGTGTAATTATGATGTGATTCTTCTACTTTGCAGTCTGGACAGTGTCAAATAGATAAACAGTAAGTATGCTACCCAAAGGTCATTGTTTGTTGTTACAGCTAAAATTAAAACCCATGTGTTAGTGAGGCGCTCCGTATCCGTGTGCACTTGTGTGTGTAAACGTCAGAATTCTCAGAATTTGCTACGGGAATTCGGTCTCGCTCGATACAGGTAAAATTGTGGGGCTGCGTTTGATAGAAATCCAGGGTAGTTAATAATTTTTACTCATACAAGTGGCTGTATATTATTATAAATCTTTTACATTGTTACGGGGGACAAATTAAAAAGTGAGTACATAACTTTTTTTGCGGGACCAGGTATGTACTTTTTGTTTTGAATCTAATTTATTCATGTTTCTTGTGAATTATGTTTGAAATGGCGTTCGCATTTAATTGCATTGTTATTTCGTGTTAAGTTGCTTGAGTTTAGTGTTAAAATAATTACTTATTCACTTAAAGTTATGTTCAGATGATTCATTCTAGATACAAATGTTTAAACTTCCTATTTAATGCAAATAGCTAAGCTTATGTTTTCATTCATTCATTCAAGTTAAGAGGAAAATTGTGTATGTTTGTTAATGTTTATTTAATTGCATTTGTTTCTATTTATACATGTATATTGTTGATGAGAGCTAGCTGATAAGGATAATCAGTCAATAGATATCTGATTTAATCAATATAGTTATCACAGAACATCATTTGACTAATATTAAGTTTTTTTATGTATTTTGTGTGTTAAGGAAACTTTTTTTAATCTACAGGGTATACAAATCTTGTAGAATTTTTTTTGATAAATGTTATGCCAATGTTTCCTGTGCTTGCACTTTACTGTGCTAGCTCATAACCTTGGTCCTCTTACTACGACAAAGAATGCAACACCGAGCTGGTCTATCTGTTGGCATGTCGATAACATGAGCAAAATACATGAGCCTGCAAAGAGTTCCACTTCTTTATGGTTCGGCAAAGAAAGGAATCATCGAACTTCTACTTCTTCTTATCAGGCCGCGGCCGTTCACATTGAATTGATAGGCTATAAAAAGTTTTGAGGTACGGTCAACAGCACATCACGGTAACCACTTGCAGTTCCGTAATAGCACTTAAGTATGCCCCCGACATAAGAGCAGTACAAAGTCCAAAGTGTATAGTCTGACGTGCTTTTGACTGTACTTAGATACTTAGTCGTGGTTGCAAAATTAAATATACATACTTTATTATACCTAATTTAATGTATACTGATAACAATAATAAAGTCTAACAAAATTAAATGTAGATAAACTTCTTCACAAATCAGTGACTTTTAGCGTAAAACACAGACTGCTGATAACATTATTAAAAAACAATTCTAAAATTTTTTATATGTAGATAAACTTTTATTCACATATCAGTGAATTATGATACAAAGGACGCAATAATGATGAATGTCCAAAATTTAAAAAATCTAACTAATGATGAACCTCATCGGTCGATATAAGTATGCAGTTAATAATCTCATTTACAAACTTAGCAATATCACTTATGGTTCCAAAATTATTATGTTTTTAATGTTCGACTACACTTAACTACTTACTTAACGACTGACTTAACGTCACCGTTCGTAAGTCTGACTATTTTTTTCACTGTTAATAAACCTAAAAACCACTTATCTCAGAACGATAAGTGTATCTAAACTCAAAAAATGTAAGATTATTTTGTACAATAAACAGAATTTTTTTCTATGTAAGCTAATTTACTTACTCTTTTGTTCTTTAAAAAAAAAACTTTTTTCACAGATAAAGAAGAATTATCAGCATTAATTTACGCAACAACTAAAGTGGGTAAGTATCTTCTATTATTTATTTTTATAAATACCACTTCTCCTCTAGTCATGTGATCTCGGGGTCCCATCGCCAATATTGTTTGTGTTAACCATATTAATTGTTTGTTTTCAGTTGCAAAATGTCGCTCTGGGCACGAGCTCAGCAGCTGCCGCCTGAGAGCTTGCAAAAGGTACGATCCGTTTTAAATATTATATTTATTATTATTTAAATCTTTCAACAATATTTACATAGCACCTTCCAACTCCAAAATCCAACTATAAGCGCCAAAAACGGATTAACATTAAAAGAAAGAAAAATGTTTCTTAAGCACCAATATATCTTTATCTATGGTGCTTAATAAACATTTACAACCTTATACAACCAATATACAATACATAAAAGAATTAGGTACACATACTTTCTTTTTTCATGCGCCATTATTTACTTACTTTAAATATTTGTACCGTGCGGGGATCGAACCCGCGACTTTTCACTAGAGTATTACAACTTCAAACATTACAACAAAACGGTGACCGCAATTTTGTTCAAATAAATAAAGGTATTTACTTAAAAATTACTTAAAATTGTACTAAAAAAGTGTGGTTAAACCTTTTATTATTTCTCTATGGGTTGAACAGATTAGGGTGACCATGGATTCGTATATTTCTGATCATTTACATATTTAGATAATCATATCTTTTGTTGTAATTTTTTGTTTAAAAAACTAAAATTCTGTCATTCTTTAAATCATGTCGAAGTATTTGTATTTATTTATTTCTTTGCTAGAGCATTATTTAGACGGAAATCAAACCCACTGTATTATGTCTATTTAGTTAAAGCAAATTATTGTCTACAGGTGCGAGCTATCTACGTAGATCAGTTTCCCATAGAGGTCCGCCATTGTTTGGCTCCATGGATCGAGACGAGAATATGGTGAGTAACTTTCATATATACTCTATGTATCTGGTTGGTTGTAAGACTTCTTCAGACTACAGCTGGCTAGCTACCACCCCCACTAGGGTTGCCATCCGTCCGGGTTTCCCCGGATTTGTCCTAGTTAAGAGGGCATCCGGGGAGCGTCCGGGGAAGGTTTCATTTGTAGACCGAGTTTTAAAAAATAAATTAAAAAAAAATTGGGCCGCCCGCGAGACACGCACTAGGTATGCCCTCACACCAAGATGTTTTTTATTACATTGAACATGTTTAAAAGATCTTGTTGACATGTCCGGCTTTCGGACTCTAAAATCCGGGGTTTTCGCGCTTCTTGTCCTGTTTTCCAAATTTTAGAGATGGCAACCCTAACCCCCACAGGTGAAATCTGCTGCTATAACAGCTCTGGCTGTGTTACGGCAATGTGAATGTGGGAGCCAGAACTCTTAAAATGAAAGTCTCGAAGATCGGAGATGCCTATAGTGTGACGGCGCATTGAGTGACGCTTTCTGGTGAAGTGCCTCTCAATAGAATAGGCCGCAGTGCTTACCATCAGGTGGGCTGCGTGCCTGTCTGCCAATTAGTATAGTCATAAAATAAGTACTCAATGGGTACTATGATCTATTGAGCCAGTCAACCTTATATTTGGACCTCACTTCCGCTTACCATCAGGTGGAGTGAAGTCATCCTGACTGCTTCAATATAAAAAAAAAAGTAGCATAACTGTTGTAGCTGACCTCGTTGGTGAGTTAGGTCTCCATAACGTTGGGTTTACATCACTAATACAAAATATTTACTTACCAATATTTCAAAATCCTTAGAGTTAGAACTTAGTAATAGGTACCCTGATTATTGAAGTAGCTGGCAAAGACTGTCTGTATCGCAATTGCTGGGAAGACTTAACTCCATAAATTGCACTAAATCTTCCTACCATCTGTCCCTGTCGCTCGCATACTGTCTCACTCACACTTATGCTACAATATTGCCATCTATTCGTTTCCCCAGGACCCCGGAACCCGAAGAGCAGCAGAGATACTTCGTGGAGGAGCTGGTCCACGAGATCAACTCGCACGCTGAGTTGCTGCTGTCCTCCGACATGTTCGTCACGCGCATGAAGCTGCTCGAGGCCGCCAAGAACATACACATGCAGTACAGGTGAGTCATGTCTGAAGAGCAGCAGAGATACTTCGTGGAAGAGCTGGTCCACGAGATCAACTCCCACGCTGAGCTGCTGCTGTCCTCCGACATGTTCGTCACGCGCATGAAGCTGCTTGAGGCCGCCAAGAACATACACATGCAGTACAGGTGAGTATTCATTTAATTAAGATTATCATGGCCACAAGTTGTGGCGTCAGCGAAAAGATCTTTCTCCAAACTAGGTGTCTGTGCTCGGGGACCTCAGCCTTATGTACCGAACTTTGCTAGCTCGAATCAGGATCGCAGTTCTGATCCATCACAATGCCATCTATCCCACTATTCCCAAAAACAGTAAATGGATCATTAATATTCATAAATTTTCAGATATTTTCCCGTGAAATAGAAGTGTGTCAAGCACTTCTGTGTTCCGGGGAAAGAGCACTGAAGCTAGTGAAATTACTGGGTATATGAGACGTAATAACTGTCGTCTCGGTGTAGCGGGCGCAGGGCGGTGCCAGACAGTAACTGCTTAGTTACTGTTTGGCACTGAACGTACGATCTGCTCGTCTTGTTACACATTGCAATAAAAAAAAAGAGATAAATAATTGGTCTACCTTGATCATTGCCTATTACTGCTGCATTTTCTAGTATAATCATATATTAATTTGGTATATGTTTGTTCCAGCCAAGCGCCTCAAGAGCTATACGCGTACATGCGGCGCTGCCTGGCCACGGAGATGGAGGTCATCCAGAGCGCCATGGGTCCGCAGTACGCTGCGCAGCCGCAGACCGAGCGCAAGTACAGCGAGGTGAGAGCGCCAGTACACTACCTCTTAGGTCATCCGGCTCGAAGGACCATGGGCCCTCAGTACGCTTCGCAAGTACAGCGAGGTGAGCGCGCCAGTACACTACATCTTAGGTCACCCAGCTCGAAGGACCATGGGCCCTCAGTACGCTTCGCAAGTACAGCGAGGTGAACGCGCCAGTACACTACATCTTAGGTCACCCAGCTCGAAGGACCATGGGCCCTCAGTACGCTTCGCAAGTACAGCGAGGTGAACGCGCCAGTACACTACATCTTAGGTCACCCAGCTCGAAGGACCATGGGCCCTCAGTACGCTTCGCAAGTACAGCGAGGTGAGCGCGCCAGTACACTACATCTTAGGTCACCCAGCTCGAAGGACCATGGGCCCTCAGTACGCTTCGCAAGTACAGCGAGGTGAGCGCGCCAGTACACTACATCTTAGGTCACCCAGCTCGAAGGACCATGGGCCCTCAGTACGCTTCGCAAGTACAGCGAGGTGAGCGCGCCAGTACACTACATCTTAGGTCACCCAGCTCGAAGGACCATGGGCCCTCAGTACGCTTCGCAAGTACAGCGAGGTGAGCGCGCCAGTACACTACATCTTAGGTCACCCAGCTCGAAGGACCATGGGCCCTCAGTACGCTTCGCAAGTACAGCAAAGTGAGAGCTCCAGTACACTACTTAGGTCATCCGGCTCGAAGGACCTTGTAGAACCTCCCACTCTCGGAACGGTGTTTGTATAATCGGGAATCTACTGCACGCATCACTAGTGAACACTTCATGAGAGCTGTCACAGCTATCAAGCTATTTTATGACTATAGCATAAGACACAAAGGCATAATGCCATCTATTGGATGTTTGTCGAACTAACTTGTACTCAAGCAAAGAGACTTTGTAACTTAGTATGTTACAATAATATTTTTAATAAATAATTTAGAATGACATTCGTTTTTTTTTTATTGTATATTTTGCGTTTTCCATTATACTAACTATAGTATGTGTGTTCCGCAGTTGATCACAGGCCTACAGACGGTTCGGCAGAAGGTGAACGTGGTCAGCGATGAGATCAGAAGCCTGCAGGCCAATATGGAGTCATTCTCCATACAGTACCATGAGTGCATCAAGAACAAAGGTCAGTGGAAGTTGAAATTATCCATTAGATCGCAAATAAATCAAGTACTGAAGAAAATTACAAATATCTACATAGTTTGTAGAAGTAAGAAGAAAGTAAAGTAATAACAATAAGTCGCGTTTACCCTTTGAGTACGGATCCCTAAAAAAAAACTTAAAACCATAAATTATTGTTGACTAATGGCAAACATAATATCGTCGCCGTAGAGTGAAAACCTCTTAAGTGTTTTTGAGCAAACTTTCAGGTGAAAAAAACCGTCTAGTGAAAAAAAATTGTACTACGTAGATTTTTGTTTTAATTGTTATTGTTTACGAGCTTTAGTTTCACTCACAATAACAATTAAAACAAAAATCTACGAAGTACACATTTTTTTCACCAGACTTACCTCCTGAAAAGTTTGCTCAAAAACACTTAAGAGGTTTTCACTCTACGGCGACGATATGGAGCCAAGAAGTACTGGCCGAGATCTCGGGGTCCTGGGTTCAATTCCCGAGCTAACTTTGTACCGGTTTATCGAACGCAGCTCGACTTTTTGATCAACTGTATTTGGCAAACGTGGTAATAAAGCCACCATCATTGTAACTTGGTCTCGAAGAGCAAAATGAATTAAGAATGCAACCCGTAAATGTTTTCTCCAATTTTTTTGATAAGTTGATTTTTTCTACTATACCTAGTAATAAATAATAAATTAGTTAATTTAAAAATAAATAATATATAAATAAATTTCTCTGGACATTATTCACACAGCGCCATCTAGCCCCAAACTAAGCATTAGCTTGTGCTATGGGTGCTAGACAACGGATAAACTTAAATACTTTTTTTTTGTAAATAAATACATATTATACATAGAAACACCCAGACCGATACAAACAGACATGTTCATGCACACAAATGTTTGTACCGTGCGGGGATCGAACCCGCGACCTCTGGTGTAATAGCCGACTTCTCGAACATTACACCAAATGGTTAGTCAAATGTTTGGATGTGTGTGTGTTTGTGTGTCAGGGCACATCACCTACCTGCAACAGGCTGGACCGATGACGGCTGAGCGGCGCGACCTGGAGGCGTGTCTGCGAGTCCAGATCGAAGAGATGGAGAGGAAGCTCAACGTCCTGGTGAGTGGCGAGTGGCCATCATCAGCCTATATACGTTCCCACTGCTGGGACGCAGGCCTTATCTCAGGTGTGAGGTAGTGGCAGGTGGTCAATTGATCAGATACCAAGTGGCCGGCATGGTTGCCTTCGAAATTGACTGACAATGAACGCCCAACGAAAACTACGAGACCTAGTATTTACTACTTTTTCCTAAGGTTTTCAGGCTTGGCACTCATTTCGACTGCACGTTTTTTTTATGTGAGTTCCTCAATGACGTTCAATATACAACTAGACACCCAATTGACCCAATCTCTAAGAAAAAATCCTCAAAAAACGTCCGAGCGGCGTTGACACATATGACATTAACACATTCGTTCAAATTAATACCTTATCTCGTGGCAGTTAGTGTTTAATGTCAATTGTATACACCTAAACGAAAACTCTGCCCAATAGACTGGTGGGCAGACTTTTGCTTCGGACAATATTTGAGCGTGATTGGGAGTCTAGTTTTTTAATTGAACGTCATTGGAGTTCCTATATAGTTTTTACTGGGTCTACCATTTTTGATGATTCTTTTAACTGAAAGCTGGTCAACGTGATGCGATATCATTTAATTTTGAACTTATTAGGACTGTTGATTCGAGCAATTCAGTGTTTTTTACTTTTCAGTGCATTTTTTGGTGGTTAACCGTTAAAGTTAGTTTTTATACAAAACCCATCCAATCACCACCAACTACAGTGTTGCTTAACTTCTCCATTGCTTCCAGGTGGCGCAGATCAACCAGTCTCAGCTGGAGCTAGCAGACCATATGAAGGACAATATCGCCAACCTGCGCCAACTGCAGAGCCAAGTGTTGGACGAAGAGCTCATCAAGTAAGTAAGCTGTGCCGCTTCCCGGCTAAATCAACCAGTAGCTGTATCGGCCAGGGTTGGCCTGGATAATTATCGTGATAATTATCAAGATAATAATCGTTGATAATTATCAAGATAATTACGTATTGATAATTATCTATTATTATATATTTATTATATATTTACAAACAAAACAAAAAAAAACCAAATCCAACCGCATGTTTTTTTGTCACAATATGAAACATTCATCCAAACGAACGCCAAATATTATTCATCTACAGGGGAATTCCCCTCACTGTTATTTTTTTCGTGAACTTAATTTTGTGCGCTGCGAAACTAAATAAAGAAAAACTGGATAATTATCAGATAATTATCGGATAATTATCAAAGAAAATAATTATCTTGATAATTGCCAACCCTGGTATCGGCGACCTGCGCCAACTGCAGAGCCAAGTGTCACTATTGATTTGACCCAATATTTTTTTTTATTGCAATGTAACAAGACGAGCAGATCGTACACCTGATGGTAAGCGCCACGTCTGCCCTTAGACTGTTCAGTGCCAAACAGTAACTAAGCAGTTACTGTCTACACCGAGACGACAGTTATTAAATAGCTTGAGCAATTGTATGTCAGAAATAACGAGAGTAACATAAATACATACTTAAATACAAATAAACATTAACTTCAACAGATCAATTATCTAGTGGCACGCATCAATGATCTAGTGGTTTAATTACCGAGCCGAGATCTCGGTGTCCTGGGTTCAATTCCCGGGTCGAGGTAACTTTGTGTTGGACACAGCTCGGGTTTGTGGTGACTAAGTCTGGATGCGAGCGGGGTGAGCGATAAGGGTTGTTCGAAGGACCTTTGGGACCCGGGATAATCGGGAACAGGCGGGAAGGGATGTAACACGTGAATAGACTAACCTTGATTATGTGGATCTGCTTCCTGCTTTCTTCCTTCTTCTTTCCCCGGGGATATGCGACACACGAAGCACTTTTGAGGGTTATTTTACGAGTGGGGCGCGGAGTTTTTGGTTTAACGATATTGATGAACGAATTAGCGCGTGCGACAGCGAACAAAACTCGAAGCGACACCGCGGCGAGGAGGGGAGTTACTCGCTGAGTGAAGTTGCAGCGGAATGTCAACTGCCGCTGCTTTCAGACCGTTGGTCCAACGATCTATGGTCTACTCACGTCCCAGGAATGGAGTAAATGAGGATAAAGGGATAGAGGGAGAAAGGGAACGGGCACTAGGCGCAAACAAAGTCAGTACCCATCATTGTTACGACAACTTGATTTCAAAGATCCTCCAGGCCAGGAAAGGCCTTTGTCCTCCACTGGTACATTATAAGGCTAAATACTTACTTAATTTCTTATTACAGATGGAAACGCGAGCAACAACTAAGCGGTAACGGTGTACCCATGCAATCAAACTTGAACACAATACAAGAGTGGTGCGAATTGCTAGCCGACCTGATCTGGACGAGCCGGCAGCAGGTCAACAACGTGTCGCGCATCAACAACAAGACCATCCCCGAGCTGCGGCAGCCGCACCTCATCGAGATGCTCGACGACATGAGCAAGCAGGTGAGCTGCGACCGCCCGGACTATGGTCACTAGCTTGGCCAGAGTAGGCGTGACCGCCCGGACTATAGAAATCAAGATGACTAATTTTGCCGCGGCCGCCCAGACTATATTCTCTAAAATCACGAATTTAGTCTCCACCGCCTGTACTATAGTCACTAAGATTTTGTCACTTTCATCCGGACTATAGT
Source organism: Mecyna flavalis (assembly GCA_949319885.1). Lineage (NCBI taxonomy): Eukaryota > Metazoa > Arthropoda > Insecta > Lepidoptera > Crambidae > Mecyna > Mecyna flavalis. The sequence goes on along the minus strand of OX439421.1, from coordinate 5,962,148 downwards.
CACAAATATGACCCGACCGCCCGGACTATAGTGACTTATTCGCCCATATTACTGATTATCTTAGACACTAATTGGACTTATTATATCGCGACCGCCTGGACTATAGTCACTAAGACGACCGAAGGCGTGACCGCTTGGACTACAATCTGAGCAGTGTCTAGGACCGCCTGGACTATAGTCATTAACTATTAATTCTGACTTTACCACCACGCTAACAAGACTGAGATCTCGGCACGGTATTTAAAAATAAACAATAGGCTAGTTGACAAAATTTGGAAATTCGTTTAAAACTATAGTTTAGTATCTATTTTACCCCAAATATATATAATTTTTAGAAAAATAGGCCTTTTTCATAAGTATTTTGCTTTTTTAGAAATAAACTTAAAATTAACTTTGGAAAGGCCAAGACTGTCATGGCGTCTTGAATGACGTCACTCCTCGCGAAACAATCGAGTTTGTTGATGTCAGTCGACGAGATCATTATACAGCTGCAACCGGGGTTTTGCGAGGCGTGACGTCACGCTTCTCTGATTGTTGTTTAATGTCACGTGATTCAATAAGTAATTTTGCCGATTTTAATTTCCAAAAATATTTGTAATCTTATATTATTTTAGTAAAAAAGTTGTTTTTTTGTTTACTACATATCATGATTTATCATTAGAAACTCTAAGCCATCCGATTCATTCTTAGTGGAAACAAGCCTATTATTTAACAGTAAATAAACTATTTTTTCTTTGTTTTAGGTGACCAGCCTGCTATCAACCCTGGTGACTTCAACGTTTGTTATAGAAAAACAACCGCCTCAAGTTATGAAGACGAACACCCGGTAACTATAATTATTTAATACTAGCCTTCCGACCGCGGTTTCACCCGCGCGTAATTTCTTTTCTCAAATATCCCCCCCCTTTCCCCCACATTTCCGGGATCAAAAGTACCTTATGTTCACCGGGGATAGTGTAGCTTTCCAACAGTGTAAGAATTATTCAAATCGGTTCAGTAGTTTCGGAGCTTATTCAATACAAACAAACAAATCTTTCCTCTTTATAATATTGGTACAGATATCTGTCAGACTGTCGCGCCTATTATATAGGTATAGACCAATGACGTTTAATATACAACTAGACACCCAATCTCTAAGAAAAATTCCTCAAAAAACGTCCGAGCGGCGTTGACACAGATGACATTAACACATTCGTTCAAATTAACACCTTATCTCGTGGCATTTAGTGTTTAATGTCAATTGTATACAACTAAACGAAAACTCTGCCCAATAGTCGGGTGGGCAGACTTTTGCTTCGGACAATATTTGAGCGTGATTGGGAGTCTAGTTTTTTAATTGAACGTCATTGGTATAGACTTCTTATTATCAGTCTATTATGAATAAATCGTATGTAATATACATACTTATGTGCTGTAAGTCTTCCTAACAATAAATAAAATGAATTCTGTTGTAGTTTCACGGCTACGGTCCGTTTGCTAGTCGGCGGTCAGCTGAACGTGTACATGACTCCGCCGAGAGTCAGTGTAAGTATTGTTTAACATCATAATATTATAAAACTATTTTATCTACATCCATACCCTAATATGTCTATTTTATAGTCAGGATCGATGAGCAAACGCCCTACATGTAGATATGAGTATCTGTGGCTGCATCTTAATGTTAACATTTTAACATCGGTACCGATACTAAAATGTAAACATTTTAGTATCGGTAACCGATACCTTAATTACGTTCAAATTTCGAACGTCTTCTTAAAATGTATTTTAGTCAAATTGACCTACAAATTATGACATGATTTTGTACTAAGTACTAACTTTGCTCATCGATCCTGACTATAAAATAGACATATTATCGTATGAATGAAGATAAAGTTATGTATGTGACTGTACATAATTAGGCATTAAAATACTCATGTGATCCTTTTATGAAACTCACTTCGTTCGTTTCATAAAACCACATTCGTATTTTAATGACCCTCATTATGCAACAGTCACATAAATAACTATTATGTTGTGTTAATTACGACATTTCAGAAACTACAAGTGGCTAGGAGTTTTAAATCTTGCATACTTCTCATGCTCTTGTTTAAAACGTGGTGCTCCCTAAGGCGGGATTTTACGAAATTCGACCCTTAATGTGTGTATTTGAGGTTTATAGTAGTTCGTACTGTATGTATTTGTCAAAATGAAAGAGGTTGTTTATGGTTTCTCGTTTAATATTGATATCTGTTGGCAGGTGGTGATAATATCGGAGCAGCAAGCCCAACAGCTTCTCAAGAGTGAGACCGCGGCCGGCAAGGGCAAGCAGCCGGTGGAGTGCGGCGACATCCTGAACAACAGCGGCGTGATGGAGTACCAGGCGACCAGCAGGCAGCTCAGCGTCAGCTTCAGGTAACCACCGTCACGTGGCGACCTCTGGTGTGTTAGAGCGAGACCGCATGAGGCAAGGGCAAGCAGCCGGTGGAGTGCGGCGACATCCTGAACAACAGCGGCGTGATGGAGTACCAGGCGACCAGCAGGCAGCTCAGCGTCAGCTTCAGGTAACCACCGTCACGTGGCGACCTCTGGTGTGTTAGAGCGAGACCGCATGAGGCAAGGGCAAGCAGCCGGTGGAGTGCGGCGACATCCTGAACAACAGCGGCGTGATGGAGTACCAGGCGACCAGCAGGCAGCTCAGCGTCAGCTTCAGGTAACCACCGTCACGTGGCGACCTCTGGTGTGTTAGAGCGAGACCGCATGAGGCAAGGGCAAGCAGCCGGTGGAGTGCGGCGACATCCTGAACAACAGCGGCGTGATGGAGTACCAGGCGACCAGCAGGCAGCTCAGCGTCAGCTTCAGGTAACCACCGTCACGTGGCGACCTCTGGTGTGTTAGAGCGAGACCGCATGAGGCAAGGGCAAGCAGCCGGTGGAGTGCGGCGACATCCTGAACAACAGCGGCGTGATGGAGTACCAGGCGACCAGCAGGCAGCTCAGCGTCAGCTTCAGGTAACCACCGTCACGTGGCGACCTCTGGTGTGTTAGAGCGAGACCGCATGAGGCAAGGGCAAGCAGCCGGTGGAGTGCGGCGACATCCTGAACAACAGCGGCGTGATGGAGTACCAGGCGACCAGCAGGCAGCTCAGCGTCAGCTTCAGGTAACCACCGTCACGTGGCGACCTCTGGTGTGTTAGAGCGAGACCGCATGAGGCAAGGGCAAGCAGCCGGTGGAGTGCGGCGACATCCTGAACAACAGCGGCGTGATGGAGTACCAGGCGACCAGCAGGCAGCTCAGCGTCAGCTTCAGGTAACCACCGTCACGTGGCGACCTCTGGTGTGTTAGAGCGAGACCGCATGAGGCAAGGGCAAGCAGCCGGTGGAGTGCGGCGACATCCTGAACAACAGCGGCGTGATGGAGTACCAGGCGACCAGCAGGCAGCTCAGCGTCAGCTTCAGGTAACCACCGTCACGTGGCGACCTCTGGTGTGTTAGAGCGAGACCGCATGAGGCAAGGGCAAGCAGCCGGTGGAGTGCGGCGACATCCTGAACAACAGCGGCGTGATGGAGTACCAGGCGACCAGCAGGCAGCTCAGCGTCAGCTTCAGGTAACCACCGTCACGTGGCGACCTCTGGTGTGTTAGAGCGAGACCGCATGAGGCAAGGGCAAGCAGCCGGTGGAGTGCGGCGACATCCTGAACAACAGCGGCGTGATGGAGTACCAGGCGACCAGCAGGCAGCTCAGCGTCAGCTTCAGGTAACCACCGTCACGTGGCGACCTCTGGTGTGTTAGAGCGAGACCGCATGAGGCAAGGGCAAGCAGCCGGTGGAGTGCGGCGACATCCTGAACAACAGCGGCGTGATGGAGTACCAGGCGACCAGCAGGCAGCTCAGCGTCAGCTTCAGGTAACCACCGTCACGTGGCGACCTCTGGTGTGTTAGAGCGAGACCGCATGAGGCAAGGGCAAGCAGCCGGTGGAGTGCGGCGACATCCTGAACAACAGCGGCGTGATGGAGTACCAGGCGACCAGCAGGCAGCTCAGCGTCAGCTTCAGGTAACCACCGTCACGTGGCGACCTCTGGTGTGTTAGAGCGAGACCGCATGAGGCAAGGGCAAGCAGCCGGTGGAGTGCGGCGACATCCTGAACAACAGCGGCGTGATGGAGTACCAGGCGACCAGCAGGCAGCTCAGCGTCAGCTTCAGGTAACCACCGTCACGTGGCGACCTCTGGTGTGTTAGAGCGAGACCGCATGAGGCAAGGGCAAGCAGCCGGTGGAGTGCGGCGACATCCTGAACAACAGCGGCGTGATGGAGTACCAGGCGACCAGCAGGCAGCTCAGCGTCAGCTTCAGGTAACCACCGTCACGTGGCGACCTCTGGTGTGTTAGAGCGAGACCGCATGAGGCAAGGGCAAGCAGCCGGTGGAGTGCGGCGACATCCTGAACAACAGCGGCGTGATGGAGTACCAGGCGACCAGCAGGCAGCTCAGCGTCAGCTTCAGGTAACCACCGTCACGTGGCGACCTCTGGTGTGTTAGAGCGAGACCGCATGAGGCAAGGGCAAGCAGCCGGTGGAGTGCGGCGACATCCTGAACAACAGCGGCGTGATGGAGTACCAGGCGACCAGCAGGCAGCTCAGCGTCAGCTTCAGGTAACCACCGTCACGTGGCGACCTCTGGTGTGTTAGAGCGAGACCGCATGAGGCAAGGGCAAGCAGCCGGTGGAGTGCGGCGACATCCTGAACAACAGCGGCGTGATGGAGTACCAGGCGACCAGCAGGCAGCTCAGCGTCAGCTTCAGGTAACCACCGTCACGTGGCGACCTCTGGTGTGTTAGAGCGAGACCGCATGAGGCAAGGGCAAGCAGCCGGTGGAGTGCGGCGACATCCTGAACAACAGCGGCGTGATGGAGTACCAGGCGACCAGCAGGCAGCTCAGCGTCAGCTTCAGGTAACCACCGTCACGTGGCGACCTCTGGTGTGTTAGAGCGAGACCGCATGAGGCAAGGGCAAGCAGCCGGTGGAGTGCGGCGACATCCTGAACAACAGCGGCGTGATGGAGTACCAGGCGACCAGCAGGCAGCTCAGCGTCAGCTTCAGGTAACCACCGTCACGTGGCGACCTCTGGTGTGTTAGAGCGAGACCGCATGAGGCAAGGGCAAGCAGCCGGTGGAGTGCGGCGACATCCTGAACAACAGCGGCGTGATGGAGTACCAGGCGACCAGCAGGCAGCTCAGCGTCAGCTTCAGGTAACCACCGTCACGTGGCGACCTCTGGTGTGTTAGAGCGAGACCGCATGAGGCAAGGGCAAGCAGCCGGTGGAGTGCGGCGACATCCTGAACAACAGCGGCGTGATGGAGTACCAGGCGACCAGCAGGCAGCTCAGCGTCAGCTTCAGGTAACCACCGTCACGTGGCGACCTCTGGTGTGTTAGAGCGAGACCGCATGAGGCAAGGGCAAGCAGCCGGTGGAGTGCGGCGACATCCTGAACAACAGCGGCGTGATGGAGTACCAGGCGACCAGCAGGCAGCTCAGCGTCAGCTTCAGGTAACCACCGTCACGTGGCGACCTCTGGTGTGTTAGAGCGAGACCGCATGAGGCAAGGGCAAGCAGCCGGTGGAGTGCGGCGACATCCTGAACAACAGCGGCGTGATGGAGTACCAGGCGACCAGCAGGCAGCTCAGCGTCAGCTTCAGGTAACCACCGTCACGTGGCGACCTCTGGTGTGTTAGAGCGAGACCGCATGAGGCAAGGGCAAGCAGCCGGTGGAGTGCGGCGACATCCTGAACAACAGCGGCGTGATGGAGTACCAGGCGACCAGCAGGCAGCTCAGCGTCAGCTTCAGGTAACCACCGTCACGTGGCGACCTCTGGTGTGTTAGAGCGAGACCGCATGAGGCAAGGGCAAGCAGCCGGTGGAGTGCGGCGACATCCTGAACAACAGCGGCGTGATGGAGTACCAGGCGACCAGCAGGCAGCTCAGCGTCAGCTTCAGGTAAGTGTCCCTCAATGGAATAGGCCGCAGTGACCGCTTACCATCAGGTAGGCTGCGTGTCTGTCTGCCAACTGACTTAGCAATAAAAAAAATCATTATATCTATCACAGTCCTCTGCTGGACATAGGCCTCTTCAAACGCTCGCCACTTAACCCGAACCTCGGATATTCATCAGCCTATTACAGTCCTCTGCTGGACATAGGCCTCTTCAAACGCTCGCCACTTAACCCGAACCTCGGATATTCATCAGCCTATTACAGTCATCTGCTGGACATAGGCCTCTTCAAACGCTCGCCACTTAACCCGAACCTCGGATATTCATCAGCCTATTACAGTCCTCTGCTGGACATAGGCCTCTTCAAACGCTCGCCACTTAACCCGAAACTCGGCTACTCGTATCCAGCTCCTGCCGGCCATGTTTCGCAAATCGTCACTCCACCTGGCCTGAGGGCAACCTTACACTATGTTTACATACCTTATGTGCGCATTACTATAGTTCAAAAAAGATTTAATCCTGATTTCAAGACTTAAGTTAGTTTGCAGAGACAACAATATTCTATTATTTTAATTATATTGAAATACTAGCCTTCCACCCGCGGTTTCACCCGCACGTAATTTCTTTTTTTAAATATCCCCCCCTTCCCCCCACATTTCCGGGAACAAAAGTACCCTATGTTCACCGGGGATAGTGTAGCTTTCCACCAGTGAAAGAATCATTCAAATCAGTTCAGTAGTTTTGGAGCCTATTCAATAAATATAATAAATAAATATCTTGGACATTATTCACACAGCGCCATCCAGCCCCAAACTAAGCATTAGCTTGTGCTATGGGTGCCACCGTGCCAGACAACGGATAAACATTACTTATATACTTTTTTTGTAAATACATACATATTATACATAGAAACACCCAGACCGATACAAACAGACATGTTCATGCACACAAATGTTTGTAACGTGCGATGATCGAACCCGCGACCTCTTGTGTAATAGCCGACTTCTCAACCATTACACCAAACGGCTCTTCGAGGACCGACGAATACAAACAAACAAACAAACAATCAAATCTTTCCTCTTTATAATATTAGTATAGATATTAGTATTGTATACCTCGCGAGCATTTTCTTTTAATTTAAGATTAGCTCAACACTTGCACTTTCAGACAAATACATAAGGCATAATCCAGTAACGAAATGTTCTTTATTGCAGAAATATGCAGCTGCGTAAGATAAAGCGCGCAGAGAAGAAAGGCACAGAGAGCGTGATGGACGAGAAGCTGACTCTGCTCTTCCAGAGCCAGTTTAACGTCGGTGGCGGCGAGCTGGTCTTCCAGGTATGGGAATACTGCGGCTACCTCTAAAGGCCTGTATTCACTTTGATTAGTGCGAGTGCAAGTGATTAGTAGTTGAGGGTGATTAGTGCAGGTGCGTAGTGCGAGTAGTGTCCAATTCTTGTTTAGTGGCTCTGTTTAGTAGTTACCATTTTTGGTACCACAACACGAGAATCTACTAATCACTAAACACTAAACTGCCTGTCCAGACGTGTTTAGTGGCAGGACTGGCAGGCACGCTGCGAGTGAGGGGGAAGGGCGGGCGCGCGGGACGTGGCTACTCGCAGTCCACTCGCAGAAAAATAGAACACGCTTCTAAACACTTCACTACGCAGCCAACTAATCACCTGCACTAATCAGTCGCTGTCCACACTTATTTTCTCCTAATCACTAATCACTTGCACTAAACACCTGCACTAATCACTAATCAAAGTGAATTCAGGCCTTAACTTGATCAGCAAACATCAAGTACCCACTCGCCACAAACAGTTCTACCAACTGATAACAGAAGGCGCTGACTTACGAACACGATTTAGTATGGGATCCTGCATCGCGCTAGCAGAGTTATTTCCGCCCGCTAGCATATATACAACAAACCAAAGATGGTACATTGGTCCCCGAGCACAGTAGATCTAGCTTGGAGGAAGATCTTCCAATTATAAGGAAGCATTAGATCTCCTACAATACCATAGGCTTCAAATAAATACTGCTACGCCCAATGGTTGACAGGTAGAGAATGCCTTTCGGCATTAAGTCCGCCAATTGTACCTACTTGCTTTGTGCAATAAAATGTAAATAAATAAATTTAAAGCCGGTTAAAAATAAGAACATTATCAAAAGTCAGTTAAAGAGATATTATTAGACATTACTCAAAAACTACTTGTCCGATCTTTTTCAAATTGTAATAAAACCACATCATTAGCTTTCAAACAAAAAAGTATCATCAAAATAGATTTTCCCAGTAAAAAGTTACCTGGTAAAAATCATACAGTCGAATTGAGAAACTCCTCCTTTTTTTGAAGTTGGTTAAAAATCTAAACATTACGTGCAATATTGCTGAACCATCCCCATCACCAATAAATGTTAAAAAGAAATTGTAAATAATTCTACCTCAGTCCCTATAAAAGCTTTTCATCCACTTGTTCAGGTGTGGACGCTGTCCCTGCCGGTGGTGGTGATCGTGCACGGCAACCAGGAGCCGCACGGCTGGGCCACGGTCACGTGGGACAACGCCTTCAGCCCGCCCGGCCGCGTGCCCTTCGCCGTGCCCGACAAGGTATGTGGGAGATACAGTACAGGACCTAGTAACGACCCTTGAGGTACGCCAAAGACTGAGTAAAAATTTAGTTCATAAAGGGGACCTAATAAAAACCCTTGAGGTACTCCACGAACGTAAGAATTCAGTTCAATAAAAGAGGGCCTAAGAACGGCCCTTGATGTACGCCACAAGAATAAGAATTCAGTTCAAACAGAGGGCCTAAAAAGGATCCTTGAGGTACCCCACAAATGTAAGAACTCAGTTTAGGTAAAGAGTAAAGAGGGCCTAAAAGGGACCCCTGAAATACGTCAAAAGTATAATAACTCAGTTCAGATTAAGAGAACTTCAAAATAACCAAGACCCTTGAGGTACTCCATAGGCCGAGTAACAATTCAGTTCAGATAGGAGGCCTAATAATGATCCTTGAGGTACACCACAACCGTAACTGCCTCCGTGGTACAGTGGTTACTTTGTGGGATGTCTGAAAATAATGATGATTTCGTGCTTTGGAAGGCACGGCTGTTGGTCCCGACTAAGTACCAAGTAGGTCTGGTTTCCCGTGTAGGGTTACGGAGGTCAGATGGCAATCGCTCTATTGGAATAACCAGGATTGTTAAATCTAGGATCATAGTCGAAGCAGACCCTGAGCTCCATACTGGATGCAATTGAGAATACGTTGGGATGATGATGAGGTACACCACAAGGGTAAGAGTTCAGTTTTGATAGAGGGCCTAAAAGTGACCCTTGAGGAACTCCACAAGCTAAGTAAGAGTTGGACCTTGTGGAACCCCTTTTACAGTTACCAATTTTGGCCTTTAACAGGTGTCCTGGGGCCAATTGGCTGAAACGCTTCGTATTAAATTCTACTCTGCAACATCGGGAGGTGATTTATCCGAAGACAATCTGAGATTCCTCGCCGAAAAGATCTTTAGGTAAGTTGCTAGATAGTTTAGTAGAATTATCGTAAATAAGCTATAATATGACAATAATTGTGATACAGTAAATAGGTAAACAAGTAGGTACAGTCAGGTAGCAGTCAAATTATTTAGATCCACAGTCAGGGTTGCCAGGTGTTCGGTATTCTACCGAACCATTCAGTATTTTTGCACCGTGTTCGGTGTTCGTAATCACAAAAATATCGACGTATGGGCGGCGGTTCGTTATTTTTTTCTGATTAATTTTTCTCCCTAAAAGGCTTATTGCACTTATCCTAATTAAGCATACATTGCTTGTTTCGATGGCATCACATGCTAAATAAGAGATCAAAAAGAAAGCAACGTAATTGCTTGATTAGGATCCTAACTGGGATAAGTAGCCCTTAATACGATTCAACTGTCAGATTTGACGCAATCGGCAATCGATGTTGCGTTGCATCCTTTCCCTGCCCTACTTAGTTTGTGTGTTGTCGCCGTATTTTTTTACTCGCTGTTCGGTATTTTTTTGGAAAAGACCTGGCAACCCTGTCCACAGTACGTTACTTTAAGATAAATAATAGGTACCAGAAATCATCAGAAACAATCCTAAAATTATTACACAAGCAATTTAAAAAAGTAGTTTATTTAAAAAAAAACTTCTAATTTTAACTTTATCGCAAACACTGATCTCCATATACAACTGGATAGGCGATTGGTACCAAATATTTGATCCGATTTGAAAATCGCCATATTGGCGCTGAGAGCAGTAGTTAGTGTACTTGGAACTAATAATAGTGCTGACTTTCGCAGATAAACTTCGTTAATGCTGTCATTGTCAATGTCAATGGCTGTCCATTTGAAGCGATTTGAAGTCATTTTATTTCCCACTTCCCAGTACACTATTGGGGGCGCTTCAAATCGACAGAAAAAATAGCTGTCATTTCAATGTTTATAGCCACTCCAGCGTAATACGCCGTATTATAATGGACCTCAGTGATCGCAAACAAATTAAATGTCAATGTCATTTTTATTTCACGTCGGTCATCTTGGCAAAACACGAAGTTACACTTTTTTCCCGATTTGGACGTGCTGGTTCCAGCCATGTAGCTATTGACCAGTCCATCCCTTGGTATTATGGGTGGTTTCGTGTACTTGGTGGTAACTGCCTCCGTGGTACAGTGGTTAGAGCGTTGGGCTCTAATACCCGGAGGTCGTGGGTTCGAATCCCGCGGGGAGCATCTGCACTTTGCGTAAATGTTTCCAGTTTGGTTAGGACATTGCAGGCTTGAATCACCTGAATGTCTGAAAAAAATGATGATTCCGTGCTTCGGAAGGCACGTTAAGCCGTTGGTCCTGCGCCTGATCTCCCTTCGGTCGTGTCAGACTGTCTCACCGTGTTATGGGAGTGAGGGAATAGGGAGTGCACCTGTGCTTGCGCACTCACTTGTGCACTTTAATATATCCTGCGTAGTTGGCTGATCTTAAAGATTGGCCGCCGTAGCCGAAAACTCGGCTAGGAGGACATTATTATGGGTGGTTATTACCCCAGCAGTAGCCCCCTCTCCCCTCTCGCGACGTGGGTTATTGTCTCCCCCCTCCCGCAGGACTAGCCTGCCGATGAACGCGCTCGAGCTGAACGGCATGATGGTCAGCTGGTCGTAGTTATGCAAGGACGCGCTGCCGGAGAGGAACTTCACGTTCTGGGAGTGGTTCTAAATTCTTTTCACAAAAGTCAAGCTACTCACACCGCGGTCGGTTAATGGATGGGTGACCATTCTGAACTAGCCCCATGGCTGCCCTACTCTAGGCCTATAGCTGCCCCACCCTAAGCCCATGACTGCCCCAACCCACAAATATGGGCTCAAGGTGGGGTAACAATGTGGTTACCCCACCTTGAGCCCATATTAGCCCCACCCAGAACCCATGGCTGCCACCCTCCCCCCTCTCGCGACGTGGGTTATTGTCTCCCCCCTCCCGCAGGACTAGCCTGCCGATGAACGCGCTCGAGCTGAACGGCATGATGGTCAGCTGGACGCAGTTCTGCAAGGACGCGCTGCCAGAGAGGAACTTCACGTTCTGGGAGTGGTTCTACATGGTCGTCAAGGTTACGAGGGATTATTTGAGGACCCTGTGGTGTGATGGGTGAGTGAAGTTTTTTATTTATTTTATTTAGCAAATCTTTAATTCAATTCAGCTCCTAAGTAGTTTATATGCTCCTTTATCTCAGACCAAATAAAAAATCAAGACGGAACCTCCCGAGCAACGCTCTGAAGCCAATAAAAACTACGTCAGTTTACGTTACGGATGTGAGTCACAGCCAATCACAGAGCGCGAGGGTCACATGGCATCACCGGCACGCACACATCGAATGCAAAAAACTGGCTTCAGTGCGTTGTTCGGGAGGTTCCTTCTTGGTTTTTTATTTGGTCTGAGACCTTTATTAAACTAAAACAGTCAAATACAAGCTATCTCACGCACTTATTTCATCTACCTCAAACTTTTTATTACCTTATTGTTTTGTTCCCAATGACGTTCAATAAACAGCTAGACACCCAATCTCTAAGAAAAATTCCTCAAAAAACGTCCGAGCGGCGTTGACACAGATGACATTAACACATTCGTTCAAATTAACACCTTATCTCGTGGCAGTTAGTGTTTAATGTCAATTGTATACAACTAAACGAAAACTCTGCCCAATAGTCGGGTGGGCAGACTTTTGCTTCGGACAATATTTGAGCGTGATTGGGAGTCTTCTTTTTTAATTGAACGTCATTGTTTGTTCCTTATTATTTTGACTGTCTCGATAACGCATTTGGTAGTGACCATGCCCTGTGCGCCAGAAGTCGTGGGTTTGACTCCTACTCAGAGCTAACATTTATATGATGAATATTTATGATTGTTCTGTGTCTGGATTCTAATTTATATACTTCCTACATATTTGAGTAAACATTTCTGATTCGTTGTTTTTATTACCCATAACAGAAGTGCTTCTTTTATTTACTTTGGGGTCAGATTAATGTATGTTATAATGTTATGTTGTCCAATATTTATTAGGAAACATTCAATTTTAATCTTATATTTTCTCTGTAAATGAGTTCTCTAAATATTTAGAACTGTTATTCTGTTGCCGTAAGGTCCAAATTTTTTAACCTTATTCCAATTCCTCATCATCATCATCATTAAAATTTTCTAACGTTATTCCAAGCCCTGGTCTGAGTATCGTATGTTCCCTCAGGCTAATAATGGGCTTCATCCAGAAGAAGCAAGCTGAGGAGATGCTGTCCAAATGTCCTCCCGGCACCTTCCTGCTTCGGTTCTCCGATTCCGAGCTCGGCGGCATCACCATTGCGTGGGTTGGAGGTACGTCTTGTCTATTAAAACTATTTGTTTAACTGCCATAAAAAATAACCGTATAAGTGCGAGACGGACTCACCCACCCATATTATATATTTTTTAATACATCATATTATTAAAAATTGTTATAAACATTGAACTACAATACTAGCGTATAGAACCGACACCGCAAACAAAATTTTTGCGCGATGCTTTGTTGCCGTTGCCATGGTTACGGCAACTACTCATTCAAGATCTAAAAGATAGTCATTTCGAACAAAACGCGTAAGCGCCTTGCTTTGCATGGCGCTTACGACGTTTTGGTCGCCAGAAAAATATACTCTGTAAGCAATCTATAGCGCTGCAAGTTTTATAGTTTGGTTAGTTAGACGACATCCGCTGTAGCAAATACATCAGTCAGTCCAGTCATCATTTTGCGACACAGTTTTTGTTCCGTATAGCCTTTCTATGTAGTACTTGGAACTCAATGTTTACAAATGTGTAGTTTCCAGATTTTTCAAGTGTCGAAAAAGACGTTTTTGCGTCCTTATCTTTTCTTTCGAAGTGAGATATGGATTAACTATCTACTGGATGTTTTTAACCCTTTCCCCGCCACGCTTTTTTCCGAAAATGGTGCCCCACACGCCACGACCACTAAAAAAAAAATTCCAAAAAATTATTAGGTTATACTCAACTCATTCAGGCAAGTAAAAATACAACGTTTCTTGATCATGTTTTTTTGTCTGATATATCAGACATTGGCGTGGTGGGCACGAAAATGGTTTGTCTGATATATCAGACATTGGCGTGGAAAAGGTTAATGTGTACTCAATTCTTGTTCTTTTTTATTTGTAAAAGTTTTCTGCTCCAAAAAGCTTCCTAAAATCCTACACTCCTCACCAAGTCTTGTCTTCCACAGAGGGCAACGAAGTATTCAGCCTGCAGCCGTTCACGTCCCGCGACCTCATGCTGCGCTCGCTGGCCGACCGCGTGCTGGACCTGCCGCAGCTGCAGCTGCTGTACCCGAGCATCGCCAAGGACACCGTCTTCTCCAAGTACTACACCAAGCCCGGTGAGTGCGCTCTACTGTAGCGGTCAGTGCGGCGAGTGCGGGCACCGGTGCACACCCCATGGGCGTAGCCATGGGCTCAAGGTATCAGGGTGAGGCACCCATGGCATCAGATTGGGGCACCCATGGGATCAGGGTGGGGCACCCATGGGATCGGGGTGGAGCACCCATGGACTCAGGGTGGGGCACCCATTGGATCATGGTGGGGCACCAGTGGTCTTAGGGTGGGGCACCAGTGGGCTTAGGGTGGGGCAAGTATCTCACTCTGCCCCACCGTGGTTACGCCCACAGGACGACTAGCAAGACCGTCGCTTTAAAGTGTGACCTACTAGCCATTGCGTCCGACCCGGGACTCGAACCCACGACCCCTGGCGAGATCGTCGTTTTAGAGTGCGACCTACTAGCCACTGCACCATAGAGTCAGTCCCGCCCTTAGAGGACTTTTGAAGGAGGTGAAGAGTGATGAGGAAGAGAGATAGGGAGTAGAGAGAGAAGGGAGGAAGGTCTCTTCTCCAGCCGTCACGTCCCGCGACCTCATGCTGCGCTCGCTGGCCGACCGCGTGCTGGACCTGCCGCAGCTGCAGCTTCTGTACCCGAGCATCGCCAAGGACACCGTCTTCTCCAAGTACTACACCAAGCCCGGTGAGTGCGCTCGACTGACAGACGTCAGTGCGGTGAGTGCAGGCACCGGTGCACACCCCATGGGCGTAGCCAGCCATGCGCTTAGGGTATCAGGGTGGGGCACCCATGGGCTCAGGGTGGGGCACTCATGGGCTCAGGGTGGGGCACTCATGGGCTCAGGGTGGGGCACCCATGGGATCAGGGTGGGGCACCCATTGGATCATGGTGGGGCACCAGTGGTCTTAGGGTGGGGCACCAGTGGGCTTAGGGTGGGGCAAGTATCTCACTCTGCCCCACCGTGGTTACGCCCACAGGACCCCTAGCAAGACCGTCGCATTAAAGTGTGACCCAATAGCCTCTGCACCACGGAGGCAGTCACGCTTAAAGGAATAAAGAAAAAGAGAGAAGATTTCAGAGTGATGGGGCATGGGGATAGCCTAATAAAAGAGGGCCTAATAGTAAGTACAGGGGAAGTGGGCGTTGAGCCGTTCCCATGACATCTATTTTTCTTTTTGTGTAAAATATATTAAAAATAAAATGACACCAAGTACTTTATTGGTCATGGAAATTTTAATTGGCTATAAATATAGGCCAGTTTTTATCGGTCCAAGTATTTTAATGTATTTACTAAATAAAGTGAAATTAAAATTGTTTATCTGTTGCCTGGCACGCATGTTACAAGCTATTTGCTTGTTGCTAGACGGCGCTGTGTGAATAGTGTCCAGGAATATTTATTTATTTCTTATCCCTTTCTTATCCAGAGAACGAGATGCTAAAGAACGGCTACGTGAAGCCGGTTTTAGTGACGACGCTTCCGCCGTACATGTCCTCGCTGCCCTCGTACGCGCACTCGCCCGACTCGCACCGGAACACGCCCAGCGTGCACAGCAGGTCAGCGGCTCTATACACATTACACATATGACACGCCTAGCGTGTTACATACACTTACACCCTGTATGTCTCTATAAATACACGCCTAGCGTGTTACATACACTAACACCCTGTATGTCTCAATAAACACGCCTAGCGTGTTACATACACTAACATCATGTATGTGTCTCTATAAATACACGCCTAGCGTGTTACATACACTAACACCCTGTGTGTTATAAATAATATAGCCTGACAAAGAAAATAAAAAAACCTGCTCCACATTAGCTATGGTTATAGCAACACTTGGTTGCTATGGTTACCTATACTCACAAAATATCTAACAATCCAATAGTAACACGGCACAGTTGACAATTGACATCACACTTTGACAGACAGTCACAGTAATAATGAATGACATCTTATTGTTTTTTATTTTATTGTTGCCACTTGAATTTTCCACAATATGGCGAGGTTTTTTATTTTAATGGTCGGGCTATATAGTAATTATTTGAAACAATAATAATTGTAATCTGACATGTCTTGTAACATACTTCACATAACACACACACTTTGCGTGTCATACAAAATACACACACTTTCCGTTTTAGTTTTATTTTGTGCATGCAGGTTTTTTTATTATTTATATTTTTTCATTTTTTTATTGTTTTTTTCTTTAGGTACATGATTGATTTTTGAATGAAGTCTCAAGACGCGGAATATCTCATAATTTAAATAATAGGCTATTATTTTTATTTTAAGTTTTTTAATAGTCACATCCTATGTTTTTTTAAGTTTCATAGTATATATATTTTATTTTAAACAAAATTCTAAAGTGCCTTGACATGAACAGAGTGCTTCCTGCTTTTTTATGTTTTTGTGATTCTTTTATTTTTTAGAAGTAAATTTAAAATTTTATACGATTTTTAAGGAGATGTCCTATATTTGGGCTGGGTTGTACGCCATCTCGTCGTTAAAATTATATAATAAAATAATTATTTAGGCCTTGTTTATCCCTATCAGGAAAGTCTCTGATAGTATATTATCAGTTAGAAAACAAAGATGTTTTTTTTTTTTGAAAATGCACAAAAGTCACACGTTCACTCGCTCGTGGCGCAGCTGTGACAGTGGTTCTTTAGCGATAACGACAGTCACGCTACCCACGCCGCGATCGGTTAATGAATGATTGCAATTTATTTGAAACAACAAGGATCAGAAGTCATAATTAAAATTAAAATTAAAACCTGATTATAAACCTTTCTTTTTTTACAATTCTATAGAAGATAAATTGAATGCATTGGCGTTCCGTCGGGAGAGATGCGCGACGTTATTTCCGTCAAGTGTAGCGAAGGCCTTACTCTCTGCTGACTGATTCCGCATTGTAGTTTTTTCATACATAATAGTTTTTAATTTACATTTTTATAAATAAATTTGCGTTTTTTTTACATTTTAATGGTTTAGCTTTAACGTTCATTTCTTTTCTAAACACTTTTACTAAGACACAATTGCTAAGGACTGTTGGACTCGCCATCCTTTATACACGTGAAATACGCAATGAAAACCCAATACGGTAGAAACTCAAAGTGCTGGTAGGAAAAAAAAGTTTATGACGTGCAAAAGAATTTCATGGTAAATCAAATTGTAAAATAAATACTTTGACTTTGACAAGAGTTAGCTATTGATATACTATCGATAGTATTGTATTCTTGACTTCAATAGTATCGACACTGTCGACACTTATGTACAGCGTGGAATTTTAGTCGTTGTTTTCCCGCAGAAAAATGATTCTATCTTAGTAGTAAAATAAATTAATAAAGTTCTTTTTTTAGTCAAATCAAAAATTTTATGATTATGATAGACGAAACTCGAACCAATAGTACTAGCTGCGTCACGGACGGTCACCGGCCGGGGTCATTGCCCTTTGCGTTTATCAAAAAAATTATTATTTACTATTTACTCACATTTGGTTTCCATTTTCCCATTAAAATTTAAGAAAAAAATTAAAAAAAAGTTTTAAAAAAATTAAAAAAAAAATCAATAGAAAAATTACTTGCATAAATCGATAGTACTACTGAAGGTGAAGCGTTCTGCTGCGGGAAAACAACGACTAAAAAAACACGCAGTTTATTTTATAGTACTGAGAGCTCGATAATCGAGTTTCCACTAGTTCAAAATCAAAAATATCTTTATTCATATAGGCATTTACTGAAGCACTTACGAATCGTCATAAACTAAAATATTCAATTATAATAGTAGTTTATCGAACTAGTTTAGCTCCAATACTGATACTATTACTGCCTATAAATAATGTAAGTTGATTTGGGCTATCAGCACTATCTATAGTTTTAATAGTTGTCAAAATCAACTATCGATGTCAAAACTATCGATAGTTGCACAACACTAAATGTTAAAAACATGTTTTATCGCAACAATTCTTTTCTAGCTGTGGACCAACAATCCTGCAGCTGTAAGAAGATTCTGGTATATTTCCAATCAAAATGTCAAATTACCTATGTCTTAAATGTCTAGGTTAGTTAAGTACCTATAGTATTAATGATTGTAGATATGGAGTTGTTGAGGGACAGTGTTTCTCAAACTTTTAATACATGGTGTTGTCAAAAGTTAGCAATCACACCTTGAAACTTATTGGCTTGATATAAGATTGAAAACCAATAAAACACGTTGTTTTTGATACTTTCTTTTGGCTCATGAATAATGTTGTCCAATACTTATAAATGTAATTTGGTACAAATTACAGAAAATACGCGTATGTTTTTTAATTTGTAATTTTTAACCATGGATTTTAATTTACGCGTGTGGTTTTTATAATTATGTGCTTTTCTACTCACTTTGGCCTTAGATCTATGAAAGATTTTCTGAGACTAAACTTAAAAAATATTGGGTTAAGTAACAGTTTGAGAAACACTGGTCTCCCTCGAGTTCTTTTCTGTCATGTTTGTAGTTAAGTATAATGATAGGTATCCAAGGACTGTTTTCCAAGCCTGAAGGCTATGTAAGTAATTACTATACTATTGTAGGTTAGGAGTAGTTAGGTAGTAGTACCACGAAATATATATTACTACTTGATATTTTATGAGTTAAGTCACTGTTCGTTATCCGGCTCAAAGGACTAAAATGTTTCTCTTGCTGATTATTATTAAGACAGTGTACTGTAAAACTGTTGACTTGGAGATTTACATTGTTTTGCGCATTATAAATATAATAACCACCGAATTTGTGTTCGTCAAAGTCAATTTTATCATTTTTTGTTTAAAAGTTTCGCAATTTTTGATCCGCTATGTGACAGATTTTCCACTTTTGAGAAGGTCACGTTTATTCAAGCTTATTTGTTTCGTAATTTTAACCCATCTTTTTTAATTTTGACCTGATTATAATGATAGAGAATTTAGCTTTGATTTCAGTGTGAAATTATAAGGGGACTTAAATGATAAGTATAAAAAATAAAAATTCTTTAAGTTTTTGTAATATAGTTTTCGTGGTACATGTTTCAAGTATTATTCCGTGTATACGAAATACGATTGACCCAAGCCTATTGGTAAGCTTATTGTGACTATTATTTTGTGTTTATAATGATTTAAGTATCACTAACAAGGAACTTATAGTACTATCAGATTCAAATGCTATTAGGATAATACCTTTTCTGAATTGAGCGAAAAATTTTGCGTTGCTAACGCTACGGACAAGCGCAGTTGACGTCATTTTTCGCTCCATTCCAAAATGTATTATCCTAATAGCATCTGGACCGGATAGTAAAACTAGGTATTCAGTTTTTTAGACTAACTTAAAGGAATTTCAAGTGAATGCCATATGAAAAAAATCAAAATGGCGGACCAGTAGAAAGCCAGTATCCATACAAAAATCTTTATAACCATTCACACATAGTAAAAAAACTGTTATTCAGGGTTATACGAATTTAAATTTAAATAAAATGTTTTTAACTAATGTTTTCTTAAATTAAATTTGAGAGATAATCGGAAGGATCAAATATCGTAAAAAATATACATTTATAATATAAATTTTGGAAACATATTTTTTGGAACTTACGCATATTATATCAATACTCGTATAATACTGTATATTATATCGTATTTATACATTATATAATTTGTAAACGTGAACTCAAAAAGTAACTTATACCGTCTTTTCTTTTGTTTTTTGAGAAAACTTGATTTTACTAAAAAAATCTTTATTATATTTTTACATTATTTATCTTTTCAAACTTATAACACAAGTATAGCTAGGAAATAAAAGTGCATCTAGCTCTATTATAATCATTGTAATACAATATCACTAACTATATAATATGTATCATATTGTATGTAATATATTAATATTTCATTCCTTATTTATATATAATATAAATAAGTTATTGTTATATTACACACATTATACTGTCTCAAAAGTTATGTAGTTAGGTATTTAATTATTTAAATGAAAATACATATTTCAATTCAAAATTATCTTATAAAATTACACAACAGATTATGCTCAAAATCAAACCAAAAAATATTTAAAAAAAACTAATGATTTGACACTAAGTTAATAGTAAAATTAGGCATACGGAACGCAAACATTTTATTTGTGCGTGGAAATTTAAATTAAGATCCGATTTTGAAAATGGTGATGCATTCTGAACTGCAATAAGAATGAATAAATAGGTTTTATTACACAATAAATAAAACCCTAGACATTCATTTCACACAGCGCCGTCTAGCCCCATACTATCCAAGCTTGTACAAGTCCCGGCAAACATCTTGAAATCTGTTGGGGACTGCGCATAACACGAATTTTGACATGCCAGCGCGCCATTGGTCAGGAACATACCTCTGACCTATAGCGCGCGCTATTGGTCATGCGCAAGTGCACATGCGCGAACTTTCCCCCACTCCGTCGACCGGGGTTATTACCAGTTGCCCCCTCAGGCATCGCCCCCTCGGGGGGCAACTGGGAATTCGTAAAAATAATGTCCCACTTGCCCCCCGTGCCTCCTTTGAAGGGGCAACTGGGAGTATAATTTTTAAATTTTGAAACGTCTGCCCTACTTGAGACGCCGTAAAGTATCACTAGATATTTTTTCCACATGTTGCTAGAAGTAAGTGAGTGTAAGTTTGAAGGGTCAAAGGAGGCACGGGGGCAACTGGGACATTATTTTTTACGAATTCCCAGTTGCCCCCCGAGGGTGCGATGCCTGAGGGGGCAACTGGGAATAACCCGTCGACCGATGGTCAAGAAGTTTGCCGGCACCTACACTGTAGTTTGTATATAGGTACAAACATGGTTGGTACCAAAATGGTCTCCGCTCAGTTGTTCTTATTAATGCCCCAAACACATTAATTGGCACTGAACTGTCTAAGGGCAGACGTGGCGCTTACCATCAGGTGTACGATCTGCTCGTCTAGTTACACATTGCAATAAAAAAAAATTGCGATGTCAAATGCCTCTGACTGAAGCTGACAGTATTTAAAAAATGGGTTGTTATTATCGAAATTTAGTATTCTTTGAGTACCCGATATTAGGCACTAGGTACATAGGCCTGTATCGGGGAAAATTCGGTCTCATAAGGGCTAGAAAATGCCAAAGTATTTAAAATTTTAATTTTCGAACGGAAATCTTTTCCACTTACGTCAAAATACCGTCCTATTTTTTAATAATTTATGCCCTTACTGAATAAAAAGTCATATTACAACAAATACTCGTAATACAAAGATTATAGAATCTTATGTAGCGTTTGTTATAGAGTTTAAAGTATTTGCAAGTTATCACACAAAACTTCAAATGTTTTACTTTTATTGCAGTTTTTAACAGTAACTACTGAATAGCAACAGGTGAAATCTGCCGCCATAACAGCTCTGGCTGTGTTCCGGCAATATTAATGTGGGAGCTCACTTTAAATCATAGGCTCGAAGATCAGCTGAGCCTACAGTCTGGCAGCACATTGAGCGACGCTTCCTAGTGAAGTGTCCCTCAATGTCAATGTCATCAAGTGGGTTGCGTGCCTGCCAACTGTTATGTTAAATAAATAAAAAAATATAACTTTAATTGTAGATTTTAAAAGTAACTATGTACTTGTCATTAACACTTTTGGCTACTACATCGAATACATAACATATTTTTGAGCCTTGTTTTAACACCTTAAAAATGTAAACACCATAGGATTCTCAAATCTTTGTAATATTTATGGTATGATACGATTTTTTATTAAATTAGAGCGCCATTTACGCCTGTGTAGCCTTTCAACGGTCTTAGATAGTCATTTTTTTATAAAATGTTCACAAAACTAAGTTAAGTTTCATTTTAGTTGTACTATCATGCTAAGTATGTTTTCGAAATTGGGGTCCATAAAAATGCATTTTTCTTGTATTCAATTAAATTAGGTATTACAATATTAAATGTTAATGTTATTACTAGTACTAAGTCTTTTATAGTGTTTTTCTGATACGCACGACGAAATAAAAAATTGGACAATTTTATCCGAGTTTTGACGGTGAACGAAAAAAACATGGAAGTAGTCTTTTCATACTATCTTCAATAAAATACACCATAACACACACACACACACACACACACACAAATGCAGAACAAACACGCAATAAGATGGTATACGACCTGTGATTGGTTAGCACTCGTGACGTCCTGTCGCCTAAGATCAAATAGACTCATCATTGGTCGGGCTTTAGGGTGCCTGTCCACCGGCGCGGAGCGAGGCAGCGGAGCGGAGAAACGGTGAAATATTAACCAATAAGATTACACAAAATCTCCGCTCAGACATAAAGTTTCAATCTTATTGTTTAATATTTCTCCGTTTCTCCGCTCCGCTGCCTCGCTCCGCTTCGGTGGACAGGCAGCCTTAGGCCGGGACTCCACCAAAGCGGAGATGTGTGCGGTGTGCTGTGTTTTTAACGCAATTCTATTGGTTGTTTAAAATCATCTCCTCTCCGCTCGACTCGTCTCCGCTTTGGTAGAGCCCCGGCCTTATTAAACCACACCCACCGAGGAACCGTATTATTCACTGCAGTACCATTTTTGTTTGTGTCATTTACAAGAATAGGTTTAATGCTTTTATGTTTTTTTCGTTCACCGAGTTTTGACGATCAGATAAATTAGGATTAAGCTTTTTAATTATAAATGTGTTAAATAATGCTTTTTTCGCGCGAATTTTGAATGTTCAAAATATGTTGTCGAGAAATACCGTTATTTCTGCTAAGAATGTGGATTTAGAGTTTAGTGGTGTTATTTCGAGTTATTAAAACCGTACAAAATTGACATGCAGTCAGCAGCACATCATCTTACTCTCATCTGTCAAATTCAGGGGACGGGGGGTCTAGTGTGTCACGTGTATAGACCGACAAACTTATCTTTTCCGGTGACGGCGTCGCTACTGTCGATTTAGAACTGTCATTTAATATCGTTTTGCATTGCATTTCACGTAGTTCCAATTTTGGCCACCGGAACAGATAAGTTTGTCGGTCTAATTTATATTTTCGGCAAACGCGCCATACTCAGCCGAAATATTATTGTAATCTATGATTTTCTAATAAATTTAGATAATACTTTAATGGGTGTTTTATAAATATTAAAAAAATTAGTTTTTTTAAGGTACGGTCAACAGCACATCACGGTTAACACTTGCAGTTCGATAATAGCACTTATGTCCCCGACATAAGAGTGGTACAAAGTCCAGTGTTACGTCTGACGTGCTTTTGACTGTACTAAGAAATACACGTAATAGAGGGGGGTAGGGATTAGTCTTAAACCTCACCTTGTATCACCAAGGGGGGGTTAAAAATGCCAATAAAAAAACCGTGATTAATGGTCCCTTATAGCCATTTGGTGTAATGGTCGAGAAGTCGGCTATTACACTAGAGGTCGCGGGTTCGATCCCCGCACGGTACAAACATTTGTGTGCATGAACATGTCTGTTTGTATCGGTCTGGGTGTTTTAAATGTATAATAGGTATGTATGTATTTACAAAAAAAAAGTATATATAGGTAAGTAATGTTTATCCGTTGTCTGGCACCCATAGCACAAGCTATAGCAGAGTCATTTTAATACACCACATTTGACAGTTCATTTATGCAAAGAAAAGTGAAACTTATGTACATCAGAAGTAGAGTCTAATTTTCTAAATAAATAATTGTATTAATAAGAACTGATGTTGTTTTCTTGAGTTTTCCTTTAGCGTAAGGGATATTTTTCTTTGCATAAATGAACTGTCAAATGTGGCCTATTAAATTGACTTGACTTTAATGCTTAGTTTGGGACTAGATGGCGCTGTGTGAATAATGTCCAGCGATATTTATTATTATAGGACGGTTTTAATAACTCGAAAGATATTATAAAAGGAATGTGCTAAAAGCAAAAAAGCGAACTTTGTGAGTCATCGTTTGTATGATTCGGTGCTAATATTATTTTTATCAGAACTAAGTACAGCTTTTATACATGACATTTTTATTGAAGCTTCAATGTTTTTAAGCAAATGTTGACTCTGTCATTATGTTATTTTAAAATTTATTATTTAGGTAACAAGGTCCAAAGCGTTAGCTACAATAGCTTCCTATGTTAGTAATCGAAAATGAAAGTATAGGTGCCGGCAAACTTCATGACGCTGGGTCAACGTAGTGGGGGAAAGTTCGCGCATGTGCACTTGCGAATCCGCGCGCGCTATTGGCCTGAGGTATGCTTCTGACCAATAGCGCGCAAGCTTCTCAAAATTCGCGTTCTGCGCAATCCCCACCCTGTGTCAAGATGTTTGCCGGGACCTGTATGTAGGTGGCAACTGATTTGATACTCCCGCACTTTCAGACTTGAGCGCTACCTGAGTTGTATAAAAAAAATATTGAAATAATCACTATTTGACGATTATTGCTGCTGTAATTTTTTTGAAAAATAATAATACCTATTTCATTTAAACAATATTTAGTATTATTTGAATAATGTTTTGTCTCAAACCACAGAGTCGACATTTGCTAAAAAATACTTTTTTAGTATTAATCTTTGTATTAAGAATATATTTGTCAATTAATTTTATTGAAATTTTAACTCAATTGGAACGTACTATATTATATATTTTATTGGCTAACGAATTTATATTATATTAATGGATGTGACTATTATTATAAGGTCTGTCTTTGAATATTAATTATAGAGGATATATCAGTGATTTTAGTAAATATCAATACGGAAAATTCATAAGATAGGAAATATAATCACATGTTTTATGTAGAAAATACATTTTAGTTTGTGATCACCAATCCGCCTTTGTAAGTGGTGATGAAGCCATTGAGTTACAAGTACTACGTTTAGAGGCTATACGGAACAAAAAATGTGTCGCAAAATGATGACTGGACTGACTGATGTATTTGCTACAGCGGATGTCGTCTAACCAAACTGTATAACTTGCAGCGCTAGATTGCTTACAGAGTATAATTTTCTCGCGACCAAAACGTCGTAAGCGCCACGCAAAGCACGGCGCTTACGCGTTTTGTTTGAAATGAGTTGTTGCCGTCGGCAACAAAGCATCGCGCCAAAATTTGGTTTGCGATGTCGGTTCCATACGCTAGTAATTGTAGTTCAATGGTCTGGTTATCCTGAAGGGATACGGAAATCCGTTTAGGCGCATAATGTTAAAAGCGCAAAATGTTAAGCCCTCGCAAAATGGTAAAAGAGCAAAATGTTAAAGGAGCAAAATGGTAAAAGCGCAGAATGGTAAAGGAGCAAAATGTTAAAAGCGCACAATGTTGAAAGAGCAAAATGGTAAAAGCGCAGAATGGTAAAAATTCAGTTGTATAGCTATATAGCTGCTAGGATGATATTATTATGTACATTTTTGTGAATTAAGACTTCTTAATAACTATATTGTTATAAATATATTGTTAATAATATAACAATCCTATAATTAATACAATATTCATGAATGTCGATTATTTGATTTTGAAAATAAATATGTTTTACCAAAAACTGTTTACCTTTTATTATATTTCTGTTATTAGGAAGTCTTAATTCACAAAAATGTACATAATATCATCCTAGCAGCTATATAGCTATACAACTGAAATTTTCACCATTCTGCGCTTTTACCATTTTGCTCTTTCAACATTGTGCGCTTTTAACATTTTGCTCCTTTACCATTCTGCGCTTTTACCATTTTGCTCCTTTAACATTTTGCTCTTTTACCATTTTGCGAGGGCTTAACATTTTGCGCTTTTAACATTATGCGCCTAAACGACGGAAATCAAATGGCACTCGGCAGTCGCTGCAATGTAATAACTGGACTTGCCAACACCTGGATCATGGTGCAAGTGTACCCTGACTAGTTCGGGAGTCGGGACAAAACGCATAGAGAAAAAAGAAATTATTATTGATTTTTTTTGACGTTTTTACTTGTAAGTAGTTGATTTTATTAAAAGCATTGTGTATATTGTCAATAATTAATATTTAATGATTTTATCTAGTTAATAGTAGTATTAAGAAAAATCATCGCGAGATGTGCTCGTAAGCACAACAGTTTTCAAATCTTAAACCTTGTACATATTGAATGTAATAAAATTGTTTTAGAAAAACTCTATAGTCTATAACCATTTTATGACCAATTTTGTCAATGGGCCAGTTTCAACGCTTGTCAAATAATTTCTGATGATCTGAACGATGAAAGGGCGTCACCTTTTTATTCATCGTTTTTGTAATCTGAAAGATAATTATTAGAATTTATCAGTCTGTGTAAATAGTCAATGAGCTATTAAAAAAATTTATCAACCAGCAAAGGACCAAATAATTTAACTGTCATGACAATTAGAACAAAAACTTTTTTTTTTGGCTCTACACTATTGGTGATTTAGCATTCATTTTTAGTAGAAATCACGTTTCTTACCTGAAAAGAAATATTATTTAACGGGTTGTTGTTTATACAATCTTAAGATACAAGGTTTAAAAGTTGAAATTTTTACATTAATTGAATCTTTGACTATACATGACAAAGTTAAAGTGTTGGATGTATGTTTTCATTGTATTTGTATACAATTATATGTGAGATTTGAAAAAATGCTTTTTTTATTATTTCATGTTGACAAAAAATGATTTGTTTTTACTACAATAATTACACATTTGAACGACCTTCGTTTTAAATGTTAAAGGATATAGAAGACATAATATTTATAATTATTGTTTGTTTTATATGACACAGGGTGCCAGTATACGTTACACCGTCACCCTCAGTCGGGGGCGAAAACAGGATTTATTTTTTACATAAAAAATAGGTTTTTTTTGATAAAACATTTTTTGCCAACATTTCAATCCCTTCGCGAAAATGCAACACAGACGGTCGTTAGACATTGTCATTATGTAATTTTGTATGTTTATATTTTAAAATAGTATTTCCTTTGATTGATAATTTGAATATTTTAGCTTGTCTGTGGTGACATTTTGGCGGGGACTTTAAATCTAGTTGTTGTTTCTGTATACGACCGTTTGTCTAATGTGTTGCATTTTCTCTCTTTTCCGATTCTCTCGACGTTGCCGCTACATCGACTTCATAAAAATACATAAAAAAAAACAAATACAAACACAAAAAATACCACCACTTGCGATAATAAACAATATTCATACACCAAAATTAATCCTAAAATGATAATATTTTTTTTTATTTCACTTTTGTCTAAAAATAAATACGGACTTTTAACAATTTAAATGATACAAAAAAAAATACCTATTAACGTCTCGCAAATGTAAATAAAAAAATATCTTTCTTTCTTTTTAATACTTTGTTACTTTTAACAATCTAAATGTAATTTCTTCTTTTCAAATTTATAATAATTTGAATTCATTAAATCCAACTAATATTACCAATGATTTCATATGAAAAAAATTAATAACACAAATCTGTAACACAATACTGGATCTATAATAACAATCACATGCCATAACAACTGCCTTCTGCAAAATAAAAAATTCACAAACTCCGCGCCAACGACTATGAACAATAAAAAAATTAAAATAAAAAACAACTGTCAAAACTCCCGCTCCGCAACATGGCCGCCGCTGAACAGCTGTTTCAGTGCGAACACTCCCGCCCAGTCGGAGGCGACGTTCATGGACAGCGACTTGTTCGAGCAGATGCGCGCATTCGACCCGGAAGGCTTCGACGAGTTCAACTTGTACGAGACTATGAGCATGAAATGATGTGAGTGAAACTTTTTTTATTTGTCGCCTTGGATACAGTGCCCGGCAAACATCTTGAAATCGGGTGGGGATTGCGCACGTGCGCGCTATTGGTCATGCGCACTCCGTCGACCGAGCGTCAAGAAGTTTGTCGGCAGCTATACTCCTCCTTGGAGCCTCGATGGTCTAGTGGTTTAAGTACCGGGCCGAGATCTCGGGGTCCTGGGTTCAATTCCCGGGTCGCTAGCTAACTGTGTCGGTTTTTGCGGACACAGCTCAGGTTTGTGATTACCGATCCGCATTTGGCATGTGATTAAGCCAGTACCCATCATTGTAATTATAACTTGATTTCAAGGATGGAGGCCATTGCCCTGCAGTGGGACATTAATAGGCTGATAAGTACTTTACTTTTTTACTTGGATACTTTCATTTTGCCAGTTTAGAATGGAGTGTGGTACAGTAGCATTTTAGCTCCATTTGATTCGATGGTGCTGGTGATGGACTACCGAATGTAGTAATACTGCCTTATGCGCCAGGGGTCGTGGGTTCAAATCCCAGTATTTCTTCTGAGTCTGGTTGTTTATTTCCTGGACGTTCTTTGTTTTTGATACCCATAACACAAGTGTTTAAGCTACTTACTTTGTGGTAGGATCAATGTATATGATGTTGTTTAATAATTTTTTATCAAACCCCACGTATGCCTTCTTAAAAGGAACTCGAGCGGTCTATGCGCTGTAGGAGAGGTACAAATAATAAAACCAGAATTATGTACTTGAACTTAATGAATTTTTCATTCTTTTTCAGGTGACCTGCTTTAAACCCCTTTAGTGTCATTGGTTCGTACTATAGTCGTGTCTCTGTCGCACCCCGGTATCTCTCTTTTTGGCCCTTAGAAGGGGCGGGCCTTGAGAAAGATCACTTTACCGGAATGTTAAGCATTTTTTAACTTAGGTCTAGAATAGTGAACCTTTGGTCTAGAATTCTAGATACTTTTTTAAGTCAAAAGCTTAAAAATAGTCTTTCTTCTTCTTCTTCTTAACCTTGTATTTTGAGAGTACGGGGCAAACGTGCCTCCTGCTATAATAAAACATATTTTCTTCAGTTTTCATACATTTAATAATATCCATATTTAAAATACTATCGTGTCATTGGTTCGCTATCCTTGACCTAGGTTGTATAAGTGTCTTTTACCACCTATGCTTCTTGTCTTTAGCCTTCATTTTTTAAAATGTTTTACATTATTCTTATACTTTTGTCAAACGGGTGAATATCAGTAAGTAAATATCTCAAAAATCATTATTTCTTTATGTATTCTACGATGATAAAATTTTAGACGCTGTCAACAGAACCTACAAAAAAATTACGCCCTTATGCTTTTTGAGATATTTTCTGATAATGACCCAAACAACATAAGGCGGTGTCTTATTGTGCTAAAGCGGAAATCATTAACAATAAATGTCGTTTTCACTTACACTTTTGATGTTGTCAGGACACTACGATATAGTATGAATTAGTGGTTTTAACACAGAGCTTATAATAAGAGAATATAAATGCTACGCAGACGCAAAGATGGCGGTCACGCAATGATATCTTAAACAACGAAGTATGTTACGTCCATAATGTGTCAAAAACATTTGCTGCGTCATGCGTCTTTTATAAGAGCGACTGAGAGAGTCATCCCTGTTGTTCTACCGAAAGACGCATGCGTGGCGTCACAGAATGTTTTTACGCTGACAGAAAAATACGATAGTGCTGTGTCACTATGCGTCATCAGAAAGAGCGACAGAGATAGCGTAATCTATAATGTTTTAGCGTAAGACGCATACGCGGCGTCACATATCGACGTTTTTAGTTTACGTTAGAAAACTTAAATTATAATTTTAATATTCTCTTATTATTAGTTCTGTGGTTTTTAGATGTAACTCGAAGTCAATTGATGTAAGCTTTCGTGGCATATTTAGTGTTTCCCGCGTACGTATAGTGCCATAGATGTTATAACTCGCTGATTATAATCATAGACGCCACTTCATACATTCTTGAGGACTTAAAAAACAGTTGCGTTGTTGCCTGTTTTTTTTTTCGGAGGAGAATGCGTTTATGTACCATAACTGCAGGCTAGCTAGACTTGTGGCCGTGTGTGGGACTCGGGACTAAAGCGTCCACTACCCCGGTTACCCTTTACACCCGATTGGGACGAGCCGGTGGCTGCCTTGTGGCTATTGACCAGCCCATCCCCGAGTACCCCGACTTGAGAGGCCTCAAGTCAGGGTGGCGCCTAGGGAGGGCCACCCGAGAAACTAGGTGACCCTCAGACTTGGCTCGGGCGACCTGTGCAATGCGGGCGTTGGGGAGCTACCCTCGCTCACAGGTCATTTGCGTTGTTACCTAGGTAAATACAACTTCCTTAAATAACCGATTTAGATTTTGTTTAGAGGCGTGTGTTTTAACACCTCATTGGTCGAGTGTTTTAAGTACCTGGCCGAGATCTCGAGGTCCTGGGTTCAATTCCCGGGTCAAGCGAAACTATAATAAACATCTTTTTTGTGCTTACTTTAACACTGTTCGTTTTTATATTAAATGGCCTGTGAATAACTCTTTATTAATTAAGATCAATGACATGTTTAACACATCAATGACCTTTTTTAACACAGTTTTGAGGCAAATGGCGTCTATCAGTATAAACAGTATATATTTTCACCCTATATAGTTGGTGTTTGGAAATTATTAAGTCAGGGAAAAGTGCCTTTAAATGTGTATATTTTTAAGTTTTAATTTTGCTAAATGGCTAATACGTAATTAAGGGTGCTTATGAATTAATAGTATATAAATCTTGCTACGAGTGTTATAGTAAACTTAAAGAGGAAAAATAACCTCAAAACCTACAAAAATGCTGTATAAAGAACAAGTTTTGTTTTGAAATTCATGGCTTAAGCACAAAATGTGCAGAGTCATTTAAGGAGGTGAAAAGAGCTTTCTTAAAAGATTACTAACATAGATTGGAACGAAACGCTGAGAGAAAAATGAGTTTTTAATAAAATTCTCCAGAAAAAAATGTTTAAGCATGACAAATGAATGTTTACGTATTAGCTAAAAATACCATTATTCGTTGTAATTGTAGCACTAATTGTTTTTTTAATATTGTTACATATAATGTTAAATGGATTGCACACTGTTAGAATATAGTAAAATCAAAATCAAAACTATCTTTATTCATATATATCTTTATTCATTTACAGAAGCACTTACGAATCTTCAGAAACTAAAATGTTTAACTAAAATAGTAATTGACATCAAATACATATAGATTTATATATAAGATACTAATAAATATAAATATATATAATGCGACTCTACCACCGGTTCGGAAATGCTGTTTTCTAACTACATAGTAATCAGTGTTGGGCAAATTTTAATTGCAAGAACAATTAATGATTAACAATTAATTAATTGTTAATTGTGACCACAACAACTAACAATTAATCAATTGTAATTGTGAAAAACCACAATTAACAATTGATCAATTGTAATTGTGAAAAATGACAATTAACAATTAATCAATTGTTAACTGTATTAGTAGCAATTAACAATTTATTATTTTTAATTGTTTTTTTAATTGCAATTAAAAATTACAATTAAAAAACACTGCTGTATAATATAAAGCCGGTAATCGGCATATATAAATATACAATATACTTCCTCTGTGGTACAGTGGTTAGAGCGTCGGGCTCTAATACCCGGAGGTCGTGGGTTCGAATTCCGCGGGGAGCATCACTTTGTGTGAATGTTTCCAGTTTGGTTAGGACATTCCAAGTGGGTCTGGTTTCCCTTGTAAGCGGCAGCGCAGACGGCACACTTTTAGTGCGAAAGAGTCTGCGCGCACAAAAAGTCTATCGCGGATTTTTCACAGACTTAACGCACACGACGACGCACATCTTCGATCATTTTGTCGGCAGAACTGTAGGGACGTAGACGCTATGGAAATCGTTTTTTACGTTTTATAAAATGTCTGCTACTACATAATGATGAGTTGCTATTTATTTTAAGACCTGCTTTGACTCATTCAGACACAACAATGAGGAAGTTAATAATAAATAATAAATTTATATCTCTGGACATTATTCACACAGCGCCATCTAGCCCCAAACTAAGCATTAGCTTGTACTTTTAGCTTGATTTTCCTAAATCTTTACTAATTTCATTTTGATACATAAAGTTAATTGTTAATTTTAATAGTTTTGTAAAACAACTAAAAAAGTTAATTGCAATTAATTTAATTGTGAGTTGCAATTGACACACGTTAATCAAATTAATTTAATTGCAGGGTGCAATTAAAGTTTAATTGCGATTAATTTTAATTTCAATTAATTTAATTGCAATTACTTTTTTAGTCAATTGACAAGATGATTGACAAATTAATTGATTAATGCCCAACACTGATAGTAATGCATGAACCAGCTTAGTTGGTCTATGGTGGGTGGGGGATGTAGATAGCATTACCCCAAATTATGTTATCTGTGCCCAAACAAATCATGAAAATATTTATTATGCAAAATAAATTATACATAATTTGCTATGTTCTAATTATGTACAATCGAATGCTTATTACACAGTAAATACAATTAAAACATGGAAGAATTATCTTTAAACAAATACCTACTTATAATAAGTTATGTTATCTGTAACCGAAAAAAGAAACATTATTATTGTTAATCCAATCAGACATACAGACCGACAAATTTATCTGTTCCGGTGGCGGCGTCGCTACTGTCGTTGTAAGTTGTAATACTGTCATTAATTTTATCGTTTTTGTATTGCAATTCACGTAGTTCCAATTTTGGCCACCGGAACAGATAAGTTTATACATTATTTATGCAAGTAAAAATTTAAGCCTGGTGTAAGAGATCTTTTTTTTGGCTTTTCACGACTTGTGCTTTTAGCCAGTGTCAAGTTAAATAAAGATAGATCAAAAGATCTATCTTTAAAAAATGCAAATATTTTTACATGTAAATAATGCTACTATGTTCTAATTGTGTTCACTGTAATTAGATTATAATATAAAGATTCAAATATAAGAATAAGAAGATTATAATTATTTCTGTTTAAAGGAAAATATTACCATGTTTTTTCATATTTTTCCTTGTAAATAATAAATCACAATTATTATTTTAAAATAGTTGATTTATGTATGAAATATTGATTATAATGTCCAGCTTATTGTAATGTTTAGAAAAATTATTATTGTAATTGTTTAATTGTCCCAAAAAATTATTTATTATAATCACTGCATACATCGCAATATGCATTTTAATTTTATACTTTTTATTTTATTTTAATAATTATTATATTGATCCAATACAGTCAAATTGCTGCAATAGTCTAAAGCACATACTTAGGCAAACTGGCATATTATGTTAAAAAGTTTTTTTGATGTTATTTTACATTGAAATATATTAAAAATATTTACAATAAACTAAGAAATTGTATGTTTTCAATGAGATGTGCCATTTAAATATTTTATTGTTTTTCATTTAATTATACAATTTTATAACAAAGTGTCATGCCTGTAGATGTTTTTACTTTTTATTGTTTTATCATATTTTGGCAGCATTTTTATTTGGGACTTAATTTTATAATATTTCTATAACTTTGAATTTTTTGTATGAAATTATAATTTTAATATAGAATGGACGCAGACTTAAATTATTTTTGTTTTATTTTCTCTTTTATTTTTATTTCATCCTAGTAATAATTATTATTACATTCACAGGGACATCTTATTTCATTAGCAAGCATTACGTATCGTTTGCTAAAGTACCTATTTTCGTTTTTTTAATATTATACCAGATAGGCAGAGATTCCAAAAAGAAGTTATTCTGTGTCTGTTAGAATACCTATCTTATACCTACACCAAATCAAATAAGGTGTGCTTTTCATTACTGTTCTGTTATACAATAGTTCCAGGTCTTGAACGAACGGCCAAGCCACATATTTTGATAAGTTTTTTTTTATACCAAGTCAGTTGGCAGACAGACACGCAGCCCACCTGATGGTGAGTGGTCACTGCGGCCTATGCCATTGAGGGACACTGTACTACTGTACAATCATTGTGCTGCCAGACTGTAGGCTCATCTGATCTTCGAGCCTTTTATTTCAAGTTTACTGGCTCCCACATTAATATTGCCGGATAAATAGGTGTAGTTTGTGAAGTTAGACCTTTTAGAGCTAGGGCGAGCAGAGTATGAAGCTTGGCTCTACATGAGATCTGTTATCTTTTAACACTGCGAGTCATTATGGTCTCGTCTTGGCAACATTTTACCTACTTGAAAATGTTTTTGGTTGATATTTCATGAAAAACTGCCTGATTTTGTTGTTTGGATTTTTTCCTTTATTTTTTATGTAGGTACCTATTTCACCAATTCAATAAAATAATCTAACAAACAATATTATTGTGAAGCAAACTTTTCGGTACTAAATCGCAGCGATTTTTAGCTTTTTATTCAAAATAGAATAAAAATAGAATTGTGGCTTCACAAGTTCGAATTTCATATTATTAATATTTATTAGTTAAACCTGCATAGGTATTGGATAACTAAGGGTTCGTAATGTTCAAGTGAGTTGTAAAAAGCTATAATTCGTGTTCAAAATTATTTATAAATAAAGCAAGCTTTTACCATGTAATGTTATGTAGATGTTATAGATTAGACAAGAAAATAAACATAATTATTTCTGTTTAGATGAGTTTGATTGTTACTTCTCCCAAGGCGACGCACCTATAAGCAGAGATCGCAGATAGTAAGATGGCAACAGTAACAGAATTATATAGGTCATACAGACCAAATGTTTGTACTGGGCTTCGGACCCGCCCGGCCCGGCCACCTCACCTCGGGCATAACATAATATAATAATGCATATTGCTTATTCATTTTTATTCATATCTCTACTCTTAGGCGCCAAAACTGAAAACGCGGCGCGCATTTTAAACTTCCCGCACAAATAATGACGTTTTACTTTTTTAGTACTAACCATAGACTAGTGACCAGACCGGGTGGGTTGAACAATTTAACTCGAGTTAAGTTGATTTGACTTATATTGCGTAAGTAAATAATCTATGAAATAACAATTGATTCATTTAATTTATTTCAGAAAATGCAAAAACATGCTAATCTTTTTTTCATTTTGAAGAATATTTAAAAATCGAATGAACATTATATTTATTTAATCTTGGATCACTGTAGTTCCTTTAAATACTGTTTTTTGAAGAATATTACATACATAAACTCTTTACTGACTTAGGTTTTAAACAGAAAATGCAGATTAATCGTTCGTCTCGGCGCTAACCAGAGTCTCCACCGCATCTCCTCCATCGGGCTGAAAACATAATTTAGTTGATATTTTTATTATTATTTATGGCCCACAGCTCTATCACTTGTAATTTCATAATATATCGTTTTTAGTTTTAAACTATGTTAAGAATACAAAAAAAAACACCGCATAGAAATTAGCTCAGTAAATTATGTTTCATCATCATCATCGGCTTGTCTCAGGCCACTGCTGGACATAGGCCTATCCCAATGCTCGCCACTTATTGGCTACTGCAATCCAGCTCCTGCCAGCTATCCTGCGCAAATCGTCACTTCACCTGGCCTGTGGGCGTCCTACACTGCGTTTGCCGAAAATATGTTTGTCATAATCAAATAGGAACCTGCATATCAGCAACTGTCAAGGGAGGATCATCCTCTCTTAAGACCGTTTCTCCGTCCAGCTTCTTCAGGTTCGGCAGACGACGAGCCGCCTCCGACCTCCACGCCTCCAGCTCGCAGCCATCATACAGAGGGTTCCCGACGAACAGCAGGTCTTCTAGCAGTGGCAGTTCCTGTGGCAATCGCGCGAACATCAAACAACAATTATTTCATCGACATAGATAACTGCAGTCGCTGTTACGAGGCACCTACTTGCCGACGACGCGCGACGGATGTGGCGCGTGTGTAAAGGACTCTGATAGTATTGAACTTAAAAGAATTGGTGCCAGGAATTACAAAGAGATTAAAGCAGAGACCCACACAGTGTTAAAAAGTAGCTAGTAAGGTCCGGTTGCAAAATAATGAAAGTGTTTTTGGATTGCTCTCGCACCAGAACTTAGAGGAAGAGAGTAGGCGATGCATATTTCACTTTCGGACTTACTCTACACATTAAGCTGCTGTACCAAAGTAAAGTCCTAAGATTGATCAATAGCTAAGTTGATCCACAAGTTATTATTCAAAGTTATGTGCCCATCCCAGTCCGAGTAGCGTATATAAAGCTTTGCAAGCCTGGCTTTACAAGAGCAGGGTAAAGTCACTAAGAATTGTGATTTATTCTGGGGAAAATGTTACCTGCAGCTTATTAAACTCACTCCATTCCTTCACAAGATTGTTGCTCATATACAGAACTTTAAGATTCCGCAGCACATTGATCCCTTTTAGTTTCTCTACTAAATTGTATGAGATCCACAGTTCTTCTAAAGTGTCCCCTAGACATTCCTAGAAGTGAAACAGCATTACTTTGAGTGCCACTGACTAGTTTGTCTCGAAATCTTAAATACTCTAATTCAACTTCTATGAAAATACTCACCATACCACTAAAAGACTTCAGGTAATTTCGTCCTAACGATAAGATTCTCAATCGCTTCATACCGTTGACTCCTGTTACCTTTTCAATCAAATTTGTTGAGAGACTCAACTTTCTGAAAGTAGTATAAACCTTAACTAAATTAATAGATTTTATTAATTATCCAATAGAAGTATGGATCCAGATAGTGTCATTGTCTGTGATTGACATTCATGATCATAAGGCATTAATTACCAACTGCTTACTAGCTTGATATTGTGGCGACCTCTCGACTCGCCACAAACTGTTAAACAAACTAATGACAGAAGACGTTGACCTACGAACACGAGTATGGAATCCTACATCGCACAGGCAAAGTAATTGTCACTCGCTAGAAGAAAGATGGTACATTGGACCTTGGTCCCCGAGCACAGTCGATTCTAGCTTGGAGGAAGATCTTCCACTTTAAAAGGTACTAATCAATAGATATTGGAGCTCCTACAATATCTATTGATTAGTACAATATCTATTGATTAGTACAATATCTTCAAGACTCAAGAACAAATAGCTTCTGGACGGACGGACGCAATATTCAGAAATGGTTTAAGTTCAGATTTAAGTTGGAAACATCATTTTTTGCGTTGAGTATTATTAATGCATAAACCTATTCGTGATACTCACTCGCAATTCGTAAGTGCGGACAAAGTGCTGTCCATTTTTTCAATAGGCGGCCATTGAAACACCAGACTGACTTCCGTAGCCGTGGCAGATTGTTGCCCTGTCTTGTCTTCCCATCTCTTGATGGCCTCTTTTATTGTAGTTGCTTTAGGAGCTGCCATTGAGTCAAATTAATTACAGATAATTATGTTATTGTCAATAAATATCGACTTAGCAACTGATATTGATCAAATAAAAACAAGTGGACGTGGACGTAACAACCATTTGAACTACCATAATCATTTTATGCATTCTGCCTTGACTGCGAGTATTCTTATTTATTTTATTATTAGTAGACTATAAGAGTTAGAAATATACTTAGAAAAAAGATTTAATTTTTAGGTATATTAACTCAAGTTAAAATTTTAACGCAGGATTAAGTATAGACTTCTCAACGAAAACCATAGACAATGAAATGGGCAACAATAAAAATAGGCCGAATGACGCGCACCAATTTCTGAGTTCACGAAATGGCGTCGTATCTTGAACCTGCTCAGTAAACCACGCTATTAGAATATCGCTGTATTCCTAGAGTATTTAGCAAATCAACGATTATTTCTAGAATTTTGTCTCCAGGTGAGTCAACGTCATTCTATTTTGACACTTTTTTGAAAACTCATAACTTTTTAATTTTTTCTTTTTTTGGGTTCTTTTTTTTAATTAAAAAAAAAACAAACGCCAATCTGTTCTTGTTTGAAGTGAAAAAAATATCTTTTTGGAGGCAAATTCTCTTTTTATCAATAATTTAAGTGTTTTTCATTACTGTGGTGTGTTATTTTGTATAAAATAAAGTGACCCACGCGGATACATAGCGAGGTTTGTGTTAGCGTCACTGAAATCAATAATTTCGTAACTTTTTCTGCGCGTTGACTCCATAGCCTGTGCTTTTATATTTTTTAATAAAAAGTTAATTTTGACGTTCTCGTTTCCCGCTGCTGGGTTTTTATTTAAATTAATTACTTTTTAAGACTAATTTTGGAAAAAAATACTACAAGTAACCTATGATACTGCGGAAACTATCGTTATATTTATGTATGCAGTTTTCTTTCCAGCTTTCTGGGGCTAGGTAATCCCTCCTATTCACATTGAATATAAACATTAATATTACACGAGAATGTTTATTTATTCAGTTAACCTTACAGCCACACCCCTCAGATATAAATCTTATTGCACTGGCTAAAGATGGATAGTTTAAATTATTGGAAATGCCAATTTTATGAATGAAATGTATAAAAATGATATGTTTCTTCATTTTGGAGGAGTAATTGTTTCCACAGGCACTGCAACCCATGTATAGTATTTTGGTTGTGTAGCGTTTGGTCCTGTCTCTGATCTCTATCCCACCATACTATAAGAGTGAGGGAATAGGGAGTGTACCTATGCCAGCGCATTCACTTGTGCACTATAATGTATCATGTTAAGTAGATAAATTGTCCAGATTAGGCAGGAGGCTATTACTGTAATAATAAGCTTCATTATTCCATATCAACAATACCACTAATATTTCAATTTGTAAGATTATTATGGATTCATTTAGGGTCGGTATAAGCCTCCTCTGTCTTATTTTAACTCTCTTATGGTCAGTATAGACTACAAAATTTCCTCGAGTGCTCAGTGCTAATGCTCGGCGTTGTATTACGGGTAAATGCTTACAGCGAGTGTGCATTTACCCATAACATTTCGTTGTACCTGTGTTCAGTCTTCTTTGAAATATTCGTCCCTCTTCCTCCGCATCACCCCGCATCCGCGCATCGCCCTCGCTCGTGCAAAGGCTCGACGAAATGTTACACCAATATGCTCGAGTTGGTAACTAAAAAGGCTGTAACAAAATGGCGAATGCCCGATGTTCTGATGCAAGTAAATGTTGTAGTCAGCTTTAGACCTCTCTCTCCTTTGTTGCCTTTGTGATCCGTTTTTCACTCCCCACTTTGATCAGATCATTGGTTCATCTGACAATATTATTATGTAATTTATTTATTATTGTTATAACTAATTTGTTTCAGATCATTAGCAAGATGGCGGGGAAACAAGTCCGTCTTGTAAATGTGGTGCCGCTGACCCAAGTGAAAGTTAAGGTAAGCAAAACAAATTTTATCTATTTATAGCCTTTCGCCCGCGGTTTCACTTTGTGAATGAATTATTCAAATCGGTTCAGTAGTTTTGGAGCATATTCAACACAAACAAACAATCAAATCTTTCCTCTTTATAATATTGTTCCTGAACTATTTAAGGTACGCTTGCACCAGGATCCAGGATTTGACAAGTTTACCTTTTATTTTGGAGTTATATTTCATTTTGTTATTAATGAATCTGAATGGTCTTCCAGATGGAGCCACTGAGCGATGATGATGAAGACACGGTGGCGTGCAGGGTCTGCTCCAAGACCTTCGCGAGCGACATTGCCCTGAGGAACCACGCGCGCATGGAGCACTTCGAGACATACGCGCAGGGCGACCCCAACCTGTGGACCTCGGTCTGTGATGAGGTGAGTATTGTCTGATGATGATGAAGACACGGTGGCGTGCAGGGTCTGCTCCAAGACCTTCGCGAGCGACGTCGCGCTGAGGAACCACGCGCGCATGGAGCACTTCGAGACATACGCGCAGGGCGACCCCAACCTGTGGACCTCGGTCTGTGATGAGGTGAGTCTTGTCTGATGATGATGAAGACACGGTGGCGTGCAGGGTCTGCTCCAAGACCTTCGCGAGCGACGTCGCGCTGAGGAACCACGCGCGTATGGAGCACTTCGAGACATACGCGCAGGGCGACCCCAACCTGTGGACCTCGGTCTGTGATGACGTGAGTATTGTCTGATGATGATGAAGACACGGTGGCGTGCAGGGTCTGCTCCAAGACCTTCGCGAGCGACGTCGCGCTGAGGAACCACGCGCGCATGGAGCACTTCGAGACATACGCGCAGGGCGACCCCAACCTGTGGACCTCGGTCTGTGATGAGGTGAGGCTTGTCTGATGATGATGAAGACACGGTGGCGTGCAGGGTCTGCTCCAAGACCTTCGCGAGCGACGTCGCGCTGAGGAACCACGCGCGCATGGAGCACTTCGAGACATACGCGCAGGGCGACCCCAACCTGTGGACCTCGGTCTGTGATGAGGTGAGGCTTGTCTGATGATGATGAAGACACGGTGGCGTGCAGGGTCTGCTCCAAGACCTTCGCGAGCGACATTGCCCTGAGGAACCACGCGCGTATGGAGCACTTCGAGACATACGCGCAGGGCGACCCCAACCTGTGGACCTCGGTCTGTGATGAGGTGAGTATTGTCTGATGATGATGAAGACACGGTGGCGTGCAGGGTCTGCTCCAAGACCTTCGCGAGCGACATTGCCCTGAGGAACCACGCGCGCATGGAGCACTTCGAGACATACGCGCAGGGCGACCCCAACCTGTGGACCTCGGTCTGTGATGAGGTGAGTATTGTCTGATGATGATGAAGACACGGTGGCGTGCAGGGTCTGCTCCAAGACCTTCGCGAGCGACGTCGCGCTGAGGAACCACGCGCGCATGGAGCACTTCGAGACATACGCGCAGGGCGACCCCAACCTGTGGACCTCGGTCTGTGATGACGTGAGTATTCTTTAATCGACTGGCCCGATGGCGCATTTAGTAGTGACCTTGTCCTATGCGTCAGGGTTCGTGGGTTCGAATCCCACCCAGGACGAACACTTATGCGATGATCGAACATTTGTGTTTGCTCTGTGTCTGGATGTTTATTTGTAGTTAAGTATTAAATATTTGTGGTACTTTCGTTGTTTCTGACACCCATATCACAAGTACCTCCGCTACTTACTTTGGGGTCTGATGTGATATCAAGGGCGACGCCAGCTTATGATTACGGGGGAGACAATTATGATTAAAGGGGGGGGGCAATGGGGCAATATTATTTAGTAGAAAAAATATGAACGCCGAGAGCATGAAGCGTGACCGCTTTTGCGGCTAGCGACAGTTGATCTCAAGGGGGGCAACTGCCCCCTGCACCCCCTTGGCGATGCCCTTGTGTGATGTTGTCCAATATTTATTTATTAGCGTATTTTTTCCCTAATGGGCGAAAACACGTCATATATTGCTTTAGGTGTCGCAAATGTCTTTGGACGAAGCTGATCACTTACCTTCAATAGATCTGTTAGTTCTTTACCTCCTTTATTGATAAAAATAAATTGCCCCCAGGCATTTCAAGCAAAGAAGAAGAAATTAGCAAAGCCACCAAAAGCCAAGCCGGAGGAGAACCTCGATGAAATCAACCAGAAGACTCAGCAGATCCTCTCGTCCATGAAACCTGGCAACCTGACCAGCCTGGTGTCTCATGATGTCAGCTATATCATCATCAAGGTTAGTTTATCATCATCATCATCGTCGGCCTGTGTCAGTTCACTGCCGGACATGCTGTGTTCCGGCAGTATTAATATGGGAGCCAGTACACTTGAAATCAAAGGCTCGACGATCAGATGAGCCTACATTCTGGCAGAACATTGAGCGACGCTTCCTGGTGAAGTGTCCCTCAATGGAATAGGCCGCAGTGACCGCTTACCATCAGGTGGGCTGCGTGTCTGTCTGCCAACTGAACTAGTATAAAAAAAACTTCGATTATTGGCACGATGTCAGCTACATCATGAGCAAGTTTAATCATCATAGAGAAGTGGCTAAGGTTCTCGTGTATAATAGTCGGAGGTCGTGGGTTCGATTCCCATCTTGGGTCTGCGGTGTCTGGGTAAAATCTTAAGCCATAACAACTCTGGCTGTGTCCCGGGAATATTAATGTGGGAGCCAGTCACTGATCTCTATAGACAACTGGATAGGCGATTGGTACCAAATATTTGATCCGATTTGAAAATCGCCATAATGGCGCTGAGAGCAGTAGTTAGTGTACTTGGAACTAATAGTGCTGACTTTCGCAGATAAACTTCGATAATGCTGTCATTGTCAATGTCAATGGCTGTCCATTTGAAGTCATTTTAGTTCCCAGTACCCATAGCCACTCCAGCGTAATACGCTGAGCGTATTATCATAGAGCTCAGTGTAGTGCTGACTTTCGCAGATAAACTTCGATAATGCTGTCATTGTCAATGTCAACGGTTGTCCATTTGAAGTCATTTTAGTTCCCAGTACTCTATTGGGGGCGCTTCAAATCGACAGAAAAAATAGCTGTAATTTCAATTTCTATAGCCACTCCAGTGTAATACGCCGTATTATAATGGACCTCAGTGGAGCCAGTACACTTGAAATTAGAGGCTTGAAGATCAGAAGTGCCTACATAACAGTGTGGCCGCACAATGAACAACGCCTTCTGGTGAAGTGTCCTTTAATGTAATAGGCCGCAGTGTCCGCTTACCATCAGGTAGCCCACCTGTCTTGCCAACTGAGGGAGCGTTCAAGTATTACGTAACGCAATTTTTGAAGATTTTTGACTTCCCCTCCCCCCCTTGTAACGCACCGTAACGTTTTTCTGTACACCCCCCCCCCCCCCTCTCTAAACGTTACGTAACACTCAAGTGACCATTTTTACCCTAAAGTCGCCAATTTGGGAGTATTTATTTCCAAATTTTTTATTAAAAGAAAAAAACAATGTTACGTAACGTGTTGTTAGAAAGACCCCCTCCCGCCCCTGTAACGCATCGTAACGTTTTACGAGACCCCCCCCTCCCCCCAAATTGCGTTACGTAGTACTTGAACGCCCCCTGACGTGGTATAACTTTTTTTCAGTGTGTATGAAGAAATTATTCTGGAATGTGTTATCGTTTTTATTCAGGAGGAGGTACCAGACAAGCCGGAGGAGGGTCGTAGGAAGCGAGCAAGGCTCGTGAAAGTGGACCAACCTGCCCGCCAGCCAGCCAAAAAGAAGGAACCGACACCTATCACGTGAGTAAGAACATACAAAATTTTTCAAAGAAATCAGATCATCATCAATTTAACACAAGAAATAAACATAGGCTTGCTATTCCAAATATTAGACTTCAAAAGATTGGAAATTCTTTTAAAGGATTAAGTATTACAATGTATAATAAATTGCCAATGGATGTTGTTAGCTTACCCATAAATCAATTTAAGTCGTGGATCAAGACCCGTCTGATGAAAAAAGGTTACTATAAAATTGAAGATTTTCTTAATGATGGAGATCTGTAGATACTGGTAGTAGGAATGCTTCGCTCCCTGTCAGCGCAAACTGTATTTTAATCTGTTGTCATTGTTGTTCATGTTGTTTTTATATCTACACTACGTCCTACAGTTATAATTTTTTTCTTTATTATTATTATTATATCTACATTCACACGAAAAACTGTATGGCTTAGTATAGATAGATTTATTATCATTGTTGTATAAATTTCTTTGGCGATTAAAAAGAGTAACTGTCGAGTTTCTTGCCGGTTCTTCTCGGCAGATGACTGCATTCCGAAGCCGGTGGTAGAGTCACTCTGTAATTGACGATTCATAAATACTTGATACAAGTTTACATGAATAAAGAATATTTTGATTTTGATTTTTTGATTTTGAGTATGCCTGAGATATACACACACATGACAGAGAGAAAGAGATATAAATAAATAAATAAATAAATATCCCTGGACATTATTCACACAGCGCCATCTAGCCCCAAACTAAGCATAGCTTGTACTATGGGTGCCAGACAACGGATAAACATTACATACATACTTTTTTTTTTTTTTTTTTTTAATATATACATATTATACATAGAAACACCCAGACCGATACAAACAAACATGTTCATGCACACAAATGTTTGTATTTAGTGAGCGAGACACTGGGTGTGTCTTAGTGAGTGAGAGACACAAATAAATTAATTTTCTATCTCTTAGTACGTGTCTCTAACTTATTTTTATACTAGTTCAGTTGGCAGACAGACACGCAGCCCACCTGATGGTAAGCGGCCACTGCGGCCTATTCCATTGAGGGACGCTTCACCTGGGAGACACCTACCGAGTGTCAGAGACACACGCTGAGTAAGCAAGACACCTACTGAATGACTGAGACACGCACTGACTGAGATATACATATAACTAGCCTACCGCCCGCGGTTTCACACGCGCGTTATCTCTTTTTTCAAATATCCCCCCTTCCCCCACATTTCCGGGATCAAAAGTACTCTATGTTCACCGGGGATAGTGTAGCTTTGCGACAGTGAAAGAATTATTCAAATCGGTTCAGTAGTTTCAAAATTGTTATTCTCGCGGGAATGAGACGTTTCCCGTAGGAGTTTTATAGCCTATGTCCTAATCCAGGTTATAAACTATACGTGTGCCAAATTTTATCTAAATCCGTTTAGCCGTTTAGGCGTGATTGAGGAACAATTACACATCCAAACATCTAGACTTTTGCATTTATAATATTAGTAGGATGGTAGGATAAGTAAACGAGATACATAAA
Organism: Mecyna flavalis; assembly: GCA_949319885.1. Taxonomy (NCBI): domain Eukaryota; kingdom Metazoa; phylum Arthropoda; class Insecta; order Lepidoptera; family Crambidae; genus Mecyna; species Mecyna flavalis. The sequence goes on along the minus strand of OX439421.1, from coordinate 5,917,911 downwards.
AAGTTAAAAACTGAGTGAGAAAAGCAATAAGAATATAACTACAGTGTACTTATATCTAACTTTGCTCCCAGTGGTGCATTCGAATGCGTGCCATCTTCAACTCTAGTAGCGGACGGGTACACGCCCTCCAAAGACACGTCAGAAACACATATTGACTAAGAGAGACAATAAGAGACCTAAGCTTACTCACGCCATTTATATCCAACTAGCGGCCGCCCGCGGTTTCACCCGCGTGGTTCCCGTTCCCTTGGGAATTGATCAAAATCCTTTCTTAGCGGATGCCTACGTCATAACATCTACCTGCATGCCAAATTTCAGCCCGATCCGTCCAGTGGTTTGGGCTGTGCGTTGATGCTATCTATGTCAGTCAGTCAGTCAGTAAGTCAGTCAGTCACCTTTGAGTTTTATATATATAGACTTTGTCCTCAGCGGTCCGTTCGAATGCGTGCAGCCGTCGACGCTGGTGGCGGACGGCGTGTGCCACCAGATCTTCTTCTCGTGCTGCGAGTACTCGCTGCACTACCGCGACGAGCACACGCGCCGGCGCAAGGGCCTGCGCTGCCAGGTCTGCGAGAAGCCGCTCGCGCAGGGCGACGCAGACAAGGCGCCCTACACCTGCGAGGTTAGTATATACCCTACGCTACCCTACTCTAAGTAACCCTGTCGGCTGACTCGGTCGCCATATTCCTTGGTCGCTATATTTCTCAGTCGCTAGGGTCGCCAGAGTCACCAGAGCGTCGGTTGCCAGAGTGGCCAAGCCTCGGTCGCCAGAGTCGCCAAGCCTCGGTCGCCAGGGTCGCCAGAGCCTCGACCAGTGTCTAGCTGATCTTTAACCCTTAGATTTGAAGTATACATACATAGTATGTGTGTGTTTGGAGTATGGCCCACACTATCTCACAATTGAGATAAGGCATGTGTCCCAGCAGTGGGAACATATATAGACTGATGATGTGATGTGACGATGTATGTGATGTACTAATGGATGTGTTTGTCGCCAGGTGTGCGGTGCCGGATTCAACGCTAGCAAGGAACTATCAGAGCATACGTCCGTGGCGCACGTCAAGCTAAAGCCCTTCCAATGTGAAGTCTGCCACAAGCGATTCACTCAGCAGGTTAGTACACATCGGACCTAATACAGAACCCTGTGAAAGCCCTGTAGTGGTGTAACTAGGGTGGGTCCTAATATTGCGCCCTGTGGGAGCCCTTTAGTGTAGCTAAGTCGGGTTCCAATATTGCGCCCTGTGGAAGACCTATTAGTGTTGAAGCTAGACCGGGTCCCAATACTGTGCCCTGTGGAAGCCTTATAGCCATGTATTAACTACAATAGGTTGATATACATCGGACCTAATATAGAACCTTGTGGGACACCTCTAGCTAGACCACGTCCCAATACTGCGCCCTGTAGAAGCCCTATAGCCATGTACTTATTAACTACAATAAATTAGGTTGATATACATCGGACCTAATATAGAACCTTGTGGGACACCTCTAGTTAGACCAGGTCCCAATACTGCGCCCTGTAGAAGCCCTATAGCCATGTACTTATTAACTACAATAAATTAGGTTGATATACATCGGACCTAATATAGAACCTTGTGGGACACCTCTAGCTAGACCAGGTCCCAATACTGCGCCCTGAAGAAGCCCTATAGCCATGTACTTATTAACTACAATAAATTAGGTTGATATACATCGAACCTAATATAGAACCTTGTGGGACACCTCTAGCTAGACCAGGTCCCAATACTGCGCCCTGTAGAAGCCCTATAGCCATGTACTTATTAACTACAATAATTAGGATATACATCGGACCTAATATAGAACCTTGTGGGACACCTCTAGCCTCTAGCTAGACCGGGTCTCAATACTGTGCCCTGTAGGAGCCCTATAGCGATGTATTAGATCAGGTCCCAATACTGAGCCCTGTGAGAGCCCTGTAGTTTAGGTCGGGTCTCGGTAGCATATAGACCGACAAACTTATCTGTTCCGGACTCCGGTGGCCAAAATTGGAACTACGTGAAAAGTCAGTTTTTGCTATGCAAAAACGATATTTAATGACAATACCAAAACGACAGTAGCGACGCCGCCACCGGAACAGGTAAGTTTGTCAGTCTATAGTTGGTAAGCGAGGGAGACGTGGGTTCGAGTTCCCCCTGATACCTGGACAAATATTTTTTTTTTTCTAATATATTCGTATTTATATCGCCATTAAGCAGGCAAAATGCTTTAAAAATTATAAAAATGATGTTAATTTATGCGTTTATTTCAGGGAGGCGTGCAACAACACATGAGAATGCACACTGGCGATCGACCGTTCCCTTGCACCTTCTGTCCGAAATCCTTCACGCAGAAGTCTGGGCTAGACCAGCATCTCCGCATACATACCAAGGTAATACTTGTAAACAATGATATTATAATAAAAAAGAGGTAGATAGGTTATGTTAGTACTGAAGCGAAGTCAGAAATTGTCCACGGCGACGTATAGACCGACAAACTTATCTGTTCCGGTGGCGGCGTCGCTACTGTCTTTTTAGTACTGTCATTAAATATCGTTTTTGCATTCCAAAAACTGACATTTCACATAGTTCCAATTTTGGCCACCGGAACAGATAAGTTTGTCGGTCTGTCAATGCTTTCGCTCAGGTTTGCGACTAGCTTAGTTTTCGGGTGCCATTTTTTTCAGCACAATTAACCTATCATCCTCTTTTATCTACATCCATACCATAATATGTCTATTTTATATTCAGGAGCGATGAGCAAACGCCCTACATTTAGATATAAGTATCTGTGGCTGCATTGAAATGTTTACATTTTAGTGTCGGTAACCGACACTTTAATTACGTTCAAATTTCGAACGTCTTCTTTAAAAGTATAGTAGTAGTATATATATATATATATATATTAATAGGTTTTTTCGATTATCGAATTAGTCGATTAGTAATTTTATGTTCCATTCCTATACATTTAATTCGATGCTGAAATTATAACAATCGATTTGAGAATCGAAATCAACTCGAGTCTAGATTGTTTATGGATTTTAAAAACTACAAACGTCAGTCATTATGTCAGACGTCAGTACTAACTTTTACATACAGATTAAGTTGGTAACTAAACTAGGGCGTTTGCTCATCAATCCTGACTATAAAATAGACATATTATCGTATGAATGAAGATAAAGTTATGTATGTGACTGTACATAATTAGTCATTAAAATACTCATGTGATTCTTTTATGAAACTCACTTCGTTCGTTTCATAAAACCACATTCGTATTTTAATGACCCTCATTATGCAGCAGTCACATAAATAACTATTTTATTATAATATCATTGCTTGTAAAAGTATTCCATTCGGATGTTGTAGTAGTAATTACTGCAACATTGAAGAGATGGCGCTGACGTAGCGTAAAATCAATACTATAAGAAATTCAACGAGTCCGCTAAGGTCTCGGTAGCATAGTTGGTAGTGCGCTCGCCCGGACAGCGAGGGACGCGGGTTCGAGTACCTCCTGATACCTGGACAAATTGAATTTTTTCTAAATATCAAGCAGGAAAAATACTTTAAAAATTATAAAAATAATGTTAATAATCACAATAACATTAATATGTTTGTATGTCTAGGTGAAGCCTTACCGCTGCGTAGTTTGCGCGAAGAGTTTCTGCCAGTCAGTGCACCTCAAGCAACATATGCGCACGCACACCAACGTGTCGCCCTTCGAGTGCGGCATCTGCCAGAAGAGGTCAGTACTCCATAGTACCCCCAGTACCCTTAAAAGTACTCTATAGTAACGTGTCGCTCTTCCAGTACGCACATTGATGTATCGCTCTTCTGATGGCATCGGCCAGAGAAGAGACTAGTACCCTCAGTACCACGCACATTACCCTCAGTACCCGACAAAGTGTGTCGCTCTTTCAGTGCGGCATGTGATAAGAGGTCTGTACCCCGTACTCCGCACTGAACTCACATCAGTACCCCATAGCACCTCCAGTACTCCGCAAAGTACCGCAAGCTGCTCTACTTTACTAATGAAAAGTAGGAACCCCACAATTAATTATAACGTTTCGCAATTATAATTCAGCATCTGCCAGTACACTAGTACCCATGTGTACCCCAGTACCTCCTACATAGCGTCTGATCAGTATGTCATATGCCGGACGAGGGCAGTTCCCTTAGTACCCCTCACAGTAAATCCTACATTATAATTAACTAAATACATACAATTTGTGTCCAGGTTTAAACAAAGCAGCCACTTGAACTACCACCTACGGAACCACAACCCAGCCAACATGTCGGAGGAGATGCAGGCGAAGTACGCGCAGCTCGTGGGACTGATGAGCAAGGACCTCGTCACAGCGCCGCAGGAACAGGTACGATTCCTCGTTTAGACACATTTTTTTTTGAAGAGAATTGTCATTGATAAAACGCAGGCTAACGAGACTTCCTGTAGTGTCGTTTTAGTAGATACCTACTGAACTCCTTTTCTTAATACATATTCTTAGACATACACAATTTATATGTTTTTTTTTAGTTTTTATAAATACATGCCTATTATATTTATGTTACCGGCCAAACCTGATTTTAGGACAAACTAGTTTGGCCTAGGCTAAAATAATTTAAGTCAACATAGAATATATATAGTGAAAACAAAAAAGGTTTTCAGGGTTTAAAAAAAGTCTTCTAACCTATATCTATCCGAGTCGATTTCCCACTTAGTACAAACAAGTTTAGCCTAGGCCAAACTAGTCTGTCCTGAAATCAGGTTTGGCCGGTAACATAATTATACTGCTTGTTTTTTTAGTCGTTGTTTTCCCGCAGCAGAACGCTTCACCTTCAGTAGTACTATCGATTTAAGAAAGTAATTTCTTTTTGAAAATATTTTTTGTTTTTTTTTACTTTTTTGAATTTTTTTTTAAATTTTGATGGGAAAATGGAAACCAAATGTGAGTAAATAGTAAATAATATTTTTTTTTTAAACGCGAAGGGCATAGACCCCGGCCAGTGACCGTCCGCGACGCAGCTAGTACTATTGGTTCGAGTTTCGTCTATCATAATCGTAAAACTTTTGATTTGACTAAAAATAAAACTTTATTAGTTTATTTTACTACTAAGATAGAATCATTTACTGCGGGAAAACAACGACTAAAATTCCACGCTGTATAATAGTTATTTATGTGACTGTTGCATAATGAGGGTCATTAAAATACGAATGTGGTTTTATGAAACGAACGAAGTGAGTTTCATAAAAGGATCACATGAGTAGTACCAGGAGAGCAGAGAAGAACAAGAAGCTAGGCTAGCTCGCGTCTTTCAAACTCTTTGATTTAATGAATAGTTACGCAGCGGTTATGCTCTCCTGGTACCTTTGAAAATACATCAAGATGTTTTGCTTACATATGTTAGCTTCAAATCCATTAATTTTTACTTTTTAAGAAGACGTTCTAAATTTGAACGTAATTAAAGTATCGGTTACCGATACTAAAATGTAAACATTACGATGCAGCCACAGATACTTATATCTAAATGTAGGGCGTTTGCTCATCGCTTCTGACTATAAAATAGACATATTATGGTATGGATGTAGATAAACAAACTTTTAATTGAGCAGGATTCGCACCGCGACGATAACATTAAATCAGTCGTCTTGAAGAGCTTGGTCATCTCCCTAACATCAAATTGTCTATTTCAGATCGACCAAGAAATCGAGCTGGAACAGGTGGCGGCGGAGCAGAGCATCACCATAGTGGAGCCGAACTCCGGCGACGAGTACATCCTGAGCGACGTCACCGGCGAGGAGCAGTGGCACGTGCAGCTCGTCGAGGCCGCCGCCGACAGCTGAGGGGTTCCGCCGGGTAGTCGGACCATGGGGTTCTGACGGGTAGTCGGGACAATTGAGTATTTTAAGGCTGCAGATTTAAGTTGTAAGGGGAGTTATTGTGGACACAGAGGTTCTACTACCCAGCAAACTCCCCTTAGCTGTCGCAGTTGAGAGGGGTTTTCTGGGCAGTAGGACGAAAATACGTGATGATTGAGTGTAAATTGAAGAATTATTGAGGTTGCACCATGTTCGCTGACAGCTGAGAGGTTCCGCTGGGTAGTCGGGACGTTTAAGTGGAAATTTGAGGAGTTATTAAATGTTTTATGGCTGCAATAGGAGGTTATATGGCTTTAAATCGATGCTAGCTAGGTCACGTGACGTTTGATTGTAAATTGGGGGATTTTGAGGGTTTTAAGAGACTGCCGCCGACACTTGAGGGGTTCTGCCGGGTAGTAGAACCATGTTACGCTGACAGCTGAGGGGTTCTGACGGGTATTAGCACCATGTTACGCTGACAGCAGGTTCTGCCGGGTAGTCTGGACAATTGAGTATTTTAAGGCTGCAGATTTAAGTTGAGGGGGTTATTGTGGGTTTACGGACACAAATAAAAAGGTTATACTACCCAGCAAAATCCCACCAGCTGCCGTAGTTGAGGGGGGTTTTCTGGGTAGTATGACAAAAATACGTGATTGAATGTAAATTGAAGAATTATTGACGGTTTTTTGGCTGCAAAGGTCACATTCAAGGAGGTTATGTGGTTATCGAGCCTAGCTTGGTCAAGTTGAGTGTATACGCGTGTTATTTTAGTCGTTGTTTTCCCGCAGCAGAATGCTTCACCTTCAGTAGTACTATCGATTTATGCAAGTATTTTTTTTTATTTTTTTTTTGAAATTTTTTTTTAACTTTTTTTTTTAAAGTTTGATGGGAAAATGGAAACCAAATGTGAGTAAATAGTAAATAATCATTTTTTTGATAAACGCGAAGGGCAATAACCCCGGCCGGTGACCGTCCGTGACGCAGCTAGTACTATTGGTTCGAGTTTCGTCTATCATAAATCGTATAACTTTTGATTTCACTTAAAAAATAACTTTATTAATCTATTTATTTTACTGCGGGAAAACAACGACTAAAATTGCACGCTATATTTGCGGAAGTTTATAAGGGTTGTACGGCCTTAAGACGATGCTATAAGCCACGTAACGTATGAGTGCAAACAAAGGGGTTTATAGCTGTTCATTAGCTGTCGTAATCCAGTAGCGTAGTGATGGGGGGGGCGGTCCGCCCCGGGCGGCACTTTGTAGGGGGGGTAATTACCTGGAGGAGCAAGAAAATGAAAAAGGGGCGGCAGAATTGTAAAAAAGGGCGGCAGAATCGTCTTCCCTGCTTTGCCAACTGGAGGAGCAAAAAAAAAAGGGCGGCAGAATTGTCTTCCGCCCCGGGCGGCCAACACCAGCGTTGCCAGACGTCCCGATTTTTAAATCAAAATTAAATGTCCCGCGCGGGACAGGCTCAGTCCCGCTTTTCGAGGAGAACTCGTTCGTTCAGAGTGCTGAGCAAGAAAAGCGCTTAATGAAGATAAGAGTGTGGGAGAGAGAGGCTACTTGAGATTTTAAGTCAAATTAAAAGATAAATACATATTTGAAAACCTTTGATTATATACGTTTTTTTGCCATGCATGTCCCGCTTTTGACGAAAGAATCCCGCTATTTTCACTCAGAAAGTACTAAAGTCCCGACTCGGCAAAAATAAAAACTGGTAACGCTGGCTGACACCCACGCTACGCCACTGTCGTAATCCGATGCTAGCTTGACCTAACTCCCCAGTGCGATATTATTAATATTCTAGCACGATCTCGTCTGTACCATTTGCCGAGACTTGAACCATGTACCTCATGCATGCGAAACGTTATAACCACTCGTCTGGTACACCGGCACAAAAAGGTAGCCATTAATATCAAATATGTATAACTAATGTGTCTCGAAATGAATTAAATTTAAGAAAATTAAAGAACGGGTTTGTAATATAATAGTACACCCGTGCCGTGATGTTCCTCATTGTATGAAAATATTGTTGTTGTCAAATTGATAATAAACTATACCTTAGGTTTAAACCTATTGCGTTGAACACCTATGTTTACATTTGTGAATTTTATATCTTACGCTTTCAAGCCTAAATTAATGTACCTACCGATTTTGATGGAATTTTGTACAGACATAATTTCTTTTTTAAAACAAAAATAATTAATAATTTCTTTTTTAAAACAAAAATAATTAATAAAATAAAAATAATTTAATTTACTTTGAATACTTTTTGGGCATATCAAATATCAGTTTGACAAGGACGATATGTTATTTGTTAATGTATAAAATACGTTCTAGAGAATGTATAAGTATTTTAGAGATAGTGAGACTACTTTTAACTATTTAGCTGTATTTACATGTATGTATGTATTTAGCTTGTAACGGACGATTGCAATAATAAATGTAATGCATTTTATGTACCTACTTTGTTTTATTTAGAACATTTTTATACTCAACCACGATGAATGAAAAAAACATGAAGCATTTCTAATGCTTGTTCACGTCGACTCGCGGGCGTAACGAAATATCAAACGTATGACGCAATTGTTCACGTACGAAACGCACGTGCGGTGGAGCGCGCGATGCACACGCGACGTCAGGTAAGTTTAACCAGTTTGTTTGAGCTTGCCTCTCGCACGACGCCTGGCGGCCAAATAAGTATGTGAACATGAACTCGTGACGTCTCCGCGCCCGCACCCGCCGCTACAGATCGTTCACGATAAGAAGTCCTTTAGCCGCTATATTGGTACTATTGTTTTTCAATACTTTCAATCTGTTTTTTGACAGATTTACAAAGCGTAGGCAATGCTGCCAATATAGCGGCTAAAGGACAACTTATGGTGAACAGACTGTACGCCCGGACATTCTTACGTGAACAAGCACAAAGAAGCATAATTGATTCGATTTATAATATTTAGGATGGAAAATGAAACCCATGAATCATTGAAAAAAATACTTTTTATTTACATATTTGTCTTAAAACTATATTTTTATCTATTTATTGTACAACTTCACAGAAGGCAGACTTATCTCTACTTACTATTTATTTATAAAATAAATCATACTTATACGTTAGCTTATACTATTTGTTACAAGTTTCTCTTAAGTTTACCAACTGACATATAAATTCGTTATAATTATCTGTCCAATGAAAGTGACTTTAAACCACTTCAGTTGGCAGACAGGCACGCAGCCCACCTGATGGTAAGCGGTCACTGCGGCCTATTCCATTGAGCGACACTTCACCAGCGTCGCTCAATGTGCTACCAGACTGTAGGCTCATCTGATCTTCGAGCCTTTAATTTCAAGTGTACTGGCTCTGACATTAATATTGCGGGAACACAGCCAGAGCTGTTATGGCGGCAGATTTCACCTGTGGTAGCTAGCCAGTCGGACTCTGAAAAAGTCCTATCACCAACCAGACCCAAGGTGGAATCGAACCCACGCCCTGTGTTTTTATACCTGAGCGGCTTAGCCACTGTTCCATGGAGGTGGTCACTAAATTATTGGAGAGAAAATTATTCTTATCAGTCAGTGGTGAAACAGGTTTTAACTTTTACTTAGTCCTTTATAGTTGTGCATTATTTAACAGATTAAGGAGAAAATTATCGTTCAATATTTTATGTTGGAACAATAAATGTCCTGTGACACTATTCACACAGCGCCACCTAGCCCCAAACAAATAGCTTGTACAGTCAAAAGCACGTCAGACATAACACTTTGGACTTTGTACCGCTCTTATGTCGGGGGCATAAGTGCTATCATCGAACTGCAAGTGTTTACCGTGATGTGCTGTTGACCGTACTATGGCTGCCAGACAACGGATAAACATTACTTATATAGTTTTTTGATTGTAAATATGGCAATAAAGGATATTATTATACATAGAAACACCCAGACTGGTGCAAAATGATGCACACAAATGTTTGTACCTTAGATAACCATTACACCAAATTTTACCAAATTGTTGTCAGGATATAAAAGTAATTAATGAAAATAAATAAACAAACTTAATTAAAACACATTAGGAATGTTAATATGTTAGTATCAAAATCTGTTCAATAATACACTGCAGTCTATTTTTAATAATCATAACAATATTATCCGATTCAAATGCTATTAGGATAATACCTTTTGGGATTGAGCGAAAACTGATGTCAACTGCGCCTGTCCGTAACGTTAGCAACCAATAGCAACGCATCATTTATCTGTGTGTGTAAGTCATCACTGTCGCGTCACGCAACTCCAAAAGGTCGTATCCTAATAGAATTTGAAACAGATTATTAATTATACAGCGTGGATTTTTAGTCGTTGTTTTCCCGCAGTAAAATGATTCTATCTTAGTAGTAAAATAGATTAATAAAGTTTTTTTTTTTAGTTAAATCAAAAGTTTTACGATTATGATAGACGAAACTCGAACCAATAGTACTAGCTGCGTCGCGGACGGTCACCGGTCGGGGTCATTGCCCTTCGCGTATATCAAAAAAATGATTATTTACTATTTACTCACATTTGGTTTCCACTTTCCCATCAAACTTTAAGAAAAAAATCAAAAAAATAAAAAAAAAAATAAAAAAAAAATTTCAAATAAAAAATTACTTGCATAAATCGATAGTACTACTGAAGGTGAAGCGTTCTGCTGCGGGAAAACCACGACTAAAAAAACACGCAGTATATGCGACGAATATTACTGTGTTGGGGGATCCTACTCCAATGTACAGTCGGTAGAAGATCAACATACCCTAATTTGTCAAAATCTCAATTGAAATAGAACTGTAGGAAATCTAAATGTTCAATCTTTACGCCAAAACATATTTTGTTATATCTAAGAATCGAACTTTGAACCTTATAACTTAATACTAGACCAAAACGTCTTTTAAAGCAACATTAATTTTGTGATCAAACAAATATCAGTCGTTATGTCTGTGCGTAACATTTCCTTTCTTCTCCACATTAATATGCTATAACAATGACGTTCAATTAAACAACTACACCCAATCTCTAAGGAAAATTCCTCAAAAAACGTCCGAGCGGCGTTGACACAGATGACATTAACACATTCGTTCAAATTAACACCTTATCTTGTGGCAGTTAGTGTTTAATGTCAATTGTATACAACTAAACGTAAAACTCTGCACAATAGTTGCGTGGGCAGACTTTTGCTTCGGACAATATTTGAGCGTGATTGTGAGTCCAGTTGTATATTGAACGTCATTGTGCTATAATAACAATTTATTATACTAAATTATATAAATTAATACTTACAAACAAATCTTTCAATATGACTGAGCAAGCTATACTTATAAACTATACACATATTTTTAAATTATAACATTTAAATTGGCAGACAGGCACGCAGCCCACCTGATGGTAAGCGGCCACTGCGGCCTATTCCATTGAGGGACACTTCACCAGGAAGCGTCGCTCAATGTGCTATAATATAAACATTTTAGTTAATTTTACCACGCTTGCCAAATGCAGATTGGTGTATACAAAACCTGAATTGTGTCTGAAAATTTCGTCCAATCCGGGAATTGAAGCTAGGACCCCGAGAGGCCGAGATCACGGCTCTATACTTTAACCACAAGACCATTGGAACATTCAAATATATCCTTTTTTTTAATTCACAACTGCATGTAAGTCTTACATTTATTTTTGTCTTATAAATTACTGTCTGTACATAAGTCTTATATTTGTCTTATAAGTAACCGTGATATTGTTAAGAAAAGCCATCTTTAAAATTACAGCCCTTTCACACGGGCAGTCCAGTTTTTTGCAGGATCCCGTTTTCTGCAGGATCCCGTTTAATGGCGAATGTGTTTATATGGTAGCGTTCACGAGTCCTGGGTTCAAAGCCCGGGTCAGACCAAAAACTTATGATAGGGTTTTTTTGTGGTTTTTTCTGCTTAGATAACATTAATAATTCACAGTCAATATGCCATATACTGTGTAAGTAGTAAATATGTCACACCATACCTCAGAAATCACTTAAGCCGTTGGTCCTGCGTCTGATCTCTCCTCGTGTCAGCCTGCTGTCACCGTGTTATGAGAGTGAGGGAATAGGGAGTGCACCTGTGCTTGCGCTCACTGCACTATAATATCCTGCGTAGTTGGTTAAAGATAGCCGAACACTCGGCTAGGATGATATTATTACATATATATCCGCCTTAGATGCTGGGCTGTTGTGATTGCGTTGCATTGTGGGCATATTTTCTTAGCTTTGAGAGACTGGAGCCAGCATACCTGAAAATAATCATTAATAATGATAATAAATAAAATAAATAATAAATATTTCTGGACACTATTTATTACCCATGCACACCTGCCACTAGTTCCAACTAGGTCTTAGAATCTTAGATGGTGTACGCACACATAAAAAGGATTGGTGAAGAGAAAGACACTGACAGTAAAAACTAGTTTATTCTACGAACTGTCAGTGTCACCTACTGTCGATTACAGAGTTTGCGCGGAAGTATGGGGTAACGTAATGGTGAATCTGTATGAACGAAATTGTAAGTATCAGTTCCCGCGATTGGTATGGTGATCGGTTGAGTTCTAAAATAAAAAACAATTATAATTAAAAATAAGGAAAGTGAGTTTGACGTGCGTCGGGTAAGATTGCTGACGCGGCTCGCGGAGGTTCAATGTACGGTCACATTTTACAGACGCTTAGATTTAGGTTTAAAGAATCCAATTTACCTCGCAATAAACGTGCCAGCACTGTATCGAGACGGCAGGTGAGGTGTAAGGTCCCAGGCAGATCAGGCATTTGGTCTGAAATGATAACAAATTATTTTATCCAGAGATATTTTTAGCACTGAAATTAAACAATATAATTTTAAAAATAAATCTTTCATAAGTTTGTCGTCCGGTAAGAAATGTGTTTCCATTAAAATTATTGTGTTGTCTCACCTCAGATGAGCCATTGTGCTTCATTTCCAATTCTTTTATCCTCGCTTTCAGAGCTTGTATTCTTGTCTGGAAAAAAGAAAAACCAAATATTAAAATATGGTCAAAGGTCAGATGAGCTTACAGTGTGGCAGCACATTGAGCGACGCTTCCTGATGGTCTAAGATCCCACTGCTTAATTCTGCAGGTATCTGTTTTTTTGATACAACTAATTTTAAATGAATGTTAAGGAAATATGTAATGGATTAGGGATAGATTTCGTATAAAAAATTTGCCGCAAGTAAAAAAAAAAATTTTTTTGTATTATTAATTCGCTAGTATAATAGGCAACCATATTTTTTTTTAATGAATTTTACGACATTTGAAAGATAATAATGTCACAAATTGAAAAAAATAAAACAGGTGAGTGTAAACTGATATGACTGTTAACAGCTGGCAACCCTACGTTGCGGCTGACTGAGAGCTGGCAACCATATTTTTTTCAATTTGTGACATCATTACCTTTCAAATGTCGTAAAATTCATTAAAAAAACATATAGTTACATACAAGTAATATATTAGCGAATAAGAAATTTAATTTTTTTTTTTTTTACTTGCGGCTATTTTTTTTTAGGCATCCTATCCCTAATTCATTGCATACTTCCTTATCATTCATTTAAAATAAGTTGCATCGAAAAAAAAACAGATACCTGCAGAATAATGCAGTGGGATCTCATACTATGAGTTTTGGCAGTGGAGCAGTGGAACATTGGCTAAGCCGCTCGAGTATAAAACCCGGATATAGAACTTTTTCTAAGTGCGACGGGAGACCACCCCACAGGTGAAATCTGTCACTACAACAGCTCTGGCTGTGTTCCGGCAATAGGTATTAATGTGGGAACCAGTACCTACACTTGAAATCAAAAACTCAAAGCTAGCTATTTACTCACATTACCACTCTGTATATTCCCTCTGTGCCTGTCAAGTCAACCAAGGGAAAATGGGTTCTGATATAACCAAAATTCAGGCGAAATGTATCACCATCAAATGTCAACCAGTTTGGACAAATATTTTGCTAGTTATACAGCTTGAGTTGTGAAATAGGAAGAGGGTATTATCAGTTGGCGCAACTGCCTGCCTGCCTATAATAATAATAATGTCATAAAAACTTCCCAATTCTGAATCTATAATGTAATGGTACTGAGCCAGTATCAAACCGTTACCTCAGCGCTGGCTTCCACCAGTCCGTTGGGCTTCGGTCTCCGCTCGTCCTCGGGCGCGGCGTCCGCAGGGTGGTCTTCCCTCTCCGCCTCCGCTGAAGGCTCCGCGTGCGGGGGTATGTCTGCCTGTTGAGAATAATGGCTCTTTCAAATTAGACGTTTCGTGTCAGACGGCGGCGGTACGGTAGCCGCGCGTTTGGACGGATCGGGCTGAAATTTGGCATGCAGGTAGATGTTATGACGTAGGCATCCGCTAAGAAAGGATTTGGATCAATTCCCACGGGAACGGGAACCACGCGGGTGAAACCTCGGGCGGCCGCTAGTTACTATTATAAAGGCATACAGTCCTAGAGTAGAATTTATAATGAATTTAAGAATATACTAGGTTAGTTACTTTCGCGTTTATGGTAATAGTGTGAATCACAATGTGTATGTAACTTACATCTAATGCTATCCTAGAGGGGGAGTACTGCGGAGGTCCATATAACTCCGTGTCCTCGTCTCCATCTACCACCTAGAACAATAGTTACAAGTTAGTCATGTGTCGGATATGCGTACCCATACCCGCGGATATCTGAGGTAAACAATATGCCTGGACACTATTTGTAAATATACTCTGTAGAGCGTCCAGACTGAGCAAACAAAGATCAGAGAAGTTAGAGTCTGGCAGCACATTGAGGGACGTTTCCTGATGAAGTGTCTCTCAATGAAATAGGCCGCAGTGGCCGCTTACCATCAGGTGGGCTGCGTGCCTGTCTACCAACTGATGTGGTAGGTATAAAAAAAAATCAACTAAAGTGGTTCACCAGCGCCTGGTCGTGTGAGGCGCGGCGCACGGTGACGGCCTGGCGCGCCTCGGCGTCCTGCAGCCACGAGCCGCACCACGAGTACTCACCAGCGCCTGGTCGTGTGAGGCGCGGCGCACGGTGACGGCCTGGCGCGCCTCGGCGTCCTGCAGCGCGGCGGCCCGGACCCGCCAGGACCCGCACCACGAGTACTCGGCGCCGAAGCCGCCGCCCTCGGCCTCGCCTTCGCCGCCCTCACCGCCGTCCGCTGGCTCGTCGTTCTATAACAACAATAGACCAGTCATTATTTTTTATTATTATTGTATCTCTCCTACGGAATATCACGGCACATAGGCCGGTCCTTTTGGAAGGCGTACGAGGGGATACAGATCCAACACGCAGAGGCCCCTTTGAGACACAATTATCTAAAGTGGGATACATACACCTAGCCGGTACTGTCTCTGACTTTTACCATGGGAAAGATACAGCCAAAGACAGCACCGGCTAAGTGCAGGGACTATTGCAGAGAGAAGGGAAACTAATGCGGGTCTATGGTGAGGTAGTTGCTGGACTGGTTGCCGGGATATTGATGAGACAGCGGGACGCCTGCCATATCAAATGTCTCATCTTGATAATCATATTATTAATAGCGGCTGAGTGTTTCCACAGTCACTGCGACCAATTCTGATCTATTGTGAACGCCACTTAGATTACAGTTTCTCTCCAAGCCCAACCTTTTCTACGAAGAGGACGATATTCTTGGGGAGGATATCTTTAGCCTCGTCTTAATAAGGCTACGTTTGTGCATCAATGGCTCGCAGTCCGTGAGTATATGCAGTGTGTTTCATCGCTAGACCAGCCATAAAGCTAAGAGTTAATGTCCACGTAAACTACACGTCAGACGCGCGCTTTTGTTAATTGACGATTGCAATACGAATGCTTGCATTTTACATAGAAACCTTTAAAACTGTGTCCACGGTGCGGCAACGTCGTGTCAGCTTCTTTACCTATCGACAATTGTAGGTCGTATGAATTCGTCAAATGACGCTTCGGTGGACAGTAATGATCTTAGTCGCGAGCCCGCTCCCCACACAGTAGTTACGAACATTTGTATGCATAAACGTATTTTGTTAACAAACAATAATTAACTCCTAAAAAACAAAAAGTTAGCAGATTAGATTAGAAAGTTGCACTCCTTAAGAGGAAAGCACGGAGCCATTTTTCCATACAAACGCTGTCCCCTGTTTTCTCCCTGGATAATGCCATTAGTGAAATATTTTTTTTTCCAAAAATCTATGACCACTATTTGCATGTCCCTATGTTTTCCTTTTTTTCATAAATTAATAATTAAGAGAGATATGAACCTTCAAAAATGTAAAAAAATGGCCAGATTTTCCGCTGTGTTTAAACATCCAGAAAACAAATTTAACTAGATTTAATTTAAAAAAGGAAAACATAGGAACACGGTCAAAGCCTTTCTTTAATTTTTGATGAAAAAAATAGTTAAATCGGTCAAGTTTTGGAGGAGAAATCAGGGGACTACGAAACGTTGATTTTACGTACTTTTAATAGGTATTTTCGGTCCAAGCTGCAGTTGTCTCTATCGCGCTCTGCGGGGGAGGCTTGAGGTTGGGGAGACGCGGACTAATACGTATACTCTCTATGACGTGACGTAGTCGATAGTTATATCGATATCCTAGTGTTGTTCATCGATATCGATATTTCCAGTTAGAATATTTTGCGTGAAGTGCATTTAGCAAATTGTTGTGATGTTTTATTGTTGGAAGGTATTATATAACTGATAAACTTTTTCTTGACAATTTTTTATGAATTATATACAAAAACGCCTCGACTAGGCCGTCGGATTTAGACAAAAAAAGAAGCTAAATTCGCAAAGCGTGATGTAGTTCTGCATTTTAAGTATATTGTATCTGTTAGAGTAATGTGATTTCAAATTTGCAACTTCGAAAAACCTGTGGAAACTGAGAAAATCGAGAAAATCTTCGAAATTTTGTGACTTTTTTTACTATTTGCTCTCCAGGGCCAAAACTATGTTTTTTTTGTGAACGACACACTACACTAATAAACTGTATTAAAGTACCTACAACTGGAGGCAGCTCTATTTGACTTCATAGAAGCCAAGCTATGACCTATGCTATGCTAGCGAAGATGACCAATATTTCTCGAAAATAGAAAAATAGAAAATAGGTTTTACTTACTTATTTCGCAAAAAACTGGCAAAACCACTAGCCCCACGAAGATGTCTGATATTATCTTTTGTCACAGACCGAGCATTGAACCATGTCCTTTACCTTTGCTTGAGTGTTACATTTGCCACAAGAGAAAGCCATATAGTCCAGTCAACGAAGCTCTAACTTTGCCATTTCAGATAAAAAGCTAAAACTGGTGCCAAAATTTTTGTTAAAGACTCCGTAATAACATACTAAAAATGCAGGGTCGTGAGTCACCGGGGTCATAGGACAAAAAATGGAAAAGGGTGAAAAAATTACTTTTTCCTGAAAATCTCGAAAACTAACAAAAATATGAGAAAAAATTTCAGACAAAAGATGTAGAGAATTACTTTTTCTACAGAAAAGGTTATTATCAATTTGCGCGTATCGCGCACCGTTTCCTAGGAAATCGCGTACAAAATGCGAAAATTCGCACAATGTTTTTCGTTTCAATAGAATTTTTACAAATTTTTCAATTAAAAATATTTTTATGCATTATTTGATATCCCCAGACATTTCCGTCTTATTTTTATTGATTTGGTTTAACATCAATAAGTGCACTATATACTCGATTTCCTAGCAAACGGTGCGCGATACGCGTAAATTGATAATGACCTTTTCTGTTTTGTCTGAAACATTTTCTCATATTTTTGTTAGTTTCCGAGATTTTTAGGAAAAAGTAATTTTTTCACCCTTTTCCATTTTTTTTCCAATGACCCCGGTGACTCACGAGTCTCACGACCCTGCATTTTTAGTATGTTATTACTATACATCGTTATCGCGCGGGCAGTTTCGGGGCGACGCGTGGATACTGATGAATAGGGTTGCCACGCATGGATCTTTTTAAAAAAATTATATTTGACCAATAAAAATATCGATTTTTAAATCGATATTATGCATTGAATCTATTTGTAATCCTAAATCGACCACTGACACAACAATGTTACCTTACGATTTTTTTCGGTTTCGATTACTTAACCAATTTTATGAAAATGTTATTTTTATCCTAATTACTCATTTATAGCTGTATGATGTCAATTTCTGACTTACTGGACTGAATCAACCCTCAGAGAAAGTGTTGCTAACTTAAACAACGCTTCTACACTACTTTGTCCCAATTTTGAATACAATATCAAAATAGAAATAATATTCTATTTATCCTCAAAAGGTATTTATCCTCATAAGGAATATACATAACATGAAAGGCTTTAATTTAAAGAATAAAAAAACATGCAAATATTCTAATACTCGTTATATACGTGTGACAGCCCTTCGGTCATCTATGCGTCGCCCCCAAACTGCCCGCGCGATAACGATGTATAGTTATTACCGAGTCTTTAACAAAAATTTTGGCACCAGTTTCAGCTTTTTATCTAAAATGGCAAAGTTAGAGCTTCGTTGACTGGATTATTATAACTTTACTCGTGGAAAGTTCCTAAATTCACAAAAAGCGATAGGGGTAATCGTCGGATCCGATCCACGGACTTATCGGTGACGATGCGCAGTACGTAGCCACTATACCAGCAAGACTTGATACTAGCTGTCGAAATTAGTGACCTGTTTTTTCCTTTGCATTGTCCGTGAACATATTTTATCGTTTTTATTATAAGCAGAAATCTTTTCTTTTATTCTATTCCTTCTTAGCTGTGTGCAGGCAGGCGCGCGGCGTGGGGGCGGCGTGGCACGCAAACATTGACAGTCTCACTCACACATTGATAGCTCGGTTGTTCGGGCACTGCGCGACAGCAATAGATTTTACAAAAACCCAATTTTCAATTTTCTCACCCTTAGTATGTCCTCTTAAGTTCACGTAACATACTTCATTACAGATAAAATATTTATTGTGTTAGTTAAAATTATTTGTAAGTAGCCTAACAAAGTGTTCTATGTTAAGTGATTTTATAATCTTTATGAGAGATAAATATCTTTAAACCTTAATATCACAGTGAAAACAACTGATCTTATCTCATTCAAAAAATGGGACTTCACATGGACTTTTACCACTTTTGAGTCTGGTGAGATGTGACTCAATCTTTTCTAAACTCAATTATATTCCACACAGTATAATAAAATATTTATAAATGCTTTGAAGAGTTTGAAGTCTACATAACTAAGGCTTTTCATTGTTAAATAATAAAAAATACCTCAACATCAATACTGCCATCCTCCGAGCTTGTATCAGGCACATCCTCATCGAGAACCGCTCCGGTCCGCTTCAGACACCTTAACGCATGCCGCTGCAGCCTCGAGGTGGGCAGCGTCGTGTTGCAGACCGGGCACTCGCCCTGCTGCGGCGGAGGGGTGCTCCGCCGACGCGCGCGTAGCCTTCGCAGGCGGTTTGAATGGACTCGCTGAAAAAATGCACAAATTATATTTATAAAATGTCCTCTTAGCTAAGTTTTTTTGACTGGATATTTTCAAAACATAATCAAAAAAAACTCAGTATTTTAGGGCTAACCAGGGATTTGAATGAAGGCCTTGTTGCTCAACTGCCCTTTTTCCCCCATATACCCCCCTTCCCCCACATTTCCGGGATCAAAACTACCTTCTGTCTCCTGGGGTGTGTGTCTCATAGTGTAGCTTTCCAACAGTGAAAGAATTATTCAAATTGGTTAAGTAGTTTCGGAGCCTATTCAATACAAACAAAATCTTTCCTCTTTATTAGTATAGATATAGGTACTTAATCAAATAAACAGCCTCATCAACATTTTGAGAATAAATAAAAATTGCTTCTTAGTTTTTTAACTCGTTTTATTATTTAAACATCCACCTCAACACTTACTTGGTAAACATCACTGCCTGGACAGCCCGATACATCCACATCCTGCTCATCTTGAATATCTGCACTTGTACTGGAGCCTGGGACAGCCAAACCAGCTGAAGAGTTGGCACTAAGCTTCCGCTTAGATCCCCCACTGGAAAGCTTCTGGAGCCTCTCAACTTCCAGACTTAAGTGGGACTCCAACTCCCCTTGTCTTATAGTACAACTACACAGTGGGCAATTCGCCAATTCCGTCACCTTTTTACGATTCCTAACGCAATTCAATATGATATTCTCGTCGTAAACACTCCCGAACGACGAATTAGGATTATTATTTATCGAATTAGAACCCCCTTCCATGTTATTATATAAAAGTATAGGAAGCATCTCAGTTATTGTGAGATTTTGTTATTGTTGATAGCCTACGATAAATCTGCCGACATCACAGTAATTCTAAAAGGAAATTAACTAAAACTAGTTGGAAAATTTAGATAGAACTTCCATGGACTCGACGCAACTTATCTTGCACTCATTATTACCCGCAATTACGTATTTTAAAAGGATTTAATTGAAGCAAAACAATAACAAATAGATCGTTTTCCGATCCCCTCACCAACTTTTTTTCAATTGGACGTAGTTAAGCAGAAAGGACTCAAACCACACTTTGGCCAAAATTGAGTTAAGCATGCCATCGTACTCCTGATAGTCGAATCTATATGACAGTAAAACCCCCATTTTCAAAATGTACACAGAAAGTAGAT
Source organism: Mecyna flavalis (assembly GCA_949319885.1). Lineage (NCBI taxonomy): Eukaryota > Metazoa > Arthropoda > Insecta > Lepidoptera > Crambidae > Mecyna > Mecyna flavalis. Next base: position 5,897,371 of record OX439421.1, on the reverse strand, counting down.
ATTTTTGACCCCCGACTCAACCCACAGTATGAAGAGCACACAAAATATTTTTGCTGAATGGATTCAACCCACTTAAGTTGTTTTTGAGAAATGTATAATCTATAAGTATATGCTTAATCATCAAATTACTAAAACGACTCAAACAGGTTAGGTCATTTCTGTGTTTTAAGTTTACTGAAACAAAATATATTTTTTTGTTTTACAGAAACGACTCAAAACACATGAGATATTTCAGAAAAAACTAATTAAGGTGAACTGCGCATTTAATTGAAATAACCAAATGGACTCAGGCAGATTGAGTCCATTGTGGTATGTGTGTTCTGTGGGTTGAGTCGTTAGCTAGTATAGTGTTCTGTGGTCGTTAGTAAGAAATAGATAGAGATGGGCATTCAACCTAGTTTTTTCCCATTCTTGGGAAAAAAACCCGGAAATTTCCCCAATCGGGTTTTTATGCGGGTTTTTTCGTTTTATTGAATGAATTTGTTTAATCAAACGATAAAAACAATGTTATAGTAATGGTGAATGGCACGAGTAGTACGTTACGTTTAGCAACTCTGGTAAGTAATGGGATGTATGTAAAGATGATTTGTTGCCTGGGCATGTATGGACGTATTGAGTAAATGCCCAATAAACGTCCATTTACACCCAACAAATGTCCCAAAACAGCATTTATTTTACTCGTAAAATATAACAAATAATCTATAACTATTTAAAAGAGAAATCTGAATGACTAACTGACTGAATGAATGACTGACTGACTGACATTCAACGCCCAGCTCAAACTACAATACCTAGGAACTTGAAATTTTGTACAGGAATTCTTTATAATGCGTTAGTTCCCACTAAGAAGAGGTTTTGGAAATTTACCCCCCAAGGGAGTAAAAAGGGGGTTGGAAGTTTGTATGAAACTTTGCCATTTTAAAAGTTGCAGGCTTAAAATTTAAGAAGTAGATTTTTGGTCTGGTGTCAGTTTCAAATAAAAAGGGGTTTTAGATAATCTACCCTCCAAGTGGGCTGAAAAAGTATCTACAATTAAAATTTTCTGTACCAAATTCTTTATAATGCGTAAGTTCCCAATTGTAAGAAAGGTTTTTTGAATATTTCAACCCCCGAGGGGGATAAAAAGGGGGTGAACATTTTGAACTTTAAGTTTTTTACAGGAGTGCTTCATAATGTGTAAGTTCTACTAATGGGGTTTATGGAAGCTACCTCCCAAGGGGGTTTTATAGGGTATAGTCAACGCGAGCGAAGCCGCGGATGGACGTCTAGTCTATCCATGACTGGAAACTGTATAGACTAGACGAAACTGACCGACGACTTACAGTCTTCAAATTTGAGCATTCAGTTTTGGTTTGGTGTCAGTTTGAAATCAAAATAAACCCCCCAGGGGGGTTACAAAAGGGATTAAAATTAAAACTTGAAATTTGTGCAGGGTTTCTTTTTAATGTGTAAGTTCCCACTAAGAAAGCGTTTTAAAATATTTCAGTTCGTCGGCATCTTCCATAAACCCCTTCTTAGTCGGAACTAACACTATAGAAAAGTTCAGAATTTTAAACTCCTTTTTAACCGCTTTGGGGAGTGAAATATTTAAAACCCCTTCTAATACCTTGTAAAATCTAGCATGATTCCTCTGAAAGCTGTCATCGGTTTGACAGGAGTAAAGTTTCACAATTTTTGACTATCAAATTTAATGTATGCAGAGAAATAACGTTCATGATTGGCTGGCCCCGCTTACTTAGGGATGTCTATTGCTGAAATCTTTTGCTTACACGTAATAAACGATTCTGAAGGTTCTAACATATCGGTAAAATTATTAATTATATAATCATAATATGTCAATCAATTTGAATAAAAGTAAGTCGTTGATTAGACAAATCTGATCATATAAATGCGATTCGAAAAAATAATAATTTCTTAAAGGTAGTCCGTAAAATTTGCAGTGTAATTCGATGAAGAATCGATTACTTAAATATCGAAAATTTGACACGTGCCTAGAAATGTCACTGTGACACCTGTGGCAGAAATCATCGTATATTACTTTACTTACAAGGAACAGGTACAGTCGGAACTAACACTAAAGATAGCCCCAGTACAAAACTTCAAGGTCATAATATTAGCGCCTTGGGGGGTGAAATATTCAAGAAACTTTTCTTAGTGGGAACTTACACATTATAAAGAACCCCTGCACAAAATCCCAAATTTTAATTTCAAAATCCTTTTTAAAGAGTCCCTGTAAAAGAAATCAAGTTCCTAGGTCTTGTAGTTCGGGCTGGGCGTTGATTTTCAGTCAGTCAGTTATTCATTTAGTCAGTCAGTCATTCAGTCAGTCAGTTTCCTTTTTTATATATAGATAGACGATAGATACAGCCATTCGAAGAATTTTTGAATTGCATGGATGGTGAATTTATATAATAAATTTAATCGGCATCCTCCTTGGTCATATTGCCCAGCTTGGTTTAAACCCACCGCCCATAGACGTATCTGTTAGGAGAAACATCGGATCCCTTTACCTTTGTAATCAAATTCACCAGAAACCTTTAAAATTACTGCCTTTTATTAGAAAAGTAACATAAATTGAAAAAAAACCCTGCATTTGGGAAAAACAAACGGGTTTTTTCCCGCGCCCATCTCTAGATACGGGCCAACTCTTGACTTTGACATAGAGGAAAATAAAGGAAATGGATTGCTTTTTTTTTCCTATCACGCAAATTGGCTACCGTAATGTTTAAGGACAATAAATAACGATTTTTTAAAGGTTTTACTTATTTGGTTTCTTAATAATAACTAAATTTCCAATCGAAGGGTATGTTTGGGTCCATTCTGAGAAATAAAAAAAAATTACCTGTCCTTTCACATTTAAGTTTAATAGTAAGGACTCAACCCACATTTTACTTAATTATCTCGAAATATGTATAAAATATGTTTCTTTAATTAATGGACAAAGGAAATATACCCTTTACTTTAAAACTTAAAAGAAAAAAATTAAACAAAAACATACTTTATCTCAGTCAAATAACAGCTAGAACTTTAAACGCTCATAACTCAAAAGTGACTTTGTGTGGATTGAGTCCTTTCTGCTTAACTACGTCCAATTATGACAGTCGTGACCATGTCGTGACATTTAACGGTCGAATTTTAGCATTTTCATTATTCACGCCATATTAATAAGCCAATTAACAGTTTTTCATATTAAAATATCAAAATAGCGATCATTTCTTTAGTATACAAAAAATACTTTGTTTGTAATGGAACACGCTGCTTGAATTCCTATTGCGTTTTGTTGATTATCCTTTTTGTAAACCCTATGACCTATGTCACATACTGACTCTAGCGTTTCGTTTAATTAATCCATTTGATATAATAGTCTTTTTACTTGCTCAGTGATAATTATACATCGTTATCGCGCGGGCGGTTTCGGGGCGACGCGTGGATACTGATGAATAGGGTTGCCACGCATGGATCTTTTTTTTAAAATTATATTTGACCAATAAAAATATCGATTTTTAAATCGATATTATGCATTGAATCTATTTGTAATCCTAAATCGACCACTGACACAACAATGTTACCTTACGATTTTTTTTCGGTTTCGATACATAACTTAACCAATTTTATGAAAATGTTATTTTTATCCTAATTACTCATTTATAGCTGTATGATGTCAATTTCTGACTTACTGGACTGAATCAACCCTCAGAGAAAGTGTTTGCTAACTTAAACAACGCTTCTACACTACTTTGTCCCAATTTTAAATACAATATCAAAATAGAAATAATATTCTATTTATCCTCATAAGGTATTTATCCTCCTAGGGAATATACATAACATGAAAGGCTTTAATTTAAAGAATAAAAAAACATGCAAATATTCTAATACTCGTTATATACGTGTGATAGCCCTTCGCTCATCTATGCGTCGCCCCCAAACTGCCCGCGCGATAACGATGTATAGTGATAATAGTTCATTATTTTGTTGATTTCAGTCACATTAAGGTTTTTCACGAGGAAAACAGTTAATTTCATTAATGAAACATACTACGAAACATATCTAACTAGTCTGTGGATCGGAACGAATCCAATCAATCAAGTCAAGCGTCGACTTTTTGGCGGGAAGTTAAAAAGGGCGGTCTTGCTTTTAATAAATTTATTTATATTTTAGTTATTTTTGTGTATATATCATATTGTGATTTGTAATTTCGTGTTTAGAGTATATATTGTTCATTTCTGGTAAGTTACTTTCATTTATTCTTGTATCCTCCACTACTAAGCAGTTCCATTATGGACCTGCTAGATCCAGACCCTCCTCCTGACCCTCCCCCAGACCCTCCTACCCCTCCAAATCCTCTTCTTACACTGTTGGAAGCAGATTCGTGGATAACAGCCACTAATAAAAAGAAAAAGAGTCAACCTTCTAAAAAGAAACTCAACATAAATAATACCATTTTATTTAAAAGCAAACCAAAAATTGGCTCACGTAAAGTGATTGACCCCAGTATTTTTGAGTGTTCGCCTAGTCCCTCAAAGATCACTAGCCCTGTTCCCGACTGCTCCCTTCTTACCCCAACCACAAATATGGAAACATCAGAAGCCCCCCAAGTTTTGAGAAGACATTATTCTGATTCAGATTCTGGTCCTTTTATAGTACATGTACAATACAAAGAGTCTTCCCCCAATGCCGGCTCCACTCTCCATCCTATCAAATTCGGGAACTTCTTATATCGAAACAAGTTAAGAAATGTTATGGAAGACGGGGTAAAGCGCATTGGAAGAAACCGCCTTGCTGTGCAATTTGGGACTCCAGCTGCTGCTAACAACTTTATTAACAATGAAAAAGTTAAATTAATATACAATATAACAATTCCCTCATACAACATTTGCAGAATGGGCATCGTGAAGGGCATTCCCTCTGAATGGTCTCACGAAGAGATTGTGGAAAACCTCAGGGTCCCTGAAGGCTCAGGGCCTATTATAAAAACTCGTAGGCTTAGTCGGAAGACTACAACCCCACAAGGTATTTCCTGGACCCCCACTCAAACTGTAGTAATCACTTTCGATGGCCAAACTCTTCCCTCAAAAGTTTATTCATTCTTTTCTTCCATGTCTGTTGAACCATATATATTCCCAACAGTACTATGTTACAACTGTTGCCGATATGGTCACACTCGGTTGCAGTGTAGGAGTAAAGCAAGGTGTTATAAGTGTGCTCAGGATCATTATGGCAATGACTGTGAGGAGACTCATGACTTCCATTGTGTTAACTGCACTGGTAGTCATCAGGCCACTGACAAGAAATGCCCTGAATATAATAGGCAATATAACATCAAACAATTAATGTCCAAAAATTCTATTTCCTATCAAGAAGCAGCATCAAAATTTCCTTTTAAAAAGTCCTTCTCTCAAGTGACCGCTTCTACTCCATCCACACCAGTTCTCTCCTCCTCCTCCTCCTCCTCCGTGGGGCCTGCACCTAAATCATATAAAAAAACAATAACTATCAATAAAAAATCCCATCAATCATTAAATACTGGTTATGATCTTAAAGCACACAATAATTTGATATCAGAATATGCTATTCCTACTCCCCCTAATGGGTGTGCACTAAAATCAAATGTTTCTGACAGTGAGTCAGTTTTCCAATCTGATCTTAACAAGTTGCTTTCAGCGTTGATAAATGTTATTATAAGTTCCTCAGTACCGTACAACGTTGCCATATCTTTGATAAATAACTTGTCTGTTTCTATATACCAACTCTTCAATAAACAATATGGATCTAGTCCTTCAGTGGAACAGTAGGAGTGTTTCGTCTAAATTACATGATTTATTTTACCTTATTAACAAACATGAACCTTTCGCACTTGCTATTTCTGAGACTTGGCTGAAACCTGGCCTCAACTTTAGAGTGCCAGGCTATTCTGTCCTTAGGGATGACAGACATGATGGGTGGGGTGGAGCAGCCCTTATTATTAGAAAGAATTGCACCTTCTCGCGCATTCAGCTCCCATCCTACAATAACAGTCATCTGAATGCAGTTGCTGCTAAGGTAGGTGACATATCAATCTTATCATTGTACATTTCACGAAAAGATTTATCACTAATTCCAATCTTGAGGGATATCATATCCACTCTCCCGGGCCCGAAAATTGTATTAGGTGACTTCAACGCTCACCATTCCCTGTGGGGTGCTCCGATTAATGACACTTTTGGCAATAGCCTTGTTGATCTTTTTCATGATTTAAATCTCTGTGTTTTAAATGATGGTTCCGCAACGAGACGTGCTTGTCCGGGGCAATCCTCAAGTTTTGTTGATATTTCGTTATGTTCCCCATCTATCGCTTCTTGCCTCACTTGGAAATGCCTCGACCTTTCGCATGGTAGCGACCATTTTCCTATTCTTGTTTCTCTTCCTGCTAAAAACCATTCCATTCCCCCTTTACCACCGTTACTTCAATACAATTTATCTAACTGTGATTGGTTGTCCTTCAGCGAAAAAGTAGAAGATATAATCACTTCATTGCCGGCAGCTGTTGATAAAAACAACCTCATTCCTTCGTATGAAAGTTTGATAGCGGCGATTCAGTCCTCAGCTGACGCTTCTTTCAAACCTAAAAATGTTGCCAGGGGTAAAACTCCTTCTCCCCCGTGGTGGGATAATGAGTGCACTTTAGCAATTAAAAAAAGAAATGCTGCAGAGAAACAGTGCAAGGATAGTTTGGATTTACATAATTACATTAATTATAAAAACATTACAGCAGCGACAAAGCGCCTGTTAAAGAAAAAAAAGAAAGCTGGTTGGGAGAGTTTTTGCTCTTCTTTGTCTCCCGACACCCCATTGACTAAAGTTTGGAACAATATAAAACGTTTTAGATGTGCCCTTAAAAACAACAATTTAGATAGCAACAATTCTGACTGGGCCACTTCCTTTTTTAATAAACTTGCACCTGATTTTGTACCAAATATTAATGACATTCCGTCCCCTTCAGATAACGATTCCTGTGTTAACAACTCTGGTGATCTGGGTCTCCCTTTCACAATGTCGGAACTCAGGCTTGTTTTAAAACGCGTCTCAGATTCGTCACCTGGTATTGATGGTATTCCATATTCGTTTGTTTCTCACCTGAAACCACAGTCTTTGTCATTCTTACTTAACATCATAAATCTTGTCATAAGTACTGGTCAAATTCCATCCTCTTGGAAACATCATATTATTATTCCGATTCTTAAACCTTCCAAAGACCCCAGTGACTCTGCTTCCTATCGGCCCATTGCTTTAGCTTCTGTTTTTGCCAAAATCACAGAACACTTAATAAAAAATCGTCTAGAATGTTTTCTTGAAAAAAATGGTCTGCTTGGTAAATCGCAATTCGGATTTAGAAAAGGTAAAAGTACTGCGGATAACCTCAGTATCTTTTCTAGTGATCTTCATTTAGCTTTATCAAAAAAAGAATATACAGTAGCAGCTTTTCTAGATATTACCGCTGCTTATGATAATGTTGATTTAACCATTTTAAAGACTAAGCTGCAGATGTTAAATATTCCCGTGATCTTTTCAAATTTTATTTTTAATCTCTTTATGGAAAGATCTGTCAGTTTACGTATTGCTGGTGCAGATAATAATCCTCGATATATATGGAAGGGCGTTCCGCAAGGATCTGTCTTAAGTCCCCTTTTATACGACGTTTATACGAGTGATCTTGAATCAATCACTGATTCTTCATGTTCCGTTCTTCAATATGCTGATGATGTTTTATTATATTCTTCGAACAAGTCAATCGACTTAGCTTCTGACGCCTTGGAAAAGTCGTTAAGCAAGTTATCAAAATGGTTATTAGAACATAACTTGTCTTTATCCACGTCTAAAAGCACTGTGGTAGTTTTTACCAGGAAAAATATTATTCCTAATGTCCGCATTGCTGTTAATGACTCTATTCTTCCTGTTTCTAACGAAGCCATGTTCCTGGGGATAAAATTTGATAGTAAATTAACCAGCTTACCACATGTCAGTTATATTACTAACAAGGCTGAAAAAAATTTAAATGTAATGAGAGCTTTATCGGGTGTTTGGTGGGGTGCCCATCCGTCCTCTTTAAGATTGATACACAACGCATTGATTAGAAGCTTATTCGATTATGGCTCATTTACCTTTAGTATTGCTAGCAAAACTGCTATGAATAAGTTGAACACTACTCATTCTAAAAGTTTAAGAATTATTATAGGAGCTATGAAAAGTACGCCTATAAATGCTCTGCAAGTAGAGTGTGCTGACCCACCTTTGGATTTGAGGCGACAATATCTTTCAGATAGATACATTTTCAAAGTCTGCCAACAAGAAAATCACCCCCTTTTTTCAAAACTTGAAATGCTTAACGTCCTATTGGAAGAAAATAATGGTTTTTGGTCTAATAAGCCGGTCCCTTATTTAATATCCAGTTTCAGAAAATTTAAAAACCTTGAATGTGACGTCATAAAATTTCCATGTTTTCCTCTGTTCCATTATAATTATAGTGACATTATTTTCCAACCGGACATTTTACTCTCAATAGGTATTAGTAAGGACACTCGTGACCCAAATTCAAAACTTTTAGAGTTCATTAAAAATAATGTTTCAGAGTTCCAAATTTTCTATACAGATGCATCTAAAACTACCTCTGAAGACCTTTCTTCTGACTCCTCTAATTGTGTGGGTGCTGCGTTTTTGCAACACTCGACTGGTCTTTTTAAATTATTTAAGTATCCTTCTCTTACAACAAATTTTAGTAGCGAAGGTTTGGCCATTTTAGAATGTATTAAACATATATTATGCTCAAATATTAAGCAGTCAATAATATTTTCGGACTCATTAAGTTTTCTACAATCTCTTCTTTCTAATCCATTCGATCGTAACTCTATTAGCCCTCTAGCCTTAGAAGTAAAATCAAAACTAAAAGAATGCTCTGATTTAAATATGACTGTCAAATTGTCTTGGATTCCTGCACATTCAGGAATTCAAGGCAATGAATTGGTAGATGAATTAGCTAAATTGGCAGCAAGACAGGGCCACACAGGTTTCCAAAAAATTTACAGTCAAGATCTTTCATCAATCCCTCGCAATTTCTTGCTGGAGAAATGGAGTCGGGATTGGAAAAACTCTAGTCAAAGTAAAGGCAGATTTTATAGTCAATTTCAACCAAATGTATCTCTCAAGCCTTGGTTTTCTAAATTGCATTTTAAAAAAATAATTTCGTCAACTCTATCTCGGCTTCGACTTGGTCATTGTTCTACTCCAGTTCACCTTTCCAAACTACATGTCAAAGATTCGTCACTATGTGAATGTGGTCTGGAAGAAGGTACAATTGAGCACATCTTATTTAAATGTCCGTTTTATGACTCATACAATATTTTAATTAAGTATAAAGCCCCCCTTCCATATGACTTGTCTTCTATACTATCTCTCAGCAATAACAAATATATTTATTCCATTGTTAAATACCTTTCCCATCATAACATTAAGTTATAGTTACTCCATTTTCCTATTATGTGTATGTACTATATCTGACTGCCCAAAAATCCTATCCCTTACCCGCCTACCTACACCAATCCGTACCCAAACAAAACTCATCACTCGAAAATGGCAGTAGTAATCCTTATTAAAAGGAGTGGGTTGCCAGTCATAAAATAAGAAGAAGAAGAAGTCAAGCGTCTAAACACGGTTGCCAACTTAGGGGTTTTCCCCCCAGATTTAGGGGGTAAATAAGTGAGATGGGTTTTTTTTAGGGGTGTTATATTTTTAGGGGTATTTTTAGGGATTTTTATAACTTTAAATATATATTTTTTATATTCCAAATTCAGCAAAATAAAGGTCAGTATAGTCTCCATACTCCATAGCCTTGGGATAATCCAATCCAGCGAATCATGTTCATTTTTATACATGTCGCCTTAGCGACATCTAGTGCGATTGTTTGTTATTAAGAGTACAGAGCACATTTTTTATTAATTAATTGTAATTATTTTTACTAAATATTTTTGGGGGGATTTTCAAGCAATAATGGAGAATGTTACTAGGTATGCCAAATCGCTTGAAATTTTGTCTCAGTAATGCCTGTATGTATACAAATACACTAGTTTTTGTTGTAGTCAAAAATACCTAGTAGTTTTGATTCTATAGGCATTCAAAGTTTCGAAAAATATCGAGTCCCGCTAACAGTCACGTGACCGCTTGTGACGTCACATCACAACCCGCCGCGCGGGCCGAGCCCGGCTTAGTACAAGTTGCATAGCTTGCGCTTGGCTTGTGCAGTATTTTGTTGTGTTTTCGTTAATAGACTTAATAGTAGCTATTATTCAATTAATAATATGGACGAAAAAGGGCAATCGGATAATATAATCTACCTAAAATAGATGGATTAGTGGTTGCGCACTTGCGCATTATTTAACAACAAATAGTGATTTCGTTGCCGCCGAAATGCGAGGAATATCAAATAGTAAAAGTATCTACCTACCATTCAATGTTTATGTTATAGACAACAAATAAATGTAGGTATTATAGTTTTGTAACTATAGGTAAGTAGGTACGTATGTACATATAGGTACCGCTCTTAGTAAATTTAAATAAATACATACCTACATAGGTACATTGATATATTGCAAACTAGCTTCCGCCAGCAGCTTCGCCCCCGTTTCCCTCGGGAACTGTACATTTTCCCAGGATTAAAAGTAGCCTACCTACCTATAAGTTATTCCAGACTTCGTCCAGATCCATTCAGTAGTTTTTGCGTGAAAAATAACAAGTAAACACACACACACTCACAAACTTTCGCGTTTATAATATTAGTAGGAACTAGGATAGTACCTAGGAATAAGAGCGGTAAGGTAACGCACTATCCGATCCGAATCCGATGCGAATCCAATCCGTCTCCGTGAAATAACGGTCCGGAGTATTTCTAGTGATTTACGAACTAGATCCGTCATCCGAATGTCTTTGTGATTTTGATTTCACGGAGACGGATCGGAATTCGGATCGGACGTAGTGCGTAAGCGCTCTTAGGATGTAAGTAAATATAGTGTTGTATTTTTTTTACTTACAAAATACGTAAGGTCATTTATTTTTAAAAGAAGCTTATTTCAGATCAGCAAGAGACAGCTATGGCGATGATGCTATTAGTCATGTTCAAATAAAAAGACCTACCTAGGTGATGTACCTATGTAATGTAGAATCACGCCAGAACACCGCATCATACGTACCACACCTTATCATTGCATTCTAAACTGTTAAGGATCAAGAAGTTTTAAATGTAACCTGCGAAGATTGTGCCGCCAGCAGAGGTGGCTGTAAACATACTAGGATTTTTAATGTGGCTACATCGTCGAAGCGAGGAGCCTCAACGTCCTTTGGAACTATAAAAAACAACTTTTCCTGCGAATTGGTAGTTGTATTTTTACATTTAGGCACACCACATGATTTCCTAGTATTTGGATTGGACATTTTTAAAAGTATTTAGGTTTAATTTCGACGGCACGGGCGCCGAACGCTAGCGGACTGAGTGCGCCAGACCGAGCGAGTTGTACTATGACGTCACACCGGCACCGGCAGCCCGCGCGTGCGGTTACAACTTGTTTTACTTCTAAATCGGAAACTAATTGACGTATCGAAGTAATTCTTTCACTAGTATTTTTTATTTTTTACAAAGAATATGGAGTGCTAATAATCAAAATTAGTTAACATTCTTCATTGGTGATTTTAGGGGGTTTTGACTTAGGTTTAGGGATAAATATTTTTTAGAGTTGGCAACCCTGCGTCTAAAATTAAAATTTTAATTTTTATTAGGAAAGTGTTAAACCGTGTTGATAATATTGAAATTTTATAATGAATATTGTGATTAGACTGATTTCCCTTCATTAATTTTAGCGTACATTTTATTTGTACGTATAATAAGCGATCGGATATATCGGAAACAAAATCCTCTTGAAAAGTTACTGCTGCTCAAGGCAAGCAAACCAGCAATCAATAAATGTAAGTAAAAGTGATATTTTTATTATAATAATGGAACCTAACCAGTCCTGGTTTGATGAGGAAGTTACTACGCTTATACATGGCAAATAACCTTAGCACTCCAAAAATTAATGCATTTATTTAATACTAGCGGCCGCTTCCGCTGTTTCACCCGTGCGTTATTTCTTTTCTTAAATATACCCCCTTTCCTCCACATTTCCGGGATCAAAGTACCCTCTGTCACCTGGGGATAGTGAAGCTTTCCAACAGTGAAAGAATTATTCAAATCGGTTCAGTAGTTTTGGAGTCTATTCAATACAAACAAACAATCAAATCTTTCCTCTGTATTAGTATAGATGAAAGACAAGTCTACTTTTAACACAATATTGATTAAAGATACATTTAAAAATAAACATTCTACATACACATACAGAAATAAAGATTAAAAATCGAAAAACTAGAGCTAAACTTAACAAAATTAAATAAAGACAGAAGATCGTCCTTTAAAACTGTAATTAATTGCTGTGAATATGAGTTTTTATTATTTTGATACCTACATATTATCAAAAGAAATGTAATCCAGAACTATTTATGTGCAATTTCAAACTTCTAGACACTACACATCACACACCCAAATATTCCTGATTCTGATTCTATCCTTTATTCCCATTTGCCCACTTGGAGCTTGCCACCAGGTAGGTGTTTGGCACTACTATCTGGTTCAAATGCTTTTAGGATATGACCTATTGGAGTTGGGTGATGCGACAGTGATGACTTACACACACACAGATAAATATTGTGTGGTTGGTAACATTAAGGACAAGCACAGTTGACTTAATTTTTCGCTCAATTCCAAAAGGTATTATCCTAATAGCATTTGAATCTGATAGGTGGTGGCTGACTACAAAATCTGCCATCAAGCATTTATATAGTTAATTATATGAAGAATTTTCTTTGTTTTAGATTTTTGCACATGGCAGTATCAGAAGGTAAAACTTTATCTGAAAACAACATACAATTCATAATCTTTGATGGATGAAAGCCTCTGAACTACATCAGCGAGAAACTGATAGTTTAAATTGTGGTTGCACTGCACTGTTGCTTCTCAATATTATAGATGAAAGAACGGAATCTTGAATCATCAGTCATCAAAATACACCAAAATTGAATGCAACTTTACCTAAATGTATTTAGATGATATCATTATCTCTTCTGAGTAAAAAAAATAGCCAAAATGTCAAATATGTTTCAAAATTTATTAGACTATGTTTGCGATTACTGCAATCGAAGTTTTACTCGAAAGTACAACTTGCAGACTCACATAGAGAACTGTCATTTGAACTCCACTTGCTATTGTGAAATTTGCGATCAAAGATTTGGAAGTCCAGCTGGCTTATTACTGCATCTCAATCGTGGGCACAATAAGTATGCCCAGCCATACCCAGAATGTGATATATGCGGACGAATCTTTACTAGGAAACAGAATATCATGTCGCATATGATCACTGTGCATTTCCAAGGAAGTGGGCGCCAGATAAAATGCCAAGTTTGTGACAAAACGTTCACGACGGAGAAGAACTTGAGACGGCATACAAACCAGCTGCATAATCCAGATGTACAGTATCCTACTTGTAATGATTGTAAAAGGGTGTTCAAAGGGAAGCATTCCCTTATAGCCCATATACAAGCAATCCACGGTTCTGGTAAAGACGCAATCAAATGTAACTTGTGCGATAAAGTTTATACGAATAATAGGAATTTGAAGAGACACATAGAAATATCGCATAAAGAACGAGGTGTTTTTCGCTGCGATTTGTGTCCGAAAGTTTACACGTCAAATCATAGTTTAAAACGACATGCGAAAACTAGACACTGCACAGAAGATGGCGACCAGTACGCTTGTGAATATTGCGACAAAGTTATAACTGGAAGAGACAATTTAGATACACACGTTTTGTCGTTTCACAAACAAGCTTATTCGATGGATTGTAGCGAAGTCGCTTCGTCGAAAACTAACGATTACGTCTGCGATTCTTGTTCTAAAACCTTTGAAGATGAACCGCGTTTAAGGCACCATGTGAAAACAGAGCATTCGTTCAAAACATTTTACAAGTATTGCAAGAATTCCCTGCTCAAGCAAATGGGTAAAGATGTACCTAGCAAAAGTGTATTTTATAAATGCGAATTCTGTGGGATTGGTTTTACGAGCGTGTATGAGTTGAAGGATCATATGAAATTAACTCATGATAAAGAGTATTCTCTATCAACTTGCAATGTGTGCTTTAGCAAGTTTTATAGCAAAGATACCATGTCTGATCATAAAAAAATATGTTTGCCTCCACCCAATGTAAACACTTGTAGTCACTGCGATAAGTTATTCACGGATATATCAAGTTTGGAATTTCATACTCGTATTTTCCACCCGCAAGCACAAATAGCAGACTCTAACATAAGTTCTACGAATGATAATGAAAATCCAGATATGATTTCCTACAAGTGTGACCATTGCGAGCGCATTTATTACAGCGATAGGTCTTTGAAGCATCATATTAAGCTGAAACATACGACAGACGAAGCAATGGAATGTGAATACTGTGGGAAGATTTGCAGTAACAAATATTACTTAGCTTCTCACATAAAAATAGTACATAGCAACGATTCTTGGTCGAAATGCGGTTATTGCGACAAACAATTCAAATCTAAGAGGAATATTCGAAGGCACATAGAATATACGCATTTAGGGATGCAAAGATACAAATGTATTGAGTGTGAAACACTGTTTAAAGAGAAGCGAAGTTTGAGAAAGCATGTAAGGACCAAACATCCGAATTCTACTGCATTCCCTCAGTGCCACTTCTGCCATAAAAGATTCGAATCGGCTAAATCGTGCAAAATACATTTAAAGCTGTTACATTCCTTTAACATGAACACATTTCCTTGTGACCTTTGTTCCGTGTCGTTTAGTTCTAACGAAGCTCTATCGATACATTTACAGACTAAGCATTTAGCTGAAGACGAAATATACAAATGTGAAGAATGTAATCTAGTCTTCAAAGGGCAGGAAAGATTTGAGCAACACAATTTAGGTTGTCACGTTAAAATTCAAAACGTGATTCAGAAAGTGCTACCGCGCTGTATTATTTGTATGAAAGATTTCAGCACAAGAAAAACTTTAAAGAGACATATAAAGAAGTTTCACGAAGAATTTGATGTTGACGAATTGGTTGCTTTCGGGGCAAATAGGAGAAACTTTAGTGTCGAATGTGCAGATTGTCTAAAGAAATTTAACGATGACACGCACTATAATGTGTACCAGAAAATGAAACATATAAGAGATGCGATAATTTTCAAATGTGAGACTTGTTTGTACTCTTACAATTCGCTAGAGTACTCTATAGAGCGATATAAGTTGACCAGTTTTGATAGTTGTAAAGGAAAAATGATTCTGAGTGAGTTATGTACCGCTGAGATGAGTGAAGAGGAGGAGGATTTTGGGTCCCATCATGAGGCGGTGAGCACTACCAGTGATATCAAGTTAGAATTAGTTGAAGAGACTTCTGAAACTGAATGAAGTCGTATTCTTGTATATTAGAATTTTTAAATGTTGTACAGACGGCAGCAGATCAACCTGTCAAAAATTCTTAATTGAAGAAGAACTCTTTATGAAGTGAACAAACTCAAGCCGTGGTAGGCCTCCCACAAGGTAGCCGATGATCTCATAAAGATTGCGGGAATCCACTGGATGCTTATTGCAATCGAAGTTGGCTGATTGTATGGTGAAGTGGACGTCTTACGACTGAAATTATGTCTAAAAATGATTATTATAATATTATACTCGTAATTGTGTCTACTCATAAGTTATATAATGTACTTAATGTAGTTATGTAGGTTTCTTTGTTATCCCTGTTTAATATTTTGACGCCTCCGTGGAACAGAGGTTAAGCCATTCGGAGCATACATTTCGTCGGGGGTACGGTTCCCGCGTTGGGTCTGGTTGGTGGTAAAAAAGAGTCCGACCGGCTCCACACCACCAAAATAATAAAAATATCTCTGGACATTGTTCACACAGCGCCATATCCAATCCATATCGATTTAGAACGCCTTTCCATATATTAAGGTGGGTCTATGCTTACGAACCGAGCACGAGCCGCGCACGAGCGGAGCACGAGCCGAGCCGCTCTGCTCGCGTGACAAGTGTGGACGCACAACGAGCCTGCACTGCGAGCGCGATGCAAACCTCTTTGTGTTCGTCAAAAACCCGACATTAGGCGGAGCCGTAGACAGAGAAAACTATAGACAGCTAGTAGAAAAACCGGCACGCGGTGCGAGACAAAAAATGGTGTAGTTCTATCTCTTTCTTTTACATGGTCTATCCGTATCCCCCTCTTTTTCTTGTGTGAATGCGATAGATACTATCAATTTGTCCAGTGGCGGGGCAAGACCAAATTTTGATGTGGGCAAGATATATTTTGCGAGGCCCCCTGATGTATGACACAAGAGAATGGATTTATTTTTATTTCTAAGTTCTCATACAATGAAACGCAACACTTATTCTCACATCGAAATCTGTTGGAAATACACTCACCGGCAATGAAACTTGGCAACTGGGCCTTTTTTCATACAAACATGGTCATTTTAGCGTCTCATAGATAGAAAACTATTTGCAGCTGTGCAATGATTATTTTATTACGTCAATGGAGAGGCCAAACGCCCAATTTTTGAATCACAGTTTCAAAAATTGCCAAAAACCGCTCAATTTTCGCTGACGCTAAAGTGACCATGTTTGTATGAAAAAAGCCCAGTTGCCAAGTTTCATTGCCTGTGAGTATACATTAAAATATTAGGCACATGCGTCGTCGCATGATTGCATGACTGCATGTGTTTAGAAGCGCGAACATAGATGGAGCAAACAGAATGGGAAATCCCCAGCTAGTTTCGTCAATGAATGCTCACAAGGGGAGTGTGGATGGAAAAGTCGAAAGCAGAAACTGACTTAGGAACTTCGTTTGGATTAGTTAATAGATAAACATACTAAAAGTCCTTACCCCTCCGAGGTGAGCCCGAGGTGGGGTGGGGCACAAAGAAATGTTTGGTTTTTTGCTTACTTCTCGAAAACGGTGTTTCGTACGAAATTTTACTGTATTACATAATAAAAGCTAATTAAATTCTCTACAACTTTGTCTTTTACACTTTGTATCTTTCTCCAATCATTGCCTAGCTATGAGTTTCTAAAAGTGGTCGATTTTGAAAAATGTGTTCTACACTCTTACATTTTCTGGCATATAAGTATTTGTTCTCAGCTGCTACCGTAGATTTCAAGATTCATAACTAAATAAAAAAATTTTTCCTCCTATGCATGAATAAATGGATTACTTAACCACTCGCCTCCTCTTTGGGCATGACTGGCCTGGTTGTGGTTCCTTAACTTTTGCCTCTTCTTTCTCGTCATCGGTCAAATCGTTAGCAGATGATGGAACGTAAGCTACTACTTCTGCTTCATCATCCCCATCATCGTTGTCCTCCAACATGAAAATGCTATTCGTGCAGCTTCCGTTGCAATTGTGGCAAATGGTAGAGCACAGCATAGAATGGAAGCCTTCCTACACCCACATCTAGCACTAATACAATCAGTAGTGCACCGGCAAAATATTAGCATAAGTTTCCATTTTTTCTTATGTCAGTATGCGATGAAGTGGGGTTCGAAAACACCTCTGCGGCTTGACGGATCTCAGGTTTTTTCAAGTACAGTTTACAAAACCAACTTTGCTTCTCCGAACTGCAGCAGAAGTGGTGTCGCATCCCGTGAGGGCGTGTAGAAATAATATGTCTTTATAATAGGTGGTAGGTACTTTACCTCTACTAGGCTTGACAAAGATAATATCATGGTCAGGTGGAGTCCTTGCTATAAGCAGAACTACCAAGTCAACATCTTTTCCAATGATCGTTTTGTCATTTGGCACTTGCTCTGATACTGCAGCCCGCAATTCTGTAATGGAGAACTGACAGTCACTGTTAGTCTCCGTGTGCTTATAAATTTCATTCATGGCTCTAGTTATGTAAACTGCAGTGACATCCGAGCGGTGTGAGTCCTCCAGAGAAAAAAACACACTTTTGAAAATTGACTACTTTTAGAAGCTCATAGCTAGGCAACGATTGGCGATAGGATAGATATACAAAGTGCAAAAGACAAAGTTGTAGCGAATTTAATTAGCTTTTATTATGTAGTACAACAAAATTTCGTACAAATCACGGTTTTCGAGAAGTAAGCAAAAAACATGTGCCCCCTCCCCTCGGGCTCACCTCGGAGGGGCAAGGACTTTTAGTATGTTTATCTCCTAACTAGTCCAAACAAAGTTCCTAAGTCAAAGTTTCTGCTTTCGACTTTTCTATCCACACTCCCCTTGTGAGCATTCATTGACCAAACTAGCTGGGGATTTCCCATTCTGTTTGCCCCATCTATGTTCGCGCTTTCGACTTTTCCATCCACAAATTATTCGTTGACTCGGCTAAGCGGGCGAAGCAAGGATTCCCCGCGTCATTCACCACCCGAAACGCCAGCAAATGTTGCCAGATTAGATTTTTTTTAAACGAATGTTGTATGTTGTTGGTTAGTATTGCCAGATACTTGCTAGCCGGTTTTTTTTATTATTTTTTGCTAGATGCTAGATTTGCGTTCACGGGCTTTCGAGGCGCGAGGCCCCTTGGACCGCGAGGCCGTGGGCGGTGGCCCACGTCGCCCACGCCTTCCGCCGCCTCTGAATTTGTCTATAGTTTTCTCTGTCTACGGGCGGAGCACAGTCGAACACGAAACGAATGCTCGAAGCGCGCTCGTTCGAGGCTCCAAGTCGGTCCACAGTACACGAATTTTGGATCGACTCGTGCTCCGCTCGTGCGCGGCTCGTGTTCGGCTCGTAAGCATAGACACACCTTTAGGAATGGAGTGTCCACAGTTTGCTAGTTTTACGCTCACTGTACGCAGTGAGCGCAAAAATAGGCCGCAGTTTGCCATTACTGGGGACACAGCCTAAGGCTGCGTCCCCAGTAGGCAACGCAGTGCAGTGACCGTAAAATTCTAATACAATGGAAAGTGGAAAGGCGTACTAAATCGATAGGCGGCAAACTATGCCGGTAACAGTTTGCCTACTGGGGACACAGCCTTAGTGTAGACAACACTTCGAACCTGCGAATATTAATCCTGCATTTAAACTTATAATAACCATCGTGCCTATTTATTGGACATTTGTAATAATATTATAAATAGTAGTAAATCAATGAAAACTAATGATGTGTTTTATTTAAAAATACTAATATAATAAAGAGGATAGATTTGATTGTTTGTTTGTTTATATTGAATACTTAGGTTTGAAAGCCACACTATCCCCCGTGAACATAGGGTACTTTTGATCCCGGAAATGTGGGGGAAGGGGGGGATATTATAAAAAAGAAATTACGCGCGCGTGTGAAACCGCAGGCGGAAGGCTAGTAATGTAAATAAAAGAATAAAAAACAATTTAGCAATATTTTATTGTAGGTACATATCAAAATTTAGCACTTTTTCTTCTAGAGTTGATGAAACTTGGTAATGGCAACTTCAACTGGGCATATTTCTTGTCACCTGAGACCGTTACGCTAGCACCGATAACTCTGAACTTTGTAACCATCGTCTTAGCACTATATTTTGTGTTCTTACTTAATTCGTCAATGTCACATTTTAAATTATTTATTATTAATATAAATACTAATGCGTAACAGAAAGTTTTATCTTTGTACTGCAGTGGTCGATTTCGTCTCCCGTTGACAATTGTCGTAAAGTTTTTGAGTATGATATCATTCAATGTACTTGATACTGGGCAGATCATGAAGTTCTTTTTTATAATATCTTTTGTCATCGTGGCGAATAATTTAAAAAGTGCACTTGCGTAGACTAGTAAAACTGTGTGTTCTTCAGAACGATCTTTCTTCAATCCAACCATTTCCTTGATCCATGGTAGTAGTTCTGCTGTATAGTCTTTTGCTTCAATCTCAGAATATATTTTATCGTACTCCTCTTTCGTTAAAATTTTATATAAATCATACACTTGCTCAGCTTTGTCAGCTAATCGGTTGATAGGTGGTATGTAAAAGTCATCAGAATCAGTCTTAACATACGATGACAAATCTAACTGGTCCTCGGTCAAGTTGACTGTAACGTTGTGCATTTGTTCTGTAACCGTCTTAACGTTGACTTTGAGCTTCTCTCTCTGTTCCATATGCTTCTTCTGTTTCTTCGATCCGAATTTTCTACTCAATTCTAAATGACTTGTGTCTAGTACAGTGTCACCTTCATCTTTGCTCGGAAAGAATGGTTGTAACTCAACATTACCACTTTCTATAAGGCGAACTTTTCCTGTCGTTTTACTCCGAACTAATATTAAAGTTTTACCTAGAAGCTCTTCTTTTTCTTTGCCCGAGTAAATTAGACCATTTATTTCTGTAGCAACGACTTTTTCGTCATTTTCGTTTTTAAACAGCGAACATTTTTGACTATTAAATGCGTCTGTAGTATATCCATTTTGGAAGTTGACTATGAACACAGAATCTTTTGGGTAGACTTCGTCTATGTGTATTTTAGGCATTTTTCCCGTATAAAATTCATTTATTCAATATTTTGTGTTATTTCACGTGTTTTGAGGTTATGTCCACGGCAGTCCGCAAGCACTAATGCAATAACAAACAAATGTCAATGTCAAAGTCATGTCAAAATTGTCAAACTGGTCTTTTTTTTCTTGGCTCTGCACGATTTGTGCTTAAGCCACGACAGAGTTGCCTTGTCACTATGGTTGATGTGTGACACTGGTGACACATTTGAAATGGTCCGTCCGACTCACTCAAAATATTTCTTTGGGTCTGGGTCTCACAATTTTAATGTTTGATAAATAAAATAGGTTAAGGGGGGCCGTTTTTTCTAAATTCCGAACAACAATATGTCGTCAACCAATCATACAACAAAAATATGTCGATTGATGTCGTCCTCGGTCGACTGTTCGATCGACCGACACCATACCGACACCAAAAATCTTTGGTCGATACACTCTAAAGATACCAGTCGATACGTATATTCTGTGGTGCTTTACTATATGTCATTTTTTTAATATGAAATGTGTCAAAGTCAGCTCAACTCAATATGTCAAAGTGCGTCGTCTAGCTAGAAATCGGGAATCGGGTTTCAGAATTTTGTGTGTAATAAATTCCAATAAAATATAAAATGGGAGCAAAAAACCCTACAAAGTTAAAGCTGCGTCGACCCACCTATAAATGCGACGAGTGTGATAAGAAATTCCTTAGCGCGCAAGCGTTAAAAACTCACAAATTTTGTCTACATAAAGTGAAAGAAAAACCAAAACCGAAGTCGAAATTGGTTAGTTTGCTTGGTATATCTGTTAAGCAGACACCGGTGCAGGTGAAAGACGTGGAAAAGGCACCCCAGGTGTCCGAAGTGATAGCCAAGGCACCACGGGTGTCCGATGTGAGGAAAATTGAATATGAATGTCCACAATGTGTAAGCAGATTTGCTGTTTATTACTCGGCTCACCGACACATACAGAAGTACCACTGCGTCAATAGGAAAGGGAAAAATCTGTAAGTATTGCGAGGCAGTGTTGCCGTTTGTACGGCAATTGCCGTATCGTACGGCAATCCGGCTCGTTTTAGACGAATTGTACGGCATACGTACGCTAGAATAGTCATTGTTTTACGCTAAAATACGGCAATCAGGCAATTATACTTTTCATATAAACATTAAAATGTATGGCAATTTTTGGTAATTTTTGGTTAAATGCGGCAATTTGTTCCTTTGTGTACGGTAATCCTACAAATGACCAGTGTCAACACTGTTGCAAGGACGGCCTATAAGCTCGAATAACCTTTTGAACGCCAAGCTATGAACACACTGTCGTGTCCTGTACGCCAGAGCTGGGTTATTCTTTATTGTCGAATGTATGGTAAAAATATCAGTAGTGTTTTAAACAATTTTTTTTCATATTTTTAGAGGCAGGGTTTTTTGTCAAATGTATACGTTGGCGCACAGGGCATGCAGGTGCTTCACTTCTTCTTAACAGGCCATTCACATTGACATTCTATAAATAAAATATAAATGCCTTTATTTGCGAACTAAGATACAGTTAATGTTTGTTACATAATATATGTTTGAATTCTTTTTAATTTAGGTGTTAGTTGACCTCCTATATTGAGTAAAGGCCTCCTCCAGACCTTTCCAGATAACCCTGTCCTCTCCCTTAGACATCCAATTGTTTCCTGCCACTGCGGAGATGTCATCAGCCCACCGCTTGAAAGGCCGGCCCACATTTCTCTTCCCTATAGGACCTTTCCACTTTGTCACTCTTATGGACCATCTGTCATTGGTCATACGAGAGATGTGGCCTGCCCATCGCCACTTCAGTTTTAGGGAGTGGATGAGTGCATCTGTCAGTTTAGTTTTAACATTGGAAATGTTTTTTCGATCGCGTTGGTAGGGGGCCAATTTCAGCGAAAGTGCGACATCGCTCTGGTGTCGTCAATTCTGGGGTTACGTGGGTAAACAAGGTGTCAAAAGACGCGTCTTGACAAGGTCTATAAGATGGTGAATTTTTTTTTTGAAAAATTCAAAAACTTTTTCGAAAAAGTGCAAAAATGTCGAAAAATGTTGTGATTTTTTACGGTTTTCTCAACTTGAATCAACGATTTCTCAAAAACGAAAAAAGATAGAGACAAAATAAAAAAAAGGTATCGGGATAATTAGTTGGGCTACAGTTTACAAAAAACGAGACCTCGCTATCTATAACCGCTTAGGTGGTAGTAGCGCCCTTTCTATCGGAGTTGTCCGGCGCGTGGACTGATAAGTCACGTAAAGTGTTGATAACGGTTGGAAGATTAATATTAATGACTATTATGTGTATAAGTTTGATTTTTTTAATAGGAATAAGGCAAAATGAAGTTAATATTATTAATAAAATATTCGTTATATTTTTTCAGTTGTGATCAACAATAACGTAACGTTGTGAAAATAACTCAATAGTAGGTCACCAAATGAAGCACATGTGCTAGTAAAATGTGTGTAAGGGACGACGTTTGCCTGGCTACGTCTTGGCGGAGGATAATATTATGATCACCGGTTGCGCTAATATTCATCAGCGCACGAGTAGGTTGCAGAAATTGCACAAGATGGAGAATACGGCTACCGGCTATCTTCCGAGGCGTCAATGTCTCGGGTTGGTCACGCAGAACTCGGACACCTGCGATCGCATCGTTAATGGCAGTATCGGCATAAAACACATCGAGACGACCTTGTATTCAAACATACTATGTTTAAAATTTGTACTTCAGGGAAATTTTCATCGTCATAACAAATTGCTTAGACTTGCTAAACAAAATCTTTAAAATTACATATAAAATTGGGTTTGAATTTGGGCAGCCGAGCGTGGCTTGGGTAATGCTGATAATTCCACATCTGGCGGACAAAAGCGTGTGTGCAAAAGGCGAAAAAAACTTAGCATTGTTAAAGGGCGTCCGCTTATAAAAAATAACGTTACTCGACGGTACCTGCTACTAACCCTTGTGTATCTCTTGCGCAAAGAGTTGTTTTCATTATAGTTTGCCCTATCTATGTGTTTATAATGTCTGTTAATTACTGTGTCTATATTATGGTCAATAAATGTTATTCTATTCTATTCTATTCTATTCTATTCTATTCTATAAAATTCTATTCTATTCTATCTAAGTGCATTTCCAATGTACCAGAAGGTCGTGAAAGGCACGAGATCTGTGAATTTTTTGCCATATAATGTCACTTTTTATTTTATTTTCCTCACTTTCATGATGCTCTTCTCCATTGCTCTCTGTGTTTTTTATTTTTAGTTTTTTTAATTGATTGACATTCTAGTGGGACAAAAAGTTTTAAAAGAATTTCATTGTAAATCAAGTTGCAAAATAAATGACTGACTTATATTTTTATTTTCAGTCCACCAAACGCAGAATTAATGAAACCAATCCGAGTGGAAAGATGCGTCATATGCAACATGCAGATCCAGTCGGCAAAGCTCCACACTTGCCCCACCATGTCCAATCAGATACACCTGATGAACCAGACTTGCGTCTGCCTCGGCTGCCAGCAGTCGTTCCCTAGCATGATGATGTTCGACTTGCATGTGCAAGGCTTGCATAATGAGGGAGTGGAGACCCTGTTCTTTCCTAATATACACAGTGAGTATTGTTTCGGATCTATAGTTATTCAAAAATAAATAAATAGAATTGAAATTTAACCCTTTCCAAGCGGCTGGCTTAATATTATGTTTAATTAAAAAACGTTGATGGAACAGAGCAGTGGTTATTCGCCCTTATGAGGGGCATCTGCGGGCCTCGAGCTTACGCTCATTACCCGGGCTGCTTCTCAGCACCTTGCGCTGCCCGGTGGAGGTGTGTCCTCCCTATAATGCTGCGTTCCCCTGTGCGGATGGGCACACCAGATGAGACCCTAGCGAGCTTACCAGCAAACGGGGGACGGCTTACCGCGTGATCTCAAATCATCAAAAACGACAATAGCGACGCCACCACCGGGACAGATAAGTTTGTCGCTCTATATGTACTTTATTTCTTTACAGCATTCACACAATGGAGAGAGAAGATGGAGTCTCAGACAGAGGTGAAATATCTAATCCTGCGCAAAGGCAACTTCAAGCAGACGTACCGCTGCAGCTTCGCCGCGGAGCATGCTGACGGGCAAGGGGAGGGCTTATGTCCGTCGAGCATCGTCGTCACCGAGTATAGCAAGAGCATTCAGGTGAGACATTGGCACACACTGTCGGCCAATATTGGCCACTATGTAGACCACAATGGAGAATGTTACTGGGTTTTCGAAATCGCTTGTAACTTTGTCACAGTAAAGCCAATGTGAATATATTAAGGAATGTTAGGCAGCAAACGCGGGCATTTCTAGACAATTCACAGCATGGATTTTGTTCAAAACGCTCCACTGCCACTAACCAAATAAACTTTGTGGATTACATATATAAAGCATTAGATAGTCAAAAACAAGTTCATGTAGCGTATTTTGATTTAAAAAAAGCATTCGATCTGGTTGACAATGATATCCTTCTGCAAAAATGCTCATATGTAGGTTTCACACCCAAACTTCTAAAGCTGTTTGCTAGCTATCTAAGTAACAGTCAACAATTTGTTCAAATAGCAGGGCACCGCTCTGACTATTATTATACACGCTCAGGTGTGAGTCAGGGCAGCACTTTGGGTCCAACTCAATTTTTGATTATGGTCAATGATCTACCTAACGTAGTGACATCTGCCGAGTGTCTTTTATTTGCTGACGGCGGGTTCGATTCCCGCCATGGGTATGGTTGGTGGTAGGATCTTTTCAGAGTCCGACTGGCTACTACCTCCACAGGTGAAATCTGCCGCCATAACAACTCTGGCTGTGTTCCACTAATATAAATGTCACAGTACACTTGAAATTAAAGACTCGAAGATCAGATGAGCCTACAGTGTGGCAGCACATTGAGCGACCCTTCCTTATGAAGCGTCCCTCAATGGAATAGGCCGCAGTGAGTTGACGGCTTACCATCAGGATGGGCTGCGTGTCTGTCTGCCAACTGATGTGGTATAAAAAATAAGATATTTAATATACTGTACCATTAAAGCCACTGTTTTTCCTCAGGTACACTTCTACAAAAATCACTACGGTCACTCATGCACGTACGAACTGCCTGATAAGTTTAAAAAGTATCTCTCGACGGAGATGATGAAAAAACCTTCTGAGGCTTCTGCTGAGGAAAAAGGCTCTGAGGAGGTAGACTTGTATAACAATTTCAAGTGTATAGTAGAAAATGTTGTTTCTACAGCAGCTGACACTGATTATGCAACACTTAAGCTTTTATACGAAAAAGCATTGGAAATGGAGAAAGCTTTAAAAGTTGCAGAACCAAAACAGACACTAAAAAACATGACAGATAAACAAATAACAGAGACGTTAGAGTCTTTGGGTGTCTTAAAAAAGGTTGATACTCTAGAAGGAAAAAGAGTGAGGAAGGAAGTATCTTTTGACGTAGAAAATTCAGTAAAAGCTAAAAAAGTTAAGAAAGATGGAGTTCAAACAGATGATGGTAAGAAAACTAAAACTGTAAAGGATTTAAGAGAGGCTGAGAGTAATGAAACTGCTGTGGCATCTTTTAATGATTCGTATAAAGTATTCGTTGATAAGATGACTGAGAAACAAAAGACTACTTCCCTTCTAGATAAAGAGAAGTTGGCGGCTTATAAGAATGTTAGGAGTAGAAAGAAAACTGTTAAGACTAAAATTGGGCAGTTCAGGCCAAATATACTGTCGCCTAAAAAAGATATCCCAGAACAAAATTCAGACCAAATTGAAGAAACCATTAAGGAGGAAGTTATTAAGGAAGAAATAGATGAAAATATGACTGACAGCGATTTCTGTTATAACCCTGATTCCATAAAAGCTAAAGTTGAAATAGATTACGAAGTAATAGAGCAGGAAGATGACTGTAATATCTTAATATTGAAGATATGAAGTTTTTTGTTTTTAGTGTGAAAAAATGTACAGTATGGCTCAGCAACATTTATTAACAATAAATAACTTTTTGTGGTCGGATGTTGCTAAGGTAACACTTGAAAATATTGATCAACAAAAAGTATTATCCGATTCAAATGCTATTAGGATAATACCTTTTGGAATTGAGCGACACTCAGTCTGTTCTGTAATTATTCTGATGTAAACTAAATCAAAATGTAAACAAATGAAATTACTTGAAAATAAAACAAATTGTGACCGGTTTAGCGTAGTGGTTGAGAAGTTTGGAAGATGGGGGTTTGAAACTCCCCCGTTGAGTTGAAAAGCACGTTAAGCCGTTGGTCCTGCGTCTGATCTCTACGGTCGTGTCAGACTGCTGTCACCGTGTTATGAGAGTAAAGGAATAATAGTAGTAGTAGGTTGATCATAAGATTGGCCGCTGTAACCGAAAACTTGACTAAGAGGACTAGACTGAACCTTTTGGACGCCAAAGTCGTCTCAGTAGCGTAGCCCCGGGGGGCCGGGGGGTGGGCGGTCCGCCCCGGGCGGCACTTTTTAGGGGGCGACAAAATTTCCTGGAGGAGCAAAAAAAAAAAGAAAAAATGGGGCGGCAGAATTGTAAAAAAGGGCGGCAGAATCGTCTTCCGCCCCGTGGGCCGTAGGTAGGCTGCTTCTCCAAATGGAGAAGCAAAAAAAAAAAGGGCGGCAGAAGTCTTCCGCCCCGGGCGGCTGACACCCACGCTACGCCACAGAGTTGTCTATACTTGACAAGTACCTGCGGGCCCTGTGCGCCAACGACGTCTATAGTTGACAAAAACCCTGCCTCTAAAAATATGAAATAAATATGTTTAAAACGATTACTGGTATTTTTTCCTGACTTTCGACAATTAAGAAAAACCCAGCTCTGGCGCACAGGATAACAGGACACGACCAGTGCGTTGGTAGCTTGGCGTTCAAAGGGTTACATTTTTAAATGAAAATGCAGTCAATGAATTTTGTAAACTAAAAACTGTTGTTTGTTAACATTTTGATTAGAACAAACATTAAATAGATTTTTTACTGGCAAATTGTTAAGTTAGACCGACAAACTTATCTGTTCCGGTGGCGGCGTCGCTACTGTCGATTTAGAACTGTCATTAAATATCGTTTTTGCATTGCATTTCACGTAGTTCCAATTTTGGCCACCGGAACAGATAAGTTTGTCGGTCTGTAATTGGTATTATTATGTAATCTTTACTTTTTTATTATAGTATCATGAATATCTTGGTTGGTTTTTTTTAAACCCATGGCAAGCATACCCTGAACAATTTGGGGCAAAACGGAAGAAAGAAATTGTGCTTTATTGTCTTTTACCCACCGTGAACATGGAGGTCGTGGGTTCGATTCCTGCCTTGGGTCTGGTTGGCAGGGACTATTTTAGAGTCTGACTGGCTAGCTACCCCACAGGTGGAATCTGCCGCCATAACAGCTCTGGTGGTAATGATATCTTCATGGATCACATAAATGCAATAATGGAGTTCATCCAGGCAAAATTACAGGTACCGGCAAACTTGCTGAAAATCGGTCGACGGTGAGGGGGAGAGTTCGCGTGCGCGTGCGTGACCAATAGCGCGCGCGAATCTACCAAACGCCTACGCGCGCTATTGGTCAGAGGTATGCTTCTGACCAATAGCGCGCAGGCGTGTCGAAATTCGTGTTCTGCGCATTCCCCACCCGATATTCAAGAAGTTTGCCGGTACCTGTACCAAAGATGAATTTTAAAAACCAATGATTTATAATAAAATGAAATGGAAAAATAAACAATTTATAATGTTCAAAATATTTTATATTGTACGTTGGACAAAAGTAACACAACAAATGACCGGTGAATACTTTTATTATCCGATTTAAATGCTATTAGGATAATACCTTTTGGAATTGAGCAAAAAATGACGTCAACTGCGCCTGTCCGTAACGTTAACAACCAATAGCAACGCATTATAATCTCTGTGTGTGTTAGGCCTACTGTCCACGGCGGCGTAGCTTCATAGACGCGTATTCGTCATTATATGCTTGGTGTATGCCTGCTTGCAGCTTACATACAAAACTATGTAACTTTCTCGACGTAGCGTCAACGTCGCGCTCGCGTCGTTGCATGCAGGCAGACAGTAGGCCTAAGTCATCCCTGTCGCGTCACGCAACTCCAAAAGGTCGTATCTTAATAGCATTTGAACCAGATAGTATTGAGTTAGATAATATAAATTCTTCTTCTTAAGGTACCTCTTCAGTTCTGAAGGTTGGCCGTCAGCTTTCCATACTCCTGTCTGTCCATCGCGAGCCGAAACAACTGCTCGACGGATGCTATTCCAGTCCACTCCCTAATGTTCCGCAGCCACGACGTTTTCCTTCTTCCAACGCGTCACCTACCCTCAATTTTTCCCATCATTATTAGTTGAAGCAACCCATACCTCTCGTGCCTTAGTATGTGCCCAAGGTACTCAATATTCCGCTTTTTGATGGTCAACATAAATTTTCGAGTCATGGCGACACGCTGGAGTAACTTTTCATAAATACATCAAATTATTCTTCCACACTTTGAATTCCCCAAAGTTTAACTTCATCTTCACATGCAGTTAAAAGGTAATTCTCAGTCGGGTGATGACTTAACGATACCACCGGTTTATTCTTCGTATGAACAAGCTTACTCGTACAATTACTACTTATCAAATCCCAGTAAAAAACTTCACCAGTTGCCGAACCAGAGATTATATGAGTGTCCTTCTCGCTCACAGCATTCTCCAACATATAGTCTTTACACTCATGTCCGGAGAACGTATTTAGTAGTTCACCGGAATCTTTATCAAATAACTTAATGGTGCCATCAGTGCAACTTAATACGTAGCATTGGCCGTCATGCGTCATGCTTCCATAAGTAATGATATGACCTATGTAGTCAGAAATCATCTTTCCCACTCTTATATCATAAAGACGAACGTGGCAATCGACCGAACAAGTTAGGATTTCATGGTCGGTGACTTTAAGGGAAGTTATAGTATCCTTAGCGTCTTTTAACACTTGTATAGGTTCTTGTCGGCGGCTGATGACGTCCCAGAAGGCGACGGTGTTGTCTACAGAACCAGATACGATCATACTCGACTCTTCGTTGTAAGTAACGCAGGTAACAGAACTAGCGTGGCCACGATATCGTCGTAAAGGTTGACCTGTGGTTACATCCCACAAAATAACAGACTTATCCACGCTACAAGACACTATCTGACTACTATCACACGACCCAGCAGCGTCTAAGACTTCGTTGGCGTGCCCTCCATAAGTTTTTAGTAAAAGTTGCCGCTGTGGATTCCAAAGTTTAATTTTTTTATCTGCCCCGCAAGTTAAACAGTAGGTGCCGTCTACATTGAAGCGGACAGCTCGTACAACTTGCTGCTTGCACTTTAAAGTCACAATCGTTGATAATTCAGACATTTTCGTAATATTTACCTACATTGTTTATTATAAAGTGCATGTCTTGTGCATGTAAACAATCACAACCTAAAATTTTGGGAAACTGACATTTAAAGTGACAGTAGGGCAATTGCATAGAAACCGGTTTTTATCGACAACCGTAACGTAACAAATTGTGATGGCTGCCGAGTGATTTTATATAAACCAAACGGCTCAAACCGAGTAAAAAGAAAAGGAAATAAACAATGTATTTACATATTTGTTTGACCTTTAAATTTTTTTATGCATTTAGTTAACTGATTTTGTTGATAAGATTGTATTCAGTTTTTGTGAGTAAAAAATAGCAGTTACAGAATATTTAATGTATAATCTCAATCAAATGTATAATCAAAAGTATATGTATAATCTCAATCAAACTGGACAGCCCCTTTTTAAAGCACTGCGTGCGGGTGATGCTGTCATAGGTATAACTGTGCCTCTTTCCTCGAGTGCAGTGTTTTTGTTCTTATTGTTATTGTTGTCATAAATGTATTTTTTTATTTACCTACCAATATAATAACTAACATAGAATTAAGTGTGTACCTACTAATACTCTATGGATCCTAGATATCTGAATTAAAGAATTATTACTATTATTATTATTATAATCTACCTAATATTTTAACAAATAATAGGTAGCAGAACCGAGAAAAGTTCAATGATCTTCTTTGAGGATTCCCGAACTGTATAAAAAAAATTACCAGCTGTCCACGGTTGCCAACTTAGGGGTTTTCCCCCCAGATTTAGGGGGTAAATAAGTGAGATGGGATTTTTTTAGGGGTGTTATATTTTTAGGGGTATTTTTAGGGATTTTTATAACTTGAAATATATTTTTTTTTATTCCAAATTCAGCAAAATAAAGGTGAGTATAGTCTCCATAGCCTTGGGATAATCCAATCCAGCGAATCATGTTCATTTTTATACATATCGCCTTAGCGACATCTAGTAGTGTTATTAGGAGTACAGAGTTGAATAAAAAATAAAACACGAATTCCACCATGTTGTCTATGACAAATATGACAATGACAATTATATCTTTCCTCTTTATAATATTCTCAGAAAAAGGAAACATATGGAAGTCAAGTGCCCTACCTACGGAAAAAGCGTGTATACCTACGCGTCAAAACATGGCGGCTAAAACTGGTTAAAACATAACTATTATATAAACATACACAATTTAAACAAAACAAAATACTTTGTTTTTAAAGAAAACTAGACTGAATACTGCCTTTATTGAGTTTAACTGTTGATTAATTACGAGCTACGGGACCACAAGCTTAAAACGGCAGTTAATTCAAGATAAATAGCAAAAATAACCTTACCGATGAAAAGTTAAATTTGGCCGATTTCGACCACAATACACTATGCTGCACTTATTATGCACTATACAGGATTGTTTTCTCACTATATTTCAGCAAAAGCGTATAAGTATTTTCACTATTGATGGTTTCAACACAATTTACAACGTAAGTACATAGCGTCAAGTAATGGCGGAACGGCACACGTCTGACGTCATAAATTTTTTTCCAGTACAAACAAAACTGACAGGTATATAGTTGTCTCTACTTTTATGCATATGTTAGACAAAGACGCTATTATGTTTCTCATTTCTTCTTCTAATCTATTCCATAACTACAATCGTATATGTTTTTGTTACACTTCCATAGGTTTCCTTATTCTGAGATAATATTAGTATAGAAGAGTAAAAAAAAATTATATTACATACTGCATATTTTTTATTAATTAATTGTAATTATTTTTATTAAATATTTTTGGGGGGATTTTCAAGCAATTGAGGTGATTTTAGGGGGTTTTGACTAAGGTTTAGGGATAAATATTTTTTAGAGTTGGCAACCCTGCAGCTGTCAAAATTATTTGTCAAACGGATTCGTCGACGTTGTTTTGTATTTTAATTTTCGTTGTATTTTCTTTGTTTTCCTGCTTTTACGACTGTTTTTATTGCTTAGATATTAATAACACTGCCTTATCTGGTGCTAGATTTGTGAAGTGACACTTTGCAGTTGTTAATTAAGTCACAAACAGATTATAAGTTAGTGTTCGACGAATTATAAATTTGGTGATATCACAACAATATGTTTTCTTCTGCCGTACCAACGCGAAGAGCGCAAGATTGATCTCAATTTGCGGGTTAATCGGTCTAGTTTTCTCACGAAGGTAAGAGTAACCGTAATAGGCCATAATTGGTACTGAAGGTTAGCAGTACTTCTTCTGGCGTCATTCTGACGTAAACATGACTGCACTGTGCTCAAATAGGTCAACAATAGCTCGCAATTATGCAAATAGCTCTTTTTACAAATCGCATGTGGTATTGAAACTGGTGACATTGGTGAATTCCTGTGTTAGACCCCAAGTCTAGCTAAGGATAGAATCCAAAAAAAAAAAAAAAATTGCGCGCGAACTTTTATTTTACTTTTGAAAGTTCAACATTGGATCAATCACAGTTTATAATGCATCATCAATTTATAATTTTTGTTATGTATTTTTTTACAACAGAACTAAACTTACTGGAGACTAGTATATCAGTACAATATTAAGTATTTTTTTAGAGCCCCTAACAATTTTCAAAGCGACCATTTTGTTTCTATTAAAAAGCAACTTTAAAGTAGGTATATTGTTCACAGGTGCCTTACAAATAGTACAAAGATCACAATGGAAGTTATACAAAGCCCTCACTCAAGTAGAAACAACGGTCAACAAAATTCAAATAAACGTAGAGATGGAATGAACAACGAAGTATCTTCAACGTCAAGCGACGACCTCACACGCAATGAACCTATCACAAAATTTAACAATTTCTACAAATCTCGCTACACGGAGTCGACAGCATCTGATAATGAGATGGAAAAACCGAAGCCTGTGGTACGTAGCCACCATAAGAGCATGGGGAACATCCACGAAGGCTACAGAACAGACAACAACCTAAACAGAGTACAAAATAGCATAAGCACAGTCGATTTGAGCCTTCACAGCGACGAAATAAAGAAGTTTGAGTCGTTACAAGTGCCTATCGTTGGGTACGAAGTTATGGAAGAAAGAGCTAGGTTCACAATCTACAAATTGAAAGTGGAAGACGACAAAAGAGACCAATCGTGGCTCGTATTTCGACGGTATACAGATTTTGTAAGGCTCTACTCGAGAATAAAAGCAGAACAGCCTAATTTGATACTACCGTTGCCCGGGAAGCGTTGGTTTAGGGACAATTTCGAGCCTGCATTCTTAGAAGACCGAGTGAGAGGTCTTCAAATATTCGTAAATGCGGTGTTGAATAAGCTACCTAATCACAAGGTGGTTAGGGAGTTTTTCTGCTTGGACGAGCCACCTCAAGTGTTCAGCTATCAACCTGAAGTCCAAGCGGTCTACGGAGCATTAGAAGACTCGATAACGACGTTAAAAATGCAACTGAAACAGAAAGATGCAACAATTATGCATTTGCAGAAAAGGGTTGCTCAGTTAGAAGTTCAAGCAAAAAACTGCTCTACGTGTACATAGTACAAATAATAATGTTAATTCTATGTAAGTATAATTATTAATTTGTGTTTAACTTGCTATATCTGGGATTGAGTCTCTCAGACTTGAAGTTATATTGGGATCATTTTTTGGGATAATAATGACTTGAAACTATCAATAGTCTATCTCTAGCCAACTTTTATTTGAAATCAATAGATTTATAGATCAGAGTCGTATGGCAACGCATTTAGCAAAGCTTCCTGGTGAAGCTATGAAGTGTCCTTTTTTTATGTCAGAGGCGACAAGCGAGCCAGCGGGTCGCCTGATGGTAAGCAATCACCGCCGCCCATAGACATCTGCAAAACCAGAGGAATATTTGATGCGTTGCCGGCCTATGGGGGTATGGGAGGTGAGGGTTTCCAGCACTCTCACAAACCAGACGAAACACAATCGTAGTCACAATTATTTCACGATGGTGTTATGTGAGAGGGTGGTACCTCCCCGGACGAGCCAGCCCATTCGTACTGTAAAACAGCATGGCTCTACCACTACTAATATACCTTCAATGGCGTAGGCCATAGATTGTCTTTAAGCAGCCAGCGTGCTCTTTTACCAACTTTTACCCAGGACTTTAAATAGCCACTGAGTTATAAGGGCAGTTAACATAAATATATTTACAAAGGATTATACTATTTTAAAATGTTCAACATTTGTGATATATTAAATGTATTATATGTTTCAATATAAGTATTCAAGTTTTAGTGTAAATTTTTTTGATATTAAGCCATTGTATGGCATTTAGCATTTTGTATGTACAACAAGTAGTCTGTAAGTTTTGTTCAAAATATGTATAGAGCGACAAACTTATCTGTTCCAGTGGCCAAGATTGGAACTATTTGTGACATGTCAATTTTAAAAACTGTTGCTAGTTTTTGCAACAAATAAGACATTCATTTTATTTGGGTTATCCAAAGTGAATTGTTGAGAAGTGGAATTCAACAATAAAAAAGGTATTTTAATTATTATTCTACGTTTTTGTTAACACCAACAATAATTATTAAAATACATATCAAATTAACATTTTGATCACTTTTTGCATACTAGGACAATAAAATTATTTTTATTTCGAAAAGTGAAAAACTATATTTAATGGCAACACTAAAACGACAATAGCGACGCCGAACACCGGAACAGATATATTTTATAATATTATAAGTTTGTCGGATACTACAGTAGGCCACACATAAACCTACCCTAATCTGTCAGTGTCAATCGAAATAGAACTCTATGCTATAGATATTAAGTTGAATATTCTTTGTAGGAATTTGGCACATTCAAAAGGTAGGTTTATGTGTTCCCACTTTACACTCATATTAAAAATTAAAATGTATATATTTCTATATAATGTTTGGTATTACAGCAATAAAACCAAACATACTGCTGAAAATCCCAGAGAAGGCGACAGATTGTAGTAAAACAATAACAAAAAAAAATTCTACATAAATAGTAAATGAGCCATTTTTTGTCTGATGTAGTGAACTGTTTCTATGATATTATTAAAAATTACCGGATAAAATATGTGTTAGTATTGTGTCTCTAAACACTTGACACTGGCGAAATCACCGGGACATTTAATAATAAAAAAATCCGGAACTGATTTCTACACGAATTACTACGACCATTACATATAATCTATTATGTATTTTTCGTAATATATCAGATACATAGTCCCTATTATATTTATACATTTCATGTTGTATTTTGCATTTACATTCAAAGATATTGTCTTATGTGTTTTGTGCGGTGAATTCTTACCACAGATAAAATACACAAGTATTGACTCTACATAATTCTAGCGGGACCGGGCGGGGTAGCGCGGGGCGTTACGCAGTATCTACTCTATAGTCGAGTCATTTTAATAGGCCACATTTGTCAGTTCATTTATGCAAAGAAAAGTGGTACTTATGTACATCAGGGGTAGAGTCTAATTTTCTAAATAGATAATTGTATAAATAAGAACTGATGTTGTTTTCTTGAGTTTTATTCCTTTAGCGTAAGGTATATTTTTCTTTGCATAAATGAACTGTCAAATTTAATGTGACCTATTAAAAGGACTCGACTAATAATTCTACTTTGTATTTGATTAGTTAATTACCTGAAAAATGTACAGGGTAAGCTATGTTTTTTAAATAAAATTATAGGTAGATACCTACTTGTATATCTTACAGCTACACAATTCCGAAGTTTACCCAACTTTTTATTCTGTCAGCTTCAGTTTTGCAATCGGCTCTATGAATATGATACCTACTTTACTTTTTTTCATAAAAATGGATTTTTGGATGTTTCAACACGTAAAAGGTGTACAAGTAACGGCAAACTGGTTGAACATCGGTCGACAGAGAGGGGGAAAGTTCGCGAATGTGCACTTGCGCGTGACCAATAGAGCGCGCGCGTCTCCCGAACGCCCGCGCGCGCTATTGGTCGGAGGTATGCTTCTGACCAATAGCGCGCAGTCAAAATTCGTGTTCTGCGCAATCCCCACCCGATATTCGAGAAGTTTGCCGGTACCTGTACTAAGCTTAATTTTTCTAATCATCATCATCATAATCAGCCTATATACGTTCCCACTGCTGGGACACAGGCCTTAACTCAATTGTGAGATAGTGTGGGCCATACTCCACCACGCTGGCCTAGTGCGGGTTGGTGGAGGGGTGCGTAAGGCAAGTGATCAACCTTAATGTCAGATGTTATCAAGCCGCCAAATGGCCTCTGACTAGGCTTGACGACTAATATTTACATTATAGTAAATATCAGCCGGGACCAACAGCTTAACGTGCCTTCCGAAGCACGGAGACGCTCGAAATTAATGTCACTAAATTATGGTCAGAATGGTCCCCCATCCATTAACCGACCGCGGCGTAGGTAGCTTGACTTTCGTTATCGCTAACGAACCACTGTCACAGCTGCGCCACGAGCGCCTCTCGAATTTTCTAATGGAACTTCTGATTTGTGTGGTTTATGTAAATAAATAACTAATATATAGGTATGAATATCACGCATTTTTACATTATTTAATTGTAAATTAGACATAATACAAATTTAATTATTGGAATGTTATTTAAACCACCAAAAATGTTAGTATCGCGTTACGTTTATTTAGAATAAGTACGAAATTATATTAAAAATCCAATTTAAATGGACGATACAAAATACATAATTGTATAATTAAAAAGCAATAAACACGTTTTACTAAAATGGAACCCTTTTTCGAAAGAATTATCAAAAAAAAATTTCATACAACAAGTAGCCTATTTCGTTATAGATTTTTATTCGTTATATATTGATCAAGTAACTTATGAACACTTGTACAAATAAATATCCAGACTGAATAAATAAAAGTGTTTAATCAATCCAATCTTATGTTTGTCGTGACTTGGAATCGAATGCACGACCCATGACGTGCCCTTAGCGGGTTTAGCAGGGCAGGGTCAAATAAAGATGTCATTCAACCACGAATTTATACATTTATTAATCTATATATAATATAAAACTTAAAGGTGACTGACTGACTGACTGACATAGATAGATATCAACGCACAGCCCAAACCACTGGACGGATCGGGCTGTTTGGCATGCAGGTAGATGTTATATAGGCATCCGCTAAGAAAGGATTTTGATCAATTCCCACGGGAACGGGAACCACGCGGGTGAAACCGCGGGCGCCCGCTATTTTATTAATATATCTAGAATAATTATAAATTTTAATATAATATCAAAAAGCAGTTTTATGGGTGCTACTGATTGTCACAGAATAAGATTACTTTTGGCTGTTACAGAAATTATAATGTACAATTTTAAGTATTAACATTCACAGTTGAATAAATGACATTTACTTATTTGATAATTTTGTTTTATTTTCTCAAGTCGGTTTAATTCTGAGAGAACTGGCCCATACCGGGCTATAATGAACCTTCCACTTATCCCACCTAGCCATCGCACCTGGGTGGGAAAAGTGGATTTTTTTCCACTCTTCCCACCCGGGTGGGATAAGTGAAATATAAGGTCACTAGGGCTAATGTATAAGCCTGGCCATCTAGCGCGAAAACATGGCAAGTGTACGCTTGAAATCAAAGGCTCGAAGACCAGATGAGCCTACAGTCTGGCTGGCAGCACATTGTGCGACGCTTCCTGATGAAGTGTCCCCCAATGGAATAGGTCGCAGTGAACTACAGGAAAAACAAAATAAAACCAAAACATCTTGTTAATATTAATTTTAATAAAATATTTCAGTATCACCACACTTTTTAGAACATAATCTTATAAATATAATACAAGAATATTATTAACAACTAAAATAAACGAGTGATCAAGCAAAATTATACAATTTATATTAAATTAGTGAACGAAAAAAACATGGAAGCAGTCTCTTCATACTATCTATACTAATATTATAAAGAGGAAAGATTCGTTTGTTTGTATTGAATAGGCTCCGAAACTACTGAACCGATTTGGAAAATTCTTTCACTGTTGGAAAGCTACAATATCCCGGGTGACGTAGGGAACTTTTTATCCCGAAAATGTGGGGGGGGGGGTAGGGGGGATTATTGAAAAAAGAAAAGAAATAACGCGCGGTTGGAACCGCAGTGGCGACCGCTATCTTCAATAAAATATTGCCACCAAAACTTACACAAACACAAAAAACGCAATGCGATGGTATACGACCTGTGATTGGTCAACACTCGTAAGGTCCTCTCGCCTAAGTTCAAACAGACATTGGTCGGATTTTTTTAAGCCACTCCCACCGCGCAACCATTTTTGTTGCTTCATTTACAAGCATTAGAAATGCTTCCATGTTTTTTCCTTACACTTTTAAATGCTTTTTTACAATAATGTTAAATGGGTTCTTCGGTCCATTCAACAGATATAATTATTTAATAATATTGCTTTATTTTGACGAAGCATGACTCAATGTCAGAATCTGAAACAAAAGATATAGACTGATTTAAGTACGTATAGACCGACAAACTTATCTGTTCTGGTGGCGGCGTCGCTACTGTCTATTTAGAACTGTCATTTTTGCATTGCATTTCACGTAGTTCCAATTTTGGCCACCGGAACAGATAATTTATCGGTATGTATAGTCAAAAAGGTTTCTGACAAAATACCAATTATTTCACGCTACAGACTAAATTATAGTTAAGAGGTTACTGACAGAAAGTTGTCAATTTCACGCGACAGTCTAAATTATAGTCCGAGAGGTACCTGACAAAATAACAACAATTTCACACGACAAACTAAATCATAGTCTAAGAGCTGTCCGAAAAAATATCGACAATTTCACGCGACATCCTATACTATTATAGTCCGAGAGGTGTCTGACAAAATACCTACCACTTGACGCAACAACCTACACTATTTCCAAGAGGTAACTGACAAAATACCAACCATTTCAAGTAGTATTCGACTCCATGTATTGCAGCGTCCGTCGCTGCGGGAAAACCTTGTGGACTCTCTTCCGATGCGTGTAGAGCGATGCTTTGTGCTTGAATGTCTGTTGGCAGATGTCGCAGGATAGAGGGCGCTCTCCTGAGTGGATTACTAAGTGTTGGTTCAGAGCTTTCTTATCCTGAAAGACAAAGAAATCATCATAAAAACTAATGTCAAAGTTTGATGGTTTAAATTCTAATTGATCCGTCATTTCAAAAACCTCTTAAGTCACAATTTTCTCCAACATGCTTTTTTTGCTGAAAATTATTCCTTCAAGGTAGATATTCTGGGTAAAAACCACGTAAGTCGATAAATTCCTTCCTTTTTTAATAACATTGAGTTAAAGTACTACGTATAGAAAGGCTATACGGAACAAAAACTGTGTCGCAAAATGATGACTGGACTGACTGATGTATTTGCTACAGCGGATGTCGTCTAACCAAACTATAATACTCGCAGCGCTAGATTGCTTACAGAGTATATTTTTCTAGCGACCAAAACGTCGTAAGCGCCATGCAAAGCAAGGCGCTTACGCGTTTTGTTCGAAATGCCTATCTCATAGATCTTGAATGAGTTGTTGCCGTAACCATGGTAACGGCAACAAGCATCGCGCAAAAATTTTGTTTGCGGTGTCGGTTTATACGCTAGTAATTGTAGTTCAATGTCGGCAACGGATATTATAATAGTTATTTATGTGACTGTTGCATAATGAGGTTCATTAAAATACGAATGTTTCGTTCGTTTCATAAAAGGATCACATGAGTATTTTAATGCCTAATTATGTACAGTCACATACATAACTTTATCTTCATTCATTGTAGGTCAATTTGAATAAAATACATTTTAAGAAGACGTTCGAAATTTGAACGTAATTAAGGTATCGGTTACCGATACTAAAATGTAAACATTATAGTATCGGCTAGCGATACTAAAATGTATACATTAAGATGCAGCCACAGATACTCATATCGAAATATAGGGCGTTTGCTCATCGATCCTGACTATAAAATAGTCATATTAGGGTATGGATGTGGATAAAGTAATAAAAAGAACTTACCGTAAAAGCTTTCCTACAGGTAGAACAAACGTGGTTCCTAGGCTTTTCCTTCTTCTTACCATGGACTCTCATCATGTGCTTTTCTACATTAGCCCGCGAAGCTATAGGCTGAAAAATTATAATTTTCTATTAACAAATAAATAACTAAAAATTTACCATGCTCCAGACAGTTCCCATGTCTTGACCAAGAAAATAAAAAACCTGCTCTGGAGGCGCCACATTAGCTATGATTATAGCAACACTTGGTTGCTATGGTTATACTCACTAATAACTCACAATATCCAATAGTAACAAGGCACGGTTGACAATTGACATCACACTTTGACAGAATCTTATTGTTTTTTTATTTGATTGTTTTATTTATTTAAGCTTCATTGCACAAATCAAGTACAAAAGGCGGACTTAATGCCTAATGGCATTCTCTCCCAGTCAACCTTTAGGCCAAGCAGAAAGAAACAGTGGGTAGTGCCAATTAACCTAAAACTTAAAAAAAACAGAAATAAACGAAATAAAATATGATTAATAAATACTTATATATATAAAATATAAAATTACAAAAAAATAAAATAAAATAAGATATATATAATATATACTTATTACATGATATTAATATATAAAATATATACATAGTACATACGGTTAACGACTGGGACAGGTGTGCGACGATGTAGAGGACTTCAGGAGAAAATATTTATGGAGTAGGAATTTTAAATGCCATTCGACTCGGAGCTTGTCTAATGTTTTCAGGGAGAGCATTCCAAAGCCCAATAGCTGTTACACGAAAGGAACTTGAGACGAAACCGGAACGGTGAGAATGTTGCCACTTGAATAAATAATTATAGTTCCAATATTTTTCCGCAATATGGCGAGGTTTTTTATTTGATTGGTCGGGCTATACTGTCATACCGTACCGAACCCACGACGTGTATAGACCGACAAACTTATCTGTTCCGGTGGCGGCGTCGCTACTGTCGTTTAAGGACTGTTATTAAATATCGTTTCTGCATTGCATTTCACGTATGACGTAGTTCCAATTTTGGCCACCGGAACTGATAAGTTTGTCGGTCTATAAAATCAATTCGAAACACACTTTCTTATTTATAACAATAGTAATTGTGAAATAAAATACCTTTTCACAAACTGGGCACTTGTGCGCTGTTTTCCCAAGATGTTGGTAGTTAAAATGGTCTTGCATAGCCTCTTTTGTCGGGTAGCCTTTGTTGCACATCGGGCAAGGGAACCTGCAGCAAAGATGGTGGAAATTAGCCCATCTACAACAATAATGGAGCATTTAGGAGCCCTACTTTAAGGGGAACTGTGTTTTTTATTCTCGGTAAAAGTTGGCAGACAGGCACGCAGTCCACCTGATGGTGTTGGTGTCATGGTTGGTGTTAACTAGTAGCCTAGTAACTTAATTGTTAATAATTTGTACACCAAAATGGTACGACATGTCTGAACTTTATTAATTCGACACCTGTTTTATGTACACATGTCATTACAAATAAAGTATCTTTTTTTTTATCTTGGTTTTCATTCTGATGTTAGTTTATAACAACTAAAATTGTTAGTTGTCAGACAGACACGCAGCCCACCTGATGGTAAGCGGCCATTGCGGCCTATTCCATTAAGGGACACTTCACCAGGAAGCATCGTTAATGTGCTGCTACACTGTAGGTTCATCTGATCTTCGAGCCTTTGATTTCAATTTAACTGATGATCGTTAAAAATAGTTGATGACACTTACTTGAACACAGCATCGCTGGCGTGCGCGCGGCTGTACTTGAGATGCGCTTGGTACGTGGCGAGGGTAGAATATGACAACTGATGACGGTAGATGACAACTGATGACGGTATAGGACAACTGATGACGGTAGATGACAACTGATGACGGTATAGGACAACTGATGACGATAGATGACAACTGATGACGGTACAGTCTGTTCACCATAAGTTGTCCTTTAGCCGCTATATTGGCAGCATTGCCTACGCTTTGTTAATCTGTCAAAAAACAGATTGAATGTATTGAAAAACAATAGTACCAATATAGCGGCTAGAGGACTTCTTATCGTGAACGATCTGTAGATGACAACTGATGACGGTATATGACAACTGATGACGGTAAATGACATTCACTTGAACACAGCGACACTGGCGTGCGCGCGGCTGTACTTGAGATGCGCCTAGTACGTGGCGAGGGTAGATGACAACTGATGACGGTTAATGACAACTGATGACGGTAGATGACAACTGATGACGGTAGATGACAACTGATGACGGTAGATGACAACTGATGACACTTACTTGAACACAGCGTCACTAGCATGCGCGCGGCTGTACTTGAGATGCGCTTGGTACGTGGCGAGGTGTGAGAACAGCTTGCGACACTCGGCACACTCGTATCTCCGCTTGCTCTCGTGTCGTTGGATGTGGTACTTGAGCTGGATGACGCGGACCATCTTGTGGCAGACGGGACATTCTTCGCGGGGGAGTGGGCCTTCGTGGAGCCTGGGGGATTATCAAGACAAAATCTAAATTCATATGGCTAAAACCTGTACATTGTAATTTGACACACCCTAAGTTCACCTAAATTGTGAAGGATAATAAACATATTTGAATTTAAATTATATGTGTGTAAACCAAAATAAAAGATGCAGACAACCGTTTTGGTACAGTCAAAAGCACGTCAGACATAACAATTTGGACTTTGTACCACTCTTATGTCGGGGGCATAAGTGCTATTATCGAACTGCAAGTGTTAACCGTGATGTGCTGTTGACCGTACAATTGATACAATCACGATTGTTCCAATGTCTAATTTGCTATTGGGCCAAAATAAAAGGATATCCAAATTTAACCAAAGGATTAGTCCAATGGTGAAAAAAAAAAAAACTCGCGATTCCACTTTGATAAAATGAAATGTTTTTCGGGTTACAACATCATTGTGTTACTTACTTGAGATGTGTTGTCAGTGTGGTTCTGTTCACGAAGCGTTTTTTACAATGATCACATTGGAGCCCTTCTCTGTGAAATCTGGCCACATGGTTCTTTCTTGCGCGGGAGTTTCTACAAAACAGATTTTATTTTATTTACCATGTTTCAATGTAAATAAATAATAATAATTATTATTTATTGTCAGAGATCAGATGAAAAATGCAGACTTATTTTTCTTATTGTAGACATTCAATACATTTTATTTGATTTGATAATACTTACTTGAAGAACATATCGCACTCCAAACACTGATATCCCTCTATTGTCGTCTTAGAGAGCAGTTTCCGCAGATCACCAGCCTTTGGTGGGGACGCTTCTGTTTCTAGCTTCTTCTTTTTACTCTGAATAAAAAAATATACTTGTATTTTAGGGCGCAGGTGCTAACTAAGACGGGATTTTGAGAAATTCAACCCGAAAGTGTGTATTTGGAGTAATAATTAGAAAGCTGATCACATGGACAAACAAACTCGCGGGGCGGAGTGCCAGTGTTATTAAGTGTATTAAGTATTAGTCTGTCATTTAAGTTTATTATTTAAAAAATTAATTTTTTAAGTAAAAATTTTCACCCTATAAGTCAGTGTTGAAATAGTACCTATCATAATTTGAACCTTATACACTAGTAATAACGGCGAAAACCAATGAAAAATGTCAACTGCCTAAGCCTAATAAAAGGATAAAGGAAAGATGAAACTACCCTTACCTTAGCAGGCGTAGTGCCAATCTTAACAACAGCATTAGACTGAGACTTGGCCATATGCGTGTTGACGTGAAAGCTCATCAGCTTGGCGCTGTACTCGGCGTGGCCGCACAGCTTGCAAGTGTGGCGAAGGTAATGCTCCTCCGTGTGAGAGTTGAGCTTGCTGTCGTCTACGTATACGTAGCACACTTTGCACGCTGTTCTGCCTGGTTTCTACAAAGAAAATGTCGAAATTTACTATATTGATAAATATAGTGAAATATTTGCGATTGGGAAGAGTAACTATCGAGTTTCTAGCCGGTTCTTTTCGATAGATATTAGAACCTGAAACCGGTGGTAGAGTCATTATGTGACCTTGATCATTGAGGATTCAAAAGTGAATCTCTGAAGCTTGATTAAGATTTATGCATAATGCTGTCGTCTACATACACGTAGCACACTTTGCACGCTTTGCGTCCGGGTTTCTGGAAATATGCATTGGAATATGGGTATGCGCGTTTGTTAAGCCGAAAGAAATGCATATGCGCTAGAGAAAGTTCGATACGGTAAAAGGGACTACAAAAGTTTATCCAAAAAATAGTAGTGCTATTAAG
This sequence comes from Mecyna flavalis, assembly GCA_949319885.1. NCBI lineage: Eukaryota > Metazoa > Arthropoda > Insecta > Lepidoptera > Crambidae > Mecyna > Mecyna flavalis. The sequence continues at coordinate 5,853,062 of OX439421.1, read as the reverse complement.
TAATGCTCTTCGGTGTAAGAGTTTAGCATACTGTCATCTACATACAAAGCAGACTTCACACGCTGTGCGACCCGGTTTCTGTGATTACGCATTGGAATATGGAAGGGGGCGTTTGTAAAGCCAAAAGGAGTGCTTACACGCCCTAGGCATGCTTAATTCCTATGCCACGCGAACATTACAACACAAAAATTTTTGTAATGAAATTTCTTGATATCTATCTGAGTGCTCCAATGTTAACAAGACTACAAAAGTTAAAAAAATTGTAGAGAAAACAACCACGAAAATGTCACCATGTATAAATCTGTATCTGTGTTTATTTTATGTTACTTTATTATTGACTATTATTTTATCGGTTTAACTTGTGATTATGGATTGATTATCTGAAAAAAATTTAAAAAAATAATAATTTTAATTTAATAAATAATCAACTTACAGCCCTGTGTTCGGATATGAAGTGGTCCTCAACCTGCTGTTGCGTGTAGAAGCCTATTATACACAGTTCGCACTTGTAAACTGAACTAGCGTATTGAACCTTCAGCTTTGAATCTTCCCTGAAAGAAATAACAATTATAGAATAAGATTCATAGCGTGACCAGGAAAATAAAAAACTTGCTCTGGAGGCGTTTACTGACTGGGAGGGCTGGGGGCCACCCCGTAAAACAGGCCAAAAATTAAAGTAACCACTGTTATATTTATGTTCAAGACATTTTAAATTACTTATATAGGAATTAAAACATTTTTTTTACTCTTGAGTGAATTTTTTTAAGACGATTTTTTCTTTATTTTTTAATTAGTTAATAAAGTTGGTTTGGTTTTTTTAAAGATAATACATAAACTTACCTAGCACTAAGCATTTCCGCTTCAGACATGTACTCTGTGATGTAACTGGACTTAGCGTCATTTTTCTTCTGGCACGATATCTCGATTTGCGGCAAAATCCCGCTAAAACAAAAACGAAATAAAAATTATTAGCTGCACTACCTAGCCCTAAACTAAGCATTAGCTTGTGCTATGGGTGCCAGACAACAGATAAACATTACTTATATACTTTTTTGTAAATACTATATACTCCATATTATACATAGAAACACCCAGACCGATACAAACAGACATGTTCATGCACACAAACTTTTACCGTGCGGGGATCGAACCTGCGACACCAAATGGCTCATTAAGAAGCATATTTACTTATGATTACTTACGGATCTAGCTCCAACTTAGGCCCAGTTTTAGTCGTCAGAGTCCGCAGTTTGTAGGCCTCTGAAGACACGAGGGCGTCCGTCCCCACTACTATATGTGACATCACTCCTGTCACCGGATTCTCCAAAACTATTTCTGGAACTGAAATAATTATGATTTTAGGAGACAAATATTTTTTTTATACTAGATCAGTTGGCAGACAGACACCTGGTATGGTTGATGTTAGGACTTTTTTTTTTTTGAAATCTGCCACTATTACAGCATTAACAGCTCTGGCTGTGTTCCGGCAATATAAATGTGGGAGCCAGTTACACTTGAAATTGTAGGCTTGAAGATCAGAGGAGTCTACAGTCTGGCAGCACATTGAGCGACGCTTTCCGGTAAAGTGTCCCTCATTGGGATAGGTCGTAGTGGCCGCTTACCATCTCCATTTTCTCCTATATTTAGAACACCACAGCATCACAAACATATTGGTCTCAATATTATTTGACCTTTTTTTATTAGCCTTTATCAGAATATACAGTTGCATAATAAAATCAATTTACATTTAGAAACTTAATCTACATCTGTGTGCCTTTTGGCGATAGCCTCCCCGAAGCTGCTCCATTTTGTGCCACCTAAGGCGAACCTGGTCCAGTTTCTGCCAGCCACTTCCACAATCTCATCCTCCCATCGTTTTGACTGTCCATTTCTTCCGCTTGGTGCCTCGTGAGTACCATCTCGTGACAAGTTTGCTCCGAATATTTATCCTAGTAGGAAACAAATCAAGAGTAGAATACATACCTTCCAATATACTATGCTCCAACTCCAAATTAATATTATCTCTAACCACTTGAGCCACATCGTACTGTTCGTTCTTGACACTCTGCACTGAACTGATTGATATAAATCCTTGTGGCCATTCTTCCTGCGTATAATCGAAGTATATCTTGTCGTAGTCTGACTTAGTTGTTACTTCTAGGCTGGAGAGCGAATGAGACATGTATGTGTGGTCCATTGTCTGTAAGAAGATTAAAAGCATTTATTAGTGATAAGGGTAGAGAATAAAATGACATTGTACAGTCAAAAGCACGTCAGACGTAACACTTTGGACTTCGTACCACCCTATGTTGGGGGCATAAGTGCTATTATCGAACTGCAAGTGTTAACCGTGATGTGCTGTTGACCGTACATGTAAAGTATCTCTTTCTCATTTATTTGGGGTTGTCACAATATGTTCTTTTATTCCATTCATCTCTGTCACTCGTCAACGAGGTTTCCACTCCCTTTTCACTCATATCATCTTTCACGCAATCCATCCATTTCTTTTTTGGACGACTTCTTCCTCTATCCACTAACATTCATGTTCGTTTCATCCCTTCTCATCCCATGGCCATACCAAGTTAAACGACTCCCTTTCAAAATCAAAATATTCATTATTCATGTAAACTTGTATCAAGTATTTATGAATCGTCAATTACAGAGTGACTCTACCACCGGTATCGGAATGCAGTCATCTGCCGAGAAGAACCGGCAAGAAACTCGACAGTTACTCTTTTTCATCGCCATGTTTGTTTACAATTTGTTTGTTACAATTATTTACTGATTAGTTTTAGAATACCAAGCCATACAGTATAAAGTATAAGAATGAGACTATAATCTAGAAAAATCCGTGAGCCCTGGAAGACCAGTGCCCAAAGGTGGCACCTGCAGCACAAGTATGACGTATGTGCCAGCCATAATTTCACTCAACCATATTAGAGGGAATGTAACCACCCGACACATAACGCCACCACCCCAAGCACATTTTAGCGAGCATGACCGCCAACATCATTCATCATTTCATCTACATTACACATTTTACCATGTATCACACTTACTTAGGGATGCTAATCCCTAACTGACAACAAGACTCCCCCAAAAAGGTCACCTAAGCCATGTCTCGGGATCACCTAGGTTCTCGCATGGTCCCCCCTTCACTGGCACCATTCCGATCAATCGCCCGAAGGTTTGACGAGGAAACCAGGAGTTAAGTTTTAATGGGACAAACTTCTATTGTTCAGTTACTAGCAGTTAGATGCTTAAAAGTCTTCTTGAGGTGACAACAAGTTTGACCCTAATTGTATGGGCAATATCTATACTAATATTATAAAGAGGAAATATTTGATTGTTTGTTTGTTTGTTTGTATCAAATAGGCTCCAAAACTACTAACCAATTTGAAAAGTTCTTTCACTGTTGGAAAACTACAATATCCCCAGGTGACATAGAGTAGTTTTCATCCCGGAAATATGGGGGTTATGGGGGATATTTCAAAAAGAAATACCTGCGGGTGACACCGCAGACTCAGAGGCGGCCGCTAGTATTCTGAAAGCTAAGCGTAACACGCAGCGAACGCATCAGACGGATTAATTTTACAGTCTGCGTCCACTGTTCGGTGAGCGGATTGCCGACGCGAGTATCAGCAATCCACTGATCGTTTACTGATCGGCATTCCGTATGACGTCATCGGTCCGCATCGCATGGTAGGCATTGCCAATGACGTCATACGGAATACATCAGTAGACGCTGTTGTATGAGTTTTTATACAACGCAAACTAAAATCCGTTGCGTGCAATGCGTCCGAAGCGGACTTGTGGACGCTAAACTTGAAAGAATAAAATTATTTACCTCCTGAGCTCGGCTAATTGCCAGGATACGAAGGTGTTCCTGTGCACTCTGCACCTGATTCTTGAACTTGATGAAGCGCTTCATGACCGCCATACACTCCCAGCATATCAGCTGCGGTATCTCTATTGGGTCTCCGTACTGTCAAAAACAGTGATATTTATATAATTATATTAATTATTCTTTTTTTTTATTGCAATGTGTTACAAGACGAGCAGATCGTACGTCTGATGGTAAGCGTCACGTCTCAGACAATTCAGCGCCTAACAGTAACTAAGCAGTTATTGTCTGGCACTGCCCTGCGCCCGTTACACCGAGATAACAGTTATTAGGTCTCATATACCCAGTAATTTCACTAGTTTCAGTGCCCTTTCTCCGAAACACAGAAGTGCTTGACACACTTCTATTTCACAGGGAAATCTCTGGCACTGCGGTGGTACCCACCCACCTAGATGGCCCAGTACAGGAACCTACTACCTGGTATTCTAATATTTTGCAGTAAGACTACATTTATAGGAGTTTCGCATGGTCAAACTTAACTTAAATCAAAAGTTAAAATTAAGATTTTTACTACTTAATTTATCAATGTTTTAATTTTTGTAAATTATGATTACCCATGAAATTAATTTTAATAAAATGATTTCAATGTCTATTTAATTTGTAAATAACTGTGTAATTTTTTATCCTCTATTTACCCTCATATTTAATGTTATGTAAAGTATCAGCCTATTAGTGTCCCACTGCAGGGAAAAGGCCTCCATCCTTGAAATCAAGTTATCGCTACAATGATGGGTATTGGCTTAATCACCACGCTTGCCAAATGCGGATTGGTGATCACTAACCTGAGCTGTGTCCGATAAAACCGACACAAAGTTAGCTCGACCCGGGAATTGAACGCAGGACCTCAAGATCTTGGCCCAGTACTAACCCTTATCGTGGCAAGATATTTTTTTTAAAGAAATGCACAAAAAAATTATATTGCTAGCTTCTTTGGGCTATAAAAAACACTAAAAAAATCATAATATGAAAATTTTGGAAAAACAATATGTATACTATTCTATACATTGCCACACCTACGCATGTTTAGGAATGTATATTATGCTATACATTGCTACTTATAGGGAGAGTTGAAATGTCACTAGTTTTTAACATTATAACAAAAGATTATTGTAATTAATATGATTTTACATAAAAATAACAGTCTGTCTAATGGTGGAAGTAAAAATCTTAAGTAAAATAAATCTTTCTTGAAGTTTTTTTTACAAAATAATCGTAATTCAATAATTCAGAGACCCTAATGCTCGCGGACCCTAGTACTCTAAAAACAATTTTAATTCTTCACATAACAAAGATGAACCTTACATTTTGTGCACATCGTACTTGCCTAGCCAGCTTTGCATGCTTGTACCTCTGATATCCGGTGGATACTTTTTATAATAATTTATGGGGGCGATGTGGCGACTTCCCATTTATGTAGTGTAAATACTTGACCGATTTGGACAAACAATTTTTACCACTGGAAGCATACATTATCCGTGATGAATATGGGCTACCTTTTGCCGCGGGAAAATGCTTCTTTCCTACCCAGGGGATAAAAGGTGTAATAATGAGTAGCAAGAATAAATTGTCTGTGACAGGTTGCCATAGCAACGCATTGTTGATAATGGAGTAAATCCAAGTATACAATGATCCTCTTCGCCCTCGGCTTCTGTATTGAGCGGACGTGTTTTATTTTTATATTTTTATTTGTGCGCACGGGGTCTCCTTTGATGGTGCTTCGCCCCCGAACGACTGGAGTCGCGCCTCGAGTTCCGAAGCCTCCGCACTTCGCGCCAGCGAATCACTTAGTAAGTGGCCTCCAAGTTCTTTTTGCTGACCCGCTGGGATCGAACCGTCGGCCCCTGTCGCGTCGCGACCGAGTAGCGTTGCCACTAGACCACGGCAACGGTGAGCGGCCGCCCCGAAAAAACACCATACAATCGACAAACACGTGTTGCTACGAACCTCCCAGCGAGATTTTGCTATTCAAATCATCAAGGCGCTTTGGTTACACTTAGTCTTTGAAATAATTTGTTTTGACTATGCCCAACATAAGGCGCTCACCTCCTCAAAGCTCTAAACCAACAAAAAGCCCACCACACTACGGGTCGGAGCCTAATAAAAATATAAATAAAGATTTAAGCAGCGAAGACCGAGAAGATGTTTTGAATATCAAAAAAAGATTCAAGCGCAAGTGCCCAGAAACCTCGGGGAAATCTGATTCATTGGTCGAATCCAGAATAGAAGAACTGCGTACATCTCAGGAGCGCAGATTTGATATCCTTACTAACACTCTTACTACCCTCATTGAACAAAATAATGACATCAAGAGGTCAATGGAGTCTATGACAGCCAAATATGAGAGTCTGTTAAACAAAGTGGACAGCCTGGAAAAGGAAAATTTGAAGTATAAAACAGACATACTAGCCCTTGAACATAAAGTCGATTTATTAGAGAAGGAATCAAATTCTGCTTCAATCGAAATACGGAATATCCCCAAATCAGAGCAAGAAAATAGAAATATTTTGATTGAAACAGTCAAAAACATCGCAGCAACAATCGGATCGAAACCATCCCTCGAAGATCGTGACATAAAGAACATCTACAGAACCAAATCCAGCACTGTTGTGGTTCAATTTACCTCCGCTATAAGAAAGCAAAATATAATTTCAAAATCGAAGGAATTCAATAAATCAAAGAGATCTAACCAAGAGCAGCTAAATACTCAGGCCCTGGGTTTTCAGGGACCGGTAAAACCCGTTTATATCTCCGAACACCTTACCAAAACATCACGTCATATCTTTTACTTAGTGAGAGAACAAGTAAAAAACAAAAAGCTTGCCGCTGCCTGGACTTCCTATGGTAACATCTACGTCAGAAGGGAGGACGGGGATAAACCACTTAAAATATCCAACTTACAAGACCTGGATAATATTATTGTATCATAGTTTACTGATTTTTAGTGCTTTGTACCTTGTACCTAGTCTGTCTGTAATCTTATAATAGCTTGTATCGATTTGTTTTAGTCTTCATATACATTAAGATGGATAATGCAACCAAAGATTTAATGAACAATTTAGATAATTTTAATATCTCAGACGCAATTGAATGCCAAGCTGAACAATGTTGTTCTCTGATTCCCAAGCACAAAACTACTTTAAAAATCATACATCAAAATATTCGCAGTATATATAGAAACTTTGATAGCTTCCGATCAGTATTGACTCGTTTGAATATCTTATGTGATGTAATAATTCTTTCAGAATGCTGGTTAACCCAGGATAGAGACATACCTAGCTTAGATGATTATGTTGTTCACAGGTCTAATGATAACTATAACCAGAATGACGGAATTGTTGTCTACGTCAATTCACGGTTGTCATCAGAAGTGGAAGAATTTCCATTTCTTGATGCTAACTGTTTACTTATAAAAATAAATAGGGAAACGGCAATTGTTGCCATTTATAGGCCTCCTAGTTTTGCTAATATTGATAACTTCATTAGTTCATTAAAGCAGTTGCTTTCTTCCTTATCTTCTTTTAGGAATGTCGCTCTGATAGGTGATGTTAACATTAATTTATTACAAGATAATTCGGTTGTTAGTTCCTATTTGGATGTCTTGTCTTATTTCGGATATTTGCCTGCACACAATCTCCCAACAAGGGGAGACAGTAATCTCGATCATGTCATCTTAAGGACCAAAATTGCCTCTCAAACGTTTGTTATTTCAACCACAGTAACGGATCATTATTCTACGCTATTATGTTTTAGTCCCAGGGCAACTGCCAAAAATAATAACACAACATTTACTAAAATTAATTATGATAATATCTTGTTACAACTGGAAGACCTTGACGCCAATAATTTTTTATGTTATGATGAGTCCGATGCCAATGTAGCTTTTAGTGAATTGCACAATTACTTAATTAATTTAATAAATAATAATACAACCTCGGGAAAAATATCTCGCAAGCGTTCAGTTGCTAAGCCGTGGATGACTAATGGTCTGTTAAAGTGCCTTAAAAATAAAGACAATCTGCACCTAAAACTAAAAAATCAACCGAATAATGAAGTTCTTAAATTGACATACACTCGCTATAGAAATTTTTGTTATAAGCAGTTAAAGAAATCTAAACTAAAGTATGAAAAAGAACAATTACTTCAGGCTAAAAATAGTAGCAAAAAGTTGTGGGCCATTATACGAGAAATCTCTAATACCAAGAAAACTCAACAACCTGCAGATGAGCTTTTAAATCAGTTTTCTGATCAGCTCATCTCAGTTAATGCAGTGAACAGTTTTTTCGCGAATATCGGTCAACATCTGTCACGGGAACTACCATCTGTACCCGACTTCCCCTTGCCAACAAACACTAACCCGACTGGTGACTCTCTTGTGCTATTGCCAACCTCACACGAGGAAATAGATCGGTTAATTATCTCCTTAAAATCGGATAGTGCATCTGGTTGGGATGGTATTTCATCCAGGTTTTTGAAATCAGCAAAAAATATTTTAGTGCCCCTATTCGTAAAAATATTTAACGACTGTATCTCCAGCGGATCTTTTCCTGACAGTCTCAAACGGGCTGTAGTTATTCCCATCCACAAGGGTGGAAAAAAGGACCGTGTTGAAAATTACCGCCCAATATCTTTGTTACCAGCAATTTCCAAATTATTTGAGAAAGTTTTAAATTCACGTTTGGTTTCATTCCTCGAATCAAAATTACTTTTATCCAATAATCAGTTCGGATTTAGGGCTCGTAGATGTACTGCAGATGCTGTTAATGAATTAACAGATCTTCTGGTTACGAAGATAGACTCCGGGAAGAAGGTCCTTACAATATTCATAGACCTCGCTAAGGCTTTTGACACGGTCTCCCATTCACTACTGTTAGAGAAACTTGAACGGCTAGGAGTGAGGGGAAATCAGTTAAAAATGTTCAGTGACTACTTAACTAATCGAACCCAGTACGTAAAAATTTCACAATGCAAAAGCCAGGATCTTCGCATCAACTGTGGTGTGCCCCAGGGAAGCATATTAGGACCGACTTTCTTCCTTTGTTATATTAATGAATTATGCAATATGGACATTGACAACTGTAGAATTATATCTTATGCAGATGATACAAGTCTAACTTTTTGGGGTGACACTTGGGAGGAGGTTTTCTTGAGAGCTCAAAATGGTTTTAATAAAGTGTGCCACTGGTTGGCCGCTAATTCTCTCTCCTTGAATACATCTAAAACCAAGTACATTATTTTCAGCATGAGAAATTGTTATACTGATTCCTTGACCCACAAAATAGTTGCTCACACATGTTCTATTACTCCTTTGGAAATATGCAGTTGCTCGCCTCTGGAACGTGCAGATAATATAAAGTACCTGGGCGTAACCATAGATAGCAATTTAAATTTTAAACAACACATTTTTAATTTATCCTCGAAAATCCGAAAGCTTACGTATCTTTTCCGAAATCTTCGATTGGCTGCTAGCCAGCAATTGTTAAAATCTATTTACTTGTCCCTGTGTCAATCGATTCTCACATATTGTAACATCTCCTGGGGAGGCACATCGAAAACTACTCTAATCCAACTTGAGCGAGCTCAAAGGTTTATCCTAAAAGTAGCCTTTCGTAAACCTATGCTTTACCCAACCTTTTCTCTTTACAATGAATCCAAACTTCTGACCGTTAGACAGCTATATATTTTGGCTGTTATCCTTAAAAAGCATTCTACAGTTATTGTAAGTCATAACAACAAAGTAGTGAACGTGCGTAAGACTCAACAACATAAAGTGTGTAAATTAATTACCCACAGAACCAAATTCATGCAGAGATTCTACTGTTACTTGGGAGGACACTTATACAATAAAGCAAATAAAATATTATCTATTGTCACAAAGAATCATTTTGGTTGTAAGTCAATCTTAAGGAAATGGTTAAATTCTTTAAACTACACCGAAACAGAAAACCTGTTAGATTAGCAATTTACTTTTTGTCCTTAGAAGATGTCAACTGTTGATTACCCCTAGAATTTAAATCGAACTTGTTTGTATGTACCGTGTACTTTAACTTTTTCTGTCTCATTGTACTGTGTTAATGTACGGTGGGCCTCGGGTCTGCCTTTGCAAGTCTGTCAAAGAGTCTTACTTGAAATATATCTCAATGCAATTGGTCATTAAGGCTGCAGGAATTTGACGGATCTGCAGAGGTTGATTGGTGGGCTCAGAGTGCCACTTAGAGATTTGTTTTTTCTGCACAAATGGGGGTGGGGGCCTGGAGATCTTGTTACAACAAGTCTATTTTATAGACTTAGGTTCAAGCTCCAGTCTTCCACGGACTGGTGGTGGTTTGCACAGTATTGTAAGCTGTTAAAATTGTATTGTAGTGTACACTTACGTTTTAAAAGTGGTGCTCATTGCCACTAATCTGTGGTTGAAAATAAACGTTATTTTATTTTTATTTTTTTATTTTTATTTTATTTATGGAAGCTGAAAAAATTTCACATTTCTGCAGGATAACGTTCCTATATAGTCCACGCATGCGAAGCCGCAGCAGGGGCGGAAAGCTAGTGCAGTAATAAATAATAGTAGTTTTTATTGAGGGAATCGAACCCACAACGTTGTGTCGCTTTCTACAACCACTATATCAACGAGGCAGTCAGACATCAGTACAGCTGTCTTTTAAATTGTAATAAAATTGGTTTAGTATTTATAAGACACGACATTCTTGCAATTTAAATGTTATTGTCCGATCCCGTGAAGTTAGCAATGTATATTATTCTATACACCTCTAACGAAAGGTAAATTACTGCTACTGTGGCACTGTATAGTATAATATACGTTAGTAAAAAACACGACAAAAACATGCTAATTCTTGTAGCGACAACAGCATATATGTAAAAATATGAAAGAATAAACATTTAGGTATGTGTGTTTTATAATAAACATACATAGTTAGGGGTACAAACATAGAAATAAAATAAAATTTTGCGTAGGTAAACCTGAGCGGTGCATCTTGACGGTTATTTTTAACAACTGATCAAAAATTTTGCAAAATGAACTAGTATTTTTATTTTTGAAGTATAAATAAACATCTAGAAAAGTAATTTGTTTAATAAAACTTAGTTGAAAATTATTTTAAACTCATCATATAATTTTATAAAGTTGTATGTATAGTATACTATACAAAACCAACTTAAGGGTGCCACTAGACCATCGAGGCGTTATGTAGGTATTATTAACTTTTCGTTGTTAACACTTATATTTTTTTGTTAAATACTTTGACTTAACATTAATGTTGTCCCAGATGGAAAATTCCAACTCAACACCCAATCATAAAAATAGTAATTACATTCACGTCGACCTTTTGTTTACGTAAGAGGGTAATTTTTTTACATTAAAGTTGCAAAAAGTTTTAAAACTTACCCTGTCTGCCGCGAAATCGTTCATCAGTAAACAAAAAACATTATAAATCTCCTGGAATCCGTCTAATGCAAATAAATCTCTATCGCTACTTAAGCAGGTCGTGCAGGCAGGCCTGTACACATTATCCACGTCTTGCTCCATGTTTTGATGTTAAAATTATGAATAATAATGATAAATAATAAGTTGGGATTACTTTTCAAATCACAACAAAAAGTAATACTTCCATGTAAAATAGACGAAAATTGATGAAGATTGGTCAAACTGGCTACGACACCACAAAATGGCTGCTTTGCTTGGTAATTGGTATTGCCAAGTAAATATTGTTACTAATTGTGTAACAAATTTCTGGGGCCTTACTATGAGCTCTTATAGCAGGACTTAAATTGAACTGCTCTGCTTTATTGTACCATGACAACCTTAAAGCAGGCCTGTGGCAGGTCAGTCGCAGGGCAATTTACTTTGACGTTTTGACAACCGTTCACCTTTTTTTTTGTATGGACGTTTCGTACCATGAGCGGCTTTAAATGTCAAGCAAAGCGTCTTTTGAACGTCCGAAACGTCAAATAAACCGATCCTTAAAAAGCTACTCTGGAGTAGCTTTAACAGAATTGTTTTGTGATTGTGTGAGTGAATCTCTAGTTTGTCGTCGAATTTTGTTCCGTACCTTTTCGTGCTTATGTTCATGAGTCTCTTGTGCCCCGGTTAGGAGTCAGTATTTTTGTCAAACGTAAGTATCTTTTGATAAGAAGTGGATTATTGAAAGTAAAATTAGCGTTTAAATAAAAAGTAACCTATTTTAAAACATTTACACCTATTTTTGTAGAAGTGTGACGAATTCTTTAAGTATTTGGAAACAGAATTCCAATAAGATGGAAGAAATAAGCTACGTCGCCTTCGCAAAATAAGTGACCCGTTCGAAATGGAATGTTTATGATACAAGCATGTCTATTTAATTTGTTTATGTCTATTTAATTTGTTTACAAAGCCTGAATGTCCAGTTGGTAAGCAAATAAAGAAGTGAACTGTGATTTTACTATTTAGAACTTCGATCATTACAACTTGTGGTAAAATAATAATAATCTAAACATTATATTTCCAGATTTGCAATGCTAAGAAGCTAATATGCAAAAATTAGAAGTGTAGATGCAAGCAATCCCAGTGCTAATCAAGATTCTTTCATTTGGTCAAACCATGCTCTTTGCCCACACTTGGAAAGCTGAGCACTAATAAGGCTTTATGGTTTTTAGGTAATGATTTATTATTGTATTTTCATCCTAAACCTACTAAGTGACGAGCTATTTGATGTAATTGGTCGAGAAGTCGGCTAAGACACCAGAGGGCGGGTTCAATCCCCACAGGGTACAAACATTTGCGTGCATGAATTATATTATTTTTTATCTTTATTTATAAAAATCAAAACCATTATACTTTTTCAAAATAATTTTATAATTAAGTACATTTTTTAATAAACTTAAACAAAAGAACACAATGGGCTTATAAATAATAAAATTAGCATAATTACATTGATTTAATAGACTTACAAAACACCTTAAAAACAGTAGACAACAACGGAAGTATCCTTCCTTCAACTGTATCTAACAAGAACACAGGCACACACAGTACAAACTGAAACTTAAATAATATTTTATTTTAGGTTATTCTGGATATCCACTCTGCAAAAGGGTGATGTCACCAACTTGGGATGCTGAACCAGACACTCACGAAGCTGTAGGCAGAAGGTGGCAATGGCTCAATAGGTGCTGAAGTAACCTGTGCCATTGTTGGCAGTTAGGTACTGAATGTGCTTCTGTCAAATGTTCTTGATTAAGTAGAACTCTGTAATAAAAACATGAATGATTTTAAGTTTGTCACATACTATAGTATGATAGAAGCAAATATAAGTGCAGACAGAAGATAATTACTTATTAATTAGTTTGCTCTTTGCCGCATTCAAGCATTTTGTTTTTCCTAAAGGTTGACTGGTAGAGAATGCTTTTAGTGTTAAGTCCGCCTTTTGTAGCCAATTTGTGTGGTCAATAAAGTTTTTATAAATAAATAAATTACATTGTTACTTGTTTACATATCATTTCCGTAAGCTCATCAACACAAGGTCCTTCTATAAGCATCATTGATGATAATTATTTGGTTCAATCTTGGCCTTCAGGTCTACCCAGCACTGGAATTATAATAACAAATTATATTACAATCACTTCATGTTATCTATACTAATATTATAAAGAGGAAAGATTTGATTGTTTGTTTGTTTGTATTGAATAGGCTCTGAAACTACTGAGCCGATTTGAATAATTCTTTCACAGTTGGAAAGCTACACTATCCCCTCTGGTGAACGTAGAGTACTTTTGATCCCAGAAATGGGGGGGAAGGGGTGGATATTCTATCATTCATGTACTTAGTCTTAATAATTAACAATATTAACTGAAGAGTTGAGCCTTTGTGCTGCTGCATTCCACATAATCTTCGGATGCTCCAGAAATTATCCTTAGAATATTTCAGTCAAAGTTCGAAAGTATAAACGAACATGGAAGTGTTCAATGGGGATAAATGATAATGAAAGATAACATCTAAAGTGGTTCGTCAAAGAATTCAACAAAAAATCGTAGTATTCTCAAATTGATAACCATGTTCTCAATCAATGTATATAATCACTGTGTTATACTCAATGAAGAACATGCATTTCAATGACCAAATCGTATTAAATCACGGAAAAAGTTATTTTTTTTTGCCTTTTTCAGAATTACAGAATAAAATGCATTTGACACTTGACATTTGTATTATTTTGGTGTCAGAAACGTTTAAAAATTTAAGTAGGTTAAAAGGAATAATCGGCACGCACGGCTCTTTCATAGTTATTGCTTCACTTATTGAAAACTACTGTAAATCAAGAAAATTATACTGATAAAGTAATCTAAACCCATAAAAACGCGGTTTTACTTGAGCATTCGTATTATAAAACATAATTTAAAAACCGGTAAAACGAAAATAAAATCTTCAATGGATTTTCGAACGAATTCGATTGAACGGTAAAAAGACCAGAGACAAAAGAAACCGTTCACCTTCATGTCAAACAGTGCAATAGTCGTTCACTTTTTAAGGGGTCATAGTATGATTTTAAGCAGGCCTGATTCTGCCCTGCTCGAAAACTGCACTGCGATTGGATGGTTTTCTTAAATGCTCATGGTAAGGCCCCTGGTTTGACTGACTTTATAAATTGGAAGTCGTAAAAATATTTGCAACTTTGCTACAATTCTTTCTCTCTTTTTTTCTCTTCTTTTACGGGCCGTTTCAAGTGCAGTATTTACTTACGTGTTTTGTTGAGGAGAAATACAATAGTGAGTAGGCCAATGGTACAGGTTGTATCATTAAAATCCTAAAACTAGCAACACCAAAAACCACAGATTATAATTTTTTCCGGTAAAATCCGGTTATTACTTACAATTAAAAATGTATAAATATTAGCTATTATTATTAAGTGACAACGTGACAACAACGTCAACAACCACGCACGACACTAATTCAAAATGGCCGGACCGCGGCTTAGTTCCGGTTGTTTTGTTTTGATCGAGTTATTTATTTTTTAGTCTAATTCCAGTTGTAATTTTCCCTGTATTGTTATCTCGAATTTGCTTTCTTTGTGGTTACTTTTATATTATAATAATTGTAGTTATATTTAGGTGCAAATAGTGAAATTATGTTCATCTTTGATAAGTGAAAGTATTTCCGTATTAAACAGCTAAAATTCTTTCTTTTCGGTATGAAAACTAAACTTCCTATAAATTTAAAGTGTAGTAAACAACATTAGAATAATTGTTTAAGTCATTAACCTGCGTATTTAGTTCGTATCTCAATCTTTTATAGCATAAGTAAGTAGTCGTGCGCGAAAGACAGCCAGAACAGAAAGTGGATATATTTACGAAACAAATTAGGCGACTGTCTATTTGCTGAAGATCTAAGTTAGTAAGAGCAATGTACAATATATAACTACTGCTTCTGCTATTGATATTAATATGGAAATACTATTAAATGATTTGGGAGGAGAAGCAATAATAAAAATGAATGGTGCCATGGAAAAGAAACAACATGTAAACAATTTAATTAATAAAATGCTGTGCAATGCATGTTTGTGTGTGGGTCGCACGCTACACAAGATTACGGATGATAAATTATCCAGATTCTATTTAGATGCACTAAGAGAAGTACCTGTAAGTATTGTTTTTAAATCTGTTAAGTTTATGAAATTATTAACTAAAGGGTTTTTCAATAAGGATGGGTAGATTTTGGTGGCCTGTGGCAACCATCCTGTCCTGGTGGTATTGTCAAATCTTCCCTCTATCATTCAGCCACCCATGCCAAATCACCATGCCAAGTTTCACAACTGAACAGCGTGTGCAAGTGGTAAAACTTTGTTATCCTTATTGAAAAACCCTTTACTATTGAAACCCGTGCATAATTTCTTTTGTCAAATATCCTCCCTCCCCCCACATTTCTGCGATGAAAAGTATTCTATGTCTGGGGATAGTGTAGCTTTCCAACAGTACCCGAATTTTCATGATCGGATCAGTTTTTTCAGAGCCTATTCAATACAAACAAACAATCAAATCTTTCCACATTATAATATTAGTACAGATGTCACATACAGATACAATTTTTTAATAAAGGAAAGTGTTTTGTAGTGTTTTTTATATGAGACCTATGACCTAATAACTGTCGTCTCGGTGTAGCAGGCGCAGGGCGGTGCCGGACAGTAACTGCTTAGTTACTGTTTGGCTCTGAACTGTCTAAGGGCACACATGGCGCTTACCATCAGGTGTACGATCTGCTCGTCTTGTTGCACATGCAATAAAAAAAAAAGTGCCACTCAATGGCTGTAATAACTTGACAATAAACAATTTTGTATTTGTATTTTCAGCTTTGCAACATGCCAGTTACATGCCCGAGTATGTGTTGGGAATGCAAGGCAACCCTGAAGAAAGCTGTTACGTTTAAGGAACAAGTTCAAGATTCCTACAGGATACTGCAGACTTACACGAATGAGGTAAATGGAACTATTTTTATGAAAAATATTAAAAATACAATATTTTCATCATTTTCGAAGCATTAAATAATCAAGTAACTACAGCTGAATGTTAATGAATAAAATGTGGATAGATTAAAGTTGATACCAACATAAGTGTAGAATATTTTGCTATCTAAAATAATGCAAATAAAGTATTGCTTGGAAAAACAGTTTTTAAACTTAATTTTACTCTTTTGAAGTGTAATAAACAAAAATTTGGATAAAGTGTATATGTTTAATTAAAGTTGTAGCAAATTTTATTATCTTTCATTACGTAAAACATATTTTTTGTTTGTTGTTTGCAGTATGTGAATAATATTGAAGGAAATTTATAATTTATGTCTGTCTCCTGGTTCTAAGCTACCTACCAATTTTCAGCCAAATCGGTTCATTGTTCTTGAGTTATAGTGTAACTAACACCACTTCATATATATTGTCCTCAGAACTTCCACGAATGTCTTCTAAGCGACATTGAGAGGTCGTCTCGGTTGAGCGTCCGCGCCGTCTCGCCTGTCACCATTAGTCCTGAAGATGGTGGGGACCAGGCGCTTGGGTACAAGGAGGAGTTGAAGTTCGAGTGGGTCGGGAAAGGTGATTAGGAGTGCCTTATTTATACTCTAATAGCTTTTGCCCGCGGCTTCGCCCGCGTAGTCCGAGCAGATCGTACACCTGATGGTAAGCGCCACGTCTGCCCTTGAAAGTTCAGTGCCAAACAGTAACTAAGCAGCTACTGTCTGGCACAGCCCTGCGCCCGCTACACCGAGACGACAGTTATTGGGTTTCATATACCCAGTAATTTCACTAATTTCCCATTATTTTCAGTATTTCGTTATTCGGCAGGATGCACCGGTGAGCAGGAGAGGTTGGCTTGGAGCAAAAGGATGATGGCCCACTCCCTTAAATCACTTTATTTTATTTCGTTTCAGAATCAAACGAGGATCTTGAAGACAATTCTCCAACCAATGGATCACTGGATGTGACTCCTCAGCAGAAACTACCGATAGTAGGTGCTTGGCGTCAAGACGAGGTATATCATCATAATAATCCTGTCACAGTCCACTGCTGGACATAGGCCTCTCCCAATGGCCGCCAAATTCATCTATTCTGGGTCACTTGCATCCTGGTCCTACCAGCCATCTTGCTCAAATCGTCACTCCACCTGGCCTGAGCGCGTCCTACACTACTTTTTTTAAGCGTTTTGTCCTGATCTCTGATCTGAGTCAGGGTGAGCTTGCATCATGATCCAGGGTTTGGCAACTCCAGTTATTAAAGTTCATCAAACCTAAGAAGTACCGTTTGATAGTTCATCTATGCAAAGAAAAATATACCTTAGGCTTCATGTAGACGACGCCGGAACCGGACCGGAGCCGGAGCGCATATTGTTATGAAAACCGTTCCTGCGCCGGACTGAAACCGCGTGTTCTATTTTGATGCTGATTTTAGTTCAGAAAAGCATGGCGGTCCGATGCGCACGCGGTGTCGGACCGGCGCCGGTCCGGCTCCGGTCCGGCACCGGTCCGGCTCAGGCGCGGTTTTCATTCGTATACACAAACATCCGGTCCGGCGCCGGTCCGGTTCCGGCGTCGCCTACATGAAGCCTTACGCTAAAGGAAACTGAAGAAAACAACATCAGTTTTTTTTAATACAATTATTTATTTAGTTAGAATACTCCTGATGTAAGGTCAACAGTACATCACAGTAAACACTTGCAGTTCGATAACATCACATAAGCCCCCGACATAAGGGGGATTATTCCCGACTGCCCCTACCAAATCTGCGGCAGACGGAACTAGTTTTAGTCGCATCTGCCCCCACTAGGGGCAGATGCGACTAAAAAAGTTTCGACTGCCCCTACTGCTTATTTAGATGTAGGTAGGTAGCTACCCCAGTAGATGCCTATAGTACCGTACGAATGCGGACTTGTTTTTGGGAGTTTTTTTTGCGCGACAAGACGCGGCGACGCGACGATTTGAAGAGTAGCTGTCTAGTTACCATTAAATGCAAATATCTGAAGAGCTATGTATTTAATTAACATTTGTAGTAAAAAAATTAAATTTCGGAAAACAAATGAATGTCGGGAAAACAAATGAATGTCGGGAAAACTACAAATTAAAACTAGTTCCGTCTACCCCCAGTAGGGGCAGATGCGACTAAAAAGTCGCATCTGCCCCTACTGGGGGCAGATTTGGTAGGGGCAGTCGGGAATAATCCCATAAGAGCGGTAAAAAGTCCAAAGTGTTACGTCTGACGTGCTTTTGACTGTACACAAGTAGCATTTTGCTTTGCATTCATAAAAGAACTGTCATATTATATTTGATGGACTGTACATTGCAGCGACTGTCATCTGACCTCCGTAATTTCTACTTTCCTCAGGATGATAGTCCCCTGTCTCCGAGACCTGCACGGAGCGATTCTACTATCATTGACCCTGAAGAGAAGGTGGAAAGAAGTCGGAACCTAGATTGTAAAGATGACCTTAACTGGATTGGGAAGGGTGACAAAAACATATGATTTTATTTATATATACTTCGTGTTTTTTAAGTCGTTGTTTTCCCGCAGCAGAACGCTTCGCCTTCAATAGAACTATCGATTTACGCAAGTAATTTCTTTATATATTTTTTTAAACTTGTTTAATTTTTTTTTTTAAATGTTTGTTTGGAAAATGGATACCAAATGTGAGTAAATAGTAAATAATATTTTTTTTGGTGAACGCGAAGAGCAATGACCCCGGCCGGTGCGGTGACCGTCTGCGACGCAGTACTATTGGTTCGAGTTTCGTCTATCATAATCGTAAAATTTTGATTTGACTAGAAAAAAAAACTTAATTAATCTATTTTACTACTAAGATAGAATAATTTTACTGCGGGAAAACAACGACTAAAATGCCACGATGTATATTAGCACTATCGTTTTAAAAATACAGATCTAATATATTATATACCTATTATTTGTTCGTGCTAGATTTGACTGCTTGCTCGACACCAGACCATCACTCATCTGACTTTGATACTCAAGATTTGGAAACAAACATGCAGTTTACAAAAAAGAAGAGAAAGAAAAAAACCGTGAAGACGAAACTTAATAAAACTGATAAAGTTAAAAAAAGACTGGGAAATTTGATTAAGGTAAGCTTTTCAGAGAACTGTTTACTTAGTATTAAAATAGAATATTGATATTAATGTATAGTCTGACCAGGAAAATAAAAAACCTGCTCTGGAGGCGCCACATTAGCTATGGTTATAGCAACACTTGGTTGCTATGGTTATACTCACTAATAACTCACAATATCCAATAGTAACAAGCCACGGTTGACAATTGACATCACACTTTGACAGAATAATAATGAATGACATCTTATTAATTTTTTTTATTTGATTGTTGCCACTTGAAGAAATTAGTTCCAATATTTTTCCGCAATATGGCGAGGTTTTTTATTTTATTGTTCGGGCGATAATAAAAATACTATTGAAAAACTGCGTCATCTCAATAGATAACAACATTCCGATTCCGGAGGAAGAGTCATCCTATTATATTATTAATTTCTGACGATTCATAGGTGCTTCTTTGAAGCCTATATGAATAAAGCATGTTTTAATTTCACTCCTACATTTTTTTAATACTAAGTCAGTTGACAGACGGGCTCGCAGCCCACCTGATGGTAAGCGGTCACTGCGGCCTATTCCATTGAGAGACACTTCACCAGGAAGCGTCGCTCAATGTGCTGCCAGACTGTAGGCTCATCTGATCTTCGAGCCTTTGATTTCAAGTGTACTGGCTCCCACATTATTACTGGTAGAACACAGCCAGAGATGTTATGGCGGCTGATTTCACCAGTGGGGGTGGTAGCTAGCCAGTCGGACTCTGAAAAAGCCCTACCACCAACCAGACCCAAGGTGGGAATCAAACCCACGACCTCCGGGTTTTATACCCGAGCGGCTTAGCCACTGTTCCACGGAGGCGGTCACATTAATAGTGATACTTTTTTTTTCTTCCACAGAATATAAAACCGAAACAACCCAGACCCGTACCGAACAGCAAGTACGTAACCCTACAGTTGTCCTTCGAGGACATGGTGCGAGAGAGACAGGCGCAGGCGAGCAGGACGGCGTATGTGAAGAGCGCGGTCAAGTGCGAGTCGTGTCTCGTCGGGTTTGAGTGTAAGAAGATGCTCGATGCGCATAATGCTGCTAAGCATAGTACGGTGAGAAATAGAAATAGAAATCATTTATAAATGCGAAAGTCTGGATGTTTGGATGTTTAGATATTTGTTCCTCAATCACGCCTAAACGGCTAAACGGATTTAGATGAAATTTGGCACACGTATAGCTTATAACCCGATTAGGACATAGGCTTTAAAATTCCTACGGGAAACGTGACATTCCTGCGGGAATAACAATTTTAAAACTACTGAACCTATTTGAATATTTCTTTCACTGTTGGTAAAATACACTATTGCTGGTGAGGTTTTGATCCCGGAAATGTGGGGAGAAAGGGGAGATATTTAAAAAAAGAGATTACAAGTGGGTGAAGCCGCGGGTGGAAGGCTAGTATTACATACAAGTCATAAATTCTGAACTAACATCTGAGTGCATTTAACATCAAAATATTCTTTACTAGGGAACCGCCCCGGCTTCGCACGGATACAATGGTGTATCTTTACTATAATATGCATAATATATTATACATAATATAAACCTTTCTCTTGAATAACTCTATCTATTAAAAAACCGCATCAAAATCTGTTGCGTAGTTTTAAAGATCTAAGCATACATCTTTGAAGAGCCATTTGGTGTAATGGTCGAGAAGTCGGCTATTACACCAGTGGTCGCTGGTTCGATCCCTGCACGGTACAAACATTTGTGTGCATGAACATGTCTGTTTGTATCGGTCTGGGTGTTTCTATCTATAATATGTATGTATTTACAAAAAAAAGTATATAAGTAATGTTTATCCGTTGTCTGGCACCCATAGCACAAGCTAATGCTTAGTTTGGGGCTAGATGGCGCTGTGTGAATAATGTTCAGAGATTATTTATTTATTTTTTATAGTTAACTTATATAATAGTATTTGTAACTGGCATGGATATGGAATAAAGATATTGTTATTGTTCAAGCGATGTTTTTATAAATGACAATGATATTATAATAAAAAAATAGGTAGATAGGTTACTTTAGCTAAAAAAGTGGCACCCGAAAACTGAGCTAATTAGCATACCTGAGCTGTCTCACGAAAGCATTGACAGTTTGACAGGTAGACCGACAAACTTATCTGTTCTGGTGGCCAAAATTGGAACTACGTGAAATGTCAGTTTTTGCAATGCAAAAACGATATTTAATGACAGTACTAAAAAGACAGTAGCGACGCCGCTACCGGAACGGATAAGTTTGTCGGTCTATATGTACGCCGTGGACAATTTTTGACTTCACTTCAGTACTGACATAACCTACCTACCTCTTTTTTATTATAATATCATTGATAAATGACATTTGTTTCAGGATCTAGGTAACTATATCTGCCCTATATGTAAAACGATCATACCGTCCGTGGAAAGATATATGGCCCACTATAAGCGACATATGAGAAGGTACGAAAATCCTATTTACACTGTCTAAGCCGCTTGGGAATAATAACGGGGTCTGGTTGATGGAAGAAATTTTGCAGAGTCCGACTGGCTAGCTACCACCCCCCCCCCCCCCCCAGGTGAAATCTGCCGCCATAACAGCTCTGGCTGTGTTCCGGCAATATTAATGTGGGAGCCAGTACACTTGAAATCAAAGGCTCGAAGATCAGATGAGCCTACAGTCTGACAGCACATTGAGCGACGCTTCCTGGAGTGTCCATAGTGTAAAATGGTCGCAGGTTCGATCCCCGCCCGGTACAAATAGGTAATTAAACTACGCTTAACTTGCGATATTTTATTTATATTTAATTAATTATTTTTCAGGTACGAGTGTATTATTTGTCAGAAAAGAACAATGGACGTCACATCTATGAGACAACACTATTTTTCCACGCACGAAACATCGCTCAAGCAATATAAATGTGACATATGTGGAAAGATATCCTAGTATGTATAATAAAGTAAAAGTATAAGCCTATTAATGTCCCACTGCAGGCAAAGGCCTCCATTGGAATCAATTTATCGTTATAATCATGGGTTTTATCGACATGTTTGCCATGTGCGGATTGGTCACCACATTCCCGCCAGGTGTGTCCAAAAAAAAACGAATTTTGTTAGATTCAAGTATTGAACCCAGAATTATCGCCAAGTGCTTTGCCCTGCAGTGGGACATTAAAAAGGCTAATACCACTACTTATAAAAATAAGCTTATCTTAAATTCAAATAATCTAAACTCAAATTTTCTTAATTCTGTTGATTGGTTTTCAAAAAATCTATAAAGTTTTAAAAAGATGCGGTTTGTTGTATTTTGATTCTTAAATTACTAGCCGTTAGTTTTATGATACGTAGCGGCTTTTAAAAGTTACATGACTTATTAATATGTATTTATATTTGTTTCAGCTCAATCGATACCCACAGATACCACAAAGACACACACAAAGCCAGGGTTCAGTGTGGGCAGTGCGACAAAACCTTCACACATCGGGCAGGCTTGTCTAACCATAAATAGTGAGTTTCGTTTTAATTATTTATTTAATTTAAACTAACAACTATCTTCACCGAATTTAGCCTAATGCAATAGTGTTGAAAATAGTAACTATAGAATTTATTGACGATTCATAAGTGCATATTGTGCCCATAGTCTCCCAGTTATTATTTATGACACCTCCCTTATAATTTCATTGACCCTGTTGTATAGAATATCCCACCAAAAACATAAATGTAAAAAAGGAGAGCCAAGTTCAATACAAAAATTATGTTTGGCTGTGGGCTTCGCCGCAAAAAGAATGGAGATCTAAATGAGAATGAGTCAAATCTAACCTACTTTAAGATCATAGAACTCCGGAAGGAAGCCACCCCTCTACCCCCCATTTTTTTACTTTTTTCTATTTTTAGATTTTTCCCAACGGTTACACACAATCACCTAGCAGGATTCCAAATTTCATCCTTCTAGGTCATCTGGAAGTAGGTTAGGTTTTGCTACTATAAGTCAGTCAGTACTAATTTTTACGACTTTTTTACCTTCATATCTATAAAGATATGAAGGTATACGGTTTAAATTTGGGCTTCTAGGTGTCCTCATGGATCTAATTAAACTCACGTAGTTTCATGTGTTTACGTTAAAAAGGTTTTAAGTTATAGAAGGGTCAAAAGTGACACCAAATGGTTCGTGTAAATATATCTTGGCGCTGGCTAGCCCGTTCCTTTGCTTGGACTTGGCTTGACACGCTGCCACGTGTCTAGATTTTGGTTTTGATGGCATTAATATTTTCTGTCTGTCCAGTTCGGTGCACGATCTTCGAAACGAGTTTCCCTGTTCAGTATGCAACAAAGTCTTCCGGTGGAAGACCAGTCTCAAGAGACACTTGGAGATGCACCACGCCAAGGTATGTTTCGCGAATTAGAGAATGATTGAATGAGTGGACAAATGAGTGTATAATGAAGAAATGTGTGTGACTGAACGAGTGAAAGAATGAATAAACGGTAAAATGAATAACTGAACGAGTGAATGATTGATCGAAAAAAAAGAATTATAAATGACTGAAGTAATGGCTGAATGAGTGACTGAATGATTGAAAAAATGAGAGAATGACTTAACGAGCAAATGAATGACTGAACAAGTCGCTCATCTAGTACTACAAAGACGGAATTGTCAAAAATTTAAAAATGAGTTAATGATGGCAAAATGTTCCAAAATGGTCAATACGTTTGGTGCTACAAAGTCATTTTTACTGTTCAATAAATGGCCGTATGATGGCGCCAATGTCTTTGTTGCAACGGTAAAAAATTAAAAAAAATGGACCCGCCCTGAGTGCAACGACGCCATAACGGTCAGTTACGCGGGACGCCCCGTACAGTCACAACTTACAAATTAAAACAATTACAATGCAACAATGGCACAAATGTATGATTTAAATCACTTTATGTGTTTTTTTTAATACTTACCCTTGAGATTTTTACATATTGGAGATATTATACTCTAGTTATACCATCAAACATCCAAAATGTCCAAGATGCAGTTACAAATAATATAAAATGAAATAATAAATCCAAAAATAACTCTAAAAAAAACTTTAAAACGCCGTCCTGTAAAATTTGCAAAATGACAGTTACGTCTTTGTAGTATTGGATGAGCGAAGTGATAGAATGGATAAACGGTAAAATGAGTAACTGAACGAATGAGTGAATGGATAAACGGTAAAATAAATAACTGAACGAGTTAATTAATTATCGAATAAGAGTGAATGATTGAACGACTGAATTAATGGCTGAACGAGTGAGTGAATGAATGGTAAAATGGTAAATGCATGCGTAGGTAACTGCTTACTATAAGGGCCATAGGCTCAAATATAAAAAAAATAAATAAACGTGTATAATTTAGAACAAATCGTCGTCGGCCGCATACTGCGAGCAGTGCGGGGTGACATTCTCCTCGGTCAGCTCGTACCAGCGACACATGAAGAACAGCCTCAAGCACGTTACCCAGGACCAACTAAGGTAAGACCCCCCACCCTTTCTTCACAGTTCAATAGTCATAAAGATAAGTAAACCTTGTGAGAATGGTTTTATCCAATATAGCTTTCCGCCCGCAGTTTCACCCGCGCGTAATTTTTTTTTCGAATATCCCGCGGGAATGAGACGTTTCCCGTAGGAATTGTATAGCCTATGTTCTAATCCAGGTTATAAACTATACGTGTGCCAAATTTCATCTAAATCCGTTTAGCCGTTTAGTCGTGATTGAGTAACAAACATCCAGACTTTCGCATTTATAATATTAGTAGGATTAATATGGTGTGTAAAACATAATTATAATTGGCGTGATGGGACTCTCAGTCACCGAACTAAGTGTAATTAGCAAAGACCGACGTGTGAGTAGTCATCACACGTCGGTCTTCCGGCCAGTCAAGCCGGCCCATTACCACTAACGGCCGGTTCACACATGTCTCCGTTTTACTGTTCCGTTTTATCGTTTACGTTTTTTTTTCGTCGATGGCGTATGTACTTGTATGAGCGACTTCACACATAGCACAGTATTCTGTATACAGTAATACATACGCCATCGACGAAAAAAACGTACACGATAAAACGGTACAGTAAAACGGAGATATTATGTGTGGACCGGCCGTTACAGAAACTCTGTAACATGGCTGTACGTAATTTATGTATCTTTTATATACCCACAGGTACATATGTGATCATTGCAACCGCCGGTTTGCTGATAAAACCAAGATTAGGGACCACATTGAAGAGAAACATCTGCATAAGACTTACCAATGCCATATTTGTAACAAGGTAAGAATAATAAGTAATCGACGATTTGGTTTTTATATGGTTAAGAAGTCGGCTATTAAAGAAAGAAAGAAAAAGTATTTATTTAGTGCAAACAAAATACAACACAATTATATTATAACTAACAAGACTTATATTTTAAGTTGTACCCTAAAATGCACTAAGCATACTCCGTTTCTCCGTTGTTCGTGGGTTCTTAAAATATGTGAATACTACCCTTCCGGACATGGTGTCACCCTCGCGTAATTTCTTTTTCAAATATCCCCCCCTTCCCCCCACATTTATTCCGGGAACGAAAGAATCCCATGTCACCGGGGATAGTGTAGCTATCCAACAGTGAAAGAATTATTCAAATCGGTTCAGTACTTTCGGAGCTTATTAACAAACAAACAAACAATCAAATCTTTCCTCTTTATAATATTAGTATAGATAAGTATCTTTTTCAGACTTTTTCATAGCGCAATCTAGCCCCAAACTAAGCATTAGCTTGAGCTATGAGCATGGTTACCTCTCATACCGATTGGTGCAGGTAATGACCGGTCACGGTGGTTTTGACGCGTACCTGATACGGCGCATCACACTCTCGCTGTGTGCCAAGCGTGGGCTGTACAGCGCAGCGCACTTATCGCTGCGGTAGGCCAGGTGCTCACGCTGCCTAGCTTGGTTCAGGCCATGCTCCTCTTTCTGCGAGGATGTCATGTTGCAGAAAGAGGCGGCGGAGCGGGAGCGGGAGAACGATCCTCTCGCACCGGCATGCCGCAGACGCAGAAGGGGAGTTCGACCGCTTCCTGCCGCCTCTTCAAAATGGAGACCAGCAGGTCATGGGTGCGGGGGCACCCTAACCTGCATAGCACGGCTCCACTATCGCCGTGGGCGGGAGTGTCCCAGTACTCCGGGTCGCCCCCGCAGCCCCCCACAGAAAGGGAGGCCCGAGGAGCCTGCAAACGCAGGCTTTCGCCGGGAGGCTCACGGAGCAAAGGCTTTGCTGATACCCGTGGCCCCCCAACAAGGCGAAGAGGGAGTACCGCGGGGTTTAGTGGGTAAACCCCTGGACCTTTAACTAGTCCAGGAGCAGCGTCCTTTTAGGGCGCTGGGAGCCCCACACACGGCCCTGTCCGTCCCAGGACGGGGTTACGGTGCGTAAAGCATTCCCCGCGAAAAAAAAAAAAAAAAAATGGGTGCCATACGACAGATAAACATTACTTATATACTTTTTTTTTGTAAATACACATATATTAAAAAAACAAACACCCAGACCGATACAAACAGACATGTTTATGCACACAAATGTTTGTACCGTGCGGGGATCGAACCCGCGACCTCTGGTGTAAAAGCAGACTTCTCAACCTTTCCACCATAAACATTACTAAAGAATATTTTGATTTTTATATGTATTTTGTCGGCAGCCGTCCAAAAACCGCGTGGCGTTAGACCAACACATTCGCAATGTGCACAAAGGAAGACCGAACAACAAAATGTGCCATCACTGCGGTAAAGGATTCCCAGTGAGTATTCATTTTCATTCATTCCACTTTAATGCTAATGCTGGTAGGTTAAAAAAGACGACGTGCAAAAGACTTATAAATAAAATGGGCGATTTTCTGACAGGCCATTTAAAAAAAAAAGCTTCACTAGATGGCGTTGAACGAAGTATACATGTACATTGTTACCTCTGGTTTTGTATCTAGGAACCATAATCTTGACTCATTCTTCTTCTTCTTCATAATGAATGGCTTGCTTTGTGTTTTTTATTACCAATTCCGCCAATTGTAATTTCTTCGGGAACGAAAATGACATCTGACATAAACAAAACGTGCATAGGTGAACGGCGCCATCTATTGAGAACTAACAAAACGGGCTGTCAGAAAACCGCCCATTGCAGAAATAAATCATTTCATTAAAAGTCTTATTACAGAATCGATTTATTCAAATTCAGTTGGCAGACAGGCACGCAGCCCACCTAATGGTAAGCGGCCTATTCCATTGAGGGATTACACCAAGAAGCGTCGATCAATCTTCGAGCCTTTGGTTTCAAGTGTACTGGCTCCTACATTAATATTACCTGAAAACAGCCAGAGCTGTTATGGCGGCAGATTTCACATGTGGAGGTGGTAGCTAGCCAGTTGGACTCCACCGAATTCACGACAGACAGGTTTTATAACCAGAGCGGCTTAGCTACTGTTTCACGTAGGCAGTCAATATCTAATAAGACAACTAAATTCAATTTATTATTATAACTACGAGTAATTAGAGTTTTAAAAGTATATCATGGAATGTTACTTGTTCAACAGACCAAAGGCCAACTGGAGTCTCACATCAGGACCCACACCGGGGAGCGGCCTTTCATATGCGAGTTCTGCCCCACCACCTTCTCGCAGCAGTCCAACCTGTACAAGCACAACAGACAGGTGACTATAACAGACACATACTCGCTGATACACACGCTGATAGATACACATATGACCCCGCTGTAACACACTCACACATCCACTGATACAGACACAAGCTCGCACACGCGCTGACACAAAGCTTGTGTGGTTTTATAATACTCACACATCAGTTGACAATCATACACACAGAACTGCTAACACACACACGCAACTACTCGCAACATACACACTAACCTACACGCACAATCACACATACACTCATACACGCTAACACATACACTAACACTGGCCAAGAGACACACACACGTTCACGATTATTGTACACTGTCAAATGTCAAACAACTAACTCCTCCTGTTAGCTTTTTTCCTCATTTTCATTTAATTTTCTTTAATAGGTCCACCTGAACATAAAGTCTAAACGCTACCCCATGTGCAAGAAGAGGAAGGACGAGAGCTCCGAGCCGCCGCAGCCGCTAGCGGAGCCCTACCGACCCCAGGCAGTACTGCATTACGAGCCCGAGAGGGGACTCATTATGTAAAGTCCGGATTTCTTTAGCTGATCAAAAAGGTAAACAACAATGGCGGATTTTAAAAAATTGACATTTAATAGGGATGTGAACAAGATGGGATCGAATCAATGAATGAACTACTGAATGATTGATAATATTCATAAAAATTGTACCTCCGTCGTTATGTTACAAAATATACATATTTAATATTATTATAACCACAGCACATAAATAGTTAGAGCTATTATTTTTATTAAAAACAAAAAGTAAAAATAAATTTCTTCCAAAATAAAAATTATTATGAACAAAACTTAAAATTTTATTATTATAAACAAAATAATCACAAGAAACGTAACACAAACAGGATAAATGCCTGATTCGAAAAAGATAACACAAGAAACATAATATAAATAGAATGAGATGAATGGATAAATGTGTGATTCCGAACCAATCGTTTTCCATTCGTTTAATCCCAGCCCTAAATAGAAACTTCACTCAGGCATGACGTCTTAATTATCTGTGTCGCCCGACAAGATCGAAATTACGATATTTGTTAAAAAAATCCTATTTAAAGATCGGATTTCGAGCAAATTTCTATGTAAATGCATGTGTTGCAGTGTAAACTAGTGTCTACAAGTGTAACCGGTATTCTAATCAGTGAAATACTCTCGTATTGACGAAATTTGTGATTGCAAAGTGAGATTATGTTGTTTGTTTACCATTTTTATCAGCTAAGAAAAAATGGACCGTAGTTTCAAGTGAAATGGCTGACAGTGCTTCGAGGAAATAATCATTCGTTCAACAATTCATTCATTCATACATTCAACACCATCAATTTTATTCATTCATACATTCAACACCATCAATCATTCATTCATTCAACACCATCAATCATTCATTAATTAATTCATTCAGTCATTAATTCATACATTCAACAGCATCAATCATTCATTTCTTCATTCATTCAGTCATTCATTCACACATTCAACACCATCAATCAGTCATTTAATTTTATTCATACATTCGTTATCGAATGATAACTGAATGAATGAATGAATGAATGAATGAATACATGAATGATTTCAGTTATCATTCATACATTCAACAGTTCATTCATTTATACGTTCGTCTAATCACACCGTTAATCAATCAATAATAATAAGTTAAGGCGACTACGAAGTGAAACGGCAAAATTTGATGTTTTTGGTTCAATTATACCTTGACCTGAAATATTTACATGTACTAAATATACCTTTAAAAGTAAGCTTGTTTCTTGTAGAAGATGCTGGTCTTTTTAGAATTTCAAATAAATCAATTTACAATAAATAAACATAACTTTATAAAATGATCTGTCACAAAATATGTAGAATTTTCTGCTCCTAAAACGCGGTGAATATTATTACTAGAGAAAAAGTTATTCTTATATAAAAATATTTGCATTGTGATTCCGAAAATGCTCGCTTTCTTCATTTTGGAGCAGACTGTTTATTATTTATTTAATTAATGTTTAATAAAACCGCCTAATTAGTTTTACATAACACACAGAAAGAAAAGTTTGATATTTTAAATTATCAGGCACTATGATGACTTATGTATAGACTGACAAACTTATCTGTTCCGGTGGCCAAAATTAGAACTACGTGAAATGTACTCTAAAACGATATTTTATGGAAGTACTAAACCGACCGTAGCGAACAGATAAGTTTGTCGGTCTATAAGGTGACAGTAATTGTTGCTTGTCAAATCCTAAATGCGGTCAAAGATTTTATATCGTTGCGTGCATTTATGTGATTTTAGAATGTTACATGGGTGAAAAACTCAAAAAATATTAAGTACCTAAGCGGTAAAGTAATAAACTCTAAAAAAATAAATATTGCAACCGAACCAAATAATGCACAGAGTAGTAATAGTATAGAGGTGGCAAATGACTATTCACCACGTGGTCCTCGCATAACAGAATACCATGAAGATCTTTTACACATCGGCGTTTGGTAGTGTCCTGTGTGGTTGGGCCCTAGAATTTGCTACATTCTAGGGTAAATAAACTTCAGCCCCTCCGATGATTTCAGCTTATCATTTTGCGGTTGCAATTGGCGTTCCTGATCCGTAGTACACCTAGCAAGTTCACCTGGGTGGACTACGGGGGCACTTGTTCTGACCCATAGTACACCTCTTAGGTATTGCCTACCTCTAGCTACAGCTTTCTTAGCTTTAGAATTTCTTAGCTCTGTAAGAATCGCAGTCTAAAAGAGATTGGGACACTTTCCACTTTTTGAAGAGTTCTTTCTTACCCCGAATCTCCACGGGTTCCAAGTCGTTTCACCAACAAGTCTCCTTGTCAAGCTTACGTCTACTCTTTTTGCCGCTTCGGTCATGGCAGCTTGAATCCTCTCCTAGTGGCTCTGGACTGGTTCACTGTCTACTCCGGTGCACAGCTGTGGGTCCTGTTTGGGCTTAACGCACGTCGCACAGATCCCTGACAAGTTGACAGTGTTGAGCCGTGAGACTGGCCCCCAGGTATGACCTTGAAATTGGCCAGTTTTCCGATGTGGTGACGTCTGATAAGATTAGTTATATAGCCGTATCAAAGATAGTTTTATGTTTTCCAGCACTTTCAGCAATCATTAAATATATGAAAATAGCGAATCTTTGAACTTGTATAAGTTGGTTTCGACTTTGGGGCGATCCCATAACTTCCGTGCCATAATAAGGATTGCTTGAAATGGCTAGTTCTAACGATAAATGTACCATTATTTTTTGTTGGCCGGCACTTTGAAAAAAGGGCTAAAATGTATGGAGAGCCTGAATGATTTCCTTTTCAATGTAAAAAGTCCCATATGGACTTACCTTACCTTAAAAAAATCAACACTCGAAAGAAAAATTTGCGGTACGCAAATAAGACCTAATATCGGTTAAAAACTCTAGCTGTTGATATGACGTCGTAGCTAAAATATAATAATTTAATTATTCTAAGCGACGATAATGTAAAATTTACAGAATTTATAATAAATAATTATATGATATATGTACTGCGTGTTTTTTTAGTCGTTGTTTTCCCGCAGCATAACGCTTCACCTTCAGTAGTACTATCGATTTTTGCAAGTTTTTTTTTTTAATTTTTTTTTTACTTTTTTTTTTTGATTTTTTTTTAGAATTTGATGGGAAAATGGAAACTAAATGTTAGTAAATAGTAATTTATCATTTTTTTTGATAAACGCGAAGTGCAATGACCCCTGCCGGTGACCCTCCGCAACGCAGCTAGTACTATTGGTTCGAGTTTCGTCTATCATAACACTAGTTTACAGTACATTTGTTGCCGGAATTTTTTTAGCTGTTGTTGACTACTGGTGTTATACTATATTCAAAACTATTAGTAGTTTTTTTTTATCAGGTCTAGTTTTTGAGATTCAGCTACATGCGTTCCCAGCAGAAAAAAGCGTGTATCTGCCAAATATATTTTTTTCTAAACTTTGTTATTCGTTAAGTTCAACAAAAATTTGGCTTTAAATGTCTTCTTTAATTGTGAAGACTTTGAAAAAGGCGTATCAGAGACCAACAATAGTCAGACATCGTATTTATAGCCCAGATAACGTTCCTCATGACACGTAAATCCTGACGCATATGCTCTCCCTGCTCGTCGCTCATATTTCCTCAATTTTTCGGAATTCTGTCCAGGTGACCATAGACGAATTGAAATTCTAGGCTCATTTGCATCGCATGTCTTTTAAATGTAAAGATGTTTCGAAAAATAACTACGAAAATATTTTTTACTCGCGCGATAAAACGTTATTCTAGTTCTTGGAGAAAACTATTATTTTCTTTATAATCGATGCCAATAATTCTGAAGCTTGTTTAGAAATATTCAAATGTCCTTAAAAACCATTCAAATTATTTTGTGTAAAGCATTTTGGCTCACCTGACAGACTTTAGAAATCAGAATCAATGGGGGATGTGCTTAGTCCTTTACTGACTTTGTTCTAAGAGTCCAGCTATATTTTTGGGCACTGAAATTCAGGTGAATGTTGAACTGGACGATGTACACGTCATGTCGTACTTGGGTTCTGGCATTTACCTCGATTTTTAGTGATTTAATCCGTCACAGTCGTAGCATGAACATAGCGCTACCAAGGTAACAGCAGTCAAGATGATTTTTTTGTTCATTCCAAATATCTGGTGTTTTAAATATAAAAGAACCTTTATTTCTACTTTCCTTTAACCCTAAATATTTAATCCACGATTTACAAACGCAATCAGATGCCCAAAATTTGTTATTTTCCAAGCGCATTCCAAAATATTTAAAATTGGTATTTTGAAACAATATTGATACAACTTTTAAAAAAAGTTGTCCGTTAAAGTAACAAAACAGATTGAGAATGTTTAAAGTTAATCATATTTGTTACTTGTATCTCTGAAACAACATAATATTTAGATAAAAACAGTCAAATACGCACGTTATCGACTAATATATGCATAGAAATATTAAAAATCAATAACAAAAAAACTGGACCTGCAAAAAAATATTTTACGCTTGATTTAACATAAACTAAACCTATGTGAATGTTTTCAACCATTAAATCCACGGCAACAGACAAAACGTTGAATTTTGTAAACCAGTGATAATAGTAAAACTTTTGATTTAACTAAAAAAAACTTTATTAATCTATTTTACTACTAAGATAGAATCATTTTACTGCGGGAAAACAACGACTAAAATTCCACGCTGTATAGTACGATCGCGGTATTCGCGGTCACCCGCGCGTGATCACCCTTATGGCTAAAATCCTGTGCAGTATTATTATATTATCGCAGTATTATACAGTAACACATTAAATGTTATAATTCAGTAAAAATTAAATTTATTTTTCATTCAAAGAATCCTGAAGAGTTTGTAACCTTGGCGGTCATGCTCGCTAAAATGTGCTTGGGGTGGTGGCGCTATGTGTCCGGTGGTTACATTCCCTCTAATATGGTTGAGTGAAACTACGGCTGGCACATACGTCATACTTGTGCTGCAGGTGCCACCTTTGGGCACTGGTCTTCCAGGTCTCACGGATTTTTCTCGATTATAGTCTCATTCTTTATACTGTATGGCTTGGTATTCTAAAACTAATCAGTAATTGTAACAAACAAATTGTAAACAAACATGGCGATGAAAAAGAGTAACTAGCGAGTTTCTTGCCGGTGACTTCTCGACTAGATGACAGCATTCCGAACCGGTGGTATACCGCGTTTACATTCAGCCATTTCCGTTGCTGCTTGCCTTGCCGTACATATTTCCCCGTATATTGATGTGGCAACGTCAGCGGAAATGAGTGTTTACCATGGGCGTACCCAGCTTCTGGCCTAGGGGGGGGCAAGTCCCTTGAAAGCGGGGGGGGGGGGGGGGGGGGTAGCGCGTTGTCCGCGGTTTTGTCATACACAAACTAATAAAGAGCAAACAGTAGGTAGTTAAATATAAGGTTGGTACAAAAGTTCTCAGGGTTTCAATCGATAAAGTTCTACTTACTAACTTTTAAACCAACATATTTTCTTTTATACCACGTCAGTTGGCAGACAGTCACGCACGCAGCCCACCTGATGGTAAGCGGTCACTGCGGCCTATTGCATTGAGGGACACTTCATCAGGAAGCGTCGCTCAATGTGCTGCATCACTGTAAGCTCATGATCTTCGAGCCTTTAGTTTCAAGTGTACTGGCTCAACAGTTCTTAAGCTAAAATTTAGACAGTAAGATAATATTGCAGAACAGTTTTAAATGCATTTGCTGTCATTACAATTTTTTTATGATTTTTTTCATCATTCCAACTTTTAACAGCTCTCCATAGAGTTAGCTACAAGTCGCTTTTTATTAGTCATTTATTTCTTTCAAGGGTCGATTTGGTTTTCGGAATTAAATGAAGTCGACAAATGATTCTACCTGTGAGTAAGTCAACGAAGTGCTTGAAAAGGTGGTAGGCGGTTGACGAGAGGTCTGAAGAGTAGGTATGGTGGGTGAGGAAAAACTTCAACGCTTAATTCGGTTAATTTTCGGATGGTGATTTGTGAAATATGCGGACGGGCGTTGTCGTGGAACAGGATCAGAAGTCGGTTGGGTTAGGCAGCGCTGCAGCGTTTGGAAAACTACGTCGAGTCTTTTCATCGCCGATTCCACAATGTCTAAAGACAAAGTCTTCAATCAGTGCGACCTACCCGTCATGACATAGGTACGGAGCCGAAAAGTTGACACTTACGGCACGGCTGGTCCACAAGTTTAAAGTCACTCAGCAGGCTATGGAAAGAGCTATGCTCGGCGTTTCTCTGCGGTATCGTATCTGAAATGAGGTGATCTGGCAGAGAACCAAAGTCACCGACATAGTTCGCCGGATTAGCCAGCTGAAGAGACAGTGGCCATATCAGCCGTAAAACCGATAACCGTTGTAGTAAACAGGTTCTAGAGTGGAGACCACGTCTCGGTAAACGTAGTGTAGGACGCCCTCAGGCAAGGTGGAGCGATGATCTGCGCGCAAGATGGCTGGCAGGAGCTGGATAGGAGTGGCCGAGGATCGATCAGCGTGGCTAGCATTCGGAGATGCCTATGCCCCGCAGTGGACTGTTACGGGCTGATAATAATGATGATGAGGATCAGATGTCTTCTGTTGACCAGTGCCTGGTTGCTTCAGATGCAAGTTGCGGTGATTGTCTGACCAAAGTCGTTTTTTGGTGGGTTTTTGCCTTTGGAAAGTGACTGACTCATAGTTCTTGTGCAATCCCTGGAGCTGTTTGCGATGGGTCAGACTTAGGTCCACCAGGGTCCTCAATTCGTCGTCCTGAAGTAATCTAGGTCAACCACTACGAAGTACATTTTCAACGCTGATACCTCCGGAACGACGGTGCTTTCTTCAACGACAAATTACACTTTCAGATAGAGTGAAAAATTATTTGTAAGAAAAGATGTCGAAACGCGAAATACTTTGATGATGATGATATATATGATTAAAAAGTAGTATCAACAAACCCTGAGAACTGACCTAATAAAAAAAAAAAATTAACTATGCATACATTTTTAATTTTATTTTATTTAAATCGCTTCTACATCAAAAGTAATTTTTGAGGATCTTCTGCAAAACTGTTTATAAGGTCTTCCGTGAAAGAATCGCCCATACTGTTTGCAAATTCAGTTTTATGTAAGTACACTGAGCAAACAAAATTTAAAGGATGGAGCATAAGGCCCCGTTTTCACTTCGATTGTAGTAATTAGGTGAGTTCATACATGTTCTGCGAGATTTCCAGGGGGGGGCAGCTGCACTTGTTACTTTGATTTGTAGTAATTAGACGAGTTCATACATGTACTGCGAGATTTCCAGGGGGGGGGCAGCTGCCCCCCCCTGCCCCCCCCTCGGTACGCCCATGGTGTTTACATTGCCGCTTCATATGTATTTTAAATTCGACTCTGGGCCATGGATAACGTGGAAATTGTCGCAGCGTCGGCGCTCTGCCTTTTAAGTTTAATTAATTATTTAAATGTTTTAAAAAAATAGAATTCAAAAGAGACGTCGTCGTCAGAGGAGATGGTGGATAATAGCAATTCATCGTAATAGAACAATAAGTATTTTTAAAGATATAAAACGACTGAACGAGAGAGCAACATGTAAACACACGTTGCCGCTCGCATTGCCGCGCTTTGATGTCCGCTAGAAAAACCGCCAAATGGGGGATAGCCGGGCAATGCGAACGGCAACGTCAAGGCAATGGAAATGACCTGTTTACATTCTCGCGTTTCCCAGTTTATTCCCCATGTTGCCGCGGCAATGGGCTGAATGTAAACGCGGTAGTAGAATCTATTACATCTATGTATATTTTTTATTAGTATATTGTATTTATCGAAATATATTATATGTATTTTTATGTAAACTACTTTTATACTTGAATATTTTAGTTTTTGACGATTCGTAAGTGCTTCTAAGAATGCCTATATGAATAAAGATATTTTTTGACTTTTGACTATCACGTTTACAAGCGCCGCTCCTAAGAAGTCACGATGCGCGTGCATGGTATATTTTTTCAAAAGTGATCACGCGGGAAAGTCCTCGATCTTACCTAGCACGCCTACATACATCATGCATAGTATAATTTATTTTTGTATAAAAAATTAAATTGGAAAAGCAATAATGCCCTCTCTATTAATATTGTACTCTGTGTTACGCTTGTGCCCGTGACGTATGCAAAGGTACGTACATGACAATAGATGGCGCGCGACTTGCAGCAAAATGAGCAAATGTCAATGGCGTCGTATTAGGCCTTAAACCATTCATTCTGTCAATAAAATATCATTATTTTAACCATTAATTTCATTCATTTATTTTTCTATTCATTCATTAATTTAAAGTCATTTAATCAGACACCCGTTCAGTCGTTCATTTAAACATTCATAAAATTAATTATTCCATCATTCATGAACGGACGCTAATGAAGTTTTACCCTGGTGATAAAACTTACAAACCTTTCTCTAAAACTTAAAATTAAGTCGAACGACCTCCGGGATTTTAGATCCACTATTCCAAAAACCGGTAAAAATAAAAAGAAATTATGTATTTTACTATTTAGTCATTGTAAATGCTTATATCAAATACACATAATTATTGTTATATTTTAAGCCTATGTATTAAGTGATCTGTAAATAGTTTTTGACTGAATATTTTGTATTGTGCAATATAATATAACTATATGAATTTACATAACTGTTTTTTCTTTTTAGTATGTATGTTATTTAACCTCTTGAACGCCAAGCTACGAACGCACTGTTGCGTGTCGTGCCCTGTACGCCAGAGCTGGGTTATTCTTCATTGTCGAATGAAAGCAAAAAATACCAGTAATCGTTTTAAACATATTTTATTTATTTTATATTTTTAGAGGCAGGGTTTTTGTCAAGTGCCCGCAGGTGCTTGTCAAGTATAGACGACTTTGGCGTGCAAAAGGTTAAAAAGTATTTATGTAAGTAATTTATTTATTCATTTATTCAAACTTTATGCACAATCAACGGCATTCTCTGCCAGTCAAACTTTGGGCCAAGCAGAAATCTTTGCTTTAAAATATGATTTATATTTAAAACTTAGTAGAACCCTGGATTCGTCGTTTGCGACGTATTTCTCAAAGATTTATCAATCTCTTTACTTTTGCTATCCTCTAGGCCTGTCAGTAGGCCTATGTTAGTACTGTGGCTATTTCCATCTTTGGCCTTTAATAGGCCAGACTCATATTCAGGAGGTAGGTTTTCAAAACTTAGTACTGTATCTAAAATATCTTTTTTATTTTTACGAAAGTCATCCCTTTTTTTATGTCTCGATTTTTTTCCTCTTCTTTCCTTAAACATATTGTTTATAGAATTTTTTAGGTTCGACTTCTTAACCGGATCTAATTTCTCATATTTTTTAACTAAAGAAAAATCCATTAAATCCTTGACTGCAGCGTACAGTTTAAACCTATTCTTATGTTTCGGATATTCGCTGAAACTTTTCAAAAACCCTTGGAATTGCGCTAAATCCTCCGTACTAAAAATCTCCGTTAATAAACTGAAAAACTCACTATCAACGGTCGTGTTTATTTTCTCTAAAAGATCGTTAATTTTCAACTTCAACACGTTGTCTTTAGCCATCCAGTCTTTCAGCGTGTTTTTAATGTACAACCTCAATTGTGGGTTGAAAAGAAACGGGTTGTTCTTATGATCATTGTTGAAATAGCCTTCATACTCGTCATCTATCGCGTTTAGAACGAATTTTAAATCATCTTCGTGATATTGCTGTAGTATTTGCCCCAAATCGTAGACGAAATAAGCAAATACTTCTTCCTGTTTGGTAGATACTGGCTCGGTGATAGATTTGTATAACGCACTGAGAACCGATTTCATGAACGACATTACTTTATTTTGACGATGATTTTCAGATGAATCGAATTTTAAAAATGTCTCGAATTCAAGGTTAATTCGTTCAGGGTCTGCTGGTGATGTTGGTACTGAAAAAGTATAGTTATTTGTTATTACAAACGATAGCGCTGCGCAGACTGTTAGTTGCCAACACGGCACACCATGTGCCGGCAAATTCGTTAAAATCAGGCCGCCGACCCTGCCCGCCGGGTTCGTGCCGGCGGGCCGGGCGGCTGCGGTGTGTAGACAGCTTTAGAAACTAAATTAAACAAGGCCAGATTAAACGGGCTTTCCTAAGCAAGCGCGCACCATCGTAGACCGCTTAGTTGTTTAACATCAGGAAACTGATCAAGTGCTGGCTTAGATATAAAATTATAAAAAAACAACTTACAAAAATGCAAAAAAGAGATCAACATAAATAAAAACATCTTTCATACACTGCAACAACATTTTGCGTTATAAAATATGCATCAAATATTCTAACTTGCGTTTATTGGCTATCGTAAACGCAACGCTATTTCTTTTACCAATAAAATATGATTGGCACTAAGATTATGTTGGTAACCCCTCATTGTTTCTAAGATATCTTTATAGATACGCTAACAATAAGTATATTAGTTTCTGAAACTGACGCAATTACGACTCATTAAATAAAACAACTTAAACGGATACAAAATCGCGTATTACACATAGGGTCCGCCTCCGCGGTTTCACCCGTGCGTCATTTCTCTCTTCAAATATCCTTCCCCCCACATTTCCGGGATAAAAAGTACCCTATGTCACCCGGGGATAGTGTAGCTTTCCAACAGTGAAATAATTTTTCAAATCGGTTCAGTAGTTTCGGAGCCTATTCAATACAAACAAACAATCAAATCTTTTCTCTTTATAAAATTAGTGTAGATTACCTACATTTTTACAGCTATTATGCTCTCGGAAATGACAATAGAGTGTTACAAAAACCCCATGTTTATCCGTTTAAGTTGTATAATTTAATGAACAAATTAGTTTTACGTGCTAAGCACATAGCAGATATTGGTTATAAAGAAGAATAGTTATATTTCGGAAAAATAAACCAAAATGTTTAGTGATATGTGTAATGAAAACTTTCCAGCTCTTTAAATATATAATGTTTTTACTTCTACTTCTACCTTTATTGCACAGAGGTGAGAATATCGTTATTTTCGTAAAATATAAATTATTTTATAATACAATATGTTAAACTACTTGTAGGTACTTAAATAAAATATTCACACAGCGATATCCAGCACCAATAAAGTAAATGCGTAATAACTGGATTGAACCCAATTGTAACTTTTTTTAATCTTTAAGCATCCACAACTCCCATCAACCCGAATGAATTAAACTTAGAGTTTGAAACGGAAATCGATGTAGATCCGAATAACAGCAACAACACATTCATGAAGTTTATAAACTCTGCCATAGACGTCATATGCAAATTATTCACCAACGCTAAAGTTACTCCTCGAGAAAACGACGCATTACCTCACTTCATTGATAATTTAAAAGGTATCTTTAAAAAATATACACGAGAAGATTTGAAATTCGTCGCTGACGCCATTGAGAGTGAACTTGAAAGTTATGATGACCAAGAGGAATATGCAAACAATCCATTTATAAACAATCCTAAAGTGAGGTTGTATCTTAAAGACACACTAATAAGAGACTGGGCTGCTGACGAAGAAACAAAAATTAAATTAAAACTCCCGGCTAATAATAATAAAAGTAATGCAACAACAATAGACACTGAACTTTTTAGTATGCTAGCAGAATTATTCGGCACCGAAGATTTAGGTCAACTCAAAAAGTTTCTTAAAAGTTTTAGCGAATACCCGGCACATAGGAATAAGTATAAATTGTACACTGCAGTCAAGAACGTGTTGGATTTTTCTTTCGTTAAGAAATTCAATGAATTAGATCCCGTTGCTAGATCCAAGTTAGATCACAAAATTAGCGAATTATTCAAGAAGAAATTTGAAGATAATGAAAAAGCACAGACAGATTTTTACAAAAACATTGATGATGACTATATAGAATTTCGTCATAATGTGAAAATGAATTCTAATAGTTTAACAAATGATACGGTGACCAAAGAAACAGTGAAAATAAAAAGTCGTAAAAAGGTAGATGATGACAAAGTTTTACAAACTACAGCTGTCTACAGGCCTCTGGCAAGTTGCGGCCTGACCACTAATGTGGTAAAAACTAGTGGAAGCCTAGTAGCGTCTAATGTAGAAGTGTTCGTCAAATCTACTGTTTAAACGACATAATTTTATTTAAGACAAATATTTGTATATTAAAATACGTCCAATGTGAATGTTATTTTATTAACCGTTAGACACTCGTACAATTACAATTAATTCACTGTCTTATTACGGAAGTCATTAGTAAAAATCAATTAAAAGAAGAACTTTTTGTTGATTAACAAAGTTAAACTTCTTGCAGCGGGTGTTTTCAAAAATGCGTCTTTTATCAATCTTAAATTAATGAGAGAGACCAACATCTAATATTTATTGCCAGGACGGCCAGTTTTAACACTGCCTAAGAAGCCTATCGTAATGTAGCTGTGGGATATCATTGAAGCTGTCTTCTTTC
The DNA here is from genome assembly GCA_949319885.1 of Mecyna flavalis. Taxonomy (NCBI): domain Eukaryota; kingdom Metazoa; phylum Arthropoda; class Insecta; order Lepidoptera; family Crambidae; genus Mecyna; species Mecyna flavalis. The sequence continues at coordinate 5,811,868 of OX439421.1, read as the reverse complement.
TCTAATTATCTTTTAGATAAGTTGTCACTTAGTAGTCTGCCTAGAAACTAGACTTAAGGCTTACTTATTTCTAGATTTTTGTTAGTCATCTATAAATAATTTACGACGCAAAACACCCGAGTCACTCCGTGATCACGACTGCTGTAAAGTAGTCGAAACGTCGGGTTTAAATTTAAAATGTTTAAATCACGAGTTTTATCCGTTTAAAGTTGTTTTATTAATGAGTAGTAACCGCGTAAACACCAGAAACCACATTATGATAAGTTATCACATACCTATCAGGCAGCAACTTATTTCCTGGTTTTTTAAGTTTTGAAGCTCTCAATGAAAGTCACTTAGTAGCAAAATGTATTTTATTATAAAAACTTCAGAAGACATGGTTATCATCAGTCGTCATATATATATTTATTTATATACAGCTATGTAGTGTTGTCGGATCGGTCCGTCCGTCCGTGCAGCAGCTTGGCGTGCGTGTAGAGCGCGGCGGAGTGCGCGAAGCACGCGGCGCAGCGCGAGCAGCGCAGCGGACGCTCGCCCGTGTGCGTGCGGATGTGCGCTTGCAGGATCGACAGTGTCTACAGACAGACCAACAATTTTCTATATATTGATTGAAAAATATGCTTATTACGGTAAGGAACAGTTAATAATTTCTTGAACTCTTTTAACACATACATTAAATATAAGGGGGCCAAGATCGGATCCCTGAGGAACCCCAGAGGTAGCAGGAGAAATATTCAATACAAAACCTTTAATTGTAACGATTTGGGTTCTATTTATAAGGCAAGATAATATCATACATTGCAGCTGGTCCGCTCGAGCTCGAGACCTCAAGCTTAGAAATAAAAAATAATTGAAATACTTTATCAAAAGCTTTAAAATAATCTATGTACGTATGGTATACCGTAGTTTTTCTCCGAAATGTCCAGTTACTACATTCGAGCAACTGCCAATTGATCTCCGTAACCCTGGTAAACCAGACCGATTGGATCATGGCTACTTAGCGATTTGACTGTGCAGATGTCCTCAACCTCACAATGTGTTCAGTCACCGCTGAGCTAGTAGTAATTACAAGGAAAAATCCACAGGCCCAGATTTATAGCATCGACTTTGCGCATGTGTGATGTGACGCAACGTTTGGAGCCAATCGACTACCATCACAGTTTCTTATTATCTTACCGTGAATCCTCTCCCGCAATGGTCGCATATCTTGTTGCGAGGCGGACGTAGCTTCTTGTGTACGAAATTGTCATGTTTCTTCAATGCAGAGTTGTTTTTGAACACCTGGGAAATAAGAAATAATAATTTAAGAATAAGTAACTTATAAATATATAAAACTCAAAGGTGATTGACTGACATATCTATGTCAGTCAGTCAGTTTGGGCTGTGCGTTGATAGATATCTATCTATCAACGCACAGCCCAAACCACAGGACGGATCAGGCTGAAATTTGGCATGCAGGTAGATGTTATGACGTAGGCATCCGCTAAGAAAGGATTTTGATCAATTCCCACGGGAACGGGAACCACGCGGGAGAAACCGCGGGCGGCAGCTAGTAACTTATAAATGGTACACCAGTTATGTTCGGCAATATAATATGGGAGGCACATTGGGAGCCAGCACACTTGAAATAAAAGGCTCGGAGTCCGAGCCTACAGTGTTACAGAGCGACGTTTCCTGGTGAAGCGTCCCTCAAATAGGCCGCAGTGGCTGCTTACCATCAGGTGGGCTGCGTGCCTTTCTGCAAAGTTTATAGTAATATCAAAAAAGTTTGGTACATACCCTGGAACACTTCTCGCATTCATACTTGTTAGTCTTGAGGTGGACAAAGTCGAAGTGCTCTTGCAAAGCCACTTTCGTCAGGAACTTGCTCTCACATTCATTGCAGGCAAATCTGTAACAAATTGATAAGGGTTGCAACAATTCTTCTTCTTCTTCTTCCTCCTGCCCTGTTTGGGCAGGAGGAAGAAGAAGAATTGCCAATTTATTGGGGGTCGGCGCAATATGTTTTCCGCTTCCATTCATCCCTGTCACTCGTCAACAATTATGGCGTTTAAAAAGAGTAGGTAACTATCGAGATTCTTGGCGTTTCTTTTTGACAGATAGCAACTTTTCGAAGGCGGTGGTATTTGTATCATTGCCCAACAATTAATATCAAACAAAATAACTGTAAAATTATTTATAACATGTTTTAGCCACATTGGCGCCCAACGTGGTGCGCCAATGTGCGTGAGGGCTTAGCAATACGTGTGTGATGCACTCACTTCTTGTCCCGTGGTTTTAAGTGCCTCGAGTGCGTGCGCAGGTGGTGCGCGGTGCGGAAGTGCGTGTGATGGCAATGTATTTATACCGTGTTATAGCTACATTGGCGCCCAGCTTGGGGCGCAAATGTGGCTATGGGCCTATTTCTGCCCCATTCTACACTACCCTTAACCCCTGGTGGGCTACACCCACGTGCGTGTGTGGTTCCGAGTTGTTTGGTGCACTCACTTCTTGTCCTGTGGTTTCAAGTGCCTAGAGTGCGTCCTTAGGTGGTGCTGCAGGTTGTGCGCGGTGCGGAAGTGTGTGCGGCACTCCACGCACCACGCGCCGCGGGTCGGGCCGTGGGTACGCGCATGCGCGGCGAGCCCGGACTTGGCGGCGTACACCTTGCCGCACTCATCGCAGGAGTACACGCGGCTCGATTGTTTGTGGACTGTGCTGGAAGATTTCGGTATGAGATATATTAATAGTGTAATCGACTCTCTCCTTAATGGATCAACGACTTATTGTGGTGTGAGGGGCTAAGCAACCGGTTGTGGCATTACATTGCTCTCCGGTCAATTATGAGTATTCACGTAAGCGGATCGTCAGTACAGAGTGTCTACTCGTAGGTACCGCAGACATAGGGCTACGGCAGACTAGGCGAATCGTCAGTACAGAGTGTCTACTGTAGGTACCACAGACATAGGGCTACGGCAGACTAGGCGAATCGTCAGTACAGAGTGTCTACTGTAGGTACCGCAGACATAGGGCTACGGCAGACTAGGCGAATCGTCAGTACAGAGTGTCTACTTGTAGGTACCGCAGACATAGGGCTACGGCAGACTAGGCGAATCGTCAGTACAGAGTGTCTACTTGTAGGTACCGCAGACATAGGGCTACGGCAGACTAGGCGGATCGTCAGTACAGAGTGTCTACTGTAGGTACCGCAGACATAGGGCTACGGCAGACTAGGCGGATCGTCAGTACAGAGTGTCTACTGTAGGTACCGCAGACATAGGGCTACGGCAGACTAGGCGGATCGTCAGTACAGAGTGTCTACTGTAGGTACCGCAGACATAGGGCTACGGCAGACTAGGCGGATCGTCAGTACAGAGTGTCTACTTGTAGGTACCGCAGACATAGGGCTACGGCAGACTAGGCGAATCGTCAGTACAGAGTGTCTACTGTAGGTACCGCAGACATAGGGCTACGGCAGACTAGGCGGATCGTCAGTACAGAGTGTCTACTGTAGGTACCGCAGACATAGGGCTACGGCAGACTAGGCGGATCGTCAGTACAGAGTGTCTACTTGTAGGTACCGCAGACATAGGGCTACGGCAGACTAGGCGAATCGTCAGTACAGAGTGTCTACTGTAGGTACCGCAGACATAGGGCTACGGCAGACTAGGCGGATCGTCAGTACAGAGTGTCTACTGTAGGTACCGCAGACATAGGGCTACGGCAGACAGTGCTCCCTAAAAGGGTGGGTGCCTTAAATCGCGTGCATTAGACGATAATTTTTGAACAAATAAGGAAAGAAGAGGTGAAACGTATCCTCGACATCCTCCACATAATACTTATCCGTTTAGCTTAGTTTTAGTCCCGTATTTTTTTGTAGCTGAGCTTTGGTAATTATTGAGAGAATAAGATAGACAGAGAAAGATAGTACTCACAACATGTGCACGCGCAGACCGGCGCTGTTGACGAAGCTGCTGTCGCAGAGCGCGCAATGCTGCTTCTGTCTGTGCTTGTCGCGGTGGTAGCGGTAGCTGCGGTGCGAGCTGACGAGAAACACATGCTTATAGTAACTCTGTCTTTTACCCCTACGCTATTGAATGAGCGATTTTCTGACAGCCCGTTTTGTTAGTTCTCAATAGATGGCGCCGTTCCACCTATGCACTCACAAGGAACGAAACGTTATAAAGTTTACTTCGACATTACTGTTTTTGATAAAACGAAACGTTTTGTTTATGTCAGATGTCATTTTCATTTCCGAAAAAAATACTTATTGGCGGAATTGTTAATAAAAAACACAAAGCAAGCTATTAATTATGAAGAAGAAGAAGAATGAGTAAAGATTATGGCTCCTAGTTAAAAAACCAGAGTATTATATTATCTGTGCCAGAGGTAAAAAAAGATCATAGACAAGTACATACTTCGTTCAACGCCATCTAGTAAAGCTTTTGGAAACCTTTTTTTTTTAAATGGCCTGTCAGAAAATCTCCCATTGACGATGCAATGTGGGACGAAGTGAGATGAATGAGAGAAGTGTGTTCGTGCGCACTGTAGGTTCATAACTGAACTCATACACTACATTGTAATGATTAGCTACTTTATTTGTAACGCTTCCACGCCTATTAAACCAGTGAACTGAAATTGAAATTAGGAACGAACATATAGTAGACCTTAGGATACTTGGTTCCCATGAAATAACAGAAATAAGTATAAGTGTTTTGTTTTTCTTTCTTCCACTTCGCAATGAAGCATTGAAAGATTTGGTGTATGAGAGTTACCTCACCATACCAAAACAACGTTTTTCAATGATTTACAAATTAGCTTTTTATCCTAAAAATAATGTTATATTCCTGCAATAAAGTCGTATATTGCATTATAGTATAAAATAAATTACTGTGTAGTAAACCCGCAGTCCTGGCAGGAGAACTCAGTCTCGATGCAGCCATGCTTGTCGTTGTAGTGCTTCGCGACGGAGTACACGTTGTTGTTCCTCTTGCCGCACTCCACGCATTCGTACCTGGATATAATTATCTTTACTATAAACAGAAGCTTGAATAATTTAAGTAGTAAAATTTTTGCTACTTTAAATTTACATCTTGGCGCCCAACATGTGGTACAAAGTCGTGATTATTAAATTGGCGCCCAAACGTGGTGTTGAATTAAGTATGTTTTTGACTGATGATAATTTATATAGGTAAATTGATAAACAGTTTATTGCTCTATGAACGCATTCATTCATTCAAATCATGGGTAGCACAATTTTTATTTTTTATTTTTCGTGCATGTTTTATATATTTTGACGTAACTTACCTTCTGGTGTGACGCTTTGTGTGTTCCTTGTAAGAAGTCAGCGTGGAAAGCACAGACTTGCAAATGTCACAAAGGAAGCCGCCCTTTTTCTGTAACACACAAGAATATATTGGGTAGTTTAACCCTGACGTAATGCAAAAGAAGCACGACACTATGTTACTTCAGTCGTCCCCCTAAAAAGTGGGGGGGGGGGGTTGAGGACAACAGGGCGTGCTCTTATTTAAAGAACAAAGAAGTGGAATATTTTATATTCAGTTGACTGTCAAATGACTAATAATAATTGCAGGAGCGATGATTATTTTTTTTTTTTTTTTTTTTTTTTCATTTATTTAAGGCAACAAACAGTCGTGTACATGAATAGTAATATTTTTTATAAGATACAAATATTACAGACCTACAGTGCCTATAAAGAATATAAAAGCAAACTTTAAAAGTTTAAACACAGTTCTAAATAAAACACGCTTTGCACAAAACAAAAAAAAAAACATTAAAGAGATTATCTGACTTAATGCGTACTCAAATATTGAATAAGATCTTTTTTTAATTTTGTCAATGATGTATTAAAGATATCTATATTATAGCATTCTTTGTTGTAACTGTTAGTGGAGCGAAATAAAAATGAATTACGGGTATATCCTTTTTTAAATCGTGGGGGTGCAAAAAGGCAATAAGAACGCGAGGAGCGTACTGGGAGACGAAAACGGGATATAAAAGATATTCTACTAAGGAGTAGGGGGGAGTCAATTAAACTATTCAATATTTTATATAGGAACACCATGTCAAACATTTTGCGCCTGGAATGCAGAGAAAGTAATTTGTATTTCTTGAGAGATTCTGTATATGAATCATGTAAAATATTGTTTCGATAATTCAGGGATTTAACAAATTTTTTTTGTACTCTTTCTAATCTTTTAATATGAATATCGTGATAAGGACTCCAAACACAACTGCAAAAGTCTAAGAAGGAGCGCACAAATGAGAAATATAAGGTTATCAATGTCCTTTGCTTATTGAAGGGTTTACTGCTTCGCAGTATGAAACCCAGGTTCCTAAATGCCGATGTCAACACGTGGTCTATGTGGGGGTTAAACGTTAACATAGAATCCATGATTATTCCAAGATCTCTAATAGTAGTGACTCTTTGTAGCGTATTATCATTTATTTGGTAATCAAAGGTGATTTTATTTCTTTTACGTGTGTATGAAATCGTATAACATTTGTTACTGTTTAGAAATAGTTGATTTGCTTGACAATAATCTTGTAGGTTTTGTACATCTGCCTGAAGTTTGAGGCAATCGCTGTGAGACTTAATGACACGATATATTTTCATGTCATCGGCGTATAAGAGGTGATGACTATAGTTGAGACTGCTCCCGATATCATTTATGTAGAGTGAAAAAAGTAGTGGTCCGAAGTGAGAGCCCTGGGGCACGCCCGATGGTACTGGCAGAAACTGTGAGGTGTGACCCTTTACATAGACTGCCTGACTTCTATTACTTATGTATGACCGAATCCACCTAAGGAGGCTGCCGTGTACACCGATTCTGCCAAGTTTTTCCAGGAGTAAGTCGTGGTTTATTTTATCAAAAGCCTTGGAAAAATCGGTATACACAACATCCACCTGTAGGTTATCATCCATGGCTTGCAGCAAAAAGTCAGTAAATGTTATCATATTCGAGTCCACGCTTCGAAGTTTAAAAAATCCGTGTTGTTTTTCCGATATGAAATTACGAACGGTAACCGATATCTGGGTAGTGACTATCTTTTCAAGAATCTTTCCCAGGACGCAAAGCTTGGAAATAGGCCTGTATTCATCTATCTTATCCTTTTTATTATTTTTTGGAATTGGTGTTACTATGGACTTTTTCCATATACTGGGAAAAGTACCTTCTTTAATTGAGGTCTGAAAAATCATTGTGATTGGCGTTGCAAGCTCTTTTGCACAATTTGACACAAGAAGAGGGTGGATTCCATCAGATCCCGCTCCTTTATATGTGTTTACACAAGTCAACTCTTTAAGCACATTATCATAATCAATATTGATGGAATAAATATCTATAGTGGAATTTAAATTGTTGCAATTTGAATCAACAAAATTACGGGTACCGGATGTGATAAAAACCGAGTGAAAATATTCGTTAAAAGCATCACAAATGTCACTGCCACTGGAAAGAATTTTATCCTTGTAAGTCATTGTTTTAGGTATTGAGCTAGAAGAATTTTTTTTTAGACTGAACATAAGACCAGAAAAATTTGGGATGAATGTTGATTTTTTGTTCAGAAAATTCAATAAATCTTTTGTAACATTCAACTTCCATAACTTTAAATCTCTTTCTAAGAAGAGAAAAGGTTTGGTAGTCTCTTGAGTTCCCATATCGTTTCCATTTTTTGTGAAATTTCAGTTTTTCCTTTTCTAGTTTTATAAGACAAGTGGTATACCATGGCGGATGTTTATTTTTATTAACAAGGTTGCGTTCCGGAACGTATTTATCGATTAAATTGTTTAAGATGCTATAGAAGTAATTTGTCATTGAGTCAACATCTGTCATTGAACTAAATTCCTTTTTCCAATTTATCTTGTTTAATCCGGCCCTTATTGAGTCATAATCAGCTTTTAAAAATATTTTTTTATTAATTTTTGCAGCGGGGAGTGAGGAAGTATGTGTTAATTTAATATCGATTTCTAACGATTTATGATGCGGGTCTTCGGTAATTAGAGGATGTTCAGATGGTATGACAACGCAATGTTCACTACTAAAAACCAGGTCCAATAATCTATTATTTATGTTTAGTACATAGTTATATTGTGATAGTAGTGATATATTCATAAAATCCGCAGTGAGACATGCTAAATTATCATTATTAGTTTGGATATCTGTGCAACCAATTGTATTAGGAGACCAGTGAGCATGCGATACATTAAAGTCGCCCAATATGAGATAGATATCGTCAGGATTCGATGTAATAAATTCACTAACTCGGTCGTAGAAAGAAGTAAGCAGTGATTCATGCATAGGTCCGTGCGCAATATAAGTCGCTATTATGTGCAAGCGACGGGACGCGGAGCCCGGCCGGCGGGGGTCGGGCGTTTCGCGGCTCACGCGCATTTGCTGTAGCGGGACTGACAACCATACCTCCTCGGCCGGCGGCGGCGCGCGCATGTCGAGGCGGTGGGATGGACACAAGTCGCGGATTATAAGAAATCCTGGTAATATATTAGCTAATATAGGTACTCGATAGTTCAAAATAGTGTCAGACTTTGGAGAGGCAGCCTTAAAAAGTGAGCTGTGGCTTAAAGCCAATATGGTAAAAGGTTAATAAAAGGAGCAAGGTTTTTTTACCTCACCATGGCGTTTCTTCATATGATCTTCCAAAGTCAATTCATGATCAAAACCGGTAATACAACTCTCACACTTATAAGGCAGCTTCAAATAAGACTCTTTCTTCGCTAATTCCTCTCTTTCTATCATCATCTCCTCTCTAGTCAAAGTTACAATGCGAATTTTACCCTCATATTTTTCCTGGCGTATATTTGACCTCTTTTTTTCATCCTCCTTCGAATCGCTTCCCGCCTTTTTAGATTTGACTTTTTTCTTTTTTTTCTTTCCAACTTTTTTAATGCTGATTTCTTTTTTGATTTCAGACAACGGAACGTCCGTTTCGAAATCAGAACAACTTTCATGTTCTATTTTAACATCTGTAATTATGTCTGTATAGTGGTCTACCGGTGAAATGGTCGTGGTTACTATAGGTTCCAATTTTAAATCATCGAATTCTTGATCTGAAGACGCATTTGTGAAATTCGTTTTAGAAAACTGCAGATTTTGATGGATTTTTATAGATGTGTGTGTCTGAAAAATATATGAAATGTACTTCATAAAATGGTAGTTACATTACAATACCACCACCATCAGCTAAGACGTCCACTGCTAGACATAGGCCTTCCCCAAGGATTTCAACAAACTGATCGGTCCGGCGCATCCAGTAGATTCCTGAGATTTTTATCAAGTCATCGGCCTAAAGATCTTAGTTTGAACCAAATCAAATAAATATGTACGGGTAATATTCGACTGGATCGATGATGCATTTGGTAGTGACCTTGCCTTTTGCGTCAGGACTCGTGGGTTCGAATTTTCATAAAAAACAAAAAAAAATATCAGTCATCATCCTAGCGTATTCCCGATTGCATCCAGTATGGAGCTCGGGGTCCGCTTCTAGTATGATCCTAGATTTGACAAGCTTGGTTATTACAATGGAGCGATTGCCATCTGACCTCCGTAACCCTTACAAGGGAAACCAGACCTACTTGGAACATAGTCGGGACCAACTGCTTAACGTGCCTTCCGAAGCACGGAATCATCATTCTTTTCAGACATTCAGGTGATTCAAGCCTGCAATGTCCTAACCAAACTGGAAACAATCACACAAAGTGATGTTCCCCGTGGGATTCGAACCCACGACCTCCGGGTATTAGAGCCGAACGCTCTTACCACTGTACCACGGAGGAAGTTAAAAAAAAATATGAGTAAAAGTAAATAATTTAAATTGGACCCACCTGATCATTTAATACTCTAAAGCTGTCATCCACTTGACTCCTGAAGGCGTCTATCTTTTTCAACATGTGGTGACACTGGCAGCATATTAACGAAGATTGATAATCAACCTGCGAGCATAATACGAATCAATAAGGATAATATACCTGTCCACCGGAGCGAGGCAGCGGAGCGGAGAACGGAGAAATATTATCCAATAGGACTGCAACTCCCTGTCTGAGCGGAGATTTTGTGCAATGCTATTGGTTAATATTTCTCCAATCACCGCTCCGCTGCCTAGCTCCGCTCCTGTGGACAGGCAGCCTTAATGGACGTTTTATCTCATGAATGCGTTTGAGTCATACTTGTGTGTAAATCCACACATTTTCTTAGTGACCGTACCCCTCGACTAATAGCATTCTTCCAATAGTCCCAAGACGTGGTCAAAATCAAAATCAAAAGGTCGACTAATCACATCACGGAAATGCACGGCAGAATTACCTATTTTAAGTGTGTAAACAGATTCCTCCAGCCCCAAACTAAGCATCGTTTATCAAACGGAGATCGAAACCGCGACCTGTAGTGAACTAGCCGACTTTTCATAGCATAAAATTAGTCGTCAATCTAAATAGTATGAATGTCTAAAACAAATCTTCCGGTCACATGTGTAACAGCCTGTCCGCCCTCGCCGTACCTAAGTTAAATTTAAAACTTTACGAACTAGTAGTATAAAAATAAAATCCCTGTGCTAGCGAAAAACTGCTTCTTAAAGTAAAAAAAAAAGTTGAGTCAAAATATTTGAGTTTTTGACAATAATCAGCATAACTTACAAATAGAAAAAGATCCAATAATAGTTTCAAATGATTAATTAATATTAGTAAAATGTAGAAATGGTCAGCCATTTTGCTAACACCAGACGCCAATCTCATAGGCCATTACTATACCTACATATTACAACTATCTCAAGTCTTGTACGAATTACAGTTTTAACTTCAAATTAGTGAGAACCTCTATAAATATACATAAATGCGAAATTAACAATAATAACTTACCTTATATTTGAAGAAAAACTCGAAAAAACTTGTATGTTTACATGTTGTCAGGCTGACTAAAGGGATGTTTTGGGACAAACAGCACAAACATTTGTCTTGGTGTGTTTGTATAAAGACATTATCCACATCTACAACGAATGAGGAATCTGAATGCAAATATTGGGCCATTATTTATGAATAAATCCACAAAATTGCCGCAAAATCCGCAAACGCCATTGCATTGCCGAATAACTATGTGTAACGTTCCGATTTCCGTCTGCAACATTCCTCAAAGTTACTTCGTTTGTAATAAATAATATAAAATAAAATGTTAACACTATGTAGTTGTTAACAAAAATACATTTTTATGTATATACATAAGATTTGCGGTTGGGTAAACATTAAAGTGAGGTTTTTAAAACGAATAAATATTATTTGAAGGGCACCGTACAGAATTTTATTGCCTACAAAGGAACGCACATGAACTACGTTTCGTTCTATCTATGAGCATAAGTAATAATATTTTGTAAAAGCTAAAAATATCAGTTTAGTAATATTTTTTGATAAATTTAAATCTAGTTTATAAGATTTTAAATGAAATTGTTGAAATAATTAAGCTTTTATTTAAAAAAATAGTAAATTTCAATGGAATTTATTCAATCTAACCATTGCTTTAAAATAATAAAACGCAAATGACATTTTGAAAATGGCGAAAGAGCGTAGGTACCCAAACAAATAGTTTTAGTTGTTTATTTTTATTTATTTTCCATCGATATTTGTATTAATTATACTTAATTATTTATATAAAATCAATATGGATACTGAGGAGAATATTCTATGTTGCGGATGTCTTTCCTCGGGCCGTAAAATGGTCATAATCAATGAATTTTGGAAAAAGCAGTGTTTTTTACAAATTTTGACTGAAATACCGGTAAGATATCCTTTTATTTCTCTGGAAATGCTATTTTACGCTTTTGCACTTATTTTTGTAACGTGGAAATAACGAGTGTAAAAGTTATGTAATTGAATTTCCGATAAAAAAAATCGATATTTTGGACTCGAAAGCCCTTTGTTTTGCATCTTGAAAGCACCTCCTTCAATTTTTATTGTCTTGTAACAGTTGCATAATTTAGCAAAAGCAAATATTTTGTACAAGTTTTGATATGCTGCTAGAAAACCGTAACTGTTTTATAAAAATAGTCACTACATTATTCACACTTTGTCCTTAACCATTTAACATCAGATCTCACAACCCATGGGACCTGTGCAATTATGTTGGGAGTGCGAAGGACTCATCACAAGCTTCACGAGATTCAAGAAACAAGTCAAGCAGTGTTACAAACTTCTCCATGATTATGTTGAACAGGTAAAAACTTGGTAAAGTGGCAAACGACACCATTATTATAATTAACTTGTTTATTTATTTATTTATTTACTTGTCATCACAATAATGGATACCGGGCTAATCATCATCCTTCCTTCTGCCCTGTTCCCAATTTATTTGGGGTTGGGGCAATGACGTTCAATTAAAGAACTAGACTCCCAATCATGCTCAAATATTGTCCGAAGCAAAAGTCTGCCCACCCGACTATTGGGCAGAGTTTCCGTTTAGTTGTATACAATTGACATTAAACACTAACTGCCACAAGATAAGGTGTTTATTTGAACGAATGTGTCATCTGTGTCAACGCTGCTCGGACGTTTTTTGAGGAATTTTTCTTAGAGATTGGGTGTCTAGTTGTATATTGAACGTCATTGGGGTCGGGGCAATATTTTCTTCCCTTCCGTTCATCCCTGTCACTTGTCAACGAGGTATCCACTACGAGGCTTAATCATCACAGTTACTGAATGAAGATTGATGATCACAAACCAGATCTTAGTTGTGCCTCACCTGGGCATTGAATCCAGGATCCTATGATCATGGCCTGGTACCTAAATGACTTGACCATTGTGGCATCTGAATCTTGGCAAAAATCCTTAATCATTTGCACAGTGCTTTTTGTTCTCAAACTAAGCACAGCAAAAGATTGGCCAACATAGCCTTTTTTTTTAAATACCACATCAGTTGGCAGACAGACACGCAGCTCACCTGATGGTAAGCGGTAAATGCGGCCTATTCCATTGAAAGCTACTTCATCAGATAGGGTCTCTCAATGTGCTGCCAGAGTGTAGGCTTATCTGATCTTCGAGCCTTGTTTAAGTGTACTGGCTCCCAAATTAATATTGCTGGAACACAGCCAAAATTCTACGAGGAGATCATTATTTTATTCTTAATACTTCATTTTATGTTACAGAATCTTAACACAGCCAACTTACAACGTAAGCCGAGATTACGCACTGACAAAGTAGTCGATCTCTCACTACACCCAGACTTGGAGCCTTGTCTGGACGTAACGGTAGATGTGGTCAAAGTGGAGGCAGAAACAAAGGTAGAAAACGAAATAAAGGAGGAAGATAATGTATCAACTTATTCTGACAATTTGGAAGATGACCGAGCCCTGATAGAGTATAGAAGTGGCAAGAAAAAAAAGAAAAAGGTAATTAAATAAGTCAATATAATAATTTGACGAGCCATTTGGTGTAATGGTCGAGAAGTCGGCTATTACACCAGAGGTCGCGGGTTCGATCCCCGCACGGTGCAAACATTTGTGTGCATGAACATGTCTGTTTGTATCAGTCTGGCTGGTGGAGCCAAATCGAGGATTAAAATAACACATTTGTTTTAGGAAAAGAAGAAAAGAAAGAAGAAGGACGAAGCAGAAGAAATAATACAAGAAGTAGAATTAACAGCAGAAGAATTAGAAGAAGAAAGGAGACAGCTAGCGAGTAGAGAAGAGTATGTTAATGCTATGTTCCGCTGTGAGCGGTGTATAACTTCGTACCCCAACGGAGATGACTTGAGCGACCATATTAAGATGAAACATGAGGTGGTGAGTCATTAAATACCTTTTACGGCATATATTTTTATTTTTCACGTTTGTTATTTGCATTAATCCATCAAGCCCCGGAAAACCAGACACAATAGAAAATCTATTGTTTACGCGACACCCGGCTGTCGGTCGGGTGTTTAAGAGTTAAGATATTGAATTACACTATGGATTGTTAGTTAAGTCATCACAATACTCTGATTTTATTATAAGAGAGATGTCATCAGCAAACATTATACATTTCTTTTCAGTCACTTTAGGCAAATCATTAACATATTAATATAGCAAGAATAATGTTGGGCCTAATACGCTACCTTGCGGTACCCCGAATTTATTAATTTGTTATTGAGAACTATGTGTAGTTCTTACTATTGATTTCTACACATTAGTTTCTATTTTTAAGATAGGATTCGAACCATGAGAGACAAGGTCCTCGGAATTCATATTTATCTAATTTGTCTAAAACAATATCAAGCGCAACGAAGTCGAATGCCTTGGAAATGTCAAGAAACAGCACTGTGGTACGCAGCTTCCTATCAAGGCCCATGATAACGTTATGTATAAGGTCAAAACATGCAAGGGTCGTAGATTTACCCTTTTGAAAGCCGTAGTTATTTTTTGATCTTTTCGCAGAATAAATTATTTCATTAATTCCAGAATAAATCCCGCTTCGTCTGCCCAGTATGTTCCTGCTCGTTCGCCTCAGAGATGTCATACAGCTACCACGCGAGCAAGCACCGGCGACGCTACCGCTGCGGCGTCTGCGCGCTCGCCTTCCCCGGCAGGCGAGCGGCGCAGCGGCATTACGAGACACAGCATCGCCTGTGAGTAGGTAGATAGATGAAGCATTCCCGGCTCGGAGGTGTCTTACCTGTGAGAGGCCTGTGTACAGCAGTGGACTGTGATAGTGAAATTACTGGGTATATAAGACGTAATAACTGTCATCTCGCTGTAGCGGGCGCAGGGCAGTGCCAGACAGTAACTGCTTAGTTACTGTTTGGCACTGAACTGTCTAAGGGCAGACGTGACGCTTCCATCAGGTGTACGATCTGCTCGTCTTGTTACACATTGCAATAATAATAAAAAACTATCAAGATTTTATTTTTATTAATTCCACACTTTGAAAATTGATTCAACCTTACAACTTTGAAAGCTTATTACTTTATTTTCGCTTATTTATTACTGTGTGACTTCTTCTTCTTCTTCTCTGTGTGACTAGAAATTGTAATCTCACGAATACTTATATTTTTTTATTATGGTACAAAATTGTTTCAGCCCTGAAATGGAGTATGATTTAAATGAAAGCGTAATTGAAAATGGACAGACGGACGAGACGCAAGAATCTAATGACGGGTAAGTAGACAGTATTATCTGTCAGTTTCACGGTTTCACGAATATATAGATTAGATATTCGTGATAATATATGTCCTTTTTCAAGAAAAAGAAGACATAGTTTTGTCATATAACTGGGTCTATAGACCGACAAACTTATCTGTTCCGGTGGCCAAATTTGGAACTACGTGAAATGTCAGTTTTTGAAATGCAAAAACGAAATTTAATGACAGTACTAAAACGACAGTAACGACGCTGCCACCGGAACAGATAAGTTTGTCGGTCTATAGGTACCTGTCTTTACTGTTAATCTTTCATCTTTTTTCATGTATTGATATGTCAAAATGATTGTAATTCTAACATATTATAAAAAAGGCAAACTGTTGAACAGACCATTGACGGCGAAGTGCTGATAGGGAAAAAAATGGTGCAAAAGTATTTTTTTATGAATCTGCAGAATTAATTATTTTAATTCGTTATGTTTCAGAAATAAACAGGAAACTACATTATTCCCGTGCGAATTTTGCGAGAAAACGTTTAGATGGAAGACGTCTTTGAGGAAACATGTTGAAACTCACCGTATCGAGACGGGACAGAAGAGAAAGCCTTACTGTGAGCCTTGCAGGTATGCTATAGATATCCGTACAGACGATTTCGGGAGGTAAAACATCTAAAAAAGAAAATAAAACCTGCTCTGGAGGCGCCACATTAGCTATGGTTATAGCAGCGAACTTATATGACATGGAAGTACCCTGTTCATACTAAATGCCAGAAAATATCGACACCGACTCAAACAAATGCTCAAATAAACTATCCGCACGTAAAATGCAACGTTATTGTTGCCAAGTCTAAGTTGAAAATATATGAGACGTCAGTTACGGCATTTCGTACATGGAATGATACACGCGCTGCGATTTGCCGGCCGCCTCTCGTGACGCGCGAGACAAAATACAGATGAAAGAAAGAGAAGCCTGTGCTTACATCTAAGTACTGAAACATATGGAGATGGCATACCTACGAAAAAAACGTGTATGCCTAAACTTGATTTGGAACAAAAAATGGCACCCGTCCGTACTCCGTAGTGCAACCATATTGCGTATAGATATTTTAATTATCGATACAATGATACAAGTTTACGTGACGATATTTTATAATAGCATTAACAGAATGCTATATAAATTTTAATGAGAAGAAATGAAGTAAAAACTTATTACGTGAGCTTTGTAACAGGACAGGCACTTAGAAATAGTCAAAATATCAATAGATAAGTACTTATAAAAGTAAAGTAAAGTATCGGCCTATTAATGTCCTCCTCCTCCTCGAGTCGATTTCCCAGTGCTGGGGGTCGTGATCTCTTTACTAATGCTGGAGCGGGATAATTTTCTCTCTAATAATAGATCTCCATTTGTGGCAATCTTCCGCGAAATGTAGGGCGTCGCCTAGATTGGAGTTGAGGGTGGTGCGGATCTGGTCGGACCATCGAATCGGGCTCCTGCCTCTAGGTCTTCTGCCGTCTACCTTCCCAGTTACTATCAGCCTGTCCAAGTTGTTAGTGGATTTGCGTGCGATGTGACCGAAGAGTTCGAGGATTCGGCTATTATTGTCCTACTGCAGGGCAAAGGCCTACATCCTTGAAATCAAGTTATCGCTACAATGATGATGGGAGGCTATAGTAAGCGGTAACCTTTAAAACATATTTTGATGACATTTTAATATTATAAATTATATGCAGCTGTTGTTGTCAGCCCATCGCCCACCAAAAAAACAACTGCAGAAAAAAACAACATTGCAGAATATAACTATGTATCTAGACGTATCGATACGTCAAAACATAGTACTTATCCCATCACTAGATATCCAAAAATTGGAACAAAACAGCGATGCCGCGGCGGCACGCGACAAAAGTTTGTAACGTCACTAAAAAGTGTTTCTAAAATGCTTTGTACCCATACCCACCCATAATTTATATCTGTCAATTTATTTTTCATACGCAACAATCACTTAGTTGAAAAGAAATAAGTGTATACCTATTTGTAATGACAGTGTCGATTTGATGTATTTTATATATTTAAGTAATTTTTGGAAAAGATCAAAAGGGCGCCTCCATATGTTTCAGTACTCGGAGGTGCCTATCCAAAATTAAGTGAAAAATGGCCGTAATTACAGTTGAAACCTAAGTCCAGTAGACTTGGTGTGGTCCGTATGACTTTTGCACCACTTCACAACACATGAAGGCATTATTTCCTTCCAAAATCTATTTTTTTCAATGTGACATTTGACAGCGCTCTCCGCGGTGCCGTAAACCAACTGGTTCACTCACAGGTGCAGTTTTTAAGCTACGCCTACCGCGGTGCAGTTTACGTTACGCTATTTTAAAGCGGCAAGAATTCTTCCATGTCATTTAAGTTCGCTGGGTTATAGCAACACTTGGTTGCTATGGTTATACTCACAAACAACTCACAATATCCAATACTAGCAAGGCACGGTTGACAATTGACATCATACTTTTTACCTATATGTTTTCAGGTTATCGTTCACTACAACTTCCAACTTGCAGAAACATGTAAAGACAAGTTCTAAACATCAGATACAACTGAAACTCAGGTAAGATTATTGAAGATACTTGTTATTAAGTAAACAATAGTTAAGTATCAGTCTATTAATGAATTTCCCACTGCAGGGGAAAGTCCTATATAAATAAAACTAGCGGGCGCCTGCGGTTTCACCCGCGTGGTTCCCGTTCCCGTGGGAATATCGAGATATCCTTTCTTAGCGGATGCCTACGTCATAACATATACCTGCATGCCAAATTTCAGCCCGGTCCGTCCAGTGGTTTGGGCTGTGCGTTGATATCTATGTCAGTCAGTCAGTCACCTTTGAGTTTTATATATAAAGATTAAGTCATTGATACAATGATAGGTACAGGCTTTAATAGCAAAAGAAGAAGATCAAAGTCGGAAATTCAATATTAATGAACGTAGTCCGCGTCAGAAATGTGTGGTGTCAAGTTGATTTTAAAGTAAGTGGTTTTATATTTCACCCGCGCGCAACTTCTTTTGTCAATTATCCCCCCTTCCCCCCACATTTCCGGGATTAAAGTATGTCACTCAGGAATAATGTAGCTTTCCAATAGTGAAAGAATTTTTAAAATCGGTACAGTAGTTTCGGGGCCTATTCAATTCAAACAAACAATCAAATCTTACCTCTTTATATATATGTAATCATCATCATCAGCCTATATACGTTCCCACTGCTGGGACACAGGCCTTATCTCAATTGTGAGATAGTGTGGGCCATACTCCACCATGCTGGCCTAGTGCGGGTTGGTGGAGGGGTGCGTAAGGCAAGTGACCAACCTTAATGTCAGATGTTATCAAGCCGCCAAATGGCCTCTGACTAGGCTTGACGCCTAATATTTACATTATAGTAAATATCAGCCGGGACCAACAGCTTAACGTGCCTTCCGAAGCGCGGAGACGCTCGAAATTAATGTCACTAAATATGGTCAGAATGGTCACCCATCCATTAACCGACCGCGGCGTAGGTAGCTTGACTTTCGTTATCGCTAACGAACCACTGTCACAGCTGCGCCACGAGCGCCTGATATATGTAATATATAAATGAATTTACCCCTCAGGAAACTAAAGGAGTCCCTTCCAGCAGAAGGCTCCCCTGAGAAACAGCAAGCGCACATCGAGCAGATAAAGAAGTCGGTGAACAACGCGCGGCAGCAGTTCCCCTGCCCGCAGTGCGACAAGCGCTTCCAGTGGCGGGGGAACCTCTTGCGCCATCTGCGGAGCCATAAAGCCAGGTTAGAGTCAGTTATGTAGTAGGAAAAGTATGGGACCCAATGTTGAACCTTGCGGAACACCAATAAAAAATTCTGTATGCCTAGGAAATTATTGTGATAAGCGTTTCTAGTGGCCAGGGAACCTCTTGTTGCGCCATCTGCGCAGCCAAAAGGCCAGATTAGAGAGTTATAAATGTAGTAGGAAAAGTATAAGTCCCAATGTTGAACCTTGGAGAACATCAATAAAAATTCTGTTTGCATAAGAAATGACTGCGACAAGCGCTTCCAGTGGCGAGGGAACCTGTTGCGCCACCTGCGCAGTCATAAGGCCTGGTTAGAATGTGTATTTGTGAGTTAGATAAGGGTTTAAATAGTGAGATCAGTTTTACATAGTAGAAGTAGGGAACCCAATGTTGAACCTTGGGGAACACCGCATAATAAATTCTGTTTGCATAAGAAAAGGCTGCTTTCGTAAATCAGAGGGTAGTAGTTTACATTTAAAATGACTTCCGTGCTAGTATCCGGTCTAGCCGATGTGACATTAGAAGATTGTCAGTCATATATTATTATAGTAGTAGAAGTGAAGAATGAGAAGAAGAAGAGGAAGAAGAGGCGCTCGTGGCGCAGCTGTGACAGTGGTTCGTTAGAGATAACGAAAGTCAAGCTACCCACGCCGCGGTCGGTTAATGGATGGGTGACCGTTCTGACCACATTTAGTGACATTTATTTCGAGCGTCTCCGTGCTTCGGAAGGCACGTTAAGCTGTTGGTCCCGGCTGATATTTACTATATGTAGATATTAGTCGTCAAGCCTAGTCAGAGGCCATTTGGCGGCTTGATAACATCTGACATTAAGGTTGGTCACTTGCCTTACGCACCCCTCCACCAACCCGCACTAGGCCAGCGTGGTGGAATATGGCCCACACTATCTCACAATTGAGATAAGGCCTGTGTCCCAGCAGTGGGAACGTATATAGGCTGATGATGATGATGAAGTGAAGAATGTATCTTTGTTTTCCAGGGCAGCAGGGTCACTAGTGTGCATTCCGTGCAACCGCACGTTCTCTTCGATAGCCACGTACACACAGCACATGAACGTCAGCAAGAAACATGTCTCAGAGGAAGATTTCAAGTAAGATATATCGTATATTTGACTGGCCTGATAGCGAATTTATAAAATAATGTATTAATAATTATCTCTGGACATTATTCACACAGCGCCATCTTGCCCCAAACTAAGCATTAGCTTGTGCTATGGGTGCCAGACAACGGACTAAATAAACTTTAATTATATATACTTTTTTTTTGTAAATACATATACATGTAGGATTGGGTGATTGAAGCATGTTAGAAGTGTGAAAAGGAATGTAATTAAGTGCGTGAAAAGGAACGTAGACAAAAGAGTGAGAGGGAATGACAGGTGTGAAAGGGAAGGGAGACGAATGGCGTAAGACGAGAGGAAAAGAAAAGACGGAGTGAAAAGACGCAAGATTTATTGATAAGACGAAGAGAAATTAAATATTGGTTTGAAGAAAAACTGCTTTTCACTGTCCGCAATCCGACCCCACAATTTTTGGGGGCTCGTCCGGGATCGAATTGGAAAATCTGGATTGTGGCGTGGCTGGCTTTTTTCCGAACAAACGACGACGCATCTAGAAGAAAGAAGAAAAGACGATATACAACGGAAGACGGACGAGTATCAGAAAAAAAAAAAAAACGAAGCACATATCTGAGGACGAGGACTGAAATAACCAAGACGGAGACACGCGGGAAAAGAAAACGCCGTGAAGTCCGTGAACAAAATTGCACCGGCAAAATGGCGGAGGGCTGCGATGTAACGAAGTTCAGCGGAGAAGATCACTCTTATCCTTCGACAAAATGGGCGCAGGATATAGAAGACTACGCGGAAATATTTGGTTGGTCGGAACAGCAACGACTGATCATCGCACGGAGATCACTAACCGGCACAGCGGAGCTCTGGTTGAAAACCGAGAGGGTGCACCGGACCTACGAGGAGTTGCGAGTGGCCGTGCTGAAAGAATTTCCCGATGTAGCAAACACCAAGGAGATGCATGAACTCATGTCGGCTCGCAAAAAGAAGAAAGATGAGTCCTACTATCAATACATGTTAATTATGAAGGAAATGGGAAAACGAGCTAAGTTTCCCGATTATGTATCAATACAATACATCATTGACGGAATTACGGATTTGGAAACAAATAAAGCGATATTATACGGTATAACCACCTATCCGGCCCTAAAAGAAAAGTTGTTGGTATACGAGGCTATGTAACGTGGATTTCTTGTTACAAAAATTAGAAATGATAAAAAGGTGTATGCCACCTCCAGCCGCTCGACGGTGATGGGTGTGCCGTCGAACCACTAAAGGGACTATGGTGACAAATCAAAGAAAGTTTTCTTATCATGCAATTTATTTTCCTTGAACTAATACAAGTTATTTTCTTATTTATATTGAGGTAGGAAACCCGTACCTCACTTATTCAAACACGGACTCTTAATACACACAGGGCGTGTTATCGATTCGTCAGACATCAAATGCTCAAATGATTCTACTCAATTACTTTAGGCACTAAAATTACAACCTTGACATCCCGGCAGGAAGGATCCTAACCAGACGAGTGGAGACTCGGTCTACGGCTAAAAGAACATGGATGTTACCTCGAGGTGGCTTCGGTTACCGACCCATGAAGCTACGCTGTCCTTAGTGTTTAAGCAACCACGCTCCTCATTCCGGGATGGGTTCAGCTACTTCAGTCTGCCCAGATCCTCCAGCAGGATACATCCAAGTCGCCAGCGACCGGAGACGTAGATGAATGATAAACGTGGAACGTTTATAAAAATATAAATTATTTCATTTCAGAATGAAATAACAATTACAAGATTACAATCGATGAAACGATGATTATTTAAATGAATAATTACGATGAATGATTAAATGAACGATGAATGAATAAATAAATGATTAAAGATGAATGAATAAACCCTGAAACAAAAGACCTTTATTAGTCACTTGATCGTACACGACCACGAGGCGTTTCGGAATTCCTCTCAGGATATTCCCACTGGTTTTTTTCGGCTTACCTAGGAAATCCATGATCAGCTCCTTGCTGGATCATTGCAGGATTCCACCCACCAAGCCCAGGGGTACAATTCAGCGTGCTGGAAAGACAATACCATGGTAAGCACGTGTCGACATAAAACCAAATCTCGAAATCCTCGGAATTGAACTTACCAGGGTACTTTACGGATGATCATCACTTGATCACTCCATGATTTAGGCCGCACATGGCCAAGTTTCCTGCGAAACCTTCCATTCCTCCTGGAGAGAAATATGCGCACCAGGCGCTTGAGCGGAAGTGCTCAACCCTCTCTGTCAAAACTGACAGGAGGTGAAACGAAGACAATTATTTTATATCGAGGCAAAGACAACGCACAGTCGATGCCAATCGTTGAAACGATACGTGACGATCAATGTTGAAGACAACTAAACAAATGTTTACGAAATAAATATGTATAAATAAAGAAATAATTTAAGATTTCTAATTTGATTATTTTAAGTTTTACAAATCTGTCCGCTACACTGCTGCCATCTATTATCAATCAATCGATTAATATCGAGAATAGAATATCTGTCGTCGAACAAATAATTGATCACTCATGCTAGGTGGCGCTACAAGACTATTTATTTTTTTAATGAGAACGGAGCAAAATTTGTTCCGTTACAATTCCCCCCTTCCCGCGAAAAACACCGCCCCGGTGTTTAAACTATCGCTAGGACAACACTATTTCTGTTAAAGAAGTAAACTACTCAAAAAATGACTAATATAAAAAAAAACTTGTCCACCATATAGACGAAGTTCTAAATAGCAACACCTTAGAAGGAAACTAAAACAATATAATTGTTTACAAAAAAAAAAAACAGCCTCATCATTCCAATAAAATCCAACTGTCAGGAAATCCAAACCAACTTAACTTCCAACATTCCAGACTTAAAACCCCACTCTTGCATGCATCATCATTCAAAACGCGAACTTGACCTTTCATAATCACCTTCCATACCACTGTAGTATTAAGCTTATAGCTTCAAACCACCCCATTCATACAGACCCATTTGAGATTCCTCCTGTGGACCAGTGGAACTCGCACTACCTCTTGAGATTCCTCCTGTATACCAGTGGAACTCATATTAGTTTCTTTTCCCATGTCAATCGTTCAGCGGGGAAATCTTATCCCATGACGTTGTTCAGAGGGGAAGTCTTTTCTCATGACGTCGTTCAGCGGGGAAATCTTTTCCCATGACGAACGTTCAGCGGAGAAATTCTATCTCATGACGTCGTTCAGCGGGGAAATCTTTTCCCATGACGATCGTTCAGCGGAGAAATCCTTTCCCATGACGATCGTTCAGCGGAGAAATGTTTTCTCATGACGTCGTTCAGCGGGGAAAACGTGCTATACAGTTATATGGCTTATTTAGCGAGTTACTATCCGCTCGATGTACAGCACAAAACGGCGAATGCCTAAAGTTTCCATCAGGAAAACCGTGCTAACTGGTGTGTAAGGCTTATTTAACGAGTTACCATCCGCTCGATTCACAAAACGGCTAATGCCTAAACATAAGTGATGTTTCACACTACTAACATTTGCTTGGCCAGAGCAACAGGAACTTAGCACAAATGTGTGAACTTAAGATGACCCTTTAAAACTAATAAGGTGTCTATCCTAAAAAAAACTTATTACCTACGCAGGATTTTCATAACAATAATGTTAATAAACATATATATACTATAGGCTAAACCTAACTGTAACCTAAGTTATACTTAAGACCTAAGTCTTATACTACGCTAAACGCTAGCACATTGTGTGTCTCGTCATCGTAGGAGAGGTGATCCGTCTCTCTACGCGTTATAAACGGACTACGACACAACAACAAAAGAAAATCATCCATAAAATGGAAAGAAAACGACGTGGCTTGTTAAAACGCTACGAAACTCTGATCCCGTGAATTGAACCTAATTTCGGTAATTACGGTTTCCGAAATTCCGTGCCTAAGAACATAACTGCAAAGTGAAATTGTTTCGGTTCTTATTTGTGTTGTGTGTTTGAACAAATTTCCCGCCTAACGACGATAATCAAAATCTACTGGATCGAAACTCCTCTAATAACAGTCCACTTAACTCCTTCCAGAAAGAAACTACTTCCTTGACCACTACGTACCATAACAATGCTTGAACCAAACAAGGTGATAACGGTGTCACTTACCTTACCTTGTAAGCTGTAGTCTCCGGTATTTCTGAACGTGTGGTCACCTCATAAATCAACTCATCCCGGAGCAAGGAGTGATAATAAACTGTGTCAATATCCATTTTTGCACTTAATTATTTATGCAATAAATATTTGAAAAAAACTATAAGTATTTTGATTTAAGCATTTGACCTCCGATCACAAAATTGTATTTTCAATTTATAAACTAACAGTTTATCATTACTTATTTAAAACTATTGTTAGGCAATGTTGTTTTATCACTTATAATATTATGTCATATCTTTGTATTATTTTTATTACACACAACACTATTTATGACCTTTTGTAAACATACAATTCAAAATAAGAATGATTGTAACATAGGAAACCAATATTATTATTATGTATGCTCCATATGTACCATGGCACTGTATTAAATATGCAAATGTACTGCAACAACAACAATACTTGTTGATATTCACTTTCTTAAAACAAGGTAATATTATTCCTATTTATAAATGCTTACTGCCTGTTTGTATGAACAAGCTTATGAATAACCTAACTAAAGGTATAACCTTAAACCTTAGTACACAACAAAAGATACTTAATATAAAACAGTGTTTTCCAAAATAAATATTTGGTAACCTGTTACCAAATAAACAAAACAAGTGCTATAAATTAATAAGTAGGCATTTCCAGACAAACTCCTCCAGAGATTTGATCTGTTTTTTATAAAAACATAACCTAACTTACAGGAAACTTAAATAAGTTTATTTAATTTTTACACAAAATTGTAACCACTGCACGCTGTTACTGTAGTATAAATATAAATATGTAATAAAATATAATTGTACCCCTACAAATAAAATATTTAATTTAAAATTGATTTTAAAATCATTTGAGCAAGATCCGTCACAATTTCAGTTCTTATTT
The DNA here is from genome assembly GCA_949319885.1 of Mecyna flavalis. Lineage (NCBI taxonomy): Eukaryota > Metazoa > Arthropoda > Insecta > Lepidoptera > Crambidae > Mecyna > Mecyna flavalis. Next base: position 5,786,776 of record OX439421.1, on the reverse strand, counting down.
ACTGAAATTTCCTTATGGGCGCCATTTGTAACGATCACCCAGGCAGTAACGGGGACTATGACTTGATAAATCAAAGAAATAAACTTAAATTGAATTTTAGGGTTATGGATTCGTTATGTTACTATATTACTCAAATGATTTTATTAATACTACTTTAATTTAACCAAATTAAACTACTAAAATTACTGGCATCCCGAAGGAAATTAGTGCTAACCCGACGAGTGGGGTTAAAGCGCTAGGGCTAAAAGAACATGGATGTTACCTCGAGGTGGCTTCGGTTACCGACCCATGAAGCTACGCTGTCCTTAGTGTTTAAGCAACCACGCTCCTCATTCCGGGATGGGTTCAGCTACTTCAGTCTGCCCAGATCCTCCAGCAGGATACATCCAAGTCGCCAGCGACCGGAGACGTAGATGAATGATAAACGTGGAACGTTTATAAAAATATAAATTATTTCATTTCAGAATGAAATAACAATTACAAGATTACAATCGATGAAACGATGATTATTTAAATGAATAATTACGATGAATGATTAAATGAACGATGAATGAATAAATAAATGATTAAAGATGAATGAATAAACCCTGAAACAAAAGACCTTTATTAGTCACTTGATCGTACACGACCACGAGGCGTTTCGGAATTCCTCTCAGGATATTCCCACTGGTTTTTTTCGGCTTACCTAGGAAATCCATGATCAGCTCCTTGCTGGATCATTGCAGGATTCCACCCACCATGCCCAGGGGTACAATTCAGCGTGCTGGAAAGACAATACCATGGTAAGCACGTGTCGACATAAAACCAAATCTCGAAATCCTCGGAATTGAACTTACCAGGGTACTTTACGGATGATCATCACTTGATCACTCCATGATTTAGGCCGCACATGGCCAAGTTTCCTGCGAAACCTTCCATTCCTCCTGGAGAGAAATATGCGCACCAGGCGCTTGAGCGGAAGTGCTCAACCCTCTCTGTCAAAACTGACAGGAGGTGAAACGAAGACAATTATTTTATATCGAGGCAAAGACAACGCACAGTCGATGCCAATCGTTGAAACGATACGTGACGATCAATGTTGAAGACAACTAAACAAATGTTTACGAAATAAATATGTATAAATAAAGAAATAATTTAAGATTTCTAATTTGATTATTTTAAGTTTTACAAATCTGTCCGCTACACTGCTGCCATCTATTATCAATCAATCGATTAATATCGAGAATAGAATATCTGTCGTCGAACAAATAATTGATCACTCATGCTAGGTGGCGCTACAAGACTATTTATTTTTTTAATGAGAACGGAGCAAAATTTGTTCCGTTACAGCTATTAAGAATAAGGTAGCAAAACAGAACGCGGAACGGTCAGGAAGGCAAGCGGCGGGGTCATCATCTAGTAAAGTGCCTGCTTCAGCAAATCCAGTGATGTGTTATAACTGTGGAGGGAAAAATCATCGAGCGAGTGCATGCCGAGCGGGTGTGAAATGTTTCAAATGCAATCAGTTTGGCCATGTCAGCACGAATTGTTCCGAGGGCAATGTCCCAGAAACGTCGTCGATAAAACAGTCCCGGCGCAATGATTATGAATCGGCCAATCAGCGAGCGCAAACAAGACAATCGGTAAAGCAGTACGACTCAAGAGCGAATCAGCGGACGTCTTTGTTTGGAACAAGTACAGCGGCCAATCAGAGCAGCGGATCAAGCGGCCATGATGATAATCGCGAAAATGTCATCTTGAATGTAAACAAACATGAAGACCGGCGCAACAAGGCGATAAAAGTGATAAAATTAGGAGACTTTTCTCTAAATGCATTAATTGACACCGGTAGTGACGTTAATCTAATAGCAGAGGACTTGTGGAGAGATTTAAATGTGCCATGCAGTGACGACAATATTAAATTATCGGGTCTTGGACTGTGTACGATAAAGTCGTTTGGAAAATGTTTTGTTACGATAAATATCGATAATCAAAGTTATGCCAATGTAATATTTCATGTGGTTCCAAAAGGGTGTATGCCCTACAAAGTAATTTTAGGGCAGGAGTTTTTAAATGATGTTGTGATGGTAATACGTGAGGGTACAGTGATGTTGTTGGCACAAGATGATGAATGGTTGTCGCGAGTGAATTGTTGTTCGACTAATATTGATGTTGCAGGTCACATTTTAAATAAAGAAGTAAAGATGAGGGTGTTGCAACTGGTGGAAGAATACAAGCCAGTAAAGACGAAAGAGGTGCCTATCAAAATGAAGATTGTGTTGACTGATGAGGTGCCTGTGGCTCAGCGACCGCGCAGACTATCACTCACGGAGCAGAAAATTGTGGAGGAACAGGTAGATGATTGGTTGAAAAATGGAATAGTACGGGTAAGTTTTTCAGAATACTCTAGCCCACTGGTTCTTGTCAAAAAGAAGGACGGCTCAACTCGAATATGTGTTGATTATCGATTAATTAACAAGAAGATGGTGAAAGATGAATTTCCGTTACCAATTATCGAAGATGTGATTGATAAATTGAGAGATAGCAAAGTCTTCAGTGTGCTGGACCTGAAAAATGGTTTTTTTCATTTGAGGATCAGTGAGGAGTCTATACACTATACATCTTTTGTTACACATCACGGACAGTTTGAATTTTTAAGGGCACCGTTTGGTCTGTCGGTATCTCCTAAATGTTTCATGAGATTTGTGACTATCATTTTCAGGGAGCTGATAGCAAAAAGAATTATGACAGTGTTCATCGACGATTTGGTAATTTTAGCTCAATCAGAGAGCGAGGCCGTAGAGAGACTTGAACAAGTCTTAGAGGTTGCTTCACAACATGGGCTCGAGATCAATTGGAAGAAAGCAAAACTTATCAGCCGTGAAATTGAATATTTAGGCCATGTGATTAAGGAGGGGGAGGTCCGACCAAGTCCTGAGAAAGTAGAAGCAGTTTCCAGGTATCCAGAACCTAAGAATGTTAAGCAAGTAATGAGTTTCCTAGGTTTGACTTCTTATTTTAGAAAATATATCAAAGATTATGCAAAGATTGCCAAACCTTTGTCAGATTTATTAAAGAAGGATGTTCCATTTAAATTTGAAGCTGACCAGCAGTGTGCATTTAATACACTTAAGCAGAGGTTGACCAGCGATCCAGTGTTGAAGATATTTAACCCAAGTTTGCCAACAGAACTGCATACAGATGCATCCAGGGATGCATTGGCTGGGATACTGTTGCAAGTGCATGCAGATGGAGGATTGCATCCAGTCTACTATATGAGTCATAAGACAACAGAACAGGAAAGTAAATGTTCAAGTTATGAACTAGAGGCAATGGCAGTAGTAGAAGCTGTGAAGAAATTAAGACATTATTTGTATGGGATACATTTCAAGATTGTGACTGATTGTCAAGCTTTTCAGCTAACTTTAAAGAAAAAAGATTTAACACCAAAAGTAGCAAGATGGGTATTCATGTTGGATGAGTATGATTATGAGATTGAACACCGAGATGGCAGCAGAATGCAGCATGCAGACGCTCTCAGCAGGAATCCTTATGTGGCAGTTGCAAGTTTACAAGATGAGTTAAGATTAAGTCAAGACGCAGATGAAGAGTTATTTGCTATTAAACAGCTGATTTTGAAGGATGGTCATTACAATGATTATTGGCTGGATAATGGAATTTTATATAAAGGTGATGAGAAACATTTAGTTGTTCCAAGAGTAATGGAGAAGGAAATAATTAAGAGAGTGCACCAGAATGGCCACTTTTCCTTAAGAAAAATGAAAGAAGCTATAGGAAAAGATTATTTTATCAAGAATATGGATAAGAAGATAGAAGAAGTGATTTTAAGTTGTGTACCATGCTTACTAGCAACGAGAAAAGAAGGAAAGCAAGAAGGTTATTTGAACCCTATCGACAAGGAAGGGATTCCACTGCATACATTGCATTTGGATCATATAGGACCATTCACTGAGACGAGAAAACAATATAATTACATACTTACAGTGATTGATGCCTTTACAAAGTTTACATGGCTATTTCCTACAAAATCTACATCTAGCGCAGAGGTACTAAATAAGTTAAGTGTGCATCAACAGACATTTGGTAATCCTACCAGAATAATAACAGATAGAGGTACAGCCTTTACCAGTTTAGATTTCGAACCATATTGTAAAGAAGAAAATATACAGCATGTCAAGATTACAACCGGAGTGCCTCGGGGAAATGGGCAAGTAGAGAGAGTTCATCGTGTTTTAGTCAGTGTACTTACCAAGTTGTGCATTGAAGACAAATCCGTTTGGTATAAACATGTGAGTCGTGTTCAAAGAGCGCTGAATAGTACTTACCAAAGATCTATAGATACCACTCCATTTCAGTTGCTAATTGGAAGTAAAATGAGGTGCAAGGAGGATATTGAGGTTTTAAGTCTTCTTCAGCAGGATATTGTGGACAGTTATAATGAAGGAAGAGAAAATTTGAGGATCGAGGCCAAAAAACAAATCCAAATGATACAAGAAGAAAATAGTAAATCATTTAACAAGAGAAGGAAGCCCAGTCATATCTATAAATTAGGGGACCTGGTGGCAATTAAAAGAACTCAGTTTGGCTCTGGGTTGAAGGTGTAGCCTAAGTTCTTTGGTCCATACAAGATTACTAAAATTAAGCGGAATGATAGATATGATGTAGAGAAGGTGTACAGTAGCACTGAGGGTCCTACTAAGACCTCCAGCTCAGCAGATAACATGAAGCAGTGGCCTGGTAAGGATGAATACTAGGTTTTACTTGAATATTTTGTTTTACTATTTTTATTTTTAATTGTTGAGTATGGAAGGGTTTTGTGCCAATAGCACCTCTGTATCCTCAAAGTTTTTGTTTTGTTAAGCGGGTTAGATTAATCCTGAGTTTTGTATTAAAGTAATGTTATTGTAATGCTGTTGGAATAGTTATTTAGTGAACTATTTTGTGGTTTTGTTGTTTATTTTAACCATGTGGTTTAAGAAATGTTAATGTGAGGCAAGTTGAATAGTTAATATTATAAGTTAACTAGCTTATCAGTTATTGATGTTAATGAGTTAATTAACTAAGTATTAAGGTGTTAATTTTGGTTGGTTATGCATTTGGGTGATGTTATTCAATTTGGTTAGGGAACTGTTTTGTTGATAATGTTTAAAGTTAAATAAAACAAAGATCTGTTTTTTGTATTTATACTTAAGATGTTGTATGAGTGTTTAATTAAGTAATAGTATTGTATAATGTTGTATAATGAATGGATGGTTCATGAGGAAGGGTATTGTATGAATAGATGAGCGATAGGTATCTGAGGGCAGATACGATTGCAGGATGGCCGAATGTAGGATTGGGTGATTGAAGCATGTTAGAAGTGTGAAAAGGAATGTAATTAAGTGCGTGAAAAGGAACGTAGACAAAAGAGTGAGAGGGAATGACAGGTGTGAAAGGGAAGGGAGACGAATGGCGTAAGACGAGAGGAAAAGAAAAGACGGAGTGAAAAGACGCAAGATTTATTGATAAGACGAAGAGAAATTAAATATTGGTTTGAAGAAAAACTGCTTTTCACTGTCCGCAATCCGACCCCACATACATATAAACACCCAGACCGATACAAACAGACATGTTCATGCACACAAATGTTTGTACCGTGCGGGGATCGAACCCGCGACCTTTGCTGTAATAGCCAACTTCTCTACCATTACACCAAATGGCTCGTCAATTTGGTAGTGACCCAGGGGTCGTGGGTTCGAATCCCACCCAGAATTTTGAGTGGTAATTTGTGTAAGATCTTCAACTCCTATAATGCTTTATGTACTAACTTTAGCTTCTAATTTTGCATCATAATATGATACAACAAATATTATTTGTTTCTTTATTAAAAATAATTTAAATTTTAAATTGAAACATTTCAAATAATTTCAATGCACATAAAACATAATATAATGATATAGAAATATTACAAAACCTCTTCAAGGTTCAAATACAACAATACAAAAATACAAATTAGAAAAAATATTTTAAAATTATAATGCTTAAATTAAATATTGATAAGTTCCGAAATAATTATAATGAATTAGTTTTGTAATTAGAAATACTAAGTGCCTGTCAATCATAGGTTACGATACGATCCTAAACTATACGAATTAAATTATCAAACTAGTCCCAAACTTTGCTTAGCTTGTACTTGTATCGAAATAAACATTTAGGTGGTTGGAATTGGAAACATTATGGTGAGGAATCTATGTAAATATTAAACTCAAAGGTGACTAACTGACTGACATAGATATCTATCAACGCACAGCCCAAACCACTAGGACGGATCGGGCTGAAATTTGGCATGCAGGTAGATGTTATGACGTAGGCATCCGCTAAGAAAGGATTTTGATCAATTCCCACGGGAACGGGAACCACGCGGGTGAAACCGCGGGCGCCCGCTAGTAAAATATATTCGTATTATTTCAAGTCCAGATAATACATTGAAGAGTCTGCCACTTGAACCTACTTGTCAACAACTTGTAGCATGCGCCGCCATATTGGCTTTAGTTCTAAATTGTACCGCTAGATGGTGCTACAATATTCAGATATGTGAACACGGCTGATCCGCGGTGAAGAGATTTTTTTTCAAACAATCACCCTCTGCTGCCGGTCCCGGTAGCGTCACTCTGGTTTCCCTTCAAAACGCATAAATCTTTCGCCTTTTACTAAAGATTTCCGTGGAGGGGAACACTCAAATGAGTCTTAAACTATTTTTGAAGCCCTGTAGTAATACAGGGTAAATTATTCAATTAATTGTAACTTAAGAAAATAAGTGTATGTAATTTACACTAATTACATATGTAATATTTTTTAATATTTAATTAATTTATATAATTCACTTTTACAAATACAATTTATTGTTATTGAAATTATTATACAAGTATCATCTTTTGTATCAAATAGCAAACGCCAACCAACTGTATCAGTCTTAATTATAAAACCTAATGCAAATTGTGGTTACAATAATAATAATAATAATCATTTATTTCAGGCAATATTTACATACAGAGATGTTAAATATATATAAACAGAGACCCATATCATAAATACCTTATAGTCTAACATACATATTAATAACATTATACAAAATTAAATTTATATAATTATTATATGGTTAAAGATATTTATTTCCTCTAAAAGATTTACAATAAATCACTTACAGAGAAACAACAATGGTTATGCTAATATATAATAAAAATAAATTAATACTAATATCCATCAGTATTTCTGGACCTAACTTACCAGATTTAACCTTTTGAACGCCAAGCTACGAACGAACTGTCGTGTCCTGAACGCCAGAGCTAGGTTTTAAACATATTTATTTCATATTTTTAGAGGCAGGGTTTTTGTCAATTATATGACTTTGGCGCCCAAAACTTTGCCATCGGCATAGCTTAACGCGGAATAAAAAAAATTGGTTGCCTGTAAAGTCGGTATACGGGCGAAAGTTTTACGTGACAACGACTTTTTATGTCTGTCTCTCTCGCTCTTAGGCGGACGCGTGCCTCTCACTCGCTCTCATTGTGAGCGCATAACGTGAGCGGAGCATAACGCAGTTTCTTGAAGTGTCACCCGGCAAACCAATTTATAAGACGTTGTCACGTCAAAAGAAACTTATGTTTTAAACCACTATCTTAAGTCCTGTCCTTTTCCAACGTCAAGTAACTGATATAAGTGTTTGATCAGTTGCCCAAAGAAATAGTTGACCATTTATTTATAATTTAAAAATATAGTCACTGGAAAAAATATAAAACATTTAAGGATTAAATGTAGAATGTCCTAAGATATTTCTCTATTTATTACAGGTATGTGTGCAGCGAATGTGGCAAGAGGTTTGCCAACAAGACTCGCCTAAAGGACCACGTCGATTGGGACCATCTCCAGAATTTTGTGCACACCTGCAATCTATGCCAGAAGGTGAGTACCAGTTCCGTGAGGGAAATAATCTTGAGAAAACCTTTATCTTGGTAAAAATTATAAGCCTATTATTGTCCCACTGCAGGGCAAAGGCCTCCATCCTTGAAATCAAGTTATCGCTACAATGATGGGTACTGGCTTAATCACCACGCTTGCCAAATGCGGATTTGTGATCAAAAACTCGAGCTGTGTCCGAAAAAACCGACACAAGGTTAGCTCGACCCGGGAATTGAACCCAGGACCCCACGATCTCGGCCCGGTAAGATGATTAAAAATGCACAATAACCGTAGGCTAGCGAGTACTTGGGCCTTTTCCCTGCCTCTGTTTTTAATGAACTAAATTAATATTGTCTCTTGTTTTATTTCCAGGTTTTCAAGAGTCACACATCCCTGTATTTGCACACGCAAGTGGTCCACAAGAAGGACAGCGCCGAGCATCTGTGCGACCACTGCGGGAAACACTTCCCGGTAAGTTACAATAAATTAAATTAAACACCAGTTTCCCCGCTGTTAGATAAGATTTTGAAAGTTTATGGGAAACTATATGAAAACAGCATAATATTAAGCCTTAATAAATAATTTTGGTTAACCAATTTGGTCTTAGGAGCCGTCCATTAATCACGTAAGGCTCGAAACGGGGGGGACGGGTCACGAAAAAAATCACGAAATATCACAAGGGGGGGGGGGAATGGGGTGTACCTAGTAATATATCACAAAAAAAGTTATTTTTATATTTTACTTAACGTTTAACTAACCTTTTAATAATTGTTATATTTTAACACATTCACCGCCACGTTCGAATTAATTCGACGAATACGACATTCTCGAAATGGATACGAATTAATTCGTCAAATACGATCGATGATGTTTAGGAAATGGACACAAAAATATTTGTCGTATTTCGTTTCGATTATTGCAGAGTAAGAAATGAATTAATTGATGTAATTTAAACAAATTCTTTTTTTGTTGTATTTTAAGGAAATTAATTATTATTTGTTATATTTACAGAATCAAGCCAAACTTCGCAGTCACATCTTAGCTCTACACAGCGCATCGGCCCCGTACAAGTGCGGCGTCTGCCTCGCGCGGTTCAGCTGGCACTCCTGCCTCAGCCGACACGCGCGACGAGTGCATAGAGCACGGGATTAAACACGGTTACCAAACTTACCACGCTTACCAAACAAGTGTGCGGTTCATTTAGTGGGACGACCGGAATTATTTTCTTTTCACTTCCCATTCGTCCCACTGAACTTGCTGGTGGGACGAACGGGAATACAAATTAAGTATATTATTCAATTCCCGTTCGTCCCACTGCACAGTGTGTTATTTTACCTCAAAATGACCACCTCATGGATTATCACGGAATTCGATAGAGCTTTGCATTCTAAACACAGGAGTAAAACTCCCACTAATCTCACTACAATAGTTTTGGAGAAAATCTGGATTGAAATTTTGTGTCCCATAATTCGAAAAAAATGAAAAAAATTATTTGCGTCGGAATTGTTACAGTTATTTTATTACTTTAAATGCATTTCGAAAGGTCTTATTTTAAGCCATATTATGAGTTATCTTGGGCTGCGGTAGGGCTCGTAACAACTAAGAAATAAGTCATTTTGTGTTTTTCGTTTTTAATTTTTTGTGATCTTGTTATGCAATATTAGAAAGTGCAAATTGCTTTAAAATAAAGCTAATGATATAGACTACCTTCATAAAAAATTAGAAGCACTAACTCCGTGGAAGATCCGAAATATCAAGACTTAAATTTTGCGGGACAGTGTCCCGCAAATGATTGAAGTTTGTTGATTTCGCTTTTTTTTTCTAAATATTAATTTCTTTATTCATAAAACTTTTTTGACCACGAAATAATGGTACAAAAGGCGGACTTAACTCTTAAAGCATTCTCTACCAGTCGACCTTAGGGAAAAACTGGAAAACGCTTGAATGCGGCAAAATGTTATACTTTTTATATTCAGTATTGGACTATATCTGTCATAAATAATTAAGTATGGTAGAAATCCACCTTAATGTAAAATAATTTAAATAATCTTACTTTGCAATTTTAAGGGTAATTGCCGATTTTATTGCCTTTGTTTTGGAAAGTAACATAATTATCTTTAAAAGTATATTCTACTTAGTATTGTTCTTGTCACTTTTTGCCGCATTCAAGCGTTTTCCCGTTTCCCCCCAAAGGTCGACTGGTAGAGAATGCTTTAAGCGTTAAGTCCGCCTTTTGTACCATTATTTCGTGGTAAAAAAAGTTTTATGAATAAAGAAATTAATATTTAGAAAAAAAAGCGAAATCAACAAACTTCAATCATTTGCGGGACACTGTCCCGCAAAATTTAAGTCTTGATATTTCGGATCTTCCACGGAGTTAGAGCTTCTATTTTTTTATGAAGGTAGTCTATATCATTAGCTTTATTTTAAAGCAATTCGCACTTTCTAATATTGCATAACAAGATCACAAAAAATTAAAAACGAAAAACACAAAATGACTTATTTCTTAGTCGTTACGAGCCCTACCGCAGCCAAAGATAACTCATAATATGGCTTAAAATAAGACCTTTCGAAATGCATTTAAATTAATAAAATAACTGTAACAATTTCGACGCAAATAATTTTTTTCATTTTTTTCGAATTATGGGACACAAAATTTCAATCCAGATTTTCTCCAAAACTATTGTAGTGAGATTAGTGGGAGTTTTACTCCTGTGTTTAGAATGCAAAGCTCTATCGAATTCCGTGATAATCCATGAGGTGGTCATTTTGAGGTAAAATAACACACTGTGCACTGGTGGGTCGAAGCTTGGTGGGACGAACGGGAATGAACAGCACTCTTGCCTTTGCCGACAAGCGCGGCGAGGCTTACCATTTACCTACCAGAAAGAGGTACCGGGTAGTGGATAGGTGGTGAGGCGAGACAAGTGTACAGAGAACGGGATTAGCCATAATATGCTTACCACATTTTGTCCATGAAGAAAGATAAAATTAGCAAAAGATTGTAAAAATAAGTATACATAATAAACCAGCAGTATTATTTTTTAGTCATGTAATAAAACTTTGTATTGTAATGCATTTATTAATTATTAAGGTCAATATTTTGCTACAAATGAATAAATTATGAAAAATATATTGTCTTTTATTAAAAGTTTATTAATTTGACTACCAAAAGAATTTAACATTAGTACTTAAATAGTAAAAGGAAAATATTTGCAAGATTCATTCTACTATCTGGTTCAAATGCTATTAGGATACGACCTTTTGGAGTTGGGTGACGCGACAGTGATGACTTACACACACAGGTAAATAATGCGTTGCTATTGGTTGCTTACGTTACGGACAAGCGCAGTTGACGTCATTTTTCGCTCTATTCCAAAAAGTATTTTTCTAATAGCATTAGAATCGGATAGTATCATCTACGGTTCTTTCTCAGTATCTTCAATAAGTTGCACTTTCTTCTGCGGGGTGAATATCTTATGCACCCGCTTCCGATGCGTGTAGAGAGACGCACTCTGCCTAAAAGTGCATCCGCATATTTCACAGGACAACGGCCTCTCGCCAGTGTGAATGAACTCGTGTTCACGAAGAGTTTTCTTTTCCTGTAAAAATATAAATGGTGAAATAACGAGTTAATTTGGAATATCTTTTGAAATATAATATTTTGGTTACCGTTAAATTAAATTTAATTATTTATGGCTTGATTCTTAACCACCAGAAATTGTATCATTTGTCGTGTCCGCCAAGCACACTGTAAATCTAAATTAAGCAAAGTTTTGAACGATTTATTTATTTAAAAATGGACAAGAAAATATAATCAATTTAATATTTGTCGGATTAATCCGACTGTGGCGGTCAAAGGGTTAAAAACTATCAATACTGTATAAATAAAATCAATGTAAATTATTATGTATAAAATCAATGCAATTAAATAATTATAATAAAATAATATCGATACTATTTCAGTGTCTGCCGATCTTTGCGCTATCGATATTTTTTAAAATAATTTTTATATACACTTAGAAACACCCCGACAAATGTTCGTACCGTGCCGTGCGGGAATCGAACCCGCGACCACTAGTGTAGCCGATTCTCAACCTTATCAATAAATCGGTTGTCAAATTAATATTTTGCATTCCTACGGGAAAATCTTCCACGGGAGTAAAGCCGCAAGCAATGCAAGCATTCAACATCAGTATGTACTATGTTGAATGAAGGAATTATACGAGTCATTAGGAATGGCCGATACAAATCGTATATAGATATTAAATCGTATATCAGGCCAATATCGTAAAATCCGATATCGCTGCGTATCCAAACTATATATTTGGTGATACACGATATTGCTGGATCGATGCGATGCGTCTCGATTTGATATCTAGCTCGATATCCAAGACCTATCGATAAAGGATATTAAACCGTATCGCGTTGCGATACGAGCTAAAGAAAGGATTTGTGAGTGAGTGAAATAGCATTAGTCGTGTTTTCGTACAATTCTAAACCTTATTGTATAAGAATAAGGTTGTTTCAATACTTTCTTGTGTATTTTGACACATTTTTATTAGACCTTATTTTGTCAGCAATAAGATGCATTTTCGATTTGCAATTTTACGTAACTCTCACGGACCTTCGTCCTTGAACTCATAGCATTGGTGATCCATTTCTAACTTTTGTTATTCTATTAATAGATTCGATGGTTGGTATTATTAAGTTTATGTATTTCATGCTTTTAGTTACTACTAATGAGTTCTGCATTAATAAACATCGTATTTAGAAGTTCTAAATACGATCTTTATTAATGCAGTACTTACTGAAACAAATAACTAAGTAAATACTATTAAAGCATCCTTAATACACCTAAAGTAACTAATCGAGTCAGTTTTAAGAAATAAATCACAATGAAAATATCGTGTCATGATACAATATCTAGTTTCAGAACACATCGTTTTATAGGTTTAGTGTAACCAAATACAGTCCGATACTCCGATACACCAATATATATTTTCACAGTCCGATACTCCGATACACCAATATTATATAGTTTCAAATAATATATAGTTTCAGAATCCGATATCAGATGTCAATATATAGTTTCGATTCGATATTGTAAAAATCCGATATTACCCACTACTACGAGTCATGCGTTCATGACATTAAAACTTGATTAATTGATATGTATTATTAACCCTGTATTGCTACAGGGCTTCAAAAATAGTTCAAGACTCATTTGAGTGTTCCCCTCCACGGAAATCTTTAGTAAAAGGCGAAAGATTTATGCGTTTTGAAGGGAAACCAGAGTGACGCTACCGAGACCGGCGGCAGAGGGTCATTGTTTGAAAAAAAATCTCATCACCGCAGTTCGGCCGTGTTCATATCTTTGAATATTGTAGCGCCATCTAGCGGTTCAATTTAGAACTAATGCCAATATGGCAACGCATGCTACAAGCAGGGTAAGGCAGGGTTGTCTTACGTCAGTGATGGCATTTTTTTAATGATTGTTGTGACTTTGTGACAAATGACATTCATTACTGACATCTTCGAAACCAAATGTTTACTTTGAGCATGGAATTAATATTATCTATGTAACTTTGAGATCCAGTGAAAAATTGTCAAGAATGCATAATTTTAGATCTATTTTTATGATTTTCAGAAACTATTCAAGTGTATAAATGTGATGTTGTTGTTGAGTGAAAGTGCGATAGGTTATGTGCATATTTTTCTAGTTGTTTTTTGGTTATTTGCGTATTTCGTTTCATTTGAGAATGTATTCAACTATTTTGTGAAGCATTCGTTCAATAATGATTAACATTTAGATGTGCGAAAGGGTGTTCTTTTAATAATAAAAACTACTGTCTACTACCCATACAAATACACATTTATAGGTTATGAATGACCATAACAACAATGAATGAATAATAGTTTTAACGATAGATTTTAGTCTTTATTTGTACTATTAAATGAAATGAAAAATGAAATAATTTATTCTGCAATTTTCAATGCCTGTTGAGAAAAGAAATGTTGCAAAAAACAACAGTTTGCCTTTTTTTAAAAATAAGTTACATATCACAAACATTTTAATAGTAACATAAAATAATAAATTATGATCATAAAATTGTAAAAAACATGTTTGTGGCAGTCAAAGTGTTAAATAAGCCAGATTTACCACCGTTAGATAAGTTTATGATAAATTATCTGTCAGAATCTCTCAGAATACAGATGTCCATGACGCCGTCCGTACTATTAAAATGGACAAAATTGCTAAGAATGTATACTAAAATGGCTAGTCTTCCCAAAGGCCAGTTTTAAAAAGATTGACGTGCAAAAGTATTTTTTAAAAATCTATTTGCAGAATAAATTATTTCATTTCTTTAATGAAAATATATAATGGTAAGTGATGACTGACTACCGCCCATGGACACCAAAGACTAAGTATAAGGTGTGTTGCCCGCCTAAGAAATGGGAAATATTTAAGTGTATATCCAAAAGGCTTAAAAAAAGGCTGAAACGTGCACCAAAATAAACCAAGGCACACCAAAGGTTAGGTTAGGTTAGCAATTAATTTTTTTTGGTGCATGTTTTAGCCTTTTTTGGTGTACGTTCAGCCTTATTTTGGTGTACGGTTAAATACAAGCCCTTAGAAATATGAAAGGAAGGTGAAAACATTGAGCGACGTTTCCTGGTGAAGTGTAAAACGCAGTGGTCGCTTATTACCCGGCGGGCTGAATAAAACTAGTTAACTCACCCGGAAAGCCTTCCCGCACTGTTGGCAGACCTTGTCCCTGGCCTGTTCCTTCACTCCGTCGTGAGCGCGGCGCACGTGTCTCGTGATGCACCGAGGAGTCGCTAGGGCCTGTGACCAATATAAGATTTTTAATGGTGGCTATTTTGAATTGGTGCCGAAGTAGAGCTGGTGGTTTTTTTGGGGAAAAACCGGGTTGAATGCCTATCTCTATATAAAAAAAATAAAATAAAAATTGCTTTATTTTTCACACATGTTAAAAACACGGTCACAATTTTGAGGTGAAGTAATTAAAATCTAACAGGTGACTGAGCCGTTTCCAAAATGTGCGAACTGGAGCCTAAACTAGGGCGACCCTGTATTTCAGGCCTCTATGCCGAAGTAAAGATAAATAAATGTTGACTGGTAGAGAATGCCATTAGGCATTAGGTCCGCCATGTGTACTCTTGATTGTGCATTAAAATTTAGATAGATAAACATTCCAATATTGTTAGATACGATTTTCGTTTTGACGCACAATGATACTGCCTAAGTGCCTACTTAATAAACTCTTATGCGAGCGTGAGTGAAAATTTATTTTCGTCTATAATATGTAGAGGGCATGTTTAAGAAAAAATAACATAATGTAAAAAAAAATACACAAAAACAACATTATTTGACTTACTACGAGTATATTGTTATGTAAAATGTCTATAAATAGAAAAATATACAAGATAATTAAAGAAAGAACTACAACAATGGTTGTTTTATTGCCACTAATAAGAGTTTCTAGAATGGGTATTTATTATGTCTTAGTGTAAGTTCATTATTTTGTAAGCATTCCAATAGTCGTAAATATGTACCTATGTGCTCCAATTTTTGTAACTACCATTATAGCAAATAAATTTAATGATTCTTATGCTTCAACTTCACCAACCCGCACTAGGCCAGCGTGGTGGAGTATGGCCCACACTATCTCACAATTGAGATAAGGCCTGTGTCCCAGCAGTGGGAACGTATATAGGCTGATGATGATGCTTCAACTTTTTTTTAAAAAATAACCGAAACGAGACATTTTATTTTAATAGTATACCTTTCCACAGATGGGGCATTTATGTTGTGTCTTCCCCATGTGTTGGTAGTTCATGTGGTCGCGTAGCTCCCCGCGAGACCGGTACCCCTTGTCGCACATCGAACATTTGTACCTGGAACAAACACAAAATAGTATAAGCTTATTAATGACCCTTCAGGGCAAAAATTCCATTTAAATCATTAAAAAAAACATTTTTTTTAGACAAAACCATTTTTTTAGAAAAAACCGTTTTTTTAAGAGACCTATCACATCTCGACTGTGATTTTTGCATAAAATGGCCAACTTTGGCGTTATCGATCTCAGAAACAAAAATACATTAACAATAATGACTTATTAAATAGTGTAGAGTATCTATTGGAATAGTTTGTAGCGGCCTTGCTTTTTCGAAATTTTGCTTAACTTTTTAATTGAACCCAAAATTGCAGAGAAAGATTTTCATAAAATGCGCGAAGGCACATTTTTAAGCTCCTGGATTGAACTACTGTTCTGAGCAAATTAAATAAAAAAAATAGAATGTTATCTCTTATATAGTCGTATAGTTCTTAGCGGCCTCGGATTTTTAAATATTTTTGGTTTTATATATAAAAAAACATCTAGTCTTAAAGCAAAAATCTTCGAAAATCGCTTTAAGTTAACTGTGAATTTCTCCTTTCTACGACAACACAATTAGGCAAAATATATACCAAAATAATTGTTACATCATGAGGAATGAAGATTTTATAATTTTAAACCATTCATTTATTATCCTATTTTGATAATAACATAACTGCAAAATAACTACAAAATGCGATGCGCTGGCCGTCCGAACTCAGTACTGCGCGGAGCGCTCTCGGCGTTGGACCTATGTCGAATTTTTTCGCGCCAGTACGATCGAGCGAGCGTCAGTGTATAGTGCGACCACCAAGTTTTCATCACGTAAGTATAATTACTTTTAGTGTGTGTTTTATATTGAATCTCCTACTCAAAACAAAATAAGGGCCTCCATAAAGTTTTTCTCAAATGTTGATTTATAAACAACTCGTAAGTTGATCACTGACAAAATAAAGTACCCACTATCACTTAGTAGGGATTATTCCGGACTGCCTCTACTAAGTCTGCCACCAGTAGGGGCAGTCGAAACTTTTTAGTTCCGTCTGCCCCTAGTAGGGCCTTATTTAGATAGGTAGGAAGGGCTACCCCAGTAGATGCCTATATTATGTACCGTACGAATGCGGACTTGTTTTTGAGAGTATATTTTTGCGCGACAAGACGCGACGACGCGACGATTTGAAGAGTAGCTGTCCAATTATATTATCATTATTATTTCAAAAATTTCGGAAAACAAATGCATGTCGAGAAAACAAATGAATGTCGGGAAAACATTGTTTATTGATCTGAAGTAAGAAAAACAGGTGCAAGCGATTTTCGACCTTATCGACATTTACCAAAATAATGGATTTTAATGAACCAGCAAAGGTAGTCAACAAGCGGTTGCGAAAAAGCAACAAAATTTTAAATGTCAATAAGGTTGAAAATCGCTTGCATCTGTTTTTCTTGTTTGTCTATTTATTTGAAGTAAAAAAAACAGGTGCAAGCGATTTTCAACCTTATTGACATTTAAAATTTTGTTGCTTTTTCGCAACCGCTTGTTGACTATCTTTGCTGGTTCATTAAAATCCGTTATTTTGGTAAATGACGATAAGGTCGAAAATCGCTTGCACCTGTTTTTTCTTACTTCAGATCAATAAACAATGTTTTCCCGACATTCATTTTGTTTTCCGAAATTTTCACACATTGTATTAAATGGATTGCTCTTTTTTGAAATAATAATAAGAAAGAGTTGATCTCTGAAAAAAAAAAATTAAACCGACTTCAAAAAAAAAAACAAAAAAAAAACTACCTAAAAACACTGAAAAGCAAAAAATAATTTTAATAAGACATTCATCAAATGCGCTTATTGTCTAAGCCTATTAATAACATTAAATTGTATTTACGTGCTAGGTAGGTACCTACTAATCTGTTTGAAGTCGGTGCCAAGCCAAATAGTAGGTACCCAGACTACGTACCTACGTCCGCGGATTATTTGTAACCCTGTATAATACATAAATTATTAGGTATGTATCATTTTTCATTACTTTTGGCTTGTCACCGACTTCAAACAGATTAGTAGGTACCTACCTAGCACGTAAATACAATTTAATGTTATTAATAGGCTTAGACAATAAGCGCATTTGATGAATGTCTTATTAAAATTATTTTTTGCTTTTCAGTGTTTTTAGGTAGTTTTTTTTTTGTTTTTTTTTTTGAAGTCGGTTTAATTTTTTTTTAAAAAAGTTTGTTTATTTTTCTATTTTTAGTGTGAATAATACGTAGGAGTGAGTAAAACTCTCTCATAATATTGATAACGAAAATACGAGTAAAATAGTAGAATTGTATTATTTGACAATATTAGGTATTCATTAAGTGTTCAGCACCATTCAGTAGACCAACTAAAGATGCAGCCCGCAAGAGGGACATAAGAATTAAGAAGTCGTACCCTTTAGCTTCCATCATCATAGTTGTACCTTCCATCATCAGCTTAGCTCCAAAAGTACATGAAATACAACTAACGGTCCACATATTCCTACAACACTGAAATAATTATCCCCTAACTCCTAACCGTTAAGGAGTTGTACCTTCCATCATCAGCTTAGCTGCAAAAGTACATGAAATACAACTAACGGTCCACATATTTCTACAGCACTGAAATAATTATCCCCTAACTCCTAACCGTTAAGGAGTTGTACCTTCCATCATCAGCTTAGCTGCAAAAGTACATGAAATACAAATAACGGTCCACATATTCTTACAATACTGAAAGAATTATCCCCTAACTCCTAACCGTTAAGGAGTTGTACCTTCCATCATCAGCTCATCAACATAAAGTGATGTCTATAGGACGCAAAAACTTAAATGGCTTCAGAAAAAACAAGTAACGCGTAGTGTGCGCCTATAAAATTTGAGGTTTGCCCTTGATTTTCCCGGGATCCCATCATCAGATCCTGACATAGTGACAATGGGACCACCTCGGAACTATGCACTTTCAAATAAAAAAAGAATTATTTAAATCGGTCCACAATTGACGGAGAAATCGACGGACATACATAAAAAAAAAAAAAAAAAAAAAAAAATACATACAGTCGAACATAGAACCTCCTCCTTTTTTGAAGTCGGTTAAATAATAATAATTGGACAGCTACTCTTCAAATCGTCACGTCGCGTCGTCGCGTCTGGTCGCGTCTGTTGTTACCTCAGAACTCTGTAATTATAAACCGTTTTCTTTTTTTTTTTCATTTAGAAACATTTAAGTCCATATTGGTCCCGTTGTCATTACAATCCAGTTATGATGACGGGATCCCCGAGGAACTAAGGGAACTTCTCAAACATTATAGGGGCACATACCTACAAAGATTTTAATATTTTTAGCTACAAATCAAGCATTTGCATTCAGAAAGTATCATTTGGTGTGGTAGAACTAAATAAGAAGACCGCAGATGGCCATCCGAACATATTCGGCAATATAGGCAGATATTATTTGATGACTGATTTGGAAAAACAAATACCGCTTTCGGTAATTTTAATAACTATTCAAGCATTTACATACCAGTTAATATTATTATTGTAGTGGAAGTCCAAAAGTTTTTTTTTTGTGCCAGATGTGCAATTTGAGGTCGGTTGTTTTGTCAAAATTATTTGAGTTTACAAAGCTTTTTATGTTGTTAAATTATTCTTTATATTCATTTCGTTATTTTCAGCATGGGTCGAAAAACACAAAACACAAAAAAAAATTCAATTAATGTAGACGAACCGCCAATAGCAGAACTTGAGGAGATAATTAATGCTAGGACGATAGAAACAGAATCTGAGAATGTAAGTATGAATGAACCCAAGAATTTTGAAGCTGTTATTCTATTTTCATATTTTATTAATAAAAATAATTGTTTCAGGTGACAGATTACGTAGTTCTGCCTTTTTGCAGTTTGGACTGGTCCGGACTATTAATGAAAGTAGTTAGAGTTCCACGGAACGATAACTTTTGTAACATCGAGATGTTACCCAAATTGACACGCTTTTACTACGAGTGTCTGCTCCCAGAAATAGTCAACTCTCGAAAATCGATGCCATTTAGGCATATAGTATTCTAATCTAAACAAATGTTTGGCCTCGTTTGACTCTGTAATAAAAACACTGTCTTTTTAATGCTTTTTCACACCAAAATACCTACTTAGTTACTTTATGGTGTTTTATACTAACCATGTAAATTGTCATAAGTTTTATTCTAATCTAAGCTATAACTTTTATCTAAAACGAAAAACGTCCTTTGCTAGATAAATGACAAGGTAATAAAATAAATTTAATTTTTAACAAATATTATCTGTCTCATTTATGATATCATCTTCATATTATAATCTGTTTCTTCACCTACTAGATCCATGGCACAAATGTGCGGGTATAGCGATAACGATTATTCCATAGAAACAAATCAACAAAACTTGGGAAAAGTATCATAATGGTTTGGTCGTTATTTCAACACAGTATTGTGGTCACGTGACCAATGAGTTGTCAAAACATGTCAAATGCCTATTCTCGCAGAGTGGAAATTTGTAATAGGCCTCTTAAGAAAAACCATTTTTTTTTTAGAAAAAAACCATTTTTTTTTAGAAAAAACCTATGTTTTTTCTTCCTTCGATTTAGACTACACAGTGATAAACAAGGTATTATACTAGGGTACCAGATCAAACAAAAACAATTTTTTTTCTTATTAGAAAAAGTTTTTTCTTTGTCTCGATAAAAAAAATTATTCCTCGTATTAACCCTTTCACCGCCACATGTCCGATAATTTTTTTTTTTGTGTCTAACTCAAATTCAATAATTTATTGCGTTTTTTTAATGAAAAAGAGAGACAAACGAGTAAGTGTGATACCTGATAATTACAAAAAAAATTGTGTCTAACTCAAATTCATTCGTTTATTGTTTTTTTTATGCAAGAGAGAGACAAACGAATAAGTGTGACACATAAAATTACTAAAAGAAATAAACAAAAATACATGTCTAACTTGTAAGTATGTTAGCGTGTTGTTAGCGTGTTGACTCTATACTTGAGGTGGTGTCCTAATAATTACTAAAAAAATAATTACTAAAAACATGTCTAACTTGTTAGGCGTGTGGTTAGCGTGTCGACTCGTGTACTTGAGGTGGTGTTCATACGAGGCGTTGCTGGCGAAGCGCTTGTCGCACTCGACGCAGACGCGTGACGCGCGCGCGGTGTGTATGCGCGCATGCGCTGCGGCTAAGTCTACGCGCACTTGCTTGCCGCACTGCGCGCACGGGCGGCGGGGGAGGGGGGCGCGGTGGCTGCTGGAATGAACAGTGCTATAAGTGTAAAAAAACAATAAAAAAAGTAATTTTTTTTTTTTTTTAAATATTTTTTTTTTTTATTAATAATTGTATGCTTGTCTATTAATATATAATATATTATTGCGCAATGTCAATTAAAAAAAGGTAAAAAAAAAATGTTATTTCACCCTTTTTATTGATTTTTTTACCGCATTTCTGGCACGCACACTTGGGCAGACGAACCAAGTGCAGACGGCAACGTTAAGGCTAATGTCATGGTTGTATAGCCAATTAAAATAGAGAAAAACTTTTTTCAAATTAATTACTTGCCGCACTACCAGCATGATATGTTATCAAAAAAATCGGTCCGATTTAGGATTCACATCCAAGACTCCGTATACTCACAGTTCGTGCCTCGTCAGGTTGTTCTTGAAAGCGAACCGTTTGTCGCACGTCGCACACTTGTATCCTTCCCTGTGCGACCTCTGCACATGCTTCCAACGAAGATTCTTGTTTCTGCAATTGATATTTACTTATTTATTATTATTATTATCAGCTAGCGCCCGCCACCGCGGTTTCACCTGCGTAATTTCCGTTGTCAATTACCCCCTCCTTCCCCCCACATTTCTGGGATCAAAGTACCCATGTCACCCGGGGATAGTGTAGCTATCCAACAGTGAAAAATATGTAAGTGAAATGTGATTTCTTATGAGAAATAAATATTCTTTAACCCTAACAGTGAAAAAATTATTCAAATCGGTTCAGTAATTTCGGAGCCTATTCAATACAAATAAACAATGAATTCTTTCCTCTTAATAATCATAGTATAGATTTTATTTATTCATTTGACATAAAAATAGTGTTGATATTAATACTTTTGATACAACAGTATTTAAAAATATATTTCTTCATTTATTTAAAACAGACTCACTCGAAATATTTATCACACTCAGCACATTTGTACCCAAAGGGGGTCCGTTTGTCCCTCATGGCGAGGCTGCGGCGTGGTTTTGATCCAGGGTTAACTATTCTGGAGGTTTTACGGGGACCCTGTAACAGATACATTTACCTTTCACTTGCCAATGTCATTAAAGTTTTACCAGGTGGTAGGTTCCTGTACTGGGCCGTCTAGGGTACCACCGCAGTACCAGATATTTTCCCTTGAAATAGAAGTGTGTCAAGTCAAGCACTTCTGTGTTTCGGGGAAAGGGCACTGAAGCCAGTGAAATTACTGGGTATATGAGACCTAATAACTGTCGTCTCGGTGTAGCGGGCGCAGGGCGGTGCCAGACAGTAACTGCTTAGTTACTGTTTGACACTGAACTGTCTAAGGGCAGACGTGGCGCTTACCATCAGGTGAACGATCTGCTCGTCTTGTTACACATTGCAATAAAAAAAAGTAAATAAAAAAAATATATCCTCATAAACGCCAAGCAACGAACGCACTGTCGTGTCCTGTACGCCAGAGATGGGTTATTCTTTATTGTCGAATGTCAGGAAAAAATACCAAAAATTTTTAACATATTTATTTCATATTTTTAGAGATAGGGTTTTTGTCAAGTATCGTTGGCGCACAGGGCCTGCAGGTGCTTGTCAAGTATAGAAAGAAAGAAATAAAGAAAGAAAAATCATTTCTTAGATTTTTTAGTATAAACGACTTTGGCGTCCAAAAGGTTAATAACTATATGCGCACCTTTCTTCTTACAGTGTTTTTATGTTCAATAGCATGTCTTTCTATCTCCGTCACACCTCCCACCGCTCCGCAGACTCGGCACTCGCCGACACAGTAGTGTGCAGTTCGATGCTCGGCCAGACCACTCTGAGGCGTGTACGAGAGACATATGTCACACTGTATGTGGTTCTCTTTCTGTAGAATGTTATAAACTTAAGTATTTATTTTGCAACTTGATTTACAATAAAATTATTTTGCTTGTCAAAAATATTTCGTCCCTCAACAGTGTAACTCATCAGATAGCCGTCGAACGAGTGCCAAGATGTCTGCCGGACTCTGTACGTATTTACAAAAAAAAAATGTAAGTAACGTTTATCCGTTTTCTGGCACCCATAGTACAGTCAAAAGCTCGTCTGACGTAACACTTTGGACTTTGTACCGCTCTTATGTCGGGGGCATAAGTGCTATTATCGAACTGCAAGTGTATACCGTGATGTGCTGTTGACCGTACAAGCTATCTAAACGGCGTATGTAAAATTGTAAATAGTGTCCAGGGATGTCTATCTATTTATTTGATTAAAATCTCACCTCAGTATGAAATTCCTTTACATGTCCATCCAAATCAATTTGACTCTTAAACCATTCGATACAAGATTCACATTTATACTTCGCATCAGCGAACGAAGCGACCATCTTCCTTCTCTCTCTGAACTCCCTCATTTCCTCCTCTGTCAGCTGTTTCGTCATAAAACAAACCTTATCGTCATCAACCTTAGGTTTAATTTTCTTTGCATTTTTTTCTTTCTTTTTATTGCCAACTTTTTTCCTTTTTTTGTACACTGGAATTTTTTTGTTATGTTTGCCTCTGTCTTGCGTTGTGTCATCTGAATAGTGTCTATCATCTGGAAAATTAAGGATAAAATTATTTGAGTTTTCATAATTGTACTTAGAGTAGTGGTAGAGCCATGCTGTTTTACAGTACGAATGGACCGGCTCGCCTGGGGAAGTACCACCCTCTCACATAGCACCAGCGTGAAATAATAGTAACTACTATTGTGTTTCGTCTGTTGTGAGAATGCTGGAGGCCCACAACCCCCCTTAAAAGGCCGGCAACGCATCAGCGATCCCTCTGGTGTCGCAGATGTCCATGGGCGGCGGTGATTGCTTACCATCAGGCGACACACTGGCTCGTTTGCCGCCTCTGGCATAAAAAAAAGAACGAGCTGGTTCCAACCTTGTTATTACCATCTCATCCCAGGGTAATATAACGTTGGCTGGTCAATAGCCACAAGGCTGGCACCGGCTCGTCCCAATCGGGGGTGAAGGGGAAACCGGGGGAGTTTAGTGGGTAGTGGACGCTTAAGTCTCGAGTCCCACACACGGCCGCGGGTCTAGCTAGCCTGCGGTTATGGTGCATAAACGCATTCTCCTCCGAAAAAAAAAAGGGTAATATAACGTTACCTGAGTTATAGCTGTGCAGTTCAGAGAGAGGCAGATCCTCATCGCTCTCCTCCTTGATGTCCAGACCGCAGTCTACAAAGTTGTCATCCCCCTCGGAAGGCTGGACCGTCTCGTCATAACCCGCCTTGTGCGATGTTGACAGTCGGGAGAAGCATATGTTGAAGAGTTTTATCTGAAATTAAAAAAAAAAATCTTAATGAATTTTTTAGTGATAGTAGTAAATGAATTTAATTTTAATATATTTAATTTAATTATGTGTGAATTAATATAGGATTGACATATATTATGTAATATTAATAATGTAAATAACTTGGTAATTATAATGAAATGTAATTTGGTATTTGTAATAAATGATTATTTTACTGTTAGCAACTAACTAACCTTAACAAATATTGTACACCCGGAATGGGTAAACTGTTGGTTCTAAACAAGATACTGTAAAACCTATGTATGTACACAGTTATTACAATAAACATTATTCTATTCTATTCTATTCTCTAGACATTATTCACACAGCGCCATCTAGCCCCAAACTAAGCATTAGCTTGTGCTATGGGTGCCAGAAAACGGATAAACATTACTTATATACTTTTTTTTGTAAATACATACATATTATACATTTGGTGAAATTGGTGAAACATTTCTATAGTCACTCTGTAACCTTAAAAATTGTCATTTATAAGAGCATCTCTGGCAAAAACTGGCCAAGGACTGCAAAAATTATTTATCTATCTATCTATCAAAAACTGGCATAACTTAGAGGAGGCTTTGGTGTCAACTCACATGCAGAGTAGGGACCGATGTGTGTAAAAGAAACTAGTGAGTTTCTACTCAATTTAGTGAAATTATTATTGAAAAAAAAAATGGATTAAGAGAATGAGTTTTGTACTGTTTTTAATGGCAATAAAGACTTTCAATTTAAATTTTAAACTAGCAACTTTGAAGCCACATCTATATATCTATATTAATTATATAAAAGAAAGTGGTGTTAGTTACACTATTTATAACTCAAGAACGGATGAACCGATTTGGCTAAAAATTGGTGAAGTGGTAGCTTAAAACCAGGAGACGGACATAGGATACTTTGATGGGAGAAAGGAGGATAGCATGGGGAAAGGGGGGGATAACCGCTAGTATAACATAAATAGAGAATACTTTTGATTAGATTTGACTTAAAGACTGCCTGCAGTATGGCTCTAGAACATTCCAAATTTTCTACATCAAAGTATAAAATAAATCTCAAGTCCTTACATCAGTCCGTCCATCCAAAAGGTCAGCCAACCGACGTTGTGCTGCACAAACCTGGCTTCGGAACCTGATGATCCTGGTAACGACAGCCCAGCACTCCCAGCATATGAACCAGTGAGCTGTATCCTTGTAGAATCCTTCCTGGAAACGTGCAGTGATATTTTAATGGCAATTTCCATTCAAAATTGATACTTGAATATTTTATTGTTTCTATCAAAAATTTACATTATCTCAAACTGAAAATGGTATTATTTTATTAAGTGTTAAGAATTTGTATTTTCCAAGCAATTAATTGAAATAGAAACAAAGATTACAATAAATGTAAATTTTTAAAATCTGTGTATAAAACAACAAAATTATCATACATAAAAATATAAGATTATTTGTTGAGTAAAACCGTTGGGGGCAAGACAGCGGTGTTTGAATAAATAACAAGGATATTTCAATTAGAACAATCAAAAGCATTCAAAAACTTTGATACACTAATAAACTTTAAATAGTTTTTTAAATGTTAAATTAAAATATATGTGTAATATGTGCAGTAGTATCAAAACATACCCTGTAAGCTTCGGTGTCATAGGACAGCAGAAAATATAAGTTATTTATTCCCTCCGTGAGCCGGCAAAGTTGGGTCAACTTACGATCTTGGCTAAGACAAGTACAACATAGCCTTTTCAGCAGTAATTCTGGACAGTCATCCATTTTTATACTCTCAAATAAAGGTTAAAACCTTTTATGAACAATTCATTATCATATTTGAGTATTTTTCAGGGCAAATTCGTATTAAAATGCAATATTTATTCTTGCGATTTCACAACATACAAACAAAACAAACTTTTCACTCAATCAATGAATTTTCTCTCAAGTGAACTGTGAAAATCTTGTGAGATTATCTGTATCTTTTTCCAATATAATGAGTAAAAAAGAGAAAGATATATTTTCGATCGAGTTTTTGACAGCTCGATGATACCTTGCAGTTGACAGTGACAGTGATATGTACTTTTTGTTTCGTTCAGAAATCAGTTGAGTTTATTTTAACGTCTTTGAATTGATTTTGTCTATCCTTGTTTTATTTTTTAACTTTAAATTAAAACCTTGGTTGGACAAACTCTTTTAACATATTCATATCATATCATTGCAAGGCAAGAAGGCATTAGAGACTAATTATTGTGATGTTGACTTTGATTACAGTCCTTTGATCCATTATTTCTTAATGAATTTCATAGATTTTGTTTTTGCTTATTATTCCCGTTCGTTGCACCAGTGGGTTAATGATTCGTTTTCCCCGTTGTTTTACTTTAAATAGGCTAAACTTAAAAGTTTTACAAACTTTTATCATAAACCAAACTGTAATAAAATACTACATACAATAATCTCCCCATCACCACGAGGCTTGTAAGCTCGAATCTTCTAATTAGATACATAATCGCAGTAACTTCATTACATAAATAAAGAGAATGAACATTATTTCATACATAATTATATGAGAACTCTGAAAGTAAGTTTTTAAATTATAGGTATTAGGATTTGAATAAAAAAAGCCCTTGTTTAATTAAAATAACGTGTAATAATCATTTACAATTGGAATGTTCTAATAACATGTCCTCAATTGAGGACATTTGTTAAAGTCACTCAATGGAAGATACGCCTTAGATATAGACCTCTCTTGAGTCGAGGTTTTATATAATATTATGCAAAGGCGGCGTAACAACCTTGCGCCTCTCAGCCAAAAATAGGTATGATAAACCCATAAGTACTCTTCACAAGGTTCTTCTGTAATGAAGAGGGAACGTAGAATTAACGACTCATAGGAGTTAGTGGAAGAAAAAACATGTTGCGTTGACCCTACCTATAATGATCTAAACAGCTCGGAGACAGAAAGAAAGTGTAGATTTGATTTAAACGTAATGCTGTCTTCACAAGATCGGAAGAAAACACTTGGAGAATGAAAGAAGATGTAGACTTGACTGAAAGGTTAATTGTCCTTATTTAAGAACATCCTTATGCCTCGCTTTGACATGAGTGGCGAGGGCGAAGGGCTGAGCAAACGTAGCGGAGCAGTGTTCACACGCGTGGGGGCGTTCTCCTGTGTGTGTGCGAACGTGGTATAGCAGGATTCTGTTGTTCTGTAACAAATTATCAGCCAATTTATTTCCCGCTGCAGAGTATAGTCTGACAAAAAAGAGTAAAAATAAATAGTGGCTATGTTCATTTTTTTCTTTAATTGATTTGAAAGTGGTAGTGGCCTGATGGTAAGCAATCCCGCCGCCCATGGACATCTGCAGCACCAGAGGGATCACTGATGCGTTGCCGACCTATGGGGCATCCGGCACTCTCACAAACCAGACGAAACACAAAAGTAGTCACTCTTATTTTACGCTGGTGTTGTGTGAGACGAGCCGGCCGGCCCATTCGTACTGTAAAACAGCATGGCACTACTAAAACGTTAGGTTTGTAAGTAAACGTAATCTTCTAATAAAGAAACTGAGGGCCTAGACAAAGTTACATTTTGACAGCGATAGCGAATTTCGCTTACATCAAATTGTATGGATTCGACAGGGGCCTTAGAAAAGTCACGTGGTCAATCGATATTTAAAGTACGGGTTTTGACATTCGCTATCGCAAATTGAACGATAAGGGCGCTTGTACATGCTAAGAAAAGTCGCAGGGCAAGAATTCGTGTCGTTTCTAAACACGAACCGTGTACATTGCTCCGGCGCTGACCAAGGAAAAATTCTTGTCTGCGCTAGACACGACACGCGGCGGACACGCACTAACTTTGTCTTGTCTGCGGCAGACACAGTGAAATTTCTGTCTTGTCAGCAGCTGACACGGTGAAATTTCTTAGCGTGTACAAGAAACCTAACGAACGTCATAAGTGTTGCTTCTCTATGGAGGCTGTTATAGGTCAGCTACAATACTTACACTGAACCCTCTACCACAATAGGAGCATATCTTGTTTTTCGCTCGTCCTTTCTTCTCGTGGTTGACCAGCCGATGCTCCTTCAACCGGAAGCTGTTGAGGAAGAACTGCAAACAAAGTAACCTGAGTGATGCAGTATGCTTTTCTTTTAAACAACGTCAATTACAACGTATGCATGCAGAGGAAGGCCGAAAAAGAGATGGATAGATTGCGATTACTTGAAGTATGATATGGAAATGAAAGATGTGAATGTAGAATTGACGGCTGATAGGAATGTGTGGAAGGGGAAAACATGTTGCGCCGACCCTACTTAGCGTGGGATAAGGGCAGGAAAATGATGATGATATACAAAGTCAGTTGGCAGACAGGCACGCAGCCCACCTGATGGTAAGGTAAGCGGCCACTGCGGCCTATTCCATTGAGGGACACTTCACCAAAGCCCTACCACCAACCAGAACCAAAGCGGGAATCGAAACTTCGACCTTCGGGATTTTTATACCCGAGCGGCTTAGCCACTGTTCCACGGAGGCGGTTTGTTTAGTCCCCCTGCCATAACCATCGCTCAAATCCTGGATCATATTCATAGTACAAGCGTACGCTGACTATTTCGGGACAAAATGCTCGAAGAGAAATAATGTATATAGGTTAACTGGTAGAGAATGCTTTTAGCGTTAAGTCCGCCTTCTGTACCCTTACTTTGTGGTGAATAAAGTTTTTATCTATACTAATATTATAAAGAGGAAATACTTGATTGTGTGTTTGTTTGTATTGAATAGGCTTCGAAACACTGAACCGATTTGAATAATTCTGTCACTGTTGGAAAACTACACTATCCCCCGGGTGACAACGGGTACTTTTGATCCCGAAAATGTGGGGGGAAGGGGGGATAATTGATAAAAGAAATTACGCGCGGGTGAAACCGCGGGCGGAAGGCTATAAATAAATAAATGTATAGTAAAATTTAATGTACAGTATTTACCCGAGAGCAGTCCTTGCATTGGTAGTTGGTAACCTTCAGATGCTCGAGTCTGTAATGGTTCATCATGTTGTTTCTGCATGCGTAGTGCTTGCCACAGTCAGGACAGGTTGCGCTGAAACAGACCACTTGATGTATTGACAATAAAGTTAACTGAGTTTAACTGTGTATTTATAAATAAAATTGAAAAATTTAATTTAAACTGATTTGTTTTTTTAAATATTTTACACATAACAAAAAGTAACACTAAAAAGTTATCGTTTCTCTAAAAGATGAAAAGACTTATGAATGTGGAGGAAGCAATAGTTGTGAGCCAGGATCGTAACAACTGGAAGGAGTTGGTCTCTGCCTACCCCTACGGGAAAAAGGCGTTTCTCTAAAGAAATAGTATTATTGTTAAATAAATCAAACAACAAAATTGGTATTAAATAATTCCGCCACACAGGCAAGAATTTACTACTCGTTAAAAAAGTATGTAACATTTGTGTGTACCTAACCCTAAACTAATATTTATTTGGGTTTAGTGCATTAAATATCCTAGTCACCAGTGTCTGGTACGACTATGTTCTGAGTAGGTATGGTTTCCTTTGTAGGGTTACGGAGGTCAGATGGCAATCGCTCCATTGTAATAACCAGGCTTGTCAAATCTAGGATCATAGTCGAAGCGGACCCTGAGCTCCATACTGGATGCAATAGGAAATACGCTGGGATGATGATGATGACCAGTGTCTGGTACTGATCACTTGCCATAAGGACTAAGGTGCGTAAACCTCAGTTGCGAAACTCTTTCAAAAAATGAGTAAAACACAAATATTTTTCAGACCAAAAAAATCGTGTTAGTGACTTACCTCTTCTTTCTATTTCTGCCTAGATGTCTAGTACTATTCTGTATGTGCCGCTTGTACCGAACCTGTAAAGATATTTATGTTAATTAAATTTTGGTATCTACTCTAGTTTTTGCAGTACACCAAATTACAGAAAACTGGAAAGGCTAAAATAACAGTGAAAGGCTTTGATTACACCTTTTTTTTTCAGAGAAGAATGCGTTTTGGCACCAATACAGCAGCAGTCGAATTAGACTTGCGGCCGTGTGTAGGACTCGAGACTAAAGGGTCCCAGGGCTGTCTATGCTGGAGGGGAGCAGCAGTGTTTGGTCCATTCCATACCTGGTTCTCAAACTGTATGTCGCACTCGACGCAATAAGTACTCTCGGATGCGGCCGCGGTGTGCAGCAACTTGTTGTGTGCATCGAAGTTCTTGAAGTACTGGAATGTCTTGTTGCACGGCTTGCACTCGAACGTCGTGTGGACCTTCCTGCAAGTCAATACGTGGGAAATTAGATTTTAAATATTATACCGCCTCCGTGGAACAGAGGCTAAGCGGTGGTCGTCGGTTCAATTTCCGCCTTATGTCTGGTTGGTGGTAGGGCATTTTCAGAGTCCGACTGGCTAGCTACCTACCCACAGGTGAAATCTGCCGCCATAACAGCTTTGGCTGTGTTCCGTCAATAATAATGTGAGAACCAGTATACTTGAACTCTAAGGCTCGAAGATCAGATGAGCCTACAGTCTAGCAGCACATTGAGCGACGCTTCCTGGTGAAGTGTTCCACAATGGAATAATAATAATAATATTCTTTATTGCTATAAACTGTGTACAAAAAGATGGAGATACATGTGAATGGATGGAGATGGGATGGGCATAGGCAGCAGTGACTGCTAACCATCAGGTGGGCTGCGTGTCTGTCTGGCAACTGATGTAGTATGTATAAAAAAACCAGGTCTCCAAATTAAAAAAAAAGGTTGTTGTATCAAAAGGGCTGTGACCTGTCAGCTGAAGTAGTACCCAACCATACTCACAGTATATGGTTCTCAAACCAATGCCGGTCCGTGTACAGTTTGCCGCAGTAGTCGCAAATGAACCTCTGGTGCATCATCTTGTAGTGCCTCGTGAACTCTCGACGATGTCTGCGATCGAGATAATCTAATTAAAATATCTCTGGACATTATTCACACAGCGCCATCTAGCCCCAAACTAAGTTAGCTTGTGATATGGGCGCCAGACAACGGATTGCTTATATACTTTTTTTTTGTCTTTTTTTGTAAATACATACATATTGTACATAGAAACACCGAAACCGATACAAACAGACATGTTCATGCATACAAATCTTTGTATCGTGCGGGGATCGACCCCGCGACCTCTGGTGTAATAGCCGACTTCTTGAACACTACACCAAATGGCTCGTCAAAGGCTAAAGGAAATATCAATGATGTAAAAAAAATTTTTTTTTTATTTAACTTACGAAATAACAGTGCCGCACTTCGGGCACTCGAATATCTTCTTATGCCTGATCACGAAGTGCATTCTCAGCTGCCATTTCTTATAGTTCGTATGCCCGCATAACACACACTCATGCTTGTAATAGTGTCGCTTTACGTGCCTTTGCAGAGCTTCCTTGGTTGCTGTCCGTACTTCACACACGTCGCAAATGTATGGACCTATTGTCTGGAAAAATAATTTACATAATATGAAATATGGAATGTAAGGGAATGAACCCAGTGGCGTAGCGATAGGGGGGGGGGGGGGGGGGTCCGTCCCGGGCAGCACTTTTTAGGGGGCGGCTAAATTTTACAATAAAATTGAAGTGTGCCTTAATGAAAAAAAAAATGGAATAGGCCGCAGTGACCACTTACCATCAGGTGGGCTGCTTTGCCAACAGGAGCAAAAAAATAAAGGGCGGCAGAATTGTCTTCCGCCCCGGGCGGCTGACAGCCACGCTACGCCACTAAGTGAACCAATCATCCTTTCGCTCCAAGCCAACCTCTCTTGCCCGCGGTGTATCCTGCCACGAACGAGGCTCTGGCAACTTGGCAACTGATGGCGGTATAACCATCAAAATCCAAAGGTGTAGCTAAATGCAACAGACCGGTGACGGGCTGTAGCTTCACCGGTGCGAAAGCTACGTCTTGCGATCGCTAACCCGCTTGCCCAGCGTGGCGATTATGGGCAAATAAATCCTTCTAATGCGAGCGTTTGGAGAACGCCTACGTCCAGCTGTGGACTGTGACAGGCTGTTGATGAGCCGCTGAGCACACGACGGCGCGGACAGGGGCGGTCAATTTGACCGCGAAAGATTGCGCAAAGGGAATCCTATACAAAAACGCACACGAAGGACAAAAAGACCGCGTCGCGGACGCCCGCGGACACTGGCCGGCGCGGCATTTCTGTAGGTGAGGGCAGTCGCGGGCATTGACGGGCAGGCGCGGTCTTTATTACTTCGCGGTCAAAACGCCGCGCCGCGCTGTCGTGTGCTCAGCGCCTGATGATTTGAAATATGTATGTTTGTACGTAAAAAAAATATCCCAGGCCACTTAACATAGCGCCGTCTAGCCCCAAACTAAGCATAGCTTGTACTATAGGAGTCAGGCGACAAATAAAAATTATTTAGAATTACATACCGGATTACAATTTTTTTGTAACACACATTTATTCAAATTATAAAGATGTTTTTATTTTAACACTGCTTTAGGCCTGCTGTATGGTTACTTGCTTGGCCTAGTTAGGGAACCTCTGGAAATTGTGCGAAATGTTTTTGTTCCGGTAATTTTAAGGATGTCACTTAATGTGACTATTATGTTTTTAGTAAATAATTTTATGAATTTTACCTCGGAATGTTTATTCTGTATATGCCTCTGCAAACTCTCAGTTTTTTTAAACCCTATAACGCAGGAGCGACATTTAACCTTTGAATTTCTAAAGCTCCAAGATAACCTTGCATCATCATCCAGCTTCCTCACATCTTCATCACATAATATCTTTTTATAATATCTATAATTCCTTTTAACTAATTCTAGCCCAGATACTATTTTGAAGGAAACACTCTGTTTGTATTTTCTATAGTATTTCTTCTCATCCCTACTAAGATTTCCTTGTATATTTTCTTCTTTAACTGCCTCGATCTTCAATTCTGGTTTCACCTCATCTAATTCTTGTTTAATATTGTCAATTACGGTAGCTTCTATGTCATAATGCACGGAGTCATTGTCAAAAGGCTCGTCTTTACAATCATCGTTTGATTTGTAATAGTCCATTTCATCATCAATGTTATTTGGATGTTGATATTTGTCGTATTCACTCTTTAAATCTACTTTGTCTACAGTCAACTGCAACAAAAAAAGGAAATTTTTGATAAGAATCATGTTATAGATGTTTTATTACACGAGTGCGTGGGCGCCATGCTTGTAGTTGTAATGCATTCAAACACGCGCTCTATTGTGCGTAACTGAAGGTGAGTTGCGGATCGGTCAAGCTGCTGAGCGCTTTTAACGCTACGTTGGTACACTAAATAATGATACTACCTGGTTCAAATTAATACTATTAGAATACGACCTTTTGGAGTTGCGTGACGCGACAGTGATGACTTACACACACAGATAAATAATGCGTTGCTATTGGTTGCGAACGTTACGAACAAGCGCAATTAACGTAATTTTTCGCTCAATTCCAAAAAGAATTATCCTAATATCATTTGAATGGGATAATAATGTGTGTGATGATAATGATGATGATAGTTCTTACCTGTGGTTCATTGTTAAGTTTCATCAGCAAGATGTCTTGTGAGCTCCGTATCTTCTGTTGGAATAGCTGAATCTTGTGGAACATGTCCTGACAATCTGAACATGTGAATGGCTTCTGTAAAAATATAAGTAAGTTGTAATGAAGTGTTTCAAGTCATCATCAGCTGTTCTGGTTTGGATTTATTTTATTTAAACAGCGCCCTCTAGTCACAAATTAAGAAAAGCTTGTGTTACGATGAGTAATTCAAGTTTTAAACAAATTGCTCAAATATTTTAATTGTAAGCACATATTATAACATCACAAGCAAGAAGAGCAATACTGTAAATTTTGTATGCATCAACACGCCGGTCTGTGTTGATGCATACAAAATGTTCGAACCGGCGGGGATCGAACCCATGACCTCATGATTAGTAGCCAACTTCTCAACCATTACGTCTAATCGGTCGTCAAGAATACGTGTCTAAGTCGAAATCTATATCTATTATAATTATGATGATTTAATACTTACCATATCAATGCTGTGGTCAATTTCTTTTCCTAATAGCATTTTATACAACTGCAAATATTCCCCAAGTGGCCAAAGCGCGGAATTACATGATAAACATGCTACACACACATCTGATTCAGAATCCATTAATATTGTAGTCATACTTGGTCAAAGAAAATGTCTCAATCGATAAGATTGCAAAATTTGTCGTGACCTCTTGTACTATAATCGAAATGTACTTTCAAACTTGAAGCTTCATAGGGTGGAAAAAGTCACATGGTTGTCTTAGTAAAATACAGCGATATTTATCACTAAAATATAAGCCTTTATCAACACAATTCAAAGTCGTAAAACATGAAAATTGTTTTATATTTTGTTCGCCATTGTGATTATAAACGTCAAAGTGGTGTCAAAATTTTATTTTAACGCTTCCATTTCTATCAAACATGTAGAAATGCCCTATAAATTTTATCAAATCTATAAGCCATTGCTATGTAATAAAAACAAAAAAGAATCTATTTGTCAAAAAAGATAAATGGCGGCTGTATTATTGTTTCCCAAATGTATTTTTAATCATAATTATGTTATTTAACAGTCAATTACGTAGTATAAAGTGACTAGAAGCAAGTTCCTATGATAATACGTTATATCGTTACTACTTCACACGACATAATTGACTGGAAACCTTTAAAATGACGACTCACGAAGTAGTACAACACCAGCCCCAACAACATCATGATGTTCCAGTGTTGAATTTACTCGTTCCAATGCAGCAACAACAGCCAGTAATGGCACAACTGTTGCCTATAGACGTCGTCCAGGAACACCATGAGCCACCTTTACAGGAAATGGCAGTCCTAAAAAAAGAGAAACCTGACAAGAAAAAGAAAGAAGCAATCGACGGTCAAGCGAAAGAGATTATATTCAAAGTTATTAAGTTTTTCGAGAGCGAAAAACAGAATAGAGGCTATGCTTTTCCAGTCGAAAATGTTGTTAAACGAGCCTGCGCTGCCACAGGTCTCTCTGAAAGCACTATTAAGAGGATAAAACGCGATGGTTTAAGAGCTGAAGCTACACAAACAAAAATGTCTGGACCGAAAAAGAAGCGCGTAAGAAAAACGAAGGTTCAGCTTGATTACTTCCAGTTATGTGCGTTAAGAGGCATTGTAAATAGTTACTCACTTAGAAAAGAGGTCCCAACACTAGGTAAAATATTAACATCAGCTAAGAATGAACTAAATTTCAAAGGAGGGAAAGAATCTCTGAGGTTAATTTTATTGAATAAACTCGGCATTAAGTTTAAGAAGTGTGAAAAGAAGAATAAAAAGCCTCCGGAGCCGGCTCCGGCAGCACCTCCACCGCCGCAGCAAAACTTACAAACGCTTATGCCTCCCCCGCCTATGCCTCCGATGAAACCGATGGAAAACCATTGCGTTTACTCGAATATGATGCAGCATGTTCCTCCAGTATCTTACTAAAGTTATTAAGGTATGTTGAAATGTATAAAATATGTTTTATAAAGATTGTGATCAAAATTCAATGCAGTGTGTGATATACATAAGCTATTTTATCATCACATATATATTTTGAAATAATAGTGACTACTATTGTGTTTCGTCTTGTTTGTGGGAGTGCTGGAGGCCCACACCCCCCGGCCGGCAACGCAACAGTGATTCCTATGGTGTTGCAGATGTCCATGGGCGGTGGTGATTGCTTACCATCAGGCAACCCGCTGGCTCGTTTTGCGTCTCTGACATAAAAAAAACAGACAAAATCAAAGGCTTATTCCCCGTTGACCTTCAAGGTTTTTCTCATGTTTACTTTGAGATAAGTATTATTATTTTATGACTATAATTCACACAATACAATTTGTAAATAAATTTATTTTATTTATTTTATTATATTATGCTATTTATATTACCCACTGAGAAGAATTTGGGCAGAATAATGGGTTTTATGCATGTTATGAAAAATTTGTTCCACATGAGTTGTATGACTCAGGCAATCTGTCTAAAGTTATGGTGCATTTCTTCTCATCTTAACAAAAAGTTCTTTGTCCTCAGTTCTTGTTTAGAACATGGCTACCAGTCTTATTAAAGGTTTTTTTTACCACGTCATTTACAGCCAGAGCTGTTATGGCGGCAGATTTCACCTGTGGGGTAGCTAGCCAGTTGGACTCTGAAAAAGCCCTACCATCAACCAGACCCATGACCCAAATGGTTTAGCCACTGTTCTATGGAGGCAGTCAAAGGCGGAGGTTTCTTGATCATAGAAAGAATAGAAAACGTGCATGAAACCTATTGTATATAGTGAGTTGTAATAAATGAGGTATTGAACACCAACTTATCGCAATAATATATGTATAAGCTTGTTTTAGTTGTACCAATAATTGTTTGTTCTGATACAGCGGTTCGGTGAAGACAGATCTTGTAAAACTGGTCTCATTTTAATTTCCTGACTCAACCATATGCAGTACTTACATTCCTACTAGAAAAAATGATTCGTTGACACTAGTTCCATTATACAGTTCCATGATGGAACTACTGTTAATTTTTTTTATCACTAGTTCCATTATTTTCGAAATTTGAAATAATGGAACTGGCGTCAACTTTTGAGTTGACGCTAGTACCATTCAGTTCCATGATGGAACTACTGTTAATATTTTTTTAACATTAGATCCATTATAAATTAAATTCGAAATAATAACTCTGTTAGTTACTACCATGCTTAGAGAACCACTTAATCTGATTTGCATAGTTAGTTTGAGCTCAAATTCTAATACGAACTATTATTTATAACTATGATACTAAATTTTTCTCAATAATAGGCTGCAGTGGCTTAGCATACCAACTTGCCCATCTTTAAATGCCTCTGGTTTCGCAAGATCTGTTTTATATTGAACTTATGAATCATTCTTATAGTCCAAGATCTTAGGGCTACCAGAGTCAAAAGATTTTCTTAGAACAGCAATGTGGGACATTTTTTTTATTTATTACATATACAAATAGTATCTACTTCAACATTATACTAATGACCAATATTTAATAATTGTAATAATAAAGGTGCGAAAAAATATTTCTTTACACATTTGTCAAAAGATAGAGGACTTATTATATAATATTTATTTAATGAGGAGACTGCATTACCTCCAGTGTGGTCCCTAGAGGTATTTTCTGTACAAATTGAGGTACTCGCATACAAAGTTATAATCTGTGGCTCTGTGTTACGTGACGGAGCGCAGTGCAGTGCAATAACCGCCTAAGCCATTATCGAGGAAATATCCATTAAAAACTTAAGACATAGCAAGCAATTTTTACTTCACCATACTATAAGTGTGAAGAAATGTGGAGTGCACCTGTGCTGTCCTATAAAATTGGTTACTAAGAAAATTATAAAAGTCTGGTAACCCCAAGAACACTCAATTAGTTTATTATAATTGTTAATAAGAACAATGTATTAATACCTTATTTCATTATATTAATGATAGTTTAGTTATAATGGATAAGGCTGAAGTGTACAGTAAATATTTTTAATTAAATAAAACTAATTATTAAGTTTTTTCAATGT
Organism: Mecyna flavalis; assembly: GCA_949319885.1. Classification (NCBI taxonomy): domain Eukaryota; kingdom Metazoa; phylum Arthropoda; class Insecta; order Lepidoptera; family Crambidae; genus Mecyna; species Mecyna flavalis. The sequence continues at coordinate 5,748,758 of OX439421.1, read as the reverse complement.
TTTATTTACTTGTAAACCCTACCTACATCCAGTAAGTAAAAATTATTTTCTTAACATACAGTTATAAATAATATATTCCTAATTCTATAGAGATCAAATAAATTATGTTATACAATCAATATACAACAAAATCGAGGTATAATAGAGCCAGTTCCACAACTGACATAATATGTGCCTGATATAATTTATTACATAGTTGGATACACGCCTGGTACTTCATGGAATTAATATTATCTATGTAACATATTACCCTTCAGACACTATACGTCCTATTACCGGAATGTAAAGTCGGTATTTTAGGTCTATTTACATTCATGTTACATTAAAATGCCAGAAAGAAAATTCTTGTCTCCTTTAAATTATTAATTATTATATCTTCTACAATATTATTTCTCGATTCTGTTACAAATTGTAAATTCATTTCCTTAATTAAAAAGATCGTAAATATTGTGACATAAGAATATGTGATGTTTTTACAGTATTTTTGTTAATTTTTTTTATACAACTTCAGTTGGCCGACAGGCACGCAGCCCACCTGATGGTAAGCGGTCACTGCAGTCTATTCCATTGAGGGACACTTCACCAGGAAGCGTCGCTCAATGTGCTGCCAGACTGAGGCTCATCTGATTTTCGAGCCTTAGATTTCAAGTGTACTGGCTCCCACATTATTACTGCCAGAACACAGCCAGAGATGTTATGGCGGCAGATTTCACCTGTGGGGGTGGTAGCTAGCCAGTCGGACTCTGAAAAGCCCTACAACCAACCAGACACAAGGCGGGAATTGAATCCACGACCTCCGGGTTTCATATACACATGCATATAATTTATCTATCGGGAGGGGTACGGCTATGTCTTATTTGTGCTTAAAAGGGGAGAGGGGGCTTTGACAATTCTTGCACATTCACAAAAAGTGTTGAACCTGATTGGAAAATGATCTTTTGGATACTTAATGTAGTTAAGCATGCTACATACTCGTGTATAATGTGAGTACAATTTAGGTACTTTTAGTACAATTCAAGTGCGTTTTCGTACTAATTTAGTACAAGTTCGGTACGTATAGTACATTTAAGTGCAATAGAGAACTGTTTCTTATGCTTTTGTACTGAGGCATGACTTGAGGATATTAAATCATTGGTGTCTTAAAGGGTTATGTGGGCATCAGAATATTTCTCTTTTGTTAGGGGGCTTTGTCTAGACTCTTCTGTATGTGTCATTGGGGTATTGCAAAATAATGTAAGGGGTAAAGGTGATTTCAGAAACTTAAAAGGGGTTTTAGGGGTACAAGATCTTTTGGTGAGGGGCCAACGGGGTATTGCACAATCGTGTAAAATGTTAAGAGGGTTTTAGGGGTATAATGCCTGTTTATAAGGGTTCATTGGGGTATTGCACATATTTTAAAGGGGTAAAGGGGGTTTTCACAATTTCATAGGAGGTTTTTAGGGGTATTAAACATTATCTATGGGGTATTAGACTTTTTTTAAAGAGATCATTATAGTATAACAGTTTTGTGAGGATTAAAGGGGGTTTTATAGATATAGAACTTTCTTATAAATGTTCATTAGGGTATTCCACAATTGTGAAATGGGGTATTGCACAACTTTGTAAGGAGCAAAGGGGGTTTTCACAATTTCACAGGGGGTTTTTGGGGGTATTGCACAATTTTTTAAGGGATAATATGGTTTTCGACAACTTTAAGAAGGATTTTGGCGGTATTAAAACTAAACATTATCTACGTGCGGTGCGTGTCCCACTGCTATGACGGGTCTGGGTGTTTGTGCTGCGTCTTCTCGTGCGTCTTCATGGCGGTGCGCTGCGCGAACGTGGCGGGGCAGTAGGAGCACTTGTACGGTCGCTCGCCCGTGTGGGTCCGACGGTGGTTCGTTAGGATGCGGTTCGTCTGGAAATGTAAATTGATTATGATAAAAAAATGCATTTGGACTAGTTTAAAGGAGTGTCAAGGTCAAAATTAGTGAAATTACTACCCAGTAATTCCGACCGAGTCGACAGTTATTAGGGCTCATATACCCATTTGAGACCTAATAACTAGCGACGTTAGAACCATAGTGATTCAAGTCACATTTTCAACTTTTTGAGAAAACGAGGGAAACGCGTTTGGATTTGTTCCTGAAGTGACCGATATGAGTTTCCTTATGAAAATTGCTATAATAAGCACTTGGATCAGTGTGGCATGAAAAATATTCCTTTTTTGGAATTTTAATAACAAAATATCGATTTTGACAAAATTGTCACTTGGATCACTATGGTTCTAACGTCGTCACTGTCGTCTCGGTGTAGCGGGTGCAGGGCAGTACCAGACAGTAACTGCTTAGTTACTGTTTGGAACTGTCTAAGGGCAGACGTGGCGCTTACCATCAGGTGTACGATCTGCTCGTCTTGTTACACATTGCAATAAAAAAAAAACATTATCATAGACTAGCGGTCGCCTTTTGGGTTTCACCCGCGTGCGATTTCTTTTGTCAATTATCCCCCTTCCCCCACATTTCTGGGTTTTGGTCCCAGTACCCTATGTCACCCGAGGATAGTGTAGCTTTTCAACGGTAAAAGAATGATTCAAATCGGTTCAGTAGTTTCGGAGCCTATTCAATACAAACAAACAATCAAAACTTTCCTCTTTAAATGTAACTAGCGGCCGCCCGCGGTTTCACCCGCGTGGTTCCAGTTCCCGTGGGAATCGATCAAAATCCTTTCCTAGCGGATGCCTACGTCATAACATCTACCTGCATGCCAAATTTCAGCCCGATCCGTCCAGTGGTTTGGGCTGTGCGTTGATAGATCACTATGTCAGTCAGTCACCTTTGAGTTATAATATATATTTAGATACTCACGCTGAATCCTCGGCCACATATGTCACACATCTTGTTCTTCGGCATAGGAATCTTCTCGTGCACATGTTGTCTGTGCGTTCGCGCTGAGAAAGCCGAGCAAAACGTCTGTAACACACATTCATGAAATAAATAAATAAATATCTCTGGACATTATTCACACAGCGCCATCTAGCCCCAAACTAAGCATTAGCTTGTGCTATGGGTGCCAGACAACGGATAAACCTTACTTATATACTTTTTTTTTGTAAATACATACATATTCTACATAGAAACACCCAGACCGCGCGACCGATACAAACATACATGTTCATGCACACATGATATCACCTAGGTGAAATAATTTCAAGGTGAACAAAGGACACTAAAAATTCCTCTTTGTTCACCCAGGTGAATTCACCTAGGTGAACAAAGTGGAATAATCCAAATGTTTGTACCGTGCGGAGATCGAACCCGCGACCTCTGGTGTAATAGCCGACTTCTCGACCATTGCACCAAATGGCTCGTCATATCTCACCTTGTTACAAATATCGCAGCGATGCTTCGTCGTGTTGATGTGCACTGATTTGTAATGATTCGTCATCCTGATCTTCCGAGCGAAAACCTTCCCGCACTCCGGACACGGGACCCTGAAATATAAAATTGACAATTTGATAAATATTGTGAATTTCTGTATGTAAATGGACAGCTAACAATTCAACGAGTTACAGATTACATATATTATAATTTAACATAAATTGTGAACCATATCCGATCACAATTTATCTATTGACTAGCCTTCCGCCCGCCGTTTCACCCGCGAGTAATATCTTTTTTCAAATATCTCCCTCATTCCCCCACATTTCCGGGATCTAAAGTACCCTATGTTCACCGGGGATAGTGTAGCTTTTCAACAGTGAAAGAATTAATAAAATCGGTTCAGTAGTTTCGGAGCCTATTCAATATAAACAAACAAACTATCAAATCATTCCTCTTTATAATATTGGTATAAAACTATAGATTATAATCTCACTAGTCATATTATAATCTGACGGTAACATACTAATTTGACAAAGGTAGTGTATGCCAAATTATGAGAATTTATCGATAGATTACAATCTTATTAATCATATTGTAATCTGACGGTGACATAATATATTACTCACTTGACAGGTTAAGATGGCGTATAGACCGACAATCTTATCTGTTCCGGTGGCGGCGTCGCTACTGTCTATTTAGAACTGTCATTAAATATCGTTTTTGCATTGCATTTCACGTAGTTCCAATTTTGGCCACCGGAACAGATAAGTTTGTAGGTCTGTATGTCAAATTGTAAGAATTTACCGATGGATTGCAATCTCGCTAGTTTATCAATAGATTACTATCACCAGTCATATCATAATCTAACGGTGTCATAAGTGTCAAAATTTACCTGACGGGTTTCGGTGGTTTGTTGCGAATTTATCGATAGATCTCTCTAGAATCTCGCTAGTTTATCGATAGAATACAATCTGACTATACTAGTTTATCGATAGATTACAATCTGACTATACTAGTTTATCGATAGATTACAATCTGACTATACTAGTTTATCGATAGATTACAATCTGACTAGTCATAATACAATCTCACTAGTCATATTTTTACCCACCTGACAGGTTTCGGCGGCGTATGCTTAGCGGCAGTGGCGAGATGTCGTCTGTACTTGTACACACTCGGGAACTGCTTGTCGCACTCTACACAATACGCGAGTTCTGTTCTCGTGTCAGCTCGGATCAGGTGGGGGTGGTGCATTCTGTAGTGATTCTCTAGTACGTGGTAATGTGCATATGTGCGATTGCACTCATGGCAGGTCGCTGGGGTGTGGTGGCGTCTGAAATAATAAATAAATAAAATAAATATCCATTCGGGAAACGCATGCGTGGTACGGTCAGCGTCAAAATGATATAAGCGTTTAAAACCACCAAAAATATCTGAACATTTGACGAAAATCAACCTTACCTTTAAGGTTTAAGGTGCATTTTTATTCGTTGTTTGAGATCAAATGACAACAAACAATATTTACACTTAAAAGTATTGTGCTAAGAGTGATTTTTGTCAAATGTTCGATATTTTTGGTAGGTTTGAACGCACAGATCATTTTGGCGCTGACTGTAGGCCTCCCTCAAGGTGGACCGATGATCTAATAAAGGTTGCCGGAATCCACTGGATGCGGGTGGCGCAGGACCGATTGGTTTGGAGATCCTTGGGGGAGGCCTATGTCCAGCAGTGGACGTCGTTTGGCTGAAATGATGATAAATAAATATCTGATCGCCTCTGTTGAACAGTGGCTAAGCCGACTGACAAGCCGACCCCACAGGTGAAATCTGCCGCCATAACAGCTCAGGCTGTGTTCAAGCAATATACATGTGAGAGCAATGACGTTCAATTAAAAAACTAGACTCACAATCACGCTCAAATATTGTCCGAAGCAAAAGTCTGGCCACCCGACTATTGGGCAGAGTTTTCGTTTAGTTGTATACAATTGACATTAAACACTAAATGCCACGAGATAAGGTGTTAATTTGAACGAATGTGTTAATGTCATCAGTGTCAAAGCCACTCGGACGTTTTTTGAAGAATTTTTCTTTGAGATTGGGTGTCTAGTTGTATATTGAACGTCATTGTGTGAGAGCCAGTACTTTTAAAATCAAAGGCTCGAAGATCAGATGAGCCACAGTCTAGCAGCACATTGAGCGACGCTTGGTGAAGTGTCTCTCAATGGAATAGGCCGCAGTGGCCGCTTACCATCAGGTAAGCTGCGTACCTATCTGCCATCTAAAAAAATATATTTAAAATCAGTTATTTCTTGGCTATACCTCGGCGGTAACGGAAAACATCGTGAGAAAACCTGCACAGTCGAATGTCTGTGTAGCCATGGTCCAATTGGTCTGGTTCTCTGTCGAGGGTTACGGAGGTCAGACGGCAGTCGCTGCGATGTAATATCATGGTGCAAACGTACCCTGACTAAATAAATAAATAAAATAAATAAATATCTCTGGACATTATTTACACAGCGCCATCTAGCCCCAAACTAAGCATTAACTTGCGCTATGGGTGCCAGACAACGGATCTCTTCTCAATCGTTCCCCCATTACTGAGGAACGTGACTCCTTAGACGGTTCATGGTCTGCCTCCAACCGATACGGTCCGTCGCCTGGTGAAGGGCGGCGCTGACTGGTATCTCCAGCTGTTCGGAAATCTGGTCCGACCATCTCTTTGGGCTGCGGCCTCTGGGTCTTTTGCCTTCGACTTTTCCTGTCACCACCAGCTTTTCCAGATTGTTTACCAGACAACGGATAAACATTACTAATATACTTTTTTTTTGTAAATACATACATAATAGAAACATTCAGACCGATACAAACAGACATGCACACAAATGTTTGTACCGTGCGGCGATCGAACCTGCGACCTCAGGTGTAATAGCCGACTTCTCGACCATTACACCAAATGGCTTGTCAAAGCTGATGATAGTACTTACTTTATGTGTACTTCTAGGGTTTTTTTCTTGATAAAGCTCTTTCCACAATGGTCGCATATAATCCTTTCGTGAGTTTCTTTGTAATGGTTGCTGAATTCTCGTAGAGTACTGGAACATTACATAATATATATTAAACATTACATACTATCCGGTTCACATGCTATTAGGATAATACCTTTTGGAATGGAGCGAAAAATTACGTCAACTGCGCTTGTCCGTAGCGTTAGCAATAATATGCCAAATAATATCTATGTATGTTTAAGTCATCACGCAGTTGATGTAATTTTTCGCTCAATCCCAAAAGGTATTATCCTAATAGCATTTGAATCTGATAGTACATTGTTTTAACCCCAAAGCTAGAGGCTAAAGTGGCTTAAGTGCTTGTGTTATTGATGTATTATTATTAGAGATGCAACGGATAGTTGTTTGGCCGGATACCGGATATTCGGCCTGATCACCGGCCGAATATCCGGTATCCGGCCGCCGAATATTCGGCCGGCCAAACGATACCTACATTTTAGTTTGGCGCGGCGGGCGCGTCGTGCAGGTTTCAACCCGTTACTTATTGTAGGATCGCGCGGACCGTTTTCTAGGCAAAAATGGAGGGCCTAAAAATTAGTTGTAGCGAAGAGGATTCAAATAGGAGTAAAGGTGATTCGCCTCCAATGAAAATAAGGGCAGGCAATGGCGCAACTGTTGTTAATGAAACATTTTGTGATTGCTTTCACGAAGTCGCTCAAGATAATAGTCAAACCGAAGATACGACAAATAGTGCTATAGCCAACGAGCTTGACTTTTACTTATCCGAGTTGATCGAAAGAGTGACCATTATGCATGATGGGCAGCAAACGCCAATCAATTCCCAATATTGATAAAATTTGCCCAAATAAATATCTGTACTCACCATGTAGCAGCACCATTTTTCAAAGGTAAATACCAAACAGAATCACTATCCGGTATCCGGCCGGATAGTGCGTAACTATCCGCCCAACAAACACGCAAGCTGCTTAAATTGCTTCTGTACCACCTGAAGGTTGTATAACAGCCGTTCAAAGGGTTTATTATACTTCTTAAGTTGTACAGTAGCGTATTTAAAAGCGCTTTAACAGACGTGCGGTACAATGGTCGTAGAGCGGTAAAATAATCCCCAAAGGAGATACAAAGTCATATTATAGAGTTATTGTACAGGCATTAGATGTAAAGAGGAGGTATAAGTAACTTTTGTAGCGCTCTGAGATCTTGTAGAATGTTTTTGTAGTTAAAGGCGTTAGAACAGAGTTAATAACTTCTTTTGAAACGCCTTAAGTTGTATATTGTATACTTGTATAGGCTTAAGCTGTTGAGTACAGTTAATGACATCCTTTGTAATGCTGTATCTACAGCAGATACATAATACTCTATAGTAGCGCCTAAGTCGCTACAATTAAGAATAGTACAGCAACTTTATGGCAAATAGCTGGATAAGGCATGGCAAACACTCCTTATACAGGTAAAAGTGTATAAATTCCACTACTATGGCCATTAAAACGGCTGAAGCCGGACTAGAGAGGGGGACTAAATAAAACATTTAATATAATTAAAAGATGTTTCATATATTTTGCAGTTCTGAATTTGGTTCCGATTCTGTCGACACTTGAGCTCCGGCGTTGTCTGAAAGTATTATATACGTAGGTTCAGATGCTTTCCCGTAGCCCATTGCAGCTGTTGAAATATTTCCACAGTTTTCTTGTAGGACCTGAAAAACACGAATTTGATGCAAAAGTCTCCAGATAATAAGTCAAGTGTAGAAGGGTTTTAAGATTCTGACCACGGACTCCTAAATAAAACGACCTCTATAATAGGGTATCAATTATCCATTGTACAGTCTTGGGTTCTTAAAAGAAGTATTAATTGCTGCTGTACACCTCATAACGTTTAATAGCACGTTAATACCACAATTGTAGAACCCAAAGGTCTAGAACGGCAAATACAAGCGCCATGAATCGGTAGAAAGGTTCTAGTAAACTCTGAAGGCTGTTGTAGCTGAGACGCCATTTAGCTTTTATAAAATTGATTTTCAGAATACTAATTTATAATTTTTAAATCATAAATATGTACAAAAAACCGAACTCACGTAACTATTTTTCATCCATGACACTACAAAAACTACAAACAAAGCCCAAATTACTTTTACAAGCTAAATTCAGAATTCACAATCTATAATTAAATGTATTTTTTATCAAAAAACTGCATATATAGAAGGGCGCGTGAAAATATTAGCTAAAACATATGTATATATTTACAATAAACTGTTACTCGCACTTGTATTTCATACGAATAAAAGGAAAAAACAACACTTGACTTACCTGTTTATTATTTTTAATTTACTTACTGCAATTCACTGTCATATTCTTTCCAAATGGCTAATCTTATTAAAATTATAGGTTATGTTTTATAAATTCCTCTGTATCGCCACTGTATATTCAATAAAGAACCGTAAACTTAAAATCGGAGATACAGACGCGGTATAATAAGGTGCGAGCGCTACAGTCGTGCTATAATAAGGTGCGAGCGCTACAGTCGTGCTATTACAACTTATTTTAGATACTTAAGCGTATACTATCGCTCGCATACCCACTGTAGACCCTATAGCCGTACAAAATGGGCCCTTTTGGGGGTACAGCGGTGCTTTAAGCGCTTGTACATATACTGTAGATCTTACTTAAGGAACCCATGCCTTTATTAGTAACTTCTAACCGACCAGTATACGGCTTGTTATAGAGCTTGTGTGCTAGTTGGGCGGTATTCGGCCGGATAGTAAAATAATGGCCGGATAGGCCGGATACCGGATAGCAACCGGATATCCGTTGCATCTCTAATTATTATTCATTGAATCAGTTTATAAACCTGTTTTAAATTAGCATCATAAATTTCACACGTTTTTTTGCATTTAGTAATAAGTTGTTTGTGCTAAACCATTGTGACACTCGCGACAGAGCCCCGTATACCTTGTCAAATGTTGTTTCGTGTCTATCTGTTTTAATATTAAAGATGTGTCATCAACAAACAGAACTATCTTACAGAGGTCCCTTGTGTAGTATGGTAGAGCGTTTATATAAACCAAAAATAGCAAAGGGCCCAATATAGAGCCTTGGGGCACGCCCCTTCTCAATTTAGCACCAAAAGAATTAATTTTGTAATATTGACTCTTCATATCCTATCACTGATAAACGATTCAATTAGTTTCATGGCAGTGTTTGAAATACCGTAATATTTTAATTTAATAAGTAAAATCGTATGGTCGACACAATCAAATGCCTTTGATAAATCACAATATGACTGACCTGCAGGCCGCATCGCAGGCGGTGCACTGGTACACGCAGGAGTGCACGCGCCTGTGGTGCTTCGTCATGGCCGCGAGCGAGTGAGACAGCCAACCACACATGTTGCATCTCAGATACGCGTTATGCCGCCGCCAGTGTTCAGACATACCTTCCCAAGATGATATGGGTATGTCGCAGAGCGAACATTTTGATGGTATCGTCTGAAATAAACAAATAATAAATATCTCTGGACATTATTCACGCAGCGCCATCTAGCCCCAAACTAAGCATTACCTATAATTTTAACTATGGGTGCCAAACAAAATAGCTAAACATTACCTATATACTTTTTTTTTGTAAATATGTACATACATATTGTACACAGAAACATCCCGACTGATATAAACAGACATGTTCATGCACACAAATGTTATCGTGCGGGGATCGAACCCACGACTTCTGGAGTACCATTACACCAAATGGCTCGTCATTCACATTAAAGCTTACCTTCATATGATTAAAAGTCACATGTCTTCTAAGATCAACAACACGTTTATATGCATTTTTGCACTCCCTACATTTATTAGTCATCTTGTTGTATCCGTAGCACACTTTATCTCTTTCTAACACTTCTTCTATCTCTTTCTCTGTCAATATGACAGAGGTACAATGTTTCCTTGTGTCTGTCAAATCTACTTTTAATTTTGTAATACGAGCTTTACTTTCATATTTCCGTATACTCTGTTTTCTAATAAATTGTTTATTAAGTTTATCTCCTTGTTTCACTTTTATATGATTTTGATCATTAATTTCTTTTAATTTGTTTAAATCTATCGTTAATATATCATTATCACTGAAACTATCATCGTTGAAGTGTAAATTATCATTGTCATCATCGGTCACTTCTTGTTTTATAACTTCTGGTAGTATGCATGTTTCTGGGTCTGGTGTCTTTGGTCTTGCTTCGTAGTCTATGGTTTTGTGGAAGCCATCTTTCATTGTTATTGTCAATGTTGACAGCGGTGTGATTGGCAAGTTGTCCTGAAAAAGAATTAAATACAAAATGTTACTCTATATAGTCACTTACATACACACAATGTATGGAACTTTTAGTGTACTACACCTGCTCGTTATTTCTTTTGTCAATTATCCCCCCTACCCCCAATATTTTCAGGATCAAAAGACCTATGTCACCTGGGGCTATCCCTAGGTAACATAGGTCTTTTGATCATAGCTATTTTGATCGTTGCTTTCCAACAGGGAAAAAATAATTAATATCGCTTTAGTAGATTCTGAGCCTTTTTTAATACAAACAAACAAACAATGAAATCTTTCCTCTTTGTAATATAAGTATAGATAAAAATGTAAAAGTAACTTTATCTGTTACACATTGACACCTAATCTACTGAACCCATTTTGATGAATTTTGGCAAAGACAGAGACTAGAGTTGGGGAAAGTATATGTATAGGTGAGTTTTTAACAGAAATATGTGTTTCTGTTTGTCCTCTATTTTTTTTTGTATTTAAACTAAGCTTGCACTTGACCACAAAGTTGCCTGATGTTAAACAACTATGCGGTCTACGATGGAGCGCGCTTGCTTATAAAAAGCCTGTTAATTCTGGCCTTGAAGAGCCTTATCAAGTTCTATAGTGTAGGAAAGATAGATCCCGGCAGAGAATTCCACTCCCGCGCAGTCCGTATCAAGAAAGATGAAGCAAAATGCTGATTTTTGCTGATGCATGTAGGCATAATTACATACCAACTGGTACAGTGACTGCTGTAGTATAAACTGGGCATGTTGAATCCTGTTCTGAAATGACTGTATCTTCTTCAATAGCGCCATGCATTCCCAACATAATATTATTCTTGTTTCCTGAAAAGATTATGGCAAATCAGGAATAGAAGCCAGATGTATAAATTGTGTAGATTATTGAATGTAAGTGTGGATTTTTTTTCACTTCTAAACTGAACTTGGATTAATCACAAAGTAATTATTTTAAGTGCAATTTTAAATTTTTGGAACATAATATTTCTTTTTAAAAAACTTTAATACCATGAGATATGATGCACCGAACTTTGAAGACTTCTATTGTAGTTGTCTTATTTTGTTAGTATTGTAACAAAAAGGTATAATTTTTTGACAGGATCAATGGTGGTTATTTGGTAATGACCCTACTACTATTTCTACATAATAAAGTATTTAACTACAACCATTTTACATCCACACAACAACAAACCGGGTTTTATTCTAATCAGAAAGCACCAAATTTATACAATATGAATACATTACGGAGACATCACTTTACAGTTGTTTTACACACACAAAAACACAAATTCTGAATCCCACCACTGGGCGTATCTTTCTCAGAATATTAAAAAGAAGCATACTCACACAATATTGTTGTTGAACACCCAAAAGACTATAAAATAAATCGACTTCATTTTTTAACGCGACTAAACGGCGATCGGTGCTCAAACAACCACGGCAAATACTGTCTTTTCTATCATATTCAACCTTCACAGAGTACATTTTGTTAATAATTCATACATAAATTCATTGCAATCATTGATTTTTAGTTTAATTTCCGCAATAATTTTAATACGAAAACAAGACAAGTTCGTGAAATGAAATACTGACATTTAACTGGGAATGTTCCATTATTGAACTTGGTTTTTGCAAATAAAAAATGCTCTGTCTGATCAACGAAATGGAACACGCCCATTTCATTTCTGAACGTCAATCTAAACTTCAAAATTTAAAATCATTACATATTCGCGGGCTTCTCTTAAGGCCGCTCTACACTTAGCCCGCGGATCGCGCGCGATGGCTGCGAAAGGGCGCGAACGCTAAGTGTGGAGCCGTTTCGCATAAAGTTAGGCTACGTTAGCACATTCATAAAGTGATTTATTATGAATAAGTAAGGCCAGCTGTTGTAGATAGCTCTGAAGTTCACCGAACTCTTGCTCTTGGAAACTTTTGATAATTGACTAATGGCTGCTCTTTTTGTTAAACAATTTACCACAATTTACTAACTCATATCGGAATTTTTAATCTACAACTCCAATATCAGTACATTAACACACATTACAGCCTCATTTAAACAAAGTAGGTAAAATGCATAAAATATTACTGATATTTTATTTATTACAGCGACTTGATTTGTTTTGTGTTAGGTAGCGCTAAATAAAACCCAAGAATATAGGACCATTCTTATTTTATTTATAATGTACACGATATTATATTATGTAACGTTTTACGTCTATAAAGAACTTTTGTTTAATTTATTTATTTCCATAGTTCATAAAATCTATGATGATATTATGTGCTCGGCAGACATCTTGCAATCGCTATTGGTCAGAAGCATACCACTGACCAATAGCGCGCGCGGGCGACGAGACATTCCCGCGCGCTATTGGTCATGCGCAAGTGCACATGCGCGAACTTTCCCCCACTCCGTCGACCCAGCGTCAAGAAGTTTGCCGGACACTGTATCATCCTAAATTTTACAAAGTATAATAAGTATAGTTCCGAGCTAGGTGTCTGTGCACGGGGACCGCGGCCCAATGTACCGTCTTGGTGTAGCCGAGAGAATAACTCTGCTAGCGCGACGCAGGATCGAATATCTGATTGGCTGTCTCAGTGACGTGCGAGTGACGAGTCTCGAAGCCAATGTTTACTTACACGTGCACTTTTCGCTGACTTCCAATCTTGCGTTGTTGTCGTCAGTCTGCCTTATGTAGCGCATTCCGATAGCCGCTACATCTTCATGATTTATAATTCAAACGACGGTCGCGTGGTGCAGGCTTTGTGGTACGCGCGCAGGGCGGTGCCCCTGTGTGTGTCCGCACGTGGCCAGATAGGATCCTGTTACTCTGAAGAAGTAATTTATTGTTATATTTAAGCCCTCCGTCATCATCATCATCAGCCTATATACGTTCCCACTGCTGGGACACAGGCCTTATCTCAATTGTGAGATAGTGTGGGCCATACTCCACCACGCTGGCCTAGTGCGGGTTGGTGGAGGGGTGCGTAAGGCAAGTGACCAACCTTAATGTCAGATGTTATCAAGCCGCCAAATGGCCTCTGACTAGGCTTGACGACTAATATTTACATTATAGTAAATATCAGCCGGGACCAACGGGTTAACGTGCCTTCCGAAGCACGGAGACGCTCGAAATTAATGTCACTAAATATGGTCAGAAATGGTCACCCATCCATTAACCGACCGCGGCGTAGGTAGCTTGACTTTCGTTATCGCTAACGAACCACTGTCACAGCTGCGCCACGAGCGCCTCCGTACGCTACGCAAATCTTCGATACTCGACGATTTTATGGTAGTGACATACTTACAGTGAATCCTCTTCCACACACGTAGCATATCTTATTCCTCGGGGGGAGTATGCCTTCGTGGACCCGTCGGTTATGCTTAACCAGATCTGCGTTGCGGATGAAGTTCTGAAATAATACACACGATGTTTTTCTGACTCTTAGCTATTTTTGCTAGGAGTATAATAATAATCAAACATACTTATTAGCATAGTAGAAAAATACATACACAGTTATCTTCATACAATCGCACCGCGCACGGCTTGCATGTGTGCCATATACAATAGGTACTTTGTCTAGCCCGACCGTTAAAATAAAAAACCTCGCCTTAATGCGGAAAAATATTGGAACTAATTTCTTCAAGTGGCAACAATCAAATAAAAAAACAATAAGATGTTATTTCTTATTGCTGTCTGTCAAAGTGTGATGTCAATTGTCAACCGAGCCTTGTTACTATTGGATATAATTATATTATGTGTTGCTATAACCATAGCTAATGTGGCGCCTCCAGAGCAGGTTTTTTATTTTCTTGGTCAGGCTATATTTCTTATATTATCTGTGACATTTTTTCTTGACATATTATTTAATTTATGTAAAATTTGACGTTCATATGTGCTTTATTACAAGCCAAAATTGAATAAAGACCGACAAACTTATCTGTTCCGGTGGCGGCGTCGCTACTGTCTATTTAAAACTGTCATTAAATATCGTTTTTGCATTGCATTTCACGTAGTTCCAATTTTGGCCACCGGAACACATAAGTTTGTCGGTCTATATATTTCTTACCTTATCACACTGTTCACACCGGAACCTATATTGCTTCAGATGAACCAAATCATAATGATTAGTCATATATATTTTCTTGGAGAATACTTTTTCACAAGATGGGCAGGGGATCCTGAAATCATTAAACATCGTCTTGGTTATACTGGAGATATCGCAGGTTCGATAACCGCGCAGTACAAATATTATAATACTTACTTAACTTTTTTTTTCGGTTTGTGACGAGCACTGTTCGCTAAATGCCATCTGTACCTAGAAAAAAATGCAAGTAAGTATATTTTTATTTATTTTCTTTATTTCATTTTTTTTAAATATCCCTCCTTTCCCTCCACATTTCCGGGATCAAAAGTACCTTATTTCAACCGGGAATAGTGTAGCTTTCTAACAATGAAAGAATTATTGAAATCGGTTCAGTAGTTTCGGAGCCTTTTCAATACAAACAAACAAACAATCAAATCCTTCCTTTTTATTATATTAGTATTAGAATACTAGCCTTCCCGGTAAAAACGTTATAACTACTGAACCGATTTGAAAAATTCTTTCGCTACAAAGCTACACTATCCCCGGGTGACATAGGGTACTTTTTATCCCGGAAATGTAGGGCAAGGGGGGATATTTGAAAACGAAATTACGCACGGGTGAAATCGCGGAAGCGGCCGCTAGTAAAATATAAGTATTGTTACCGGCAAAGATCTTGCACTTTCGCGCACGCGCATGACCAATAGCGCGCAGGTATGTCAAAATTAATTTTCTGCGAAATCCCCACCCGATATTCAAGAAGTTTGCCGGGGCTTGTCTCTGGACATATCTCTGGACATTATTCACACAGCGCCATCTAACCCCAAACTAAGCATTAGCTTGTGCTATGGGTAAACATTACTTAAATACTTTTCTGCAAATACATACATATTATACGTATAAACACGCAGACAGATACAAACAGACATGTTCATGCACACAAATGTTAGTACCGTGCGGGGATCGAACCCGCGACCTCTAGTGTAAAAGTCGACTTCTCGACCATTACACCAAATGGCTCGTCAAACTACCTAAACTATCGATAGTTGTGCAATTCTAGCCGCTAATAATAGCAGTATAGACCGACAAACTTATCTGTTCCGGTGGCGGCGTCGCTACTGTCGATTTAGAACTGTCATTAAATATCGTTTTTGCATTGCTTTCACGTAGTTCCAATGTTGGCCACCGGAACAGATAAGTTTGTCGGTCTGTAAGTACCTGTATACGTCAAGATATTGTTTGTCGCACTCCACGCAGTACGCAGGCGGGGTGGGAGAGGAGTGGCGCAGCTTCTTGTGAAGCCACAGCCCGTTGTAGCGAGCGAACCTCTTCCCACAGGGTTTGCACTCGAACGGGGAATGCTGCTTCCTTCCAATTCAAATTGATTCATTTGAGACTAATTTATTAGCTATACGCAAACAAACATATACATAAATACTCTCTCACGCGCACACCACACACTCACACGCACACAAACTCACACTCTCTCTCACACACACACACACACTTAAATATACCTAAAATTAGTTTTACTTTTGATTGTACTTTTCTTATTAGTTCTCTTTATTTTGTACCTACTTTATCTCAATATTGTATTAAAAGTCTTGGGAACGAGCGAGTCATCCCCAACACTAGTATTACATTACTTACTGGGGCAGACTCAACACATAATTTGTATTTTATTAAGCAATAAAGGTTATTTATAATAATAATAATAATAATAATTTATTTATTTTTCAGTCAACTACAGGACCACTTACAGGCTATATCATACATAATATTTAAATCACATTCATTAACACATAAGAGCCCTAAGTCCAGACTAAGATAGTCTTAGGGCTCTTTCAAATTAGACGTTTCGTGTCGGACGGCTGCGGTACGGTAGCCGCGCGTTTCCCGCACCGCGTGTTTTGTATGAAAACTACCGACCGTCCGTACGCGGTGCGGCAAACGCGCGGCTATTTTTTTTTTTTTTTTTTATAATGGACTCTATCCTGCGCCTGTTTGCGGCGCGGTGATTCTGCCAATGTCAAGTGGATGAGGGAGATTCTCCTTGCGTTAAAACATTGGTGTTTAGATGTTTTAACGCTTCATGGAAACACTGGAGGATACTCTCAAGGTCACGGGGGAATGGACGCCATTGCGGTAAGAGCGTCTCATCTACCGATGAGACACACTACACGCAATACCCGTCCATTCAGTCAATTTGTTTCAATTTTCTTATTTATGACACTTCGTTACACTTTACTGAATGAAAATCACACCACTTTTCAACACCAAAATGCACTAGATCACAAATAAAAAAAATATAAAACTAAAAGACGCGTGGACCCATCACCTACCCTCCAGTGAATCAACGCGCCGGATACCGTACCGCAGCCGTCCGACACAAAACGTCAAACTTGAAAGAGCCCTTAAGTACCATAAACAAGCGTTTTTTATTTTAACAGTTAGCTGTAATGTGTCATTATAAAAATAAATAAATACCTTAAATGATCTTTGATGCAGTATCTCATTTTGAAACTGACCCCACAGTGGTCACAGATGTATTTTTCGTGCCAATCTTTATAGTGGCTGAAGAAATCCTTTTTATTACTGGAATATAAATAAATGTATTTCTTTAAGATTTTAAATCATCATCAGCCTATATACGTTCCCACTGCTGGGACACAGGCTTTATCTCAATTGTGAGATAGTGTGGGCCATACTCCACCACGCTGGCCTAGTGCGGGTTGGTGGAGGGGTGCGTAAGGCAAGTGACCAACCTTAATGTCAGATCTTATCAAGCCGCCAAATGGCCTCTGACTAGGCTTGACGACTAATATTTACATTATAGTAAATATCAGCCGGGACCAACAGCTTAACGTGCCTTCCGAAGCACGGAGACGCTCGAAATTAATGTCAGATTTTAAATGTATCGAATAAATAAATATTTTTGAACACTATTCACTCAGCGCCGTCGAGCCCAAAACTAAGTATATTGTTTTTTTATACTAGGTCAGTTGGCAGACAGTCTGGCAACCCCATCTAATGGTAAGCTGTCAATGCGGCCTATTCCATTGAGGGACGCTTCACCTGGAAATGTCACTCAATGTGCTGCCAGACTGTAGACTCATCTGATTTTCGAGCCTCTGATTTCAAGTGTACTCTGTGTTCTGGCTCCCACATTAATATTGCCGGAACACAGCCAGAGCTGTTATGGCGGCAAATTTCACCTGTGGTATCTAGCCAGTCAGACGGACTCTGAAAAAGCCCTACCACCAACCAGATCTAAGCGTAGTGGGCCACACTCCTCCACCAACCTGGCCTAGTGCGGGTTGGTTGAGGGGTGCGTACTGCGTAAGACAAGTGACCAACCTAAAATGTCAAATGTTATCAAGCCGCCAAATGGCCTCTGACTACGCTTGACGACTAATATCTACATTATAGTAAATATCAGCCGGGACCAACGGTTTATCGTGCCTTCCGAAGCATAGAGAATTAGAGACGCTCGAAATAAATGTCACTAAATGTGGTCAGAATGATCACCTATCCATTAACCGACCGCGGCGTGGGTAGCTTGACTTTCGTTATCTCTAACGAACCACTGTCACAGATGCGAAACGAGCGCCTCCCGGTGAGACAATAAAATAGGCTAGTACTTATTTACTTAATAGGTAGGTACTCACCAAAATTTTAAATCACATCGCAAACACTGAAATACTTGAGCATGTTCTTCAATTAAATGTTTTCTTCTTTTCCATTTGAAACAGAGTATTTTACAAATAACACATTGAAAACAACTGTGCCTCGCCATGTGTTTTGGAAAATCTTTTGCGTTTAATCTTGAATTGCATACTTCACATTTGTGGTTACCCGAATCCTGAAATAAATTGAATTTGACTGGATTGGTTGCGCATTCGGTTCATTGACGAGCCATTTGGTGTAATTGGTCGAGAAGTCGGCTATTACACCAGAGGGCGCGTCGATCCCGGCACGGTACAAACGTTTGTGTGTATGAACATGTCTGTATTGGTCTGGGTGTTTATATGCATGATATGTATGTCTTTACAAAATAAAAGTATATAAGTAATGTTTATTCATTGTATGGCACCCATAGCACAAGCTAATGCTTAGTTTGGGGCTAGATGAAAAAGTTCTACCATCAACCAGACCCAAGACGAGAATCATACCCATGACCTCAAGGTTCTTAAATAAATATAAATAAATAAATAACTCTGGACATTATTCACACAGCGCCATCTAGCCCCAAACTAAGCATTAGCTTGTGCTATGGGTGTCAGACAAGGGATAAACATTACTTATATACTTTTTGGAAAAAAAAATACATATTATACCTACATAGAAACACCCAGTCCGACAAACAGACATGTTCATGCACACAAATGTTTGTACCGTGCGGGGATCGAACCCGCGACCTCTGGTGTAATAGCCGATTTTCTTGACCATTACACCAAATGACTCGTCTATGACATACTATGGATAGAAGAAATTTAAATAAAAAAAATATATATTAAAAGAAACTCACCTTTTCATGGAAAATACTGTTATGTTTCATCAATAAAATATCATTCTTGAAAACCTCCAGGCAATCATGGCATTTATACTTTTCATTTTTATAATTATCGCCATCTCTTTCCCGCTCCATAAAGTCCTTCAACTCTTCTACATCTACCTGTACTCTTTTAAAAATGTCATCTACGACTAAATCATTTTGCGATAACATTTTAAATTTAGGTTTCTTATTCAATAATGCTTTTTGTACAGCCCATTTACTTTTCTTGTTCTTATTTTCTTTGTCATTATTCTCTGTCTCTCTCTTTACTTTATCATCATCAAGCTTATCACTGTTAACATCATAATCATTATAATGAATATCATCAGATAAATCATCATCATTATTTTTAATATTGTCGATTTTATTTGCATTTTGTGAATTTTTATCAACTTTTAAAGTTTCCATGTTCGAATCATCATTTTTGATTAATTGCAAGTTAGAATCATTCACGTAAATCGTGCGAGGGTTAGAATCATTAATGATGACTGTTATCAAGTTAGACAGTGTTCCGATATAGCCCTGGAATAAACAATAATATTGTTATCGTTATATGGACAATGGCGGATTACTACTTACATCAGTTAACAGACAAACACACTGCCCACCTGATGGTAAGCAGTCACTGCGGCCTATTCCATTGAGCGACACTTCAGGGAAGGGTCACTCAAAGTGCTGCCAGACTGTAGGCTCATCTGATTTTCAAGCCTTGGATTACAAGTGTACTGGCTCCCACATTAATACTGCTGGAATACAGCCAGAGCTGTAATGGCGACAGATTTTACTTGTGGGGGTGGCAGCTAGCCAGTCAGACTCTGAATAAGTTATCCCACCAACCAGACCCAAGGCGGGAAACGAACCCACAACCTCCAGTTGTTATACCCGAGCGGGTTAGCCACTAAATAATAAATAATTCTCACCTGACCATTCCTCAAAATGTCATTAGCTTTGATGACCTGCTGACGGAATATATATATCTTTCGCAGCTGCGCATAGCACTCCCAGCATAATTGTTTATTGTCGACGCTTATCGCATGCTGAAAACAAAAAACTGTCTGTAATGAAACAACTAAACCTTCTGCCACATATAATAATAAATAAAAGTATGAATGCTTTTAGCGTTAAGTCCGCCTTTTGGACCCCTTTTTGCGGTCAATAAAATAAATCTATAGTCTATATGTACTAATATTATAAAGAGGAAAGATATGATTGTTTGTTTGTATTGAATAGGCTCCGAAACAACTGAACCGATTTATATAATTCTTTCACTGTTGGAAAGCTACACTATCCTCAGGTGACATAGGGTATTTTTGATCCCGGAAATGTCGGGGGAAGGGGGGATATTTGAAAAAAGAGATTACGCGCGGGTGATACCGCGGGCGGAAGGCTAGTAATAAATAAAGTTGTATTTACTGTATAAACGTGATTGAACATCAAATTATTGAATAAGTCCATATATCTTCCTATTGGGATTAGTTTCCTGCCAACGCTAAGACAGCCACGACATTGTGGGGGATGACTTTCATCAAATTCCTTTTTAATTACAATTTCATCCATTGTGAGCGAGGAAATACACCAAAATATAAATTTATAAAGAAACTATCATCGCCATATAATTCATCAAATTTAATTCACTGTTTTATTTCATAAAAATAAAAATAGCTAAAACACTTGTTTTATATCATCATTCGTCCATCTGTGCAAAAAATAAACAAACACAAACAAAATACGATTTTTTTTTTAATTTTTGACGTATTCGTTCAGAAATATGGATTTTCTTTTCTCGGTTTCGATTCCAAGCATGAAAGGCAAAGAGTAATGAAAGGTCCCGCCGCCCACTTCTAAAAACCGACCATTCATTCACTCAGGCCATAGACAATTTTCTTTTTTGACTAAAAGTTTTGACAATTTTGAATTTTTGACATACAATACATTCATACATTCATTCATTTCTTTGCAAGGTGTGTGTTTTTGCAGTCGCATTTCAATGAGATTTTTTTAGTCAAAATATTAATAATATTTTGAATTATCCTGTTTATTATGTAGTTGTTATCTCTCCAATTTATACTTGTTGCTTTGTTGTGATGAATCTTCAACATCTTTATTCGGTTGTGTGTGCACGTGTCGTGTCTTGTTGTTGTGTTGTTGTTTTTAAGTTCGTCCTGCGTTGATTTTCTGTCTGGTTTTTCTGTTGCTATTTTATCCTTGAAAGTATCATGTTCAGGTAGAAGCAAATCGTCGTCGTCGTTCAGATTGCCAAATCCCTTGAGTGCTTTTTCAGTCAAAATACTGTTTTAAAAAAAAGATGGCCATGATCATTTTATAAATTTTTCTTCTCCAAAGTAAACTAAATTTATCAAAAAGAACTAACATTTCAAATACAAACCATCAAAACATTGTTTGTTGAAATCAAATTAATATTTTTTGATAGGAAACAAAAAAATACACATCTTATACAGTCTGATTAGCAATCCAGCTTTCTCAGACAATGGGGAAGCTAAAATGCTGTTACACCATTCTAACAAACCATTCTAACATTGCATTTGGTCGGAACAGGAACTTATGTTGAAGAGCCTCACTTCAAGTAAGCAACTTCAATATCTTAAATTTAATTTTTTTTTATCCAGTCACATTATTGAAGGGTACAGGGGCAAAACAAGAAATGTCACAAAAACAAAAAGTACCTACTGTAATTAACATTTTATTTATTTATTTAAGCTTCATTGCACAAATCAAGTACAAAGGCGGACTTAATGCCTCATGGCATTCTCTCCCAGTCAACCTTTAGGCCAAGCAGAAAGAAACAGTGGGCAGTGCCAATAAATAAAAACTTGAAAACAAAAACAACAGAAATAAACGAAATAATATATCATTTGTGCCGTGCGGGAGCGGCACTGAAGAATACCAACTCCCGCCCCATCTCTTGCCCGTGGGTGTCGTAAGAGGCGACTAAGGGATTTCTATTTTAGCAGAACATCTGCTCTTCAGGTGGAAGACATTGTCGACCGGTTGCTGTTACCACCATACAGCTGCGAAAAACCTGCCAAGTGACTCTGACCTGTCTCGGTCGGGTCGCGTTCCAGGTTCAGCACTGTACTAACCGGAGCCAGGGGGACTGTTGTCGCGGCAGATGCCGGACCAGTGGAGCCTTAGCGGCGGTATTGTGCGGACAGAGTGGGTCGGCCCGCCGGCCAGGGAGACCCGTAGAAACGGTGGTGCCGCTGGGCCTCCGTCCACTTGGCTCCCATGCTTGGATCCCATGGGATCCAAAAATAATTTTTTCCGCCTCTTGGATCCTATCATTATGACATTCAATGAAAATACTATATTTCGCTCCCATGGGATCCAGAAATATTTTTTTCCGCCTCTTGAATCCCATAGGATCCTCAGATAATATAAATTCCTTTTGGATCCCATGCTTGGATCCCATGGGATCCACAGATATTTTTTTTCGCCTCTTGAATCCCATAGGATCCTCAGATAATATAAATTTCGTTTAGATCCCATGCTTGGATCCCATGGGATCCACAGATAATTTTTGTCGCCTCTTGGCTCCCATGGGATTCAAAGAAATATATTGCAAGAGTCCACAACCCCCATGGTTGTTTAATTAGATTTTAATAATTCTTACTGCCTCCGTGGTACAGTAGTTAGAGCGTTGGCTCTAATACCCGGAGGTCGTGGGTTCGAATCCCTCGGGGAACATCACTTTGTGTAACTGGTTAGAGGGTAGATGTTAAGAATTTTATTTATATTATTGTAGAGGGGACCACTTGTGAAATCAAACTGTCGACGAAACACGTTTAAGAATAAAATAATGTGAAATGTTGTATTTATGTACTTATTTATTATTTAAAATATTTACGTAACAATTCACATAACTAAGCATAAGCTTATGCTATGGGTGCCAGACAACGAATAAACATTACTCTTATAATTTTTTTTTGTTCTCAAATAAGTCATATACATAGAAAAACACCTAGACCGCTATTAGCGATAAGTCCGCCTGTATTGTACAGTTTTATTATGTTACATGTTTTCTGTGTTAAATGTGTAGTGAAATAAAGAAATATTTATCTATCTATCTAATGTCGGAAAAACAAATGAATGTCGGGAAAACAAGTGAATGTCGTTAAAACATTGTTTATTGATCTGAAGTTAAAAAAACAGGTGCAAGCGATTTTCGACCTTATCGACAGTTACCAAAATAACGCATTTTAATAAACCAGCAAAGATGGTCAACAAGCGTTTGCGAAAAAGCAACAAATTTTTGAATGTCAATAAGGTTAAAAATCGTTTGCACACCTGTTTTTTTTACATCAAATCAATAAAAAATGTTTAAACGACATTCAGTTGTTTTTCCGACATTCATTTGTTTTTCCGACAGTCATTTGTTTTTCCGACATTCAATTGTTTTCCTCACATTCATTTGTTTTCCCGACATTCATTTGTTATTCCGTCATTCATACATTTTCTAAATAAGTGGACTCGATAACGCTTATTACCCTCCGTCCTCTTGGATCCCATGAGTTAGTATACCCAGGAGCCAAAAGGCGAAAAAATTTAGTTGTGGATCCCATGGGAGCGAAATATAATATTCTCGTTTAATGTTTTATTATAGGAGCCAAAAGGCGAAAAAAACTCCTTTTAGATCCCATGGGAGCGAAATATAGTATTTTCTTTGAATGTCATAATGATAGGATCCAACAGGCGAAAAAAAATATTTTTGGATCCCATGGGATCCAAGCATGGGATCCAAAAGGAATTTATATTATCTGAGGATCCTATGGGATTCAAGAGGCGGAAAAAATTATTTTTGGATCCCATGGGAGCGAAGCATGGGAGCCAAGTGGACGGAGGCGCCGCTGGCCGCCCGCGGCATAGTACAGGGGCCCGACGGTGGCTAACCATCTCCGAAGGCTGCCCCACCAGGTCGCGCATAATCCCGGGGTGGCTCGTCGTGCCGGGTGGTGCCCGGTCAGAGTGGGGCCCGGTCAGAGTGGGGCCCGGCGACCATCTCCGGGGGGGTACGGGAGCCCTTCCGTCCGGCGGGCCGGCTTCCTTTGTACCGTACTGTCCAATGCCAAAGCAGGGCTCCTCGCTTTGTCTCGTTTTTGCCGCGGTAGCAGTCCTCTTTTTCGCGCCCTCCCTTCCCCCCCTTTTTTACTTCAATGGCACGAACACGACATCGCACTCGTCCTACAGCGGCATCCTTATCCCCCACCAACTCGCTGTTTGAGGTGGAGTTCACTAACATCCGTGGACTCCATGCAAACCTCAACGCCGTCCACCAACACCTCGAGACGGCCAGGCCTGCGATGCTGTTTCTGACGGAAACACAGATTGGCTGCCCGGCGGACACGGCATACTTGAACTATCCCGGCTATGTACTGGAAGAGTCCTTCCAGCCCAGGGCCGGGGTATGCCTTTTCGTCAGGGCGGACGTCTGCTGTGCCCGTCTTCGCTGCCTTGAAGACCCATCCTTCTCCATCCTCTGTGTGCACGTGGATCTTGGCTCTACGAGCAGAATCTACGTGTGCATATACCGATCCCATATAGGAGACACCGAGACAACTCGACTCTTCGACCACCTGAGTCAGGCGGCAGATTTCGCTCAGGCGCGGTTCCCTGATAGCGAAATGGTGTTTCTAGGGGACTTCAATGCTCACCACGATACCTGGTTGGGTTCCCCTAAAACTGACCATGCTGGCCGGACCGCCCACGCATTTGCTCTCACGCACGACCTGACCCAACTGGTACTTCAGCCCACCCGGATACCAGACATCGTCGGTCATGCGCCCTCCTTGCTGGACCTTTTGCTGACGAGTCACCCATCTGGGTATCAAGTGTCGGTTTGCGCCCCTCTAGGGTCTTCCGATCACTGCCTGGTTGGCGCAAAAGCGCCTTACACTGCTCCCCCACAACCTGTGGAGGTGACGCGGAGACTATGGCGCTACTCGTCGGCAGATTGGGACGGTATGCGGGAATACTTCGCGTCCGTCCCTTGGGGGCAGAGCTGCTTTGGAGAAAAGGATCCCTCTAAGTGTGCAGCGGCTATAGCGGGTGAGATCAGTATTGGAATGGAATACTACATTCCTTTTACTGATGTCACCAGCGGTCGCAAAGATAATCTCTGGTTTAATCGTGAGTGTGCTGCGGCCGTTGAACAGAAACGGGCAGCGTACGGCGCTTGGGCCAGAGCTCATGCCTTGCGGGATCCTAATATAGCCTCCCTTAAAGCTGCCTACAACAAAGCCACCAAGTCCGCCAAGAGGGCCTACATCAGAGCAGATGCCCAGCGAGTTGCACGTGTTGGCCAGGAGCTCATCACGCACCCCACGGGTAGCCGTTCCTACTGGCGCCTGGCTAAACATGTGCAATCCAATTTCTGCCAGCCTTCTCTGCCCCCGCTGAAATATCCCGATGGATCTTTGGCCCATCAGCCGCAGGAGAAGGCTGATCTGCTAGCCAACCTCTTTGCCGCTAATTCCTGCATCGATGATTGTGGAGCAGAGCCGCCTAAAATTCCTGACTGCGGTACCACAATGCCTGAAATTCGAATCAGGCAATGTGATGTCCGTGCTGAGTTGCAGTCGCTCGATGTTAGGAAAGCCAGTGGCCCTGACGGTATTCCAGCGTTGGTTCTTAAAATATGCGCAGCGGAGTTGTCTCCAGTACTCACACGCCTGTACCGCCTCTCGTACACCACTGGTATTGTGCCCCAGGCTTGGAAAGAGGCGAACGTTCAACCTGTCCCCAAGAAGGGGGATAGGTCCGACCCTGCTAACTACCGGCCCATAGCCATAACCTCTGTACTTGGAAAGGTGTTTGAGCGGATAATCAACTCCCAACTTGTCCGCTACCTAGAGGATCACTCGCTGCTACATGACCGACAGTATGGTTTCAGACAAAAACGGTCCACGGGTGATCTTCTAGCGTACGTAACGCACCTCTGGGGGGAGGCTATGGAGAAGCATGGTGAATCTGTGGCTGTTAGCCTGGATATTGCCAAGGCTTTTGACCGTGTTTGGCATCGCTCGCTTCTTTCCAAGCTTCCGGCATATGGTCTGCCAACTCGCTTATGCGTCTGGATTGCGGGATTTCTGGAGG
The DNA here is from genome assembly GCA_949319885.1 of Mecyna flavalis. NCBI lineage: Eukaryota > Metazoa > Arthropoda > Insecta > Lepidoptera > Crambidae > Mecyna > Mecyna flavalis. Next base: position 5,722,317 of record OX439421.1, on the reverse strand, counting down.
GTCGCAGGATTCGTGTCCTTTGTGATGGACGCGCTTCTCACTTCCTCCCAATAAATTCCGGAGTGCCTCAAGGTTCCGTACTGTCGCCGACTTTGTTTCTTCTGCATATCAATGACATGTTATCACTAGGTAATATTCATTGCTATGCGGATGATAGCACTGTCCACGCACGTTATTTCGGAAGACCTGCGGCTAAACAGACCGAAACCGAGGAAAAGAGGAATCTTCTTGTCGCCGAGCTTGACGAGGTCCTGGACTGCATTGCCAAATGGGGTGCCAGCAATCTCGTCGAGTTCAATGCCAAGAAAACACAGGTGTGTGTGTTTTCTGCGAAAGCTTCTCCTTTCCTTTCCCATCCCACTCTTCAGAGCACGCCCTTACCAATACAGGATAGCCTAAGCATCCTTGGCATCGATGTTCGTAGCAACTTGAACCAACGGGAATATATTGAGAGCTACATCAGAACAGCTTCCCGTAAACTCGGAATCCTGAACAGAGTGAGACGATTTTTCACTCCGGTGCAGCTTTGTCTCTTATACAAGGCACAGGTTCGCCCGTGTGTGGAATATTGCTCTCATCTCTGGGATGGTTCCGCAAAGTACTTATTGGAGGCTCTCGACAGGTTGCAGCGACGTGCTATCCGTATTATCGGTGATCAAGAGGTGACTAAGACCCTAGAACCTCTTCAGTTACGTAGAGACGTTGCCAGTCTTAGTGTTCTCTACCGTCTCTATAATGGGGAATGCTCTGAAGAGTTATTCCAACTCATCCCTTCCTCCCCTTTCCACTCCCGAACAACACGCGCCGGACTGCGTTGCCATCCCCATACCATCCAGACACTGGTGGCCCGTACCAAGAGGTATAGTTCCTCTTTTTGCCCCGTGCCATTAGGGCATGGAATGCCCTTCCGGCTCACGTGTTTCCTTCCTCCTATAATCCTGGGCTTTTCAGGCGGGGCGTGAAGCGGCATCTATGCAGGCCTTCGGGGTGAGGGTGACTGGCTCAATTGGTATGATCTATTGAGCCAGTCAACCTTACATTTGGACCTCACTTCCGCTTACCATCAGGTGGAGTGAGGTCATCCTGACTGCCTCTTTATAAAAAAAAAAAAAATCAATTAATTTTTCAAAGTTAAAAACATTCTTAAGTGTCACTTATAATTATAAACTGCTAATAGGATCTTTAGTTTACCTTATAAAGTCTTATTTTTAGGAACATAAAATATTGATATGATAATATATTTTTTTTATTATAAAAAAATTTAAGTAATTTACTTTTGGAACATACAAAAACTGGTAATGTCCACTGTGGCCGGGCTAATATTAAAAAATAATTTATTTTAAATTTGTGGATTCTCAAAAACCTGCGTGCATCGCTCGGAATTTTTAAAAGTGTAAATGGGCAGGTTAAGATTATAAGATCCACATCAGAGAAAACTTAAATAATTTAATATTTAATGAAATAATAGTATTTTTCTTTAAACTGTTGTTGAGGATAATGATAAAATGTGAGGAAAATGATTTTCAATATTAGCACAATGACGACACGTTGAGAATTATGACAAGCTCATGGATTTAGTTTAGTATGTATACATCTGAACGACGAGGGTAAACAAAAATCATAATAAAAACGTATCTTGATCTTATTTTTAATTGCTTCAAACTATGTATGTGATTTACAAAAATAATGTCAAAATTACACGTATAATACGCCTAATGAATGAACTGGTTTTTACAACCATTTGGTTGTGACATAATTATACAAATGTAACAAAAAAAATTGGTAGATTTTTTCTAAGGTCTTATACAAACCTTTCTGTTATAATAAAAATATACCAAACATGATATCACATTAACAAAAATAATGTCAAAATTACTGATTGCTTACACGTATAATACGCCTACGCCTAATGAATGAACTGGTTTTTACAACCGTTTGGTTGTGACATAATTATACAAATCTAACAAAAAAAAAATTGGTAGTTTTTTTCTAAGGACTTATACAAATCTATCAGTTATAATAAAAATATAATAAACATGATATCAAATTAACAAAAATAATGTCAAAATTACTGATTGCTTACACGTATAATACGCCTACGCCTAATGAATGAACTGGTTTTTACAACCGTTTGGTTGTGACATAATTATACAAATGTAACAAAAAAAAATTGGTAGTTTTTTTCTAAGGTTTTATACAAATCTATCTGTTATAATAAAAATATACCAAACATGATATCACAATATTTAATTCCTACATTGTCAATTTTAGAAGTTACTATTTGCTACAATTATGGTCTTTGGTTATCTCTAGCAGTGAACTATAACAGGCTGATGATGATGATGATGATGATGGTCTTTGGTTACAGTTTCAGTTTCAATTATAATAACTTCAAGGACTTAATAAACAACATAACGAATAGGCACCAATATCTATCTGTCGCAGTAAGATAGATAAAGAGGTGGATATGGTCACAATCTAGTACATATTTATCTGACTAAACTAATCTAGTTAAATAGTTATAAATCTACCAAAGAACGCGCCAGACTAACCTTCACATTATTCTGTCACAATGAGGTATAACTTGGCGACTTATATCATTAGTGAGATAACAAACATTGTATAAACGACCGGAGGCGGAAATCGACTCGGATGGATATTCTAACCTATATCTTACCTACATATATCGTGTTGTATATAGTTTGTAATATATAGTTGTTTATTTAAAATTTAAGTTCGGATGAAGTAGATGGTACAGGGAGATTAAATTCTTTAAATGTTATATCAGAGAGTATCACTATGTTTTTTTTTTACTGCATCAGAGTCAAAGGAAGGTAAATTTCCTTGTTCTAAGCCAATCACTACTTTCTCTATAAAACCAATATGTTTTACATGAATGCAAACTGAAGCATCACAATCGAAACAACTCATATTGCGTACAGTTATTCTTGATGTAGACTTCTCCCAAAGAACTTGGTACACGGAAAAGGTGCCCCTGAATGGTTTTAATGTTTTGGGAATTAAGTTGTCTCTAAATGAGATATCCTCTGTATTAATCTTTTTCTATTTATATTACAATTTTCTTTTTCTATGTAACTTTTAATAAAATCGTAAAATTGTTCTAATGTCCCAATGTCTTTACCAAAAGTGACCATTCTATCCGCAGTCCGTTTAAGAGTTGCTCCAACTCCATCAGGAGGACCTTTTCCATGTCCGGATTCAGAATAATTCCACGTTACTCTTTTTAGTTGCGAAAAGTCTTTACAAAGTTGAGTGATTATATAAAATATGTATTTATTCCTATATTGCGAAGTGGGCGAGTCTGACAGAAAATGAACATTCTGGCAATTCAAATTCATTATATGTCTCTGATCCAGTTCCCTTTTTTGTCACTATGGGTGATTTCTCCCATATACCATTATAATTACTTCTGTGCAAAATAACTCTAGGCTGTTCTCTTACACTCATTATTTCTCTTTGGGACTGCACAGGAAATGAGCACTTTTTCAGATACATATTGATTTTGTTAATATTCTGAAAAGTTTCTTATTAGCTTGCCTTGATTTTGTAAATATTCTGAAAAGTTTCTTATTAGCTTGCCTATTCCTACCTCATCATCATCATCATCCCAGCGTATTTCCGATTGCATCCAGTATGGAGCTCAGGGTCCGCTTCGACTATGATCCTAGATTTGACAAGCCTGGTTATTACAATGGAGCGATTGCCATCTGACCTCCGTAACCCTTACAAGGGAAACCAGATCTACTTGGAGCATAGTCGGGACCAACTGCTTAACGTGCCTTCCGAAGCACGGAATCATCATTCTTTTCAGACATTCAGGTGATTCAAGCCTGCAATGTCCTAACCAAACTGGAGCTGCCTAACTGCCTATTCCTACCTCAATCACCTCAAAGGATTTGGGTTTTTGGCGACTTACTTTCAGCAAATCATATCACTGGTATGGAAGTTCCTGTGGGTTTTTAGATTGATAAGGCCCATATTTTTGTCGCACTCTAAGTATGAATGTCCTCGGATTGAATATGTAATTTTAATGGAATCCTAAAGTTTCATTTTATGGACAACAAAATGAATGAATCTTATCACTGTGTAGTTCTTATTCTGTCCACCTGCTGAATCACAATATATTTCTAAACTAGCGGGCGCCCGCGGTTTCACCCGCGTGGTTCCCGTTCCCGTGGGAATATCGAGATATCCTTTCTTAGCGGATGCCTACGTCATAACACTACCTGCATGCCAAATTTCAGCCCGATCCGTCCAGTGGTTTGGGCTGTGCGTTGATATCTATCTATGTCAGTCAGTCAGTCAGTCACCTTTGCTTGATACGACTATCCAGGTGGTTAGTTAAATAATGAAACAGAAATGAAACCACTTCATCTGATCCCTTGCTTCCACAGGTTTCGGGATAGGTATAAAAGTAGGAGCTTGCATCTCCCAATGCATGGACATTAAAAGAGTACATTGATAATTGACGCTTGACCTTGTAATACACATCATTTGTAATGTTTGGCAGGGATACATTCTGGGGAACTCTGCCAAGTGGTGCGTCACGTCTGCCCTGTCCTGTGTGGTTGGACGTGAAATCGGCGAAGGGGAAGAATTTATATTCATTGAACTACAATTACTAGCGTATAGAACCGACACCGCAAACAAAATTTTTGCGCGATGCTTTGTTGCCGTTACCATGGTTACGGCAACAACTCATTCAAGATCTATGAGACAGGCATTTCGAACAAAACGCGTAAGCGCCTTGCTTTGCATGGCGCTTACGACGTTTTGGTCGCTGGAAAAATATACTCTGTAAGCAATCTAGCGCTGCAAGTTTTATAGTTTGGTTAGACGACATCCGCTGTAGCAAATACATCAGTCAGTCCAGTCATCATTTTGCGACACATTTTTTGTACCGTATAGCCTCTCTATACGTAGTACTTGTAACTCAATGTTTATATTTTAGAAAATTTATACGGAAAAGACGATGCGACAGATGAGCAGTGGAACGATAAATAACATAGGAATTTAATACAGATATGTTCAGCAGTCGCCTGAAGAGTTTTTTGTACCACACTTTGGTACGTTTTCTTTCGAGGGGGAACATCGCCAGCAGCTGGTCCTTTTTGTTCACCCCACCCATCATTATATTGTAATCCAATATCAGGATGGGTTTGGTGGACTCACGGACAGTCTGCTGAGCGTTGCCAGTCAAAATGGAAAAATGTCCTTGGCTCTGCTGTCGTAAATACCGGGACTTCTTCGTCAGCATAAGCATCAGCATCACCACCAGCATCATCACCAGCCTCATCCAAGGGTGTTTCCAAGAAGGTCCGAAACACCCTTGGTATGATCGGTGCAACTACTTCCTCGTCCTCATCATCGCTCTGATCCGAGTCATCATCGCTTCCTGTAACAAATGATGTTTGGTTTGAAATTTGGTAAGAATCAGAATAGTGGTTTCTGATTTATTTAAAGAATCAGAATGTTGGCAATGTCCTAAAGTCCCAAACAAAAAACAGGCACTTACCATGATTGATGAGGAAGGCAATGTTTTCATCAGTCAGGCGATGAGGAGGACGAGGTGGCCGAAAATCTGGTTGTGGAGAGGCTGGCCCACACTCCAAAAACCTGTAACAAAAAAATTGTTGTACAGTCAGTAATTTTTCACATCTTGACACTTTCATACACTTTTCCTCATCTAGACCTTTAAGTCCGCAAGTAACTTACATTGCTGGCGAAGGCATGCTTGATGATGGTGATGGTAGTGGTGGTGGTGATGACGGCCCTGGCGGTGGTGTCGACGGCAGTGTCGGTGGTGGCGACGGCAGTGGCCCACATTCCAAACCTGGAACAAAAAAATTGTTGTACAGTCAGTAATTTTGCACATCTAGACACTTTCACACACTTTTTCACATCTAGAGAAGGAAAAAACTGTCACTTACAGATGTGTAAGTGACAGTTTTTTTTCCTTCAGACCTTTAGAAGCGAGACCATTTACAATAATATTTCAATACACATCTTGAAACTCGCAACTCTAGGTTCTTAAAGCCAAACTATATCCTTAATTTTGTAAAAAAAGAAAGTAGTCATTGTTTTCGATGGAATTACAAACGGCTGCAGCGCACATGTGCGCTTGTCCCCCCTACCTGATATCTTCAACATTTGGTTCAAGTTGACATACAATCATTAAAGAAAGTACACGTTTAAATAAAAAGTCCGCAAGTGACTTACATTGCTGGCGAAGGCACGCTTGATGATGGTGATGGTAGTGGTGGTGGTGATGACGGCCGTGGCGGTGGTGTCGACGGCAGTGGCGGTGCTGATGACGGCAGAGGCGGTAGTGATGACGGCGGTGGCGGTGGCTGTGGTGATCGTGCTGAAGTTGATCTAGATGGAAATTAAAAAACAAAATAATAATCAGAAATATAGCTTAAATAATTACAAATACATATTAAGCTCCAGCATCAATACTTACGGTTGCCACAAGCGCTTCCTTTTAGGATGCATGGCAGTTTCGAGGCCACGGCCTTCCGGCAGCTCAGAGATATCATGGATATCTAGTCTGAAATTTAAAGCGATTCAATTAAATTAACCAAATCAAAATTAAAATTTACTTAGATAAGGAAAATAATAAAATTGTATTAAGAAAGAAAATACTAAGCAAAAACCTACTCGTGAATTGATTGAGGCCCTGGTCGCACTTGTCGGGCGTTGGCGCGGCTTCCACGTCCTCTGCCGCGCCCGCTCGGACCTCCGCGATTGGCAACCTCAACCACCGGTGGCGGTCCACCTCCTTGACCACGTCCACCTCGCACACGCACACCTCTTCCGAGACCACGCATGCGAGGACGACTTCTCTCACTTAAAAACACATGAAGGGTAGGAGTATACAATCTGTCCCGGCATGTACTAATAAAACTCGAATCTCGAATGTCAAGGTGCTAGACAACGGATAAACATTACATATATACTTTTTTTTTGTAAATACATAAATAGAAACACCCACACCGATACAGACAGACATGTTCATGCATACAAATGTTTGTACCATGCGGGGATCGAACCCGCGACCTCTGGTGAAATAACTAAAATCAAAAAAACTTAAATCCTTTTATTTAATAAAATCAAAAATGATGCAATTCTTAATTTTCCCTTAACCCATTCGATGCCGCCTTGAAAAGTGACGACATTACGCAGATGCCGAGAATTGTGCTGGTTGTGCGAAATTACTACCAAAACACGAATATCTGCGATGCTCGATATGTAAAGCAGGTTATGATTTATCATGCATTAATATAAGCAGTGACCGTTATAAATCATTTTATGCTGCCAACAATGAGCGTAAAAGCACCTGGAAATGCTCTGAATGTAAACTGCTACAAAAAGGCAACTTAAATACACCATTACGATCAAATTTACTCTGAACGACGAGGGTAAACAAAAATCATAATAAAAACGTACCTTGATCTTATTTTTAATTGATTCAAACTATGTATGTGATTTACAAAAATAATGTCAAAATTACACGAATAATACGCCTAATGAATGAACTGGTTTTTACAACCATTTGGTTGTGACATAATTATACAAATGTAACAAAAAAAATTGGTAGATTTTTTCTAAGGTCTTATACAAACCTATCTGTTATAATAAAAATATACCAAACATGATATCACATTAACAAAAATAATGTCAAAATTACTGATTGCTTACACGTATAATACGCCTACGCCTAATGAATGAACTGGTTTTTACAACCGTTTGGTTGTGACATAATTATACAAATCTAACAAAAAAAAATTGGTAGTTTTTTTTCTAAAGACTTATACAAATCTATCTGTTATAATAAAAATATAATAAACATGATATCAAATTAATCCATCAAGCCCCGGAAAACCAGACACAATAGAAAATCTATCGTTTACGCGACACCCGGCTTTCGGTCGGGTGTTTAAGAGTTAACAAAAATAATGTCAAAATTACTGATTGCTTACACGTATAATACGCCTACGCCTAATGAATGAACTGGTTTTTACAACCGTTTGGTTGTGACATAATTATACAAATGTAACAAAAAAATTAGTAGATTTTTTCTAAGGTTTTATACAATTCTATCTGTTATAATAAAAATATAATAAACATGATATCAAATTAACAAAAATAATGTCAAAATTACTGATTGCTTACACGTATAATACGCCTACGCCTAATGAATGAACTGGTTTTTACAACCGTTTGATTGTGATATAATTATACAAAAGTAACAAAAAAAAATTGGTAGTTTTTTTCTAAGGTTTTATACAAATCTATCTGTTATAATAAAAATATACCAAACATGATATCACAATATTTAATTCCTACATTGTCAATTTTAGAAGTTACTATTTGCTACAATTATGGTATTTGGTTATCTCTAGCAGTGAACTATAACAGGTTGATGATGATGATGATGATGATGATGATGGTCTTTGGTTACAGTTTCAGTTTCAATTATAATAACTTTAAGGACTTAATAAACAACATAACGAATAGGCACCACAAATCTATCTGTCGCAGTAAGATAGATAAAGAGGTGGATATGGTCACAATCTAGAAACATATTTATCTGACTAAACTAATCTAGTTCATCATCATCATCATCATTTCAGCCAAACGACGTCCACTGCTGGACATAGGCCTCCCCCAAGGATCTCCAAACCGATCGGTCCTGTGCCACCCGCATCCAGTGGGTTCCGGCGATCTTTATGAGATCATCAGTCCACCTTGTGGGAGTGGCACTAATCTAGTTAAATAGTTATAAATCTACCAAAGAACGCGCCAGACTAACCTTCACATTATTCTGTCACAATGAGGTATAACTTGGCGACTTATATCATTAGTGAGATAACAAACTTGTATAAACGACCGGAGGCGGAAATCGACTCGGATGGATATTCTAACCTATATCTTACCTATATCGTGTTGTATATAGTTTGTAATATACATATAGTTGTTTATTTAAAATTTAAGTTCGGATGAAGTAGATGGCAGGGAGATTAAATTCTTTAAATGTTATATCAGAGAGTATCACTATATGTGCAAAAAAAAACTCTAGGGTGTTCTCTTACACTCATTATTTCTCTTTGGGACTGCACAGGAAATGAGCATTATTTCAGATATTGATTTTGAAAATATTCTGAAAATTTTCTTATTAGCTTGCCTATTCCTACCTCAATCACCTCCAAGGGTTTGGGTTATTGGCGACTTACTTTCAGCAAATCATACCACTGGTATGGACCTTCCATGTGGGTTTTTAGATTGATAAGGCCCATATTTTGTCGCACTCTAAGTGTGAATGTCCTCGGATTGGATATGTAATTTTAATGGAATCCAAAAGTCAACAAAATGAATGAATCTTATCACTGTGTAGTTCTTATTCTGTCCACCTGCTGAATCACAATATATTTCTAAATGCTTGATACGACTATCCAGGTGGCTAGTTAAATAATGAAACAGAAATGAAACCACTTCATCTGATCCCTTGCGTCCACAGGTTTCGGGATAGGTATAAAAGTAGGAGCTTGCATCTCCCAATGCATGGACATTAAAAGAGTACATTGATAACTGACGCTTGACCTTGTAATACACATCATTTGTGGTAATGTTTGGCAGGGATACATTCTGGGGAACTCTGCCAAGTGGTGCGTCACGTCTGCCCTGTCCTGTGTGGTTGGACGTGAAATCGGCGAAGGGGAAGAATGCCGGGACAGAAGAGATTTTATTAAATTTATACGGAAAAGACGATGCGACAGATGAGCAGTGGAACGATAAATAACATAGGAATTTAATACAGATATGTTCAGCAGTCGCCTGAAGAGTTTTTTGTACCACACTTTGGTACGTTTTCTTTCGAGGGGGTACATCGCCAGCAGCTGGTCCTTTTTGTCCACCCCACCCATCATGATATTGTAATCCAATATCAGGATGGGTTTGGTGGACTCACGGACCGTCTGCTGAGCGTTGCCATGGTATGTCGAGATCATGGCAACCCTGTTGGTATCTCGCCATACCATGACATCTACGTCGCCTGACGTGAGCCCAGCGATTTCCCCCGGACGCATGTTGCGCTTGGTCAGGTCATGTAGGGCCTGCGGTACAAATTTTCGGTCGGTCCGTAATGTACCGACGCAATCGAAACCTAAAGATTTTAGCCGGCGGGCAAGACACGGCGACTGATAGAAATTATCCATCCAGAGGGTATACCCCTGATGTTCTAAGCCTTTAATCAGCCTTAGAACGATTGCAGGGGTAGACGCCTCTAGAGGATCCTCAGTAGCCGGCCGATCGATTTTTTTATGAGCGTGAATCTCGAACCGCCATAAGTAGCCGGTTCGAGATTCACAAATCTCGTAAGATTTAATGCCCCTACGAGCCGCTTTATTTGAAATGAGCTGGCAGATATCCAACCAGCCCTTCCACATAAGGAGGCTCTCATCTAAAGAAAGATTTTGTTCCGGCGTATACAGCGTCTGAAATTAGTTGTTCAGGTGCGACAGTATTGGTTGTATTTTATACAATCTCGCCTGCGAGTGATCAAGATTTAGCGCACACATGTCATTGTTGTCGTTGAAATGTAAGCATTTTAATAAAATGAGAAAACGATCAATGGAAATATGTGCGCTAAATCCTGGCGTATAAAAAATGTCTGGGGTGGCAGTTCAGTATTCATCAATACGTGATTTCACCACAATCCCCATCGCCAGAACAATGCCGAAATAGCAGTAAAGTTCATCAACCGTTGTGTCATACCAACGGTTGATGCGGCTTTTCGGATGGAGATTGTGGCTTTCAATCATTTGGACTGCCACCTGTTGTGCGTACTTATTTGTTTCCGCAACAATGTGCTCCATTATCTGCTGATCCCATATAGCAATAAAAATACTATATGGGTCAGAGCATGGAGTTGTCGGACCAACATTGCTCACAGAGAACGTTTCTCTCCTCAATTCAGGTCGAATTTGAGGATCTGGAAACGCTCTCCAGTCAAAATGGAAAAATGTCCTTGGCTCTGCTGTCGTAGATACCGGGACTTCTTCGTCAGCATAAGCATCAGCATCACCACCAGCATCATCACCAGCCTCATCCAAGGGTGTTTCCAAGAAGGTCCGAAACACCCTTGGTATGATCGGTGCAACTACTTCCTCGTCCTCATCATCGCTCTGATCCGAGTCATCATCGCTTCCTGTAACAAATGATGTTTGGTTTGAAATTTGGTAAGAATCAGAATAGTGGTTTCTGATTTATTTAAAGAATCAGAATGTTGGCAATGTCCTAAAGTCCCAAACAAAAAACAGGCACTTACCATGATTGATGAGGAAGGCAATGTTTTCATCAGTCAGGCGATGAGGAGGATGAGGTGGCCGAAAATCTGGTTGTGGAGAGGCTGGCCCACACTCCAAAAACCTGTAACAAAAAAATTGTTGTACAGTCAGTAATTTTTCACATCTAGACACTTTCACACACTTTTTCTCATCTAGACCTTTAAGTCCGCAAGTAACTTACATTGCTGGCGAAGGCATGCTTGATGATGGTGATGGTAGTGGTGGTGGTGATGACGGCCCTGGCGGTGGTGTCGACGGCAGTGGCGGTGGTGGCGACGGCAGTGGCCCACATTCCAAAAACCTGGAACAAAAAAATTTTGTACAGTCAGTAATTTTTCACATCTAGACACTTTCACACACTTTTTCACATCTAGAGAAGGAAAAAACTGTCACTTACAGATGTGTAAGTGACAGTTTTTTTTCCTTCAGACCTTTAGAAGCGAGACCATTTACAATAATATTTCAATACACATCTTGAAACTCGCAACTCTAGGTTCTTAAAGCCAAACTATATCCTTAATTTTGTAAAAAAAGAAAGACGTCATTGTTTTCGATGGAATTACAAACGGCTGCAGCGCACATGTGCGCTTGTCCCTACCTGATATCTTCAACATTTGGTTCAAGTTGACATACAATCATTAAAGAAAGTACACGTTTAAATAAAAAGTCCGCAAGTGACTTACATTGCTGGCGAAGGCACGCTTGATGATGGTGATGGTAGTGGTGGTGGTGATGACGGCCGTGGCGGTGGTGTCGACGGCAGTGGCGGTGCTGATGACGGCAGAGGCGGTAGTGATGACGGCGGTGGCGGTGGCGGTGGCTGTGGTGATCGTGCTGAAGTTGATCTAGATGGAAATTAAAAAAACAAAATAATAATCAGAAATATAGCTTAAATAATAACAAATACATATTAAGCTCCAGCATCAATACTTACGGTTGCCACAAGCGCTTCCTTTTAGGATGCATGGCAGTTTCGAGGCCACGGCCTTCCGGCAGCTCAGAGATATCATGGATATCTAGTCTGAAATTTAAAGCGATTCAATTAAATTAACCAAATCAAAATTAAAATTTAATCAGTTAAGGAAAATAATAAAATTTTATTAAGAAAGAAAATACTAAGCAAAAACCTACTCGTGAATTGATTGAGGCCCTGGTCGCACTTGTCGGGCGTTGGCGCGGCTTCCACGTCCTCTGCCGCGCCCGCTCGGACCTCCGCGATTGGCAACCTCAACCACCGGTGGCGGTCCACCTCCTTGACCACGTCCACCTCGCACACGCACACCTCTTCCGAGACCACGCATGCGAGGACGACTTCTCTCACTTAAAAAACACATGAAGGGTAGGAGTATACAATCTGTCCCGGCATGTACTAATAAAACTCGATCTCGAATGTCAAGGTGCTAGACAACGGATAAACATTACATATATACTTTTTTTTTGTAAATACATACATAAAAACACCCACACCGATACAGACAGACATGTTCATGCATACAAATGTTTGTACCATGCGGGGATCGAACCCGCGACCTCTGGTGTAATAACTAAAATCAAAAAAACTTAAATCCTTTTATTTAATAAAATCAAAAAATCCCTCTTTTGCAATGACGTTCAATTAAAAAACTAGACTCCCAATCACGCTCAAATATTGTCCGAAGCAAAAGTCTGCCCACCCGACTATTAGGCAGAGTTTTCGTTTAGTTGTATACAATTGACATTAAACACTAACTGCCACGAGATAAGGTGTTAATTTGAACGGATGTGTTATGTACTGTTTCATAGACTCCGACCTTTAATTTTACCATGCATTCGTCTATAGATTGGCGGCTCGAATTCCCCATTTCATTTTGGAATATTTGGTTTATTCCCGTTGTCCCCGAATGCCGTGTCCCCGTCACGGGGACAGCGGCACGTGATTAAATTTCTTTCCCTTTGTCCCCGTAACGTAGATTCGGCTTACGGGGACAACGGGAAGTAAAAATTTCAAGAGTCGCTGTCCCCTTACATATGTTTTCCTGTTTTAAGCTTAGTTTTTAACTTGGGAAAAAGAAAAGTTAAATAAAACAAACAAATTATTATTGAGCTTACAAAAATAACACAATTTGACCGCCTCCGTGGAACAGTGGCTAAGCCGCTCGGGTATAAAAACACGGAGGTCGTGGGTTCGATTCCCGCCTTGGGTCTGGTTGGTGGTAGGGCTTTTTCAGAGTCCGACTGGCTAGCTACCACCCCCATAGGTGAAATCTGCCGCCATAATAGCTCTGGCTGTGTTCCGGCAGTAATAATGTGGGAGCCAGTACACTTGAAATCAAAGGTTTGAAGATCAGATGAGCCTACAGTCTGGCAGCACATTGAGCGACGCTTCCTGGTGAAGTGTCCCTCAATGGAATAGGCCGCAGTGGCCGCTTACCATCAGGTGGGCTGTGTGTCTGTCTGCCAACTGACATAGTATAAAAAAAAAAAAAAAAAAAAACTGTATTTACGGGGACAGGATACGGGGACAACGGGAAGTATTTTTAAATATTTTATTAAAGTACCGCTGTCCCCGTTGGACGGGGACACGGCATTCGGGGACAACGGGAATAAACCGAATATTTCCTTCAAATCCGTATTGTTGCCTTTTGACAGATCGCTCTTATAAAAAAATTCTCCCCTGACAAGCATATTACCAGTTTTTTTCGATCGCTTTAATATAAATTGTTTGCACTCTTTATTAATGAACAATTTTATAAAAGTAATAATTTTTTTTTATTTAATCAAGTTAATTGTAAAATTATGACTGAAATTAAAAAGAATCCAACATTTTTCTATGGAGACATGCAACAGTTTGTAATAGTATAAAATTAAATATACTAAATAAAATTTAACACTTCCTGAATTTCAAATTCACAAAATTCGTCATTCTCTTCAGTGCGCAGGTAACGATGATCAGTTGCAAGTACAAAATCAAAAATCAAAATCAAAATATTCTTTATTCATGTAAACTTGTATCAAGTATTTATGAATCGTCAATTACAGAGTGACTCTACCACCGGTATCGGAATGCAGTCATCTGCCGAGAAGAACCGGCAAGAAACTCGACAGTTACTCTTTTTCATCGCCATGTTTGTTTACAATTTGTTTGTTACAATTACTGATTAGTTTTAGAATACCAAGCCATACAGTATAAAGTATAAGAATGAGACTATAATCGAGAAAAATCCGTGAGCCCTGGAAGACCAGTGCCCAAAGGTGGCACCTGCAGCACAAGTATGACGTATGTGCCAGCCATAATTTCACTCAACCATATTATAGGGAATGCAACCACACATTTACATACATTTTTACAAAACGTCTCGCAGTTTCAACTAGTTCACTTCAACACCCAACCGAAATTTTTCTGGGATCATTTCACTAAAACTTAATAGGACGTAGCACACTGGTATGAAATTTCACCTCTCGCCAAAACGTGTTCTTTTTCCTCTCCTCAAAACAACTCTTTTAAAACTTATTTGAAAATGCCAGTTACTCGCGGTCTTAACCGTTTCTCCCACAGCAGAAACACAGGGATTTCCGTTCCTAATTTATGAACGGTTGCATGTTATTCTATTAAATCTATGTATTCCTTGGGGTCGACAATGCTTTCCCCTTTTCGTATTTTTACTTCTGTTAAGCATGAGTGGCCTGTAACTGGAAATATGATTGCAATAGTTTTCAACGTTTGCGGCGCTTGTGAAAACCATTTGCTCCCTAGTTAGCTTATTATGAGACATGGACCCATTTTAAACTAAATTGAAAAACCTAATTTTTAAAACTACAAAAGAAATGTGTCAAATGTTGTATGTATTGAACTTGCATAGTTTTTATCATTCCTAGACAAACAAAGCAAGAACGGCTCGAACTGTTGATGGCAAATGACCTTGCCAGAGCACGCGGAGAGTGTCATCCGGGATTTTATCCCGGGCCAGGTTCCTCATGCGCTGAAGAAGCTGTGAAGGCCTTTGATCTCTGAGCTCCATCTCTCCTATGAGCTTCTCTATCTGTCTCGTTTTGGATTCTTCATATAGCATCAATAACTTGGTCTTCAACGCATCATATTTCTTAGTGTCGGGTGTCTGAGCTGCCGATTCGATAAGATTTGCTAATTTGGTCGCACTTGCCCAATCCAAATGTTCCTCCGCAAACAGCCTTTGTCGTATCGTCTCGCTGCGTATTCCACACACAAACTGATCTCTTAAGTTCTCATTTATGGTATCGTTGAAATCGCATGACCGCGCTAATCGTTTAAATTCAGCCACATATTGCGTAACACTTTCGCTCAGCTGTTGCGCTCGTTGACGAAAAATATATCTCGCTGCAAGTATTGATGATGGTTTTGGTTGCAAATGTTCCGTCATCAATTTTACAACTTCTTCGTATTTTTTTTTATGTGGTATAATCGGGCTGCACACATTCACCATTAGCTCGTATCCCGCTTCGCCGATAATATTAACGTTGGTAATTTTTTGTCTTCCGCAACATTATTTGCCACAAAATGCATGTCCAAACGCTCACAATAAGAGTTCCAGCTTCCTGTTTCCATATTAAATTCACCGAATTTAGCCGCCGCCATTTTTAAAACCGTCCTCGTTCGCCACTGATAAATAAAACGTGCAGCGAGCCCCGCGCGGCGCAGTGTTGCCAGTACATGAATATATGGATACCCACTTATTAACAATCACAACAAATCTAGGGTTAAATACTTTATCGAACAAGTCTGCGTTGTTGTACCTACCCGATTTTATTCACCGACAAATGTTAGATCATGAATTTGACTGGTTGTACCTTGACTTTGTAAATTAGTTGGCGGTTTAACTCACCTCCGAATCCGGGAAGACGTTTATTTTACGCTTCTTGCTGGTAGAAGCCGAAGGAAGTGCGCGCGACCTTGTATCGAACTCTGATTTGGAGTCACTACCTAATAGTTCTATCAGCTTTTTATTGCATTTCGGAGTGGTCTTCGATGCCTTCGATGCGCCAGTCTTTGCCGGTTTTTTCTTTTGTGAAGAATGCGAAGAAAGGCTGCACTTCAGCATCAGATTCAAAGGGATATATATAATTTAGAAAGAAAAAATTAAATTGGCAGAGCTAGTCTGCAATCATTTTTTTTTCTCGGATTAGAATGCAACATAGGATAGTACCACTTTTTACCTCGAATAGAAGTGCGATACAGTCCAATATTTTGATCAAAGCTGGCTGATTAATTTGTAAATATTTCTTCTGTTGTTGTGAAAATCGTTTTGTTTTCACAGTCGGCTGAACCTTAGTAGCATTAGAAGTCACAGTTACAACACTGTTGTCATTCCATTTGCATACAACTATTTCTTCAGCCCTTCTGGACATATATTTGAAAGCACCACGATCAGATTTTTCTAGTTTCGAGTTTTTCGGCATAGGACATTTAGATAGTCTATTTTCTCTGATTGTTCCTGTGGCTTTTATGCCCCTTTCACGTAAGCTAAGTAACTGTAAATGGGTTATCTTTCATTTTTGGATTTTTTCTTTGTTAACGTATTTTTCCGTTAATTTGTTAACAATCCCAAATTCGTCTTCACCAACGTCTAAATCAAGTAACATTTGTAAATGTTCCCACTGTGCGCACTTTATCTCTCCATTCTGGACAAAGGTCGCATTCTTCACTAACAAATTATTTCTAACCTCTTTTAACAAATGAGGAGTATCAAAAAATGAGAATATTTTTTCCCCGTCAACCTCAAAGAAATTGGTGTTGTACTCTTTGCCATCTTTTTCATATTTTTTTCTGGTCTCGTTAATCATCTATTTAATGACGGCGTTATTGGTGGCATGTTGGTCACAAATGGTGGTTACAACCTTTTAACCAATGCCGGTCAATTCTTTAATTATATTAATCAATAATTCTTTCAAATCAGCCCTTTTTGTACTTCCTTTACAAAATGTAAAGGAAATAGGCTGTTTAGTTTTACTTTTTATGCCCTTTATCATAAAAACGAGAGCATGATCAGCTAGTGTTTTTTTTGTCCCCTTGTCTTCAAAGCCAACAATTTCTTTGAGAGTTGTATTGTACATAGTATACTCCGGGGGCCAGCGACACTTCGTCAAAGATTAAAGTTACTTTTTTTTTCAGCGCTCATAGTAAGAACTTGTTTTTTTAAATTATTAATAACTTTTTTATTTATTCCAGGCTGTTGCGTAAACAAGGTTGTTGATTTTATAAACCCAGAGAAAAAAAAAGCCGACTAAAGAAAGGGGAGGAGGACTCACAGGGATGTCTCTGGAACTGGTGTCTTCTGTCCCCGGGGCACTGTCCTGGAAAGCTGGAGCCGTATTTTCATGTACACGAACCCAACGCACACACGTTACACGTTGTTTTTGAGAAAAACCAGCGTTTTTATATTGTTTAAATTTTTGGTTGTTGCGAGCGCGCCATGCAAGCTTCGACTCTTTCGAATCTTCTTTTGTTTTTAAATGCTTCACGCAACATGGCGTATGGCGCTGTTGTGGTTCCACACAGAACCGATAGATGGCGTGGATAGGGAAAAAAGGATATATTTAGTCGGTTCCCTAACACAGGCCTTATAGCAAAATTGCTTAGTTATTTTTGTAAGAGACGTTTTGAAGGTAACACTAACATTTCGAGAGGGTTAAGTCGTTGAGATTTGGTCTGTTTCGTGTTTTTTTAGCATTATTTTGACTTAACTCTCTACCTCCCGTGCTAGTCAAAGACTGTGTTAAGGCAAGGTATAAGGTTTCCGCCATAGTAGTACCAACTTTATTTTTATTTGAGCGGTACGAAGACTATTTATGAATACTCTATTAACTAATAATTCTTGTATTTTATAGGTAAATTATATTATAAATTCTCACCACCGAAATATTTTCGACGAACATTTTTGTCTCCAAAAACAGCCAAATGTTGTGTTCTATGGTGAAATCTTTTAAAATACATATAATTTCTTTACTTACCTCGTAAAATATAAAGGAATCCTGGGAAATAATCCACAAATTCACGCAAAATCACAAATACCAACAAAAATAAACACACCCGACCTCGCGTCAACAAGCTGTCAACTTTAAATAAACATAGGTACATTCTAGTAGCTAGCATATATTTTGAGAATTTTATGGTTTGTAACATTGGTCATTAATAAAATGTGTAAGAGGGGGGTTATGGGTACCTAGAGAGATAAATATAAACGAACGATAAGTAACAAAAGAAAATAATTTATTACAAAAGAACTAAGTCTAATTTACAAGAGGAAAGTTACCAAAAGAATATAATAAGACCAGGAATGGTACCTATTCTTTCAGGGTACTTTGTACCCCGTTTGGTTATTATTTTTTTACGTCCAGGATCATCTGTCAAGTTCGTTTCATCGTAGTTGATAATATTGGAGGGGTCAATATTTGCCAAAGACTCCTCCAATTCTCTAAAATATTCTCTTATTATATCTGCAGACACAGCTGCTCTGCTCTTTTTGATGTTTTGGCAGTTGCGTTGTGTTATTTTATCCTTGTGCCTTTTTAAAAAACTGGACACAAAATCAGGCCCCGGGAGATTATTTTTGAATTTTGCAACAGTCCTTCCAATTTTGTCCAAATAATTCTTTATCAAATACCGTAAGTCAAGGGAGTCTAATGGATAGCCCCACTCGGCACATATATTTATATATTTAATCATGTTTAGTTCTGTATCTTCCGATAAAACAGTTTGGCCACCATGCTTTTTCATAGTTCTTGTACTATGTCTATAAATAACGGATTTATTAATATTATATTCATCAGCTATTACTTTAAGCGATTTCCCAGAGGTTTTATAATCTTTAACTGCTAGTTTGATGAGCTCTTCATCATATTTTTTATATCTCGAACCTCTTGGATCAGGCTTATACACCCGAGGCATTTTCGTAAATTCCTGCAACAAGTACAGAAACTTAAATAACATTCCTATCTTAGATAGATTTCTTTATTACACAACAGCTACAAGCAAAACATAGATACGAGTACAAGGACAAAAACTGTCTTGTCACTGTCAGCGATTCCTTCTAGGCAATCTAAATAATCATATTTTTTGTAGTATCGTGCTTACTTTACGCCTAACAAAAATACTCTAAAAAAAAACAATGAACATCCACCCAACTCAAGTAACTATGGTAGATACTTTTCTAGTATTAATTAGATGGAGACAGCCCTAGCTGATTGTTTTCTATTGACCTCCATTCGTTGCTATTCAACCCTTCCCGTTTCCTTTCACCCCATATGCGGTATCTATACACCCCGTACTACGTATCTCTTCACCCCTTTCGCGTTTCTATTAACTACAAATACAAGTTCAAATCTAACCACAATCTTATTTTACAAATAACTTTAAATTTAAAATCAAACTGTACTTACCAATCTTGTAAATTACTCCTGATTAGTTATAGAAGTGAATTCAGCAGTTATTTAAACACGACAAAATGTTCTTTTAATTTAAATTGTGAAAGTTTTTAAGCACTTTTTCACCGGTCGCTGTACACCTTGACATTGAAATTATTTTTTTTATGTTGGAATGACTGTATAGCGTGTCAGTGTTGCCTACGTATTTAAAAAAATGTTGCAATATCTAAATAAACGAAAATTTGGTAGTTTACTGCTCTCCTGTTGCACCATCGGCTAATAAATAAAGGACATCATCCATTTTGGGATAAAATTTTTTTTTAGCGGCCATCAATTTTAATTACAAAAGTGTATAGTACACATAAACCTCATTATTTTTTACTATGGCGTCAAAGTCGAAATCTATTTGGTTTCGGAGATATGATACCAAGTAAGACATAAGGGCTGAAACTGCGTAAAGCGGGCACCCGCGCGGTTTCATTTCATACAAAAGTGACCCGTGCCGCGACCGCGCGGGAGACTTTTGTATGAACCGCGCGCGGGTCCCGCTTCACACAGTTTCCGCCCTTAGACCGAAAACAATTTGTTTTCAGGGCTACTTTCCATTTGGTAAACTTCCCATTTGATAAACCTCAATCAGTGCCTACTCAAAAGTTGCGTTTGGTAAACATTTATTTACTACATACGTTTTTCATACATTTAGTCCCATTTGGTAAACAATCGAAATGGGACTAAATGTATGAAGTAAATAAAATGTTTACCAAACGCAACTTTTGAGTAGGCACAGATTGAGGTTTAACAAATGGGAAGTTTACAAAATGGGAAGTAGCCGTTTTCAGGATTTTAGTTGTACAGTACGCGGTTCACTCAAGTAAAAACTTGTCTTAATATAGCAGTCACCTCCGCCCTCCGCCCCCTCCCCCCGCCCCCTTTTTCCCTGTGCTCGTCATGTCAATTCCTTAATCTTAATAGGTATCATCTTTGTTTTATAATAATCAGTACTATACTAAGTCAGTTGACAGACACACACGCAGCCCACCTGATGGTTAGCGGCCACTGCGGCCTATTCTATTGAGGGACACTTTACCACGAAACGTCGCTCAATGTGCTGCCAGACTGTAGACTCATCTGATCTTCGAGCCTTTGATTTCAAGTGTACTTTTTTTTTGAGAAGGAGAACGCATTTGCGCACCATAGCCGCAGGCTAGCGATCGTGTGTGGGACTCGAGACTAAGTCCCACTACCCACTAAACTCCCCCGTTTTCCCCTTCACACCCAATTGGTGTGAAGGGGACAAGCCGGTGCCAGTCTTGTGGCTATTGACGAGCCCTTGATTTCAAGTGTACTGGCTCCCACATTAATACTGCCGGAACACAGCCAGAGCTATTATGGCGGCAGATTTCGCCTGTGGTAGCTAGCCAGTCGGACTCTGAAAAAGCCCTACCACCAACCAGACCTTAGGTGGGAATCGAACCCACTACCTCCGGGTTTTATACCCGAGCGGCTTAGCCACTTAGCGGCTTTGCGGAGGCGATCAAAATAGTAGTAGTTCAGGTGAAAATTGTATAGTAATAATCATACCAGATCTTACATAAAATGGTAAGACGATGTTATTTATTTCACTTATAGATCGTTATCTAAGGTATATAGAGTATTGTCGCCATACAAAAAAATTATTCTACACCTGTCCCCATTCCAACAAAACATAATTTATTTCTGGCCGCTAACTTTTTTTTTTATCCCAAATCTCCATACAAAGTGGATGATGTCGTTTCCCGGTTTATTGTCTATTCACCCCGTGAATTCTATTCACCCCATGTTACGGTATATAACTTTGTTACTTTAATATAGAGAGTCTATATATATTATAGTAACAAAGTTATATGCCTATATTATTTCAATATATACATACCTATTTATATATAAATATTCTATATTATATAGATACAAGTACTTTTTTTTGGTAATTAGTAACTTTGAAATCTTACGAACTATACTACTGAATGAAAATATTTTTTTTTCTGATAGACATCAAAAGTTGTATGCCTCAGTTAAAGTCATTGTATGTTCTCATCCATCAAATCTTTAAGGATATCGTTCTCATTTTTGTAATAAGACGGTCTTCTTGAGGGAATAGATTTTATACCACTTGTACTAGGTTTCGGTTTATCATCAATAACATGTTTTGTTTTTGTAATATAAGAATTTTTCGATATGTTTTTACATTTATTGACGTGTATTTCCTTAGAAAAGGTTTCAATAGAAATAATGTTGATTTTTTTGTTTTGTTTCTCTTTATTTTCAATATTTCCAATTGTAATATCTGCTAAGACTTGTGCGCTTGTGTTCAAATCTCCAAATCTATCAATATTATCTTCATCACACATTGGTAATCCCAGAGAGTATTCATTTTCTATTTCAAATTCATCATCATAAACGATTGGCATTGATTCTATATCGAAATTATCACAGTCTAATGTGATATTTTCATATATTTTTTCATTTTCTTCATTATTTCCCGTCTCTTCAGTATTTTTTTCATTTTGATCGATTACATTCTCTTTATCATTATTTTCATTATGTTTATTGGCCTTTTTTCCTTTTCCCTTTCCTTTTTTAGATATCTCTGTAACTTTATTAGCCTCTTTATCTTTATCTACTAAGTAACTCGGCTAGCTAAATAATTTACGAAGTCCCTAGGGTCCGCAACGTATAAAATAATACCGTCGTGCAGTTCGCTAACGAAGCTGACACGAGAGCGGCACAAAGTATACGCGCAGGTAGTAGCCTACGTTCGGCGAGTTCAGATTGCAATCACCGACCGACCTAAGTCGATGCAGAGAATGCTCTCAGTCCACTCCGAGCGCAGACTGGCGAGTGACGGCGGGCGCTCGCCTTATAAACCCTGCGAGGAGGCTAGCGGGGCGCGCGGTCGCGGGGAACGGCGGCGCTGCGCTGTCCGGTGTTGGTCTCACGGGCGCATGAGGCACAGCGCCGTGTTACAGGCTCCCCCTCTGGACTCGAAGACGCCCCGGCGAGAAGTCCAGTTGTAGCGGTTATCATCTGCTTCTGCGGTCGTTCTCGTCTGCGCAGTGATCGTTCAGGGTTAGGTAGTGAAGGCTTGGCCCTTGATAGGGGTCAGGGCTGAGGAGTGGTATGTACCCAATGGAATGTGAGGATCAAATGGTTTGGTTATTTCATAAGGACAGGGTCCATGTTTGCGGAGAATTATATAAGGATCATCACGGCACGGATGCAATTTAGCTGTTTGGTGTCGAGCAGAGTTGTTTAGAAAATTTGTTGCCACCAGCTCAAGGTCAGGCTGGTAATCAGGCGAAGAGTGGCGATATATAATAATTATATGATGAAGAAGAGTTGGCCAAGCGCACTTCCTCCACGGGAAAGCAAAATGCAAGGCATAACAGATGAGTTTCATATGCGTACTGGGTGTCCAACCAGGCATCAATAGCTTGAACTTTCCTTTAAGATCATCCCAGTAGGAAGCGGTGCTAACACCTTCGAACTCAATATTGACTCTATGACTTCATGCTTCATAACTTCATCTTGCAGTATAATGAAGTGTTAGCCAAGCAGAGTTCCTCTACGGGAAAGCAAACTGCAAGGCTTTACATGATGAATCTGCGTACTGGGTGTCCAGCCAGGCATCAACGAATTGAACGTTCCTTTATGGTCTTCCCAGTGCTGTTGCTACACACCTAGACTATATCTTGAGTCTTGACGTCATCTTGTCTTCACAACTTCATATAGTCTTCATGACTTCATCTTTGGTTGAATAGTCTGTGAGGCCTACACATCGAAGCTAGAAGAATATGGTTTCAGAGCGGAGCTGCGATAGATGTCGACCAGCATACTCCACTTCTGTTTCCTCCCCCTATACCAAAGCTACCGCCGCGAGTTAAGCTACGTTGTGGGCGCTAAATAGGTTTTTACTATTTGGTGAGAGTTCCACTTCAGTCGTATTGATGGCCATCTGGGCATCTCTGAACAGAGAACCAACAAATCTGGGTGAATAACCTTTGATTTTTGGACTCTCCCGGGTAGGTGATGCTGGTGGTGTTATCCAACTAATCAACGCTGGAGGACCATAAGCTATCTCAGTGTCTTGATTTGGTGACTCTGAAGGAGATGTGTTCATTGGACTCACCATCGGCTCCAGTGCTGTCAACTTAACTAATTTCGAGATAGTGGTTTCTGGTGGAGCCGCCGTCTTCATTGTGGCCACTGCTGTCGAGTCGTCGTCTTCGTTTAAGAGATCGTACTTTTTCCCAGGTTCATCAAGGAAGTGGTACAGGAGTTGGGGTAGATTTAGCACTATCTTTGCGTCCTGTATGAAGTCCACTCCCAAGAGCGTTCTGTTGTCCTGGGACTCGGGAAGCACTATGAAATTTGTCAGTACAGTTCTTCCGCTTATGACAACTGGCACTGATGTTCTCATTATTTTCTGCCGACGTCGCAGTCCGTCAGCTAAGGTAATAGTGGCCGACTCAGTTATGAAATTGAAGTTCTGTCCTTTCAATACCCTAAACAAGGATTGAGAAGCCACGCTTAACTTAGCACCAGAATCAATATGTGCTCGTCCGCTGATTCCGCCAATTTTAATATCCACTGTTGGACGTAGACGGGATATGTAGGCGAGACTAGGACTTATTGCGTAGAACCCGACCTCCACAGCGCCTATTTTTGCAGGCGCGTTACATTTCTGGCATTTACTTCTAATAACGCCAGGCTCACCACATCCGTAACAAGTGATTTTGCTCGAAATTGGTTTGTGACTAAATGAGGTACCAGCAGGAGCCTGTATTCGCTGATCATTCGCACTCTTCTTACGGCAGTTATCTTCAGTATGCCCAAAAGCGCGGCAAAACGTACTAGTAGTGGGTAATATCAGATTTTTACAATATCGAATCGAAACTATATATTGATATCTGATATCGGATTCTGAAACTATATATTATTTGAAACTATATATTGGTGTATCGGAGTATCGGACTGTGAAACTATATATTGGTGTATCGGAGTATCGGACTGTATTTGGTTACACTAAACCTATAAAACAATGTGTTCTGAAACTAGATACTGTATCATGACACGATATTTTCATTGTGATTTATTTCTTAAAACTGACTCGATTAGTTACTTAAGGTGTATTTGTTGATATTTTTAAATGAAAGCAAACTAGTTTTATTAAGATATATTTATTTTTGCAGAGCACACACATCAGTTCGTACGTACCATTAGCCAGAGAGGAAAAAATATATAACAGTGTTGCCACACATACAATTTTAATATTAGTCTATGACTTTAACTTTATCATAGATCCATATCAGGCAGGGTGTACACATTACAGAAAAATAAGAAATTACAACACATATTATTGTTAGCATATTTTAACACCCTCCCTTAATTTCTTAATTTTACAAACACTACATCTTGCAACACTTTTTAAACACAAGGCTTGTTGTTTACTATGATATTTATCAATTTTACAAACAAATAATATTTTTGACAGTCTCTAGACAATCTTTAAAGTTTAAAAAACAAAAAAATAGTTTTGTTATTGGAACAAAACACCATGCAAACTAGAACACATTCCTTAAAAACACATATTTTTATTTATTATGTTTATACCTAAACATATGTTGCTTTGCCCTACGATTTTACTCTTGGGATCAGTACAAGAACCACAAAGACTTATTAAAGTTTAAGAAAAACTTTTATAGTATAGTACAGACACATGACTCAAATTATACAATAATATAATGTGATATGTACCTATCAATCTTAAGTCTTAATGTAATAAACATTGTTTTGTTATAGGAACAAAACACCAGGCAAACTGGAACACATTCCTTAAAAACACATATTTTATTTATAATGTTTATACCTAAACATATTATGTTGCTTTGACCTACGATTTTACTCTTGGGATCAGTACCAGGACCACAAAGACTTAACAAAGTTTAAGAAAAACTTTTATAGTTTATTACAGACACATGACTCATATTATACAATAATATAATGTGATATGTACCTATCAATCTTAAGTCTTAATGTTATAAACATTGTTTTGTTAAAGGAACAAAACACCATGCAAACTGGAACACATTCCTTAAAAACACGTATTTTATTTATTATGTTTATACCTAAACATATTATGTTGCTTTGCCCTACGATTTTACTCTTGGGATCAGTACCAGGACCACAAAGACTTAACAAAGTTTAAGAGAAACTTTTATAGTACATATAGTACAGACACTTAAGTTTTAATGTAATAAATGTTGGAGAAATTTGCCCAAATACAAACTTTTTAATGTTTATTCAATAAAGTATTCTTATGTTTTACAAATTTATGTTTATTCAAAGCTTTAGTCATTACATCAGCAGGTTGTAATTCAGTAGGACAGTATGTTATACTTATGTTCTTATTTATATATAGTTCGTGAATGTAATGAAATCTAACGTCTATATGCTTGGACCTTTTATTAAATATACCTGTTTTTATTAAATGAATAGCACTCTGATTATCTATATACAATTGAAGCATCTGAATATTAATTTTAAGTTCTCTTAATAATGATTTTATGAATACTGCGTCTTTACAACACTCTGCAGCAGATATAAATTCTGCCTCTGTGGATGAAAGTGCAATTATAGATTGCCTTCTTGAGCACCAAGCAACAGGACATCCTGCCAACATGATTATGTACCCTGTGGTACTTCTACGAGTATCACAATCACCAGCAAAGTCAGCATCACAGTACAAGTCTAAGTCTTTTATATTTTTACCTGTATTTTTGTAGAACAACCCATCATTAATAGTACCTTTTAAATATTTAAATATTCGTTTTATTTGCACTACATCCTGCCTAGTAGGTTTTTCTACTTTGCGACTAGCCAAGCCTACCGCATAAGCAATATCAGGTCTTGTCCTGGTCGAGAGATACAGTAAGCTTCCAACAGCCTCTCTATATGGAAAAAGAATTTTATTATTGTCATCTGGAGCGATTCCTTCTTGACTTGTACAAGGTGTGTCAACGGCTTTGCAATCTAACATATTATATTTTTCTAGTATGTTTTTGGTATAATTTTCTTGAGACAGCAGAATTCCATCATTTTTAAATGTAATTTGTAAACCCAAAAATGATTTTGGTTTTTCATATATTTTTATTTCTATTATTTTATTTATTTTACTAAGTACCCTGACACCTTCTTCTTTATTTTTACAAATTAAAATCCCATCGTCAACATAAATGCCTATTATTACCGTAGCCTCTTTGTTTCTTAGCACACAAGGTTCATTTTTAACTTGTTCAAACTCTAAAGTATTCATTATTTTAATAAATTCTTCATTCCATCTTTTAGGTGCCTGTTTTAACCCATATAGGGATTTTCGAAGTTTACACACTTTTCCATGACATTTTTCAAAGCCTTGAGGTACTTTCATATAGATTTCTTCCCCTTCTTTTAAATTACCATTGAGAAACGCTGTCCTGACATCAAATGTCATAAGATGATATTTATTAATCACAGCTATAGAGAAAATAATTCTTAATGCAGATTGACATGCTACAGGGCTAAAGATTTCATCATAATCTATATCCCTTTGTTCGAAACCCCTTACAACAATCCTGGCTTTGTATGACCCATCTTCTTTTACTCTAAAAACCCACTTTTTGGTTAGAATCTTAGCATCATTGACATCTTTTTCATCTATTAGTTCCCACACTTGGTTTTTCTCTAACGAGTTTATTTCATCGCTTATAGCTTTCTTCCATTTTTCTTTTTCAGGTGACATCATGGCTTCTTGGTAAGTAAGTAGAACATAATCATTATACCTTTGCGGAGGTTTTCTTATTCTTTTTGATGATACTTCCTCGTCACTCATGCTACCTACTTCTAATTCTTTGTTTTCATGGACTGTTTCTTTTTCAGGTTCTATGCTGCTCTCTTCTGAACACATTTGAGATCCACACTGATTACTGTCTGTCAAGAAAAAACCGCCCAGATCACCAACATTTTCATCTAATTTTATGTTTAGCTTTTGTTGTCGTTCATTCTCCTGTACCATGTTATTACTTTTTGTTTTAAATACAACATCTCGAGCAAGTACAATTTTATTTTTATTTTCATCATATAACCTATACCCAATTTTACAGTAACCCACTAGTATTAATTTCTGTGACCTTGAACTAAGTTTTTTTACAGGTTTTAATTCTTTTACTAATGCTTCACAACCAAATTCTTTTATGTTGGATAAATCCGGCTTTTTATTGTACCATACTTCATAAGGAGTTTTAAAATCTATCACGGAACATGGCAACCTGTTCAGTAAGTATGTCGCTGAGTACATAGCTTCTCCCCATAAATTTTTATTAAGGTTTGAATTTAACAACAATGCCCTAGCCTTTTCCATCAAGCTTCTATTTAACCGCTCGGCTTTACCGTTTTGTTGTGGACTATATGGAATACTATAATCTAATTTTATACCTTTTTTATAACACCATGCTTTAAATTCACTGCTAGAATATTCACCTCCATTGTCACAGCGTATTACCGAAACTTTAGCATTCATCTCTCTTTCTGTTTCCTTAATGTAATGTTTTAAATGGTAGCTAACTTCACTTTTATTGGCTAACAGGTAAATTTTAGTATAATGGCTAAAATCATCTAACACTGTGAGAATGTACCTTTTCCCATCAAAGCTTGTACTTTCTATAGGACCACATACATCACTATGTATTATTTCAAGTACCCTAGTAGCACGTTCCCTAGTTTTATTAAATGGTTTCCTGACCTGCTTAGCTTTAACACAAATTTCACATAAGTCCTGCATTTGTGATATATCTGACTTGCTGAATGTGACACCCGTAGCAGCGTCCACCAATTTACCCAGTACCTCATTACTTGGGTGACCCATTTTAATGTGCCAGTCATGAACACTACTATTTTTATTGGCTAACAATGACACTTCACTACTACTTTGTTTTAAATTTAAATGATACAGACCTGTTGACTCCTCCTTTTTACCAAATATTTTTGTGCCACACTTGGATGTAATTTCCACATTGTTATTTTTAAAAATCACAACAGCACCATTTTCTGTTGCAGCTGAGACTGAAAACAGATTTTTACAAAGATCTGGAACACACAAAGTATTGTTTAAGACACAATTTTCACCTACAAAGGTACCACTTTGTACAGACAACATTTTTTCATTTTTCTTTGCCAAACATATAGAGGTCTCATTACACTCCACATTACTTAACAAGTTTATATTATTTACCATGTGTGATGTACAACCTGAATCTACTATAAAGTCCTGGGAATTATTTGTTTGTTCATTATTAAAGCTCAAAAATGAAACAGAGTTTACAGAGTTTTTATTTCTAAAGTAACAATTACTTTCTTTGTGATTACTTTTCTTACAAATAGAACATATGTTCTTACAATCCTTTTTTACATGACCTATTTTATTGCAACCAAAACAACGTATTTTATTTTTATTACTAAAGTGAGAATGGTTACCGACTTTACTTATAGATTTTGATTCCTGTTTCTCCGTCTTCCTGAATGATTTAGATGCTTGAAATACTACCTCGTTCTCATGTGATATACTGCTACGTTTTGTTTTTCATGTTCTTTAATTAATCTTAGTTTTAAGTTGGATACCGTTTTTTCTTCTTTAGAGGTTGATTCCCACGCTGTTACAAAATTTTCATATTCAGCAGATAAAAATGTGAGTATTTTTGATTCAATTAGGCTTTCATCCATTGGGATTTTTAGCTGTTGCAGTCTAAACACGAGATTGTCTAACTGAGATAAATTTTGTATCATGTCTTTGCTCTTGTCGTACTTGAAGTTGAAAAAATCTTGCATGATTTTATTTTTATGACGATCTTCAGTGCCGCCGAACATATCACAAAGTTTTTTGTACATAGCACCTGCTGATGTGCATTGGAATAACATAGTAATTAACCTTTTGTCCACCGTCTGTATTATTATGTACTTTGCTAACGCGTCCTTTTTGCTGAAATCGGCCTTGAGTTCAGGTTTGTCCAAATCTTCCATTTTTATGTCGTCGTTTATTATATCTGACAGCCCCTTGGCTTGAAAGATTATATCAATTTGAAAACGCCAGAGTTGATACGTCTCAACATCGCTGAGCTTTTCTATGTTTTTAAGATCCTCGGTTGTAGACGTAGCCATTTTGACTTACGAAACACAAGATGTTTTTATCGGATCGAATCACAATAACTTTCTTTATTTTATTTTACTCGTACGAACTGTGTAGCAACAGGAGGCATCTGGGCCCATAACCTGTTGATATTTTTAAATGAAAGCAAACTAGTTTTATTAAGATATATTTATTTTTGCAGAGCACACACATCAGTTCGTACGTACCATTAGCCAGAGAGGAAAAAATATATAACAGTGTTGCCACACATACAATTTTAATATTAGTCTATGACTTTAACTTTATCATAGATCCATATCAGGCAGGGTGTACACATTACAGAAAAATAAGAAATTACAACACATATTATTGTTAGCATATTTTAACAGTATTAAGGATGCTTTAATAGTATTTACTTAGTTATTTGTGTTTCAGTAAGTACTGCATTAATAAAGATCGTATTTAGAACTTCTAAATACGATGTTTATTAATGCAGAACTCATTAGTAGTAACTAAAAGCATGAAATACATAAACTTAATAATACCAACCATCGAATCTATTAATAGAATAACAAAAGTTAGAAATGGATCACCAATGCTATGAGTTCAAGGACAATTAAGGTCAGTGAGAGTTACGTAAAATTGCAAATCGAAAATGAATCTTATTGCTGAAAAAATAAGGTCTATTAAAAATGTGTCAAAATACACAAGAAAGTATTGAAACAACCTTATTCTTATACAAATAAGGTTTAGAATTGTACGAATACACGACTAATGCTATTTCACTCACTCACAAATCCTTTCTTTAGCTCGTATCGCAACGCGATACGATTTAATATCCTTTATCGATAGATCTTGGATATCGAGCTAGATATCAAATCGAGACGCATCGCATCGATCCAGCAATATCGTGTATCACCAAATATATAGTTTGGATACGCAGCGATATCGGATTTTACGATATTGGCCTGATATACGATTTAATATCTATATACGATTTGTATCGGCCATTCCTAAAACGTACAACGACCTCTCTTTCCTGATGGAGTATCGGCAACAGTACTCTTGGTTTGTTCGGCCAACACTTCTTCTATTTGGCGGACCTTGCTCAGGAAGCCGTCGAAACTTGTGACACTATCTCGTGGTATTTTGTCACGAATATCCACGTGCAGCGAGGTGTACAGTAGGTCTAGGCACTGGCTAGTGGATAATGCCGGTTTTGGCAACTCGGCCATAAGCGCACGTTTTTTCGCTACAAAAAGTTCCGTACCTCTCGCTATTGTTTGTTTGACGCACACTATCTCTTTATATATTAGTCGCATTCTTCACTAACAAATTATTCTAACTTCTTTTAACAAATGAGGAGTATCAAAAAATGGGAATATTTTTTCCCCGTCAACCTCAAAGAAATTGGTGTTGTACTCTTTGCCATCTTTTTCATATTTTTTCCTGGTCTCGTTAATCATCTATTTAATGACGGCGTTATTGGTGGCATTTTGGTCACAAATGGTGGTTACAACCTTTTAACCAATGCCGGTCAATTCTTTAATTATATTTATCAATAATTCTTTCAAATCAGCCCTTTTTGTATTTTCTTTACAAAATGTTAAGGAAATAGGCTGTATAGTTTTACTGTTTATGCCCTTTATCATAAAAACGAGAGCATGATCAGCTAGTGTTTTTTTTGTCCCCTTGTCTTCAAAGCCAACAATTTCTTTGAGAGTTGTATTGTACATTAGGGTGGAGCGAAAATTTTTATTTTTTAATTTTGATATTCCTGTATTATTAATTGATGATACATAGTATTAGAAGTAATTAAGCAAAATTTTAGTTTTCTAAGTATATATCTTAAGGTGGCGCATTAGGTTTAAAGTTTTAAAATAATGCAATTTTTGGCATTCACATACATGATTTATTGAAAATGATATATGGACCTATTTAACAATTTTAATCATAAGCTTTACTGAAATCATAATAAACTAGCAGATAAACTCAAAAAATTACATTTTATTGTTGAAAATCAGTAGTTTCAGGGCGCTCATAAACACGAAAATATTGAGATTTGGTGTCGAAAACGGGTATGTCTTGCCGGGCTTTTATCCTTGTACGAATGAATCCATCTCTAGCTTCTGGTCCACAAACTGCTAACGAAGCCTCCGTTACCAGCTTGACACACCTTTCGACAGCCTGAGTGTGGCAAGGATACTTTTCGAAATCCATCAAAGCTCCTGAAGTAATCAGGTTTGAAATTTCTGTGTCGCTGTATTTCATTGTCATAGGAGGTTCTGTAATCTTTCCTTTCGCCCAATCTATTAAATCATAATAAGTAGATGCGTCAGCCCTTAGTTCTGGGAGTCAAAATTCGCGAACCTTCTTTCCTTTGGTCTCTTTTCGTGCTTTTAATACTCTTCGAAGCGCGAGCTCCCTTATGTGAGACGCATCATCTTGCAACATAGCTAGCAACAAATTCTCTGGGTGTGCGAAGAATGAATTTCTTTGAATAGTTTTCAGTGCAATACTTTTCAGATTATCTGGTAAATACTGACATCTTTTAACCATGTTAAAAACATGAATTGGACCATATTTACATGATGATTTTGTCTTTATGTCGAACCAGGTTGGGGCATAAACTTTCATAATGAAAGTCGCGATATCCCTCAAATTCTTTGTTGGTTTAGCTGTTCCAATGTATAAACGGAGAATCCTGTTTGCGCAAGTCAACCATCGGGAATGTGCCAGTTTTCCTGGGTCTTTGCTAGCTAAGTTGGGCGACACCGAACCAGAAGAAATTGCGGTGCAAATCTCAAACAGATATTTTTGATCAGTGCTTAGCAAATTAGGATTCAAAGCTGGCAATTCTGTGGAAATGGCTTCGAATTCCTCCACTTTAAAATCGAGGCACTTAGCTAGCTGTTTTCCTATGTTCCCAGAAAAACTATTAGGGCCTGTTGTTGTGCCATCTAAACTGGAGAATAAATGACGAAGTGGTAATTCATTTGCATGTAACAAGCACACAAACCATTGCAATGGGCGTTTCAGGTGTTTTTCTAGTAAAACAATAACTCCATTTTTATGTCCTGTATTCACAGCTGTGCCATCGCAACCAACACCCATCAAAGAAGACTGATATTCGAATTTACCCTCAAGAAAGTCAACAATACTCTTCTCAATCGTCGTCGCGTTCCCAGAATCAATGGAAAGATGTCCGATGTATTCAGAATCTGGCTCTGATAATATTGAGATGTGTTCTTCTGTAACAGTCTTGCGATGCGATGTAGTGCCGGTGGTGGTCATCACTAAGGTTTTGTCTTTTCGACCGTCAAAGTAAATAGCCTTTAAAGGTTTACTGGCAATAACACTCTGCAAATCTTGGCGTACTTTTTTTCGCTCTCGACGTATTTTGCTTCGGTCTATAACTTTATTTACGTTCTCTTTGTTGATTACATTTAAATCAACCAATGCAGCGTTCACAATAAATGCCGCAGATCGATCGGAAATTCCTGTTCTATCGCACGCTGAAGCTAGATTTTGCAGCTTACCTCTCATCTGCTGAGTTTCACTTGGGTATCGTTTAGAGGTTTCTTTTTGTGTTGACATGATAATATCATCTTCATCAGATTCTGTTTTTGTGGAAGAACTGTCAGACGTCCAAATAATATTTGAAGCAGATGAAGAAGTACTAGGAGCACACATGGATTTTTGCACAAACTGGTCATACTTTCGCTTCCTGATTTCGCCTCGCTGGATAGATTGGGTCATCACCTTGTCAACAGTCCCTATATACATTTTGCGATCAGTTCGTTGGTCGTGCAAGAATAATTCTTCAGAAACCGGCACTTTAGTTACACATTTGCATACTTCTCTGGATATACATTTACATGTTGCGATATCAAATAACTTTTTCAAAGAATCTTCATAAAAGGTTTGTTTTTTGGAGTCATTACGCAGTTTTTTTACACCTTTATACTTGTTGTAATACACAATCAATCTTGCGACAACTTGTTGATGACTAATTGTAGGGATAGATGCTTTAGCCCATATATTTTCGATATCGGTAGCAATTATTTCACAAATATCTTTGACTGAAGGATCTTTTCCATTATTCAACTCGAGTAGATAGTTTCTGTGCCATAAGTAATATTTAATCACATCACTATACGTAGGCAACATATTACCACTTAATTTTTGTGGATCGCCAAACACAGGACACCTCAAATCTTTTCGAGTTTTTGGCATTTTGTAACACTTCACTTGCAATTTTCACTTCTTCGCCACAAGCAATTAATTGAATTTACTTCAAATAAAACCGATTCATATACGAGATGACACTTCGATACAATTAAGAACACCGCGTTTATAAAGTTAAATCGTGAATCGACTTCGAATAGTGAGAGGCACTTAAGCGTAAAAATTAAAGTTTTTCGTAAACTACCTTCAATGTGCGCCACCTGAAGATTAAGTCCTAGATGTCTAATTTTTGGTATGAACAGAGGTTTTACTTAGGATCATCGATTAATGATACAGGAAATATGAAAAATCGAAAAAAAAAAATTTTGCCCACTTTCACTCCACCCGTACATAGTATACTCCGGGGGCCAGCGACACTTCGTCAAAGATTAAAGTTACTTTTTTTTTCAGCGCTCATAGTGAGAACTTGTTTTTTTAAATTATTAATAACTTTTTTATTTATTCCAGGCTGTTGCGTAAACAAGGTTGTTGATTTTATAAACCCAGAAAAAAAAAGCCGACTAAAGAAAGGGGAGGAGGACTCACAGGGATGTCTCTGGAACTGGTGTCTTCTGTCCCCGGGGCACTGTCCTGGAAAGCTGGAGCCGTATTTTCATGTACACGAACCCAACGCACACACGTTACACGTTGTTTTTGAGAAAAACCAGCGTTTTTGTATTGTTTAAATTTTTGGTTGTTGCGAGCGCGCCATGCAAGCTTCGACTCTTTCGAATCTTCTTTTGTTTTTAAATGCTTCACGCAACATGGCGTATGGCGCTGTTGTGGTTCCACACAGAACCGATAGATGGCGTGGATAGGGAAAAAAGGATATATTTAGTCGGTTCCCTAACACAGGCCTTATAGCAAAATTGCTTAGTTATTTTTGTAAGAGCCGTTTTGAAGGTAACACTAACATTTCGAGAGGATTGAGAGTGTTTTTTTAACATTATTTTGACTTAACTCTCTACCTCCCGTGCTAGTCAAAGACTGTGTTAAGGCAAGGTATAAGGTTTCCGCCATAGTAGTACCAACTTTATTTTTATTTGAGCGGTACGAAGACTATTTATGAATACTCTATTAACTAATAATTCTTGTATTTTATAGGTAAATTATATTATAAATTCTCACCACCGAAATATTTTCGACGAACATTTTGGTCTCCAAAAACAGCCAAATGTTGTGTTCTATGGTGAAATCTTTTAAAATACATATAATTTCTTTACTTACCTCGTAAAATATAAAGGAATCCTGGGAAATAATCCACAAATTCACGCAAAATCACAAATACCAACAACAAAAATAAACACACCCGACCTCGCGTCACCAAGCTGTCAACTTTAAATAAACATAGGTACATTCTAGTAGCTAGCATATATTTTGAGAATTTTATGGTTTGTAACATTGGTCATTAATAAAATGTGTAAGAGGGGGGTTATGGGTACCTAGAGAGATAAATATAAACGAACGATAAGTAACAAAAGAAAATAATTTATTACAAAAGAACTAAGTCTAATTTACAAGAGGAAAGTTACCAAAAGAATATAATAAGACCAGGAATGGTATCTACTAAGTAACTCGGCTAGCTAAATAATTTACGAAGTCCCTAGGGTCCGCAACGTATAAAATAATACCGTCGTGCAGTTCGCTAACGAAGCTGACACGAGAGCGGCACAAAGTATACGCGCAGGTAGT
The DNA here is from genome assembly GCA_949319885.1 of Mecyna flavalis. Taxonomy (NCBI): domain Eukaryota; kingdom Metazoa; phylum Arthropoda; class Insecta; order Lepidoptera; family Crambidae; genus Mecyna; species Mecyna flavalis. The sequence continues at coordinate 5,686,458 of OX439421.1, read as the reverse complement.
AGCCTACGTTCGGCGAGTTCAGATTGCAATCACCGACCGACCTAAGTCGATGCAGAGAATGCTCTCAGTCCACTCCGAACGCAGAGTGGCGAGTGACGGCGGGCGCTCGCCATAAAAACCCTGCGAGGAGGCTAGCGGGGCGCGCGGTCGCGGGGAACGGCGGCGCTGCGCTGTCCGGTGCTGGTCACACGGGCGCATGAGGCACGGCGCCGTGTTACAGGCTCCCCCTCTGGACTCGAAGACGCCCCGGCGAGAAGTCCAGTTGTAGTGGTTGTCATCTGCTTCTGCGGTCGTCCTCGTCTGCGCAGTGATCGTTCAGGGTTAGGTAGTGAAGGTTTGGCCCTTGATAGGGGTCAGGGCTGAGGAGTGGTATGTACCCAATGGAATGTGAGGATCAAATGGTTTGGTTATTTCATAAGGACAGGGTCCATGTTTGCGGAGAATTATATAAGGATCATCACGACACGGATGCAATTTAGCTGTTTGGTGTCGAGCAGAGTTGTTTAGAAAATTTGCCACCAGCTCAAGGTCAGGCTGGTAATCAGGCGAAGAGTGGCGATATATAATAATTATATGATGAAGAAGAGTTGGCCAAGCGCACTTCCTCCACGGGAAAGCAAAATGCAAGGCATAACAGATGAGTTTCATATGCGTACTGGGTGTCCAACCAGGCATCAATAGCTTGAACTTTCCTTTAAGATCATCCCAGTAGGAAGCGGTGCTAACACCTTCGAACTCAATATTGACTCTATGACTTCATGCTTCATAACTTCATCTTGCAGTATAATGAAGTGTTAGCCAAGCAGAGTTCCTCTACGGGAAAGCAAACTGAAAGGCTTTACATGATGAATCTGCGTACTGGGTGTCCAGCCAGGCATCAACGAATTGAACGTTCCTTTATGTTCTTCCCAGTGCTGTTGCTAACAACACCTTGACTATATCTTGAGTCTTGACGTCATCTTGTCTTCATCACTTCATATAGTCTTCATGACTTCATCTTTGGTTGAATAGCCTGTGAGGCCTACACATCGAAGCTAGAAGAATATGGTTTCAGAGCGGAGCTGCGCTAGATGTCGACCAGCATACTCCACTTCTGTTTCCTCCCCCTATACCACAGCTACCGCCGCGAGTTAAGCTACGTTGTGGGCGCTAAATAGGTTTTTACTATTTGGTGAGAGTTCCACTTCAGTCGTATTGATGGCCATCTGGGCATCTCTGAACAGAGAACCAACAAATCTGGGTGAATAACCTTTGATTTTTGGACTCTCCCGGGTAGGTGATGCTGGTGGTGTTATACAACTAATCAACGCTGGAGGACCATAAGCTATCTCAGTGTCTTGATTTGGTGACTCTGACTGAAGGAGATGTGTTCATTGGACTCACCATCGGCTCCAGTGCTGTCAACTTAACTAATTTCGAGATAGTGGTTTCTGGTGGAGCCGCCGTCTTCATTGTGGCCACTGCTGTCGAGTCGTCGTCTTCGTTTAAGAGATCGTACTTTTTCCCAGGTTCATCAAGGAAGTGGTACAGGAGTTGGGGTAGATTTAGCACTATCTTTGCGTCCTGTATGTAGTCCACTCCCAAGAGCGTGCTGTTGTCCTGGGACTCGGGAAGCACTATGAAATTTGTCAGTACAGTTCTTCCGCTTATGACAACTGGCACTGATGTTCTCATTATTTTCTGCCGACGTCGCAGTCCGTCAGCTAAGGTAATAGTGGCCGACTCAGTTGTGAAATTGAAGTTCTGTCCTTTCAATACCCTAACCAAAGAATTGAGAAGCCACGCTTAACTTAGCACCAGAATCAATATGTGCTCGTCCGCTGATTCCGCCAATTTTAATATCCACTGTTGGACGTAGACGGGATATGTAGGCGAGACTAGGACTTAGTGCGTAGAACCCGACCTCCACAGCGCCTATTTTTGCAGGCGCGTTACATTTCTGGCATTTACTTCTAATAACGCCAGGCTCACGACATCCGTAACAAGTGATTTTGGTCGAAATTGGTTTGTGACTAAATGAGGTACCAGCAGGAGCCTGTATTCGCTGATCATTCGCACTCTTCTTACGGCAGTTATCTTCGGTATGCCCAAAAGCGCGGCAAAACGTACAACGACCTCTCTTTCCTCATGGAGTATCGGCAACAGTACTCTTGGTTCGTTCGGCCAACACTTCTTCTATTTGGCGGACCTTGCTCAGGAAGCCTTCGAAACTTGTGACACTATCTCGTGGTATTTTGTCACGAATATCCACGTGCAGCGAGGTGTACAGTAGGTCTAGGCACTGGCTAGTAGATAATGCCGGTTTTGGCAACTCGGCCATAAGCGCACGTTTTTTCGCTACAAAAAGTTCCGTACCTCTCGCTATTGTTTGTTTGACGCACACTATCTCTTCATATATTTTGTACGCCGGCCTCTTAGGCGCGAATGTAGTACGTAAAAGAGATAGACCACCTTAAGAGGTTTTGACGTTAAAAGTGGGTCTCGTTGATGAAAGGAGTGGATCCGACGAAATGAGAAGAAAATTCAGAATGTCTTGATTGGTACTCACTCTGCTTATCTTACGAGAGTTGTGTTCCCTGAACCTTCGGAAATCCTTGTTCCGGGCTTCTGAAGCCTCTTCAGACAGACTTCCATTTGGCACAATTGCATTACAAGTAATGATATCAGCTCCGTGAAGTAGCACTTTATGCATAGTTGCAGACACATAATACCAGTTATAAAGCGACACGTACCTCTCAGCAGTCTTGTATGTGTAACCCTTGAATTTTGCAATATCAATATCTTCACCGGAAGTTATCGCTTGCAAAATAACGGCCAATCTACGAATTAGTTCTGCATCGAATCCTGTAATAGCAGCAGTTTTTTCTGGATCTTCAAAGAACCTTCTCGCTGTACCATGACCTTGCTTCACCACATCAATAAGCAGGCCGAGTTCAGTTTTGAAGCGGTCTTGGATAATTTTCTTCTTTGCATCTCTCAAATCTTGGTCCGCTTTTCCTTTTTTATATCAAGCCTGTATGATATGTGTAAAAGGCATTCCATCATATTTATCCCTTCAGCCATATTCGTAACTAGAGTTTGATAACCAGCTACGTAAACAGATTTTTTTTTTCACTGTTTCATAACTAATTATCAAAAAAGAATATTATTCTACATTTATAACTAGAGTTCGTGCGTGCAACGAAGATAGTCCGAACTCCAACATGTCAGGTGATGCTTCTTTGTTTTCAACTGCTTTCAAGTTGTTCATCTCTGACGGTTTTGCTAAACAAATATAACATACAGCATCCGAAACTCGACTTAGCATCGACTTAGCTTCCGAAAGGTAAGTACAAATCTTGGCATCGACCATTGTCATTAGAAGTTTATGTTAGTTTGTGTATGTTTAGTTTCTCACAAATAAATCTTAACTCATAATTCATCTTATCTATGTCTAAATGTCTATTATAAGGGACTTCGCCAACAATAACATTCGTGTTGGTTTTCAAAGATAACCAGTGGTCTACTGAGGATCGAAATTCCTTGCCTAAAACTCTAGTGATAGTCATGCGCAGCTCCCTTGGCAGTCTTTCATTGTACTCTGGGCCATATTAAATAAAAAAGTTCCTCTCCTCATTTTGCCATCACTGTCAGTACAACTTAGAAATAATACAAAGCTATTTATGCCTGCCATGTTCAGAATCCTTTGAAAGATTGTTATAGGCCAACGACGAGTTTTAAGACTGCAACAGTAGTATATCGAGCACTTTTTATCCACCTCGTCCACTTCACCTTTCGTATGATTGTAGTCTGCAATCATAACAGGTTTTCCTGTACTTTCATCCGTTTCTTAAATATGATGTGAAAAATAAAGCAACAACACGGTTTTATTAGGTTTCGGCACATATTATAAAAGTGTACAATCTTTCGTAAAACCATACAACGAACTTTCTGGTTGTCTCTTTTTGTTCGGTAAGAATCCTGGTGGCATTTCAGCTTTATTTTTTTTCAAAGTAACCAGGTAAGTCAATACTCTTTTCAGCAATGTTTCGGCTAGTGGTATCGAGTAACCAATTGTCAGCAGTAATATTTCGGCTCGAGTTTTTGACCACTTTTGCAAGTCTTAGGGCCGGTATTCACGGTATTCACGTGTCACTCTTAACCAAGCTATACTTATGTGTAATGGGCGAAGTTCATAGCAATGTAAATATAATAGCAATGTAATATCAATTTTTGTATTACCATGGAGTGATGCACACAATCGATTTAAACGATAATGTTTAATTACCTACTTAGTTAGATATTAATGTTTAATCAAATTAAAATTTTACTAAGGTGATCAAACATTATCATCTAGTAAATCTTTGAGGATATCTGAATCATTCTTATAATAACTTGGTCTTCGAGATGGAACTTCCTTCAAACCGATTGTACTTGGTTGAGGCTCAACTTTTTTCTTCGGAATCTTTAACATCATATTTTTAGAAATTTTCTTGCACATGTTTAATGTTATCTTTTGTTTTTGGTTAGTATTTCGTCAGATATAATATTTATATGATTAAAATCAGTCTCGTGCCAGATCGATAATGGTGTATCACAATCATTTATTATTACTTGTTCGCCGCATTGTAAAACTTCTTCAAAAAGGTACATAGGCATTGTTTCTATATAATTTATTAATTGATCATTTATAGTTGTATTTTCTGTCTTTTCTTGTATATCTAATTGTGTTTTATTTTCTTCCTTATTACTTGTTTCTTCGTCGTGTTTTCTAGTTTTTTTACCTTTTCCTTTGCCTTTAATTATCTTTTTATTTCCTTTTGTAACAGTTTTGTTTTCTATATTCGCTTTTTTTGACGTTTCCTCTTCTGTTTGAACATAATCTTCAGATTCATTATTACCGACACTTCTTCCAGGCATGACATCTAGTTTTCGTTTTCTTTTTGGTTCTGTTATCGTACCGTATCTGTAGTTACTACAACGGTAATATCGTCAGCAAAAAGTATAGATTTATTGTTTATTAAGTCAGGTAAATCATTTACATAGAGAAGAAACAAAATTGGGCCTAGTATACTTCCTTGAGGAACTCCATAGCTATTTTGCTTTTTATTAGATTTGAAAGTTTGAATAGTGGCCTTGTTATTTTGTATTTCTAGATGATCTATTTCGACATACTGTAGTCTATTATTCAGGTAAGAACTAAGCCATTTTTGCGCCGGTCCTCTAATGCCATTCATTTCTAGTTTGTGTACTAGAAGGTTGTGCGAGACAAGATCGAACGCTTTAGACAGATCTAAAAAGAGAGCAGTTGTGAAGTGTTTATTATTAGCATTTTGTAATATTTCATTTACCAGATTGAAAGCGGCTTGTGTAGTAGATTAAGTTTTCCTAAAACCGTATTGGTTTGGCTTTAAGATTTGGTATTTCTCAAAGAAACCATTTAGTTGCTCTTGAATGATCTTTCAATTATTTTTATATTCTAATATTAGATTCAACACCATTTTTTATAAAAGTTATTTTATTATTTAGTATAAAAGTCCTGTCACATTGCGGTCCAATTAAGCAGCCGTTTATTATGCCGACCCATACGTTCACACTAAACCGCACTTGATGCGCACACTCTCGAATAAGAATAACGCGTGCCTAGGGTCTGGTTGGTCTGAGTCCGACTGGCTAGCTACCACAGGTGAAAGCCGCCATAACACGCATCCACTTCTTGTGGGTTTTCTTGTAGAGTATAAATCCCATAGACTCCAGCCAATGCCATAAGGGTGACGATAACCACCAAAAGTATATTCGTGGTGCTGGCGTGGAATTTTAGATCTTCCGCTACTGAAGCTGTATTTCTTAGAACATGCGGTTTCAGTCCGGCGCAGGCGCGGTTTTTACAGGTTCCGGCGTCGTCTACAGAAAGCCTTACCACAAACGTCGTCACCTCCACCTTGGAGGTCCACTGTGGACTCTTGAGTCTTGAGTCGAATCCACTTATGTCTCGTCTGTGACACCAATGGGTCGGCCTTCCGAGCGGTACTTTTCAATTTTAAACAGGTATTCAGTACGGTGCAAACGTATATGTGTCCGCTCTATTAAAATTTGTGTTTCATAATAATAATAACAATATAACGTTTAATTCAGGCAACACAATTACAAGAATTACAGGCCCATATTATAAATACCTTACAGACACATACATAGAAAATAAGTAATATAAACAGAACAACTATCTTAGCTCTTGACAGCCGGCCATTTTAAAGCAAGACGCAGGCCACCCGTACCCATTACGTGATCGGCTGTCAGTGTTAGATTATCCGCCTTGAGGCGAGCAATGTCAGCTGGTAACCATCCTCGAAACTTTCGATAGACGACACCCTGCGGCCAGAAGTCCTCCTTCATGAAAGTCTCCAGGTGATGGGTCGGCACTCTCACCACAAAGGAAATTGACTTTATGGCGGGAATCCAACCGCTCAACCCTTATACTGAATTTGGTCTTTTTACGGATATAGTCTACGAGATCCTCGACCTTCGTAGACCAATGCAGTTTGGACACTCTTCACTTCACTCTTCACTCTTCACTTCACTCTTCACTCTTCTTCTTGTGTTTTCTGTGTTTTTTTCATAACATTTTTATTATATCTTCAAATTCAACATAATCGATATTGCCTGAGCCAATATGTCATCTTGTGTCACTAGAATTGCAGTTTGAGATTCATTGTTTTCAGAGTACATAGTCATTGTATTGTCATTATTTGCCTGTAGGTAGAGAGATTGGTCAGCAGGAGGAATATTATCAATGTCATTAATAGGATCTGGTGTAGAAGGTTATTCTGCTAAGAGTCACTTTTTATCACATCGAAAGCGTCCATTATGCGTTAAGTCACTAACACAACTCACCTTGTACTAGAGTTGCCCAACGATAGTCCACTATCGATAGTCTATCGATAGTTGACGTCATAACAATAGTATCGATAGTCTATCAATAGTATCGATAATATCGATACTATCGATATTACAAATTAACCAATACTATTGATCGGAAGCAATACTATCGATAGTATCGATTGTTTTTTATCAATACTATCGATACTATGATGAATTAAATCATAAAAACTATCGATACTATCGATAGTTTAAAAAACTATCGATAGTATTACACTATCGATAGTTGAATAAACGCCAATAGTATCGTTTCTCAATTATAGCGTAGTTACACTTTTTATAACTCAAGAACGGATGAACCGATTTGGCTGTAAATTGGTGGAGGGGTAGTTTAGACCCAGGAGACTTACATAGGATACTTTGATGGAGGAAGGGGGATAGGAGGGGGGAAGGGTGATAAGATTGATATGGGGGGATAGGACGGGGATAGGATCTTCCCCCTCCTACACCCCTTCCCCTCCCCTCCTATCCCCCTCCCCCTCTTATCCCCCTTCCCAGTCCTATCCCCCATTGTCAATCCTATCCCCCTTCCCCCCTCCTATCCCCTTAGTATTGGTTAATTTGTAATATCGATACTATTGATAGCACTATCGATATTGTTACTATTTTTCAAGGTCAACTATCGATAGCGAAACTATCGATAGTTGGGCAACTCTACCTTGTACTTCCTCCGTGTACACTAGCCGTTCAGCTCGGCCCACAAATTAAAGTCTAGCGGCGTTAAGTCCGGTGAACGCGCTGACCTGTTCACATGCCCACCACGACCTATCCACCTATCTGGGAAACCAGCATCCAAATACTGGCGGACAGATCGTTCGTAATGGGCGGTACAACCGTGGTGTTGAAAGTAGAGACCTCGTATGCAGGCCAGAGGCACGTCATCAGCAGAGTGTCAACGACAGATTGTATCATCTGCAGATACGTGGCACCAAATCATCTTTGTCATAACAATATTGCAGCTATATTGTCATAAACTTGTCTCGTCATATTTGACGCAGCAATTTAGAATCAAAGAAAAATTAAACTTGCCCCAAGTTTGCATGCTATCTGGGTAGGTAGGCAGTTAATTTTTTTTTCTCAGGTCGATAGGAAACAAAAACCTACCATTGGTATTTGTTTTTGGTATTAGAAAGGAATAGATCGAAATTTTTTTTTTGTGCGATCGGTAAAGACAACATTGTAAAACATGCATATTTATTGGCAAATAAATAAAAAACTCACATAAGGTAAATGTTTTACTAACGATATCTAGGTCAAAAACGTCTTTTATAAAAATTTGCCCAGAGCGCCAATTAAAATTATCGTAATATGTATGTATTTTAATTTTAAGTGCATCAAATGAATAAAATAAACTTATATTAGGCGTTGGCGAGAAACTTATCCAATCATAATTTATCTAAACAAAACAAAACGTAATTTTGGGGACATACCGAACATTTTCATTTTTCCATCGTCAGAAATGCACTCACTTCACACAATGTTCCGTGTTGCTCGAAGACACAAAGATTGTTTAAAATATCAGTGCACTCCACACAATAACATAGTAAGTTATTTAAATAGCAATTAAAAGTTTTAACACACGCACCCATGACATGAAGATAGGTTATCCGAAATGTAAACACAAACAAAAATTTGAAAAAAATTTATCAGGATTGGTTATCTAAATGCATAATAACATCTAGAGATCATATTTAACAACTTTCAGGATGTTACTTCGTCTTTTAACCTTCTACGCTTAGTTCTGTCACCTAAATCCATGAAATCCTTCTTTGGGCGTCCTCTACCTACAGACCCTGAAGTTGAAGGTTGTTTTCAATAAGATCTCTAGATGTTATTATGCATTTAGATAACCAATCCTGATATTTTTTTTCAAATAATTTGGAAACATCTTTGCCGATTTTAATCCAATTTCTGGAAGCGGATAAACAAAAGCTATGTATTGTGTTTCGTAACTCATTCCGCTGTTGTGTTGTCAAATCTGATACTCCTATTAGCTCATAGATATACAACATATCTTTTGATTGTTTAGTTGCAGGTTTGATTGGAAGGTGTTTTTTGAGGTAATTAAATTTCTAACTGTACCACCGTTTCCTGCAAAAATGAAAAGTTTGTTCAGGCAGGGGTAGTTTGAAAAGGTGATGGATGACGGAGGCGCGTTCTCCCTCAATGTCCTCCTATGCACGATACAGCCGCGGATCGTCAGGTAGTGGACGGCGTTGTCCACTCTGGGTTCCACTCTAGGTATTGGGCTTCGTGTCGCGGGGAACAGTTTGGTGGTGGGCGCGTATGTTGGCTGGACTATGTTGAGAAAAACGGGAACAAGACGTGTCGCTGTAGATCGCCGGTATGCGGTGATTGCGTTGCCAGGGAAGGTATCGTCGCGTCGTAGACTCGCCGCTAACCCAATATGGTGTTTGCAAAATGGGAGCGTCGTTGTAGAAACGTCTTCGGTTTGATCACTTCGGCGATTTGATCACGTCGGGGTCACCAATGTCGGGATGTATGAATAATAAGGCCGAATGGAGTTCTCGGTTATAATGTATTCAGTATTGTACAACTCTGTGGTTATAACAAGAGTAAAACTAAAGTTATGGTACAAAGTGTCCGCCATTAGAGTTATCTAGTCTCGGAGCGAGTGAGACGGCACTAGGACGCGCTAGTGCCGCTCCACCAAAATAGTGACGTGACAAACACAAGAAGAATCGACTGATTGTGCGACGATGTCGCCACACAGTAATAATTTCTGTAATAAAACACCAGATCCAATATAAACAATTCCTTTAATTTACAGTCGTACAGACAATCGTAGAAACTTCTACACGACAAATCGTTCAATAGAATACAATCCAATCACCCGACGTCCGCACGCTACAACCGTCGCGCTAGAATGCCCACCCGCCGACCGCCGTCTTGCATCCAAATGTTGCAACTTTTAAAAGTAATTCAATTGACTAGTGATTCATTGTGGTAAATAAATTATTTTGTATTTTAAAAATATTAAACCTTACACTCGTCCATCCTGACCTCGTGTATGTCCCCATACACGGTTCTAGGACGGATTATTACAATATAATATTATTATGATAATCTACCTTACAGTCGGCGAGGTGGCACTAACAAAATTTGTAAATTATAAAATTTAATGTGGGTATATGAGGTCAACAACATCATTTTACGCGTAACAACTATTAACAACATAACATAATCTTATGAAACAACAACATAATGATCACCAACTTCGTTAATAATCCTGTAAACCCATCATTAAACATCATTCATAACAGTAAACCCATCCATCTTACGGTCAAGATGACAAATCGAAATAACATTGCGAACCCATCCAATTCTCGCAATATTAAATCATGCTAACCCATCCAATTCTAGCATGAATCCCCTTAATTAACCTAACAATCGGCTATCTGGATTCAACGTACACATTCTGATGACAATTAGTAGAAGTGTGTATGATTCAACAATAAACCAAATTTCTTTTCAAATAATTTGCTACTATACATCTCTTGAAATTAACATTTCATTTTACATTCTATTGACAAACATCAATAAATAATTCTCATAAAATAAAATAAATACTGATATATTTGATAATTAATTAATCTCAGACTTACATAACTCGCTTTAATGTACTGTCACGAACCTAGTTTCTCATAAGAGTACATCAAGCCTCAACAACGCATTACCATGCCGGAAGCTAAATCATTGATTTCTCAATCATCAGAGTAATCCATTCACAAACAAAAACATTTATTTTCGTTCTTCTATATCTATATTATCACAGTCCAACCTGATAACCATGAACTAACTTTTCTCATAAGAGTACATAGCGTTTCAATAATCGCTTCAATATACTGGCATGAACTTATCATGAGAGTACATCAAGCCTCACTAACGCATTATTATGCTGAAAGTTAAATCATTGATTTCTCAATCATCATAGTAATCCATTCTCAAACAAAAACATTTACTTTCGTACTTCTATATCTATCTTATCAAAATGTACTGCCATGAACCACCTTTTCTCATAAGAGTACATAGCGTTTCAATAAGATAATCGCGTTAATGTACTGGCATGAACTTATCATGAGAGTACATCAAGCCTCACTAACGCATTATTATGCTGAAAGTTAAATCATTGATTTCTCAATCATCATAGTAATCCATTCTCAAACAAAACATTTACTTTCGTACTTCTATATCTATCTTATCGCAATGTACTATCATGAACCACCTTTTCTCTTAGGAGTACATAGCGTTTCAATAATCGCTTCAATGTACTGGCATGAACTTATCATGAGAGTACATCAAGCCTCACTAACGCATTATTATGCTGAAAGTTAAATCATTGATTTCTCATTCATCATAGTAATCCATTCTCAAAGAAAAACATTAATTTCGTACTTCTATATTTATATTATCACATTATCATATCACCTGTAAAGAAACTCAACCAAACATTGGTGGCAATATTAAATTAACCAGAATCACTGGACTGGCTGACTTAATCAATTTAATACTACACTGCAATAAATTCCCCAGTTTCATTCCATTGCCAATTAACAGAGGTTATATTTTCCAGAAATTCATTCATGGGTCATCTCATTAAAACTATTCATATAGCCCTGTTCCCCTCAATTAATTGTATCTTTGCATTCATCAGCATATATTTTTAAAACAATTTTTACTAATCCTTAAGATATCATATCCTTTTCATATAATAGCATGTTCCTTTCACTTTATAATGCCATCAGTAATGTGACACAGCTTTAGATTGCCTCTTGAAGTAATCTGAGGTTTAACATAATGGACAATATTTATTTGATTTCCTCTTCTTAAAACAATGAGCCTTACCATGGCCCTCATTATTGCAAATAAAAACATATTAACCACTCAATCCCGAACCGGCACTCGGGTGCCGCGTAACAATAGATTTTCTATTGTGTCTGGTAATCCGGGGCTTGAAAGATTAACTTCCTTTTCTTAAAATAAATAATTCCATTATACCACTTAGGAAACATTTTTAAATTTTAATTTGATTTCATATTATTAGATGTCAAGATCACAAGCATTTTTTTTTCATTTTTAAATTTGATCTCTTAACTTTACCCTCTTTATATATTTATGATACTTGTACATATATTCACATTTAAAAATATGGAAAACTTTACTTAAGTCAATGACATTCATGATATAAATACTAGACATAAGAATAGACTATACCTGCCACCATCCAGATTAAAATTATTAAATTATTAAATCTTAAATAAACTTCCTTCATATAAAGAAAACAAACTTTAAAAACATTTTCGAAGAGTCTTGCAAGTTATTTAATTTTAAATTGCTACTATTCAATAAATTAATATCTGCATTAGTAAGTATGTAATGTCTTCAAAAACCAATCGCATGGGAGTCATTTCTCTTTTTAAGCATGGCAATACATTAAATTAAGATAATATTTGTGTAACTTAAGCAAAAAAAAAGAAAAAAAAAAAAGATTTTAGTTTTAAGTTAAAATTTATGTTTTTCGTATAAAGCTGCCTATACATTTATTTGCAATATCTGAATGGTAGCTAAGTTGTAAGCGCCTTTATTTTATTTTTTTAACATCTCAAATGTATGTACACTAAGCAAGCAAATAAAGATTATTATTAATATTATTTTAACCTTATTCATAGGAAAATTATTATTTTCTTTCACAAAGATATACAATAATACATATTAATCATTATGATACTTCTCATCGTAACATAGTTATTCTCCATTGGGCATATCGATCACATGATAGCCCTATTCATATCAAATCTACTAAAATTTGGACAAATCAATCACATGAAAGTCCCATGTATATCGAAGTTATTATCAATTTGGAAGTGTCAATCACATGATAGCCCAAGTAGCATTCGGGGTTCTAAATCCTTATTTAGAACTAGACACCTTTGTCTAGTCATTCAAATGTACTCCAGTGCTACCTAAAATTCCCGTGTGTCCTAAATTATTTCTTCATTTTATTAAAATCCTCATTAGTTGGTTTTGTGTCTGCCATCAAAACACATTTACTCTGGCGGATATGAATTGAATAAAAATTTAAGTTATCAAGCGGTAATAAGTACCTGTTTCAATACTTCATAATGTTAAAACCATGGGTATGCAACTTTATCGTGAAATGTATGTTATATTTACAGCTAAAATATTCACACGCCTCTGTAAAAACGCGATATTCATTTTAAAATATTTAAAACCGGCTGAGAGGAAATCTACAATTTTCAATCTTTGATATTATATTGGCATTATGTGTAATTTGTTTTGTTAAATCTTTCTTTTTGTAAAATGCTGACTGTGTAGTTATTTGCTGTATGGATTTTTGTGTCCGAAATAAATGTTTGAATTGAATTGAATTATAATTATATTACGGTAATTAATTGAACCGAAAACTAAATCGCTCTATCTGCGTATCTTGTGATAAAACTGCATGATAATTTTGGAAATTTATTTGGTAAACATTTAGATTACGTAGAACAAAATGGTGGGGATGAAATACGGCTATGTGAACTGTTATATCTCCAATTTAATTCGGTGAGCGTATATAGGTTCACATGTGTTCCATTAAAATGATGTTTTTTATCTATATGAAGTCCCACATTTGTACCACCACAGAGCCAATATCTATAAATTTCTTCTAATGTGAACCTATGTACAGCTTTATGATGTAGTTCAAGTCAATTGTGTATCATCGTTTATTTCTTTCAATTTACTGAAATTTCTTATTTCCCAAGATTTTTATTAATTTTCACAAATTTTTGCACGTGATGTAAAAAGCACACAGCTTGTGTGATAAGTGTAATAAAGTATCACATTCAAATCCAAGTACAACTCATATAGTCCTTTTAACAGCCTACAGTGCACATGCGAACCATTTAAACACTTCTGTACAGATAGTAAAAAAAAAAGGTTATTTTAATGATCACAAACAAGTCCTACTACAGCCACTAGCTGTTTATCAGTTTAAAACAAGTAAACATAACAGCCTTGGGCTTTATAAATGACCACGTGTGTTCTAATGAAATGCTAGATTTATAACATCGTACAACTAGGCCGTTAAACAGCGGTTGCCGTATCTCTACCCTCCTATAATGCTGTTATTCAGACGGCTGACTAAATAATAGTTGTTAGAGTATTATAACACCAACAATCGGATAATAGTATAACTCTACACTCCTTTAGGTACCTTAGACATTTACATACTAGAAATAGCTTCATTTGTCCACAACCACCCCACATACTTTGAAAACAATAATGTTCGTCGGAAAAATAAATTAGCTCTTCCAGCACCCAAACTTGAACTTTATAAACTAAGTTCATACTATCGATCTATTATGATATTAATAAAGTTCCTACGAATATAAAAAACCAAAACAAAAATCCACATTTTTTTTTTAAATCGCTTAAAGGCACTGTTGTTAGAAAATTGCTAAGTATTATTCTGTCAAAGATTTTATGGCTGATACCAGTTTAAAATAAATTTAACTATCATCAATTAGCCAAAAGGAAATATAATTATGTGCTTATGTAAAATGTAGTTTTTAATCTTTTTACTAATAAGGGTTAAAAGAAATTGTAATTAATTTAATTTATAAATACCTTGGTAATGAGAATTGCTATACCCTAACAGGGTCTTGTTATATTTATAGAATAGTACTAAGTGTTAGGCTAGATTAAGACTCTATGTACCTATAAATTTACAAGTGCAATAAATAGTAAATAAATAAATAGACAGGTATATATAGGTGTAATTAATCGCAATAATGCAGCCTATTCATTACTAGTGAACTGTATGTATGTATGTATGAGATTAAACTAAGCAGTTAGAAGAGTACGAGGGAATGTTATTTCAGCTGTGGACGTCCTGTGGCTGATATAATGACTATAAATAAAATAAAAAAATAGGAAATATGACCTTGCCTGTGTACTATTGTATGACACACCACTCACGAACGCAGCCTCGTTCCCATCCTCCTGAAGGCCTCGCAGTCGCGCGCCCTCGGTCCATCTTCCTCTCCATTCCAGCAGCCCGTCGAATCCCGCGAGGACTGCGACGCGCACCACGACGCCTCCGCCGACGCTCGGGAGCAACGTCGCTGCGGGCGCGGCCACGACCGCGTCTGCTCTCATCCCTGCGTCCTAAGGCCTCGCAGTCGCGCGCCCTCGGTCCATCTTCCTCTACATTCCAGCAGCCCGTCGAATCCCGCGAGGACTGCGACGCGCACCACGACGCCTCCGCCGACGCTCGGGAGCAACGTTGCTGCGGGCGCGGCCACGACCGCGTCTGCTCTCATCCCTGCGTCCTCGCCCCGGCTCAATGCGACCGGATGCCTCCGCGCGACCGAGAGTCTCACCTTGTCTGAAACTCGAAACAAGACAACGATGTACATATTCAATAAAATACGTGACCTAAGTAGAAGCTTCTATTTTCCATTTAAAATACCAGATTTAACTTAATTAAAATAAGGATGATTCAAGTTCCACAACTCATCAGACCGTAATAACATGTGCAACATAATGCCTAACGCCGTTCAGGTTTCAAAATAATACACACAACTTAAATTTATTTGCTAAGTAAATAAAAGCGTTACCAATGGACCCCTATAAATCTATAACTCGGCAACGAAACTCTCGGTTTGAACTCATGAAAAATGTCATATCTCATAAACGCGTTGTCCTACAGCATAATGGACGAAAAATTTATACCTCTTTATAAAACCCCAAGCAAACCATAATGGATCTAGAACTGACCTTACAATGACCTTAGCCTTGACCTTTGATTTTAGCACAGCATGCATTATATTGTTACAAGTGTAGGGTGGATAAAACAACAAAAGTCACAAGCTAACCGCGGTCTAACTACCAAAAATCATAGCAAGCTTGTTCGCTTTACCGTTATTTTATTTGTACGACTGGTATTAGGTAAAACAATGAAACTATAAACCACTTTCTTAACCGTTTTCTACCCTCAAACTTATTTTATCAAGCACATTGATTAGAACACGATAACTACATCACGAAAACGGTTATTCAACTGTTACTGTAAAACTGTTATTACATTCGAATAATATCTAGTTATGTGAGCATGTACTTACCACTTCTGATGTGTAATAAAACACCAGATCCAATATAAACAATTCCTTTAATTTACAGTCGTACAGACAATCGTAGAAACTTCTACACGACAAATCGTTCAATAGAATACAATCCAATCACCCGACGTCCGCACGCTACAACCGTCGCGCTAGAATGCCCACCCGCCGACCGCCGTCTTGCATCCAAATGTTGCAACTTTTAAAAGTAATTCAATTGACTAGTGATTCATTGTGGTAAATAAATTATTTTGTATTTTAAAAATATTAAACCTTACATTTCGAAACTCACCTTTTTCGGATCTTTATTTGTTTTGGCCATTTTTATTTTTATTAATATTGTATTAATTTAAACTTTTATCTCTTCCACTAAATGATTAAAAAGTGAGGTTAACAATAGAGTCTGACATTGACATGGATTTTTTTAATTTCTGAAAAAGTGTTCGGATACACTCTCTAATAGGTTTAATAGATTAAGAACGGCGCCATCTATTGGTTTTGGGTATAAAGCACTTAATAACTATCACCGAATAGCTGTATATCATGAATTAACCAATTCCGCGTCGGTTGGGAGGTATGTACGTAAATCGCAATCAAACACGTTTTGTTCAGGTCCCAAAACGTCAATATCTAGTAACGATACCACAGAGCAGTTTTCAGCATCATTTTCATTGTCAACTGATTTTATGTAGCTGCTTAGCATTCCAGTTACTACACGCTCTTCATCTACGATATTTGCCTCCAGTGGGTTACAGGAAGACGAACTTACGGCATTGTCCAACGGTGAAATTAGACAAGCGATACTCGGGTCTTCAAGTGTACTGCTCGAGTATTTAAATAAATCCGCGGAGTGCTTTCCCAAGATATACCATTTTAGACGATGTTTAAAAGAAAGTGCTGTGGGATGGTCATTCGTGGCACCACTGGCACCCATACCTCTTATGTATGGGAAGAAATTCTCTAAAATGTCTTGATTTAACCGATGGGTTATACTCCAGTTAAAATCGTTCGGTTAAATCTTGAAATTTTAAAAGAGATTTGTTGGATATTAAAATACTTCTTTGAAAAGGAGTTTTATTACTCATTTTTTTGCCTGTCTTAATATTTTTTATTATATGATTCATTTTATCTAACACCAAATTTTGTGCTTCCAAGTTCAAACCATAGGCAGTTTTGTTACCTTCGTATTTCATTCTGGTATTAAATACGTCAAACCAATCTTTAAATGCTTTTAAAATGTATGATAGCTCTAACCAGTTCTCGCCCGGCAAAAAATCTTTTATACCAGACCATTCTACTGCGCGAGCAGTCGTATTTAAAAATGTGCGGCGTTATTTTATGAGCTAATTTGAGGTCGTGCTCTGACAAAGATAATACCTTTTCTATTGTCTTTTTTGATATAATGTTTCCCTCATATTCAAAACCATGGTTCCTTGCCAGCTTTAGTAAGTGAGGGACATCAAAAAATACGTGGCCTTTTAAAATTAGGTCATTGACCGACGGCTACTTCCCTTTGACCAATCAAAACCTCAAAAAAGGTGACAAAGTGACACTGACAATCAATTAGTTTAAAAAATTCATTGTGAATTCATTGTGAACATCGACGATAACATTATAATTTTCGCACTATGTTACTTAACGGCCTGTGTACTTAAATAGACGATCGTTAATGATCAAGCAGTAGGCTGTTGTGTTATCTGGTATATCTTCTGAACATTCAATTTCTAACCGAACGTCAACTGTATTAAGCCTATTAAGGTTTGGTGGAATAATGAAGAGAGCGGAGCTGGGCACAACCAACAGCAAAACACAACTAATACTTTCACGTATTTATTGATCATAATAAACCGTTAAAGTTAACATGAATTGAACTTACTTTATAAGATAATCTAAAATTGCGTCCGGCCATTACAGATTCCAAAGGAAGAAGGAAGAGCAAAAAGCCAGTGTTGTCACATTAAAAAAATATGTATAAGGTATACCATACACAATCTGACAAACTGGTCCTGTTTTTAATGAATCATTTTGTCGTGAACAGTCTATAACAAACGGCGGAGCGTTTTCTCTAAATCCAACTGACGTTTTAGATATTGCATATTTTCTGTTTCATGGTATTTAGACAAGTGTAGTTTCAAACCAGTAATAGTTTGCCTTCTAAGCTCGGAACTTCCTAGTGAATATAATTTATTTATAATTTAATATAATTAAGATAAATTAATGCTACCTTTGTACATTTTATACTGTCCAGCTTCGTTAGGGACTTTATTTTCTTTTGTCTAGATCCGGGCAGCAGTTACTGGTGCAAAAGTGACACCCAGAACAATAAAGACAGGTAGCAGCTTCTTCCAGGATGTCGCAGCTCTCACCTGAGTGCTCTTGGGCACAAGGAAAACAGTGAGACTTAGACCGGCATTGGGACTAAACATGGCCAAATCTGCAACAGTTTGGCACTGTATTGTTGGTAGCTGGTAGGTTTGGACAATAATAGATGTGTGGAAAGAATATAATAATATCTTTTCCGGAAGAACCTGTCCAGAAAAGGTCAGCACAATGCACAGTGATTCGAGTAGAACAAGCTAGCTGGACAATATTATTTTTTACTCTAATTGGTTTAATACACGCATTATATACTTTTTTGTGCAACTTAAAGTTAATTTAGGCTTGTTATTATAATATATAGGTTCGTTTAAAAAAAATATCATTAGTTATAAAATATATATTTTGTAAAATCAAGAAATTAAACTAACTTAAAACTATTATACATTTTATGGATTAAACTAATTTAAAAATATATTAAACAGTTGGTCTTATGTTATATTTACACGAATGTTATAATAAAAATGAGTAACTAGAGACTAAATTAACCTAATGGGTACTTTAAACTACATAATTACCTAAACACTAGTCAATCATAAAAGAGGAATTCAGTTAAATCATTATCACTGAATTCCTCTTCTGATGAATTGTTAACAACATAATCATTACTTATCCTAGTCCCTATACTTCTATTTACATTTTCATTAGGAGGCAATAACAAGTTTAATACCTCGGAAGGGAGACTGCCTATTTTTTTTTAGGAACTTCCCTGAGACTATTGATTACAGGATCAGATGTGATTAGTAACATATTAAGTAGGTCTCTATTCGTGGCAATACGTGATTGCTTCCGCGTATTATTCTCTCGGAACCTTCTGCAATCTTTATTGCGAGCTTCCTGAGCTTCCTCTGAAAGCTGCCCAATCGGCAGAAGAGCCGATTGATTAATATCAGCACTATGCACAAGTAGTTTGTGTACAGTACTTGACAATGACGAGCCATTTGGTGTAATGGTCGAGAAGTTGGCTTTTACACCAGAGGTCGCGGGTTCGATCCCCGCACGGTACAAACATTTGTGTGCATGAACATGTCTGTTTGTATCGGTCTGGGTGTTTCTATGTATCATATGTATTTATTTACAAAAAAAAGTATATAAGTAATGTTTATCCGTTGTCTAGCACCGATAGCACAAGCTAATGCTTAGTTTGATGCTAGATGGCGCTGTGTGAATAATGTCCAGAGATATTTATTTATTATTTATTTTATTAATTTTTCTGTTAAGTCTACGCGCCTTGAGAATAAATCCGCAATTTTCTGGTAGGACAACCGACTCCACAAATTCGTCCATCGAGAGGTCAACTGGCACTCCTCGTGCTTCTTCCACCTCATTTTCCTTATTTTCTTCCCCAGTTGGGCTATTTTCTTTATCCTCTTCCCCAGTTGGGCTATCAAATTGATATTGATTGATAGTATCAATTTCGGAAATACGTTTTTCGTTATTACATCAGCGATCTGCGACGGCCGGCGCCGCCGCCATAGACGCAGCTCCTCTTCCTCCGCCGACCACTGCTCCTCCTCCACCTCCCACTGCTTCTCTTCCCCCTCCTCTTCGGCAAGCTGTTCTTGAAATAAAAAAAACATTAACATAGATTAATTCCATACATTTACAAAAAGTATGTTTGTTGAAATTATTGAACAAAAAATATTATTATGACTTTAATACCATCGAAAATATTGAATATTACAACAGATTACAGATAACAGTGTTATAAAAGGGTTAATTTCAAGTTATAGCCTAGCATATTAGTCTGTGGCCTTATATGAGAACGTGAACTTCAATGTATTAGATCTTATTTTGAAGAACTCTCGTTTTAAAGCTAAAGGGCTGGCTATACTTAGTGTCGAAGATTTTGTTCGATCAGACTATCAATGGCGTCTACTTCTTGCACGTTTCCATAGCCAGGCTCCGAAAATTTTTGAATAATTTCGGTAATATGTTTATTTTCATGTGATTCTAAAAATGAATTAGAGCCATACTTATATGGGAATTTTTGTTTCGCGGAACAGAGTCTGACCACAATATAAATAAAATGGTCAATTGTGTCGATTCTGTCGGTCGATCTATGGCTTTTGGCTTTTTCTTCTTTCTTCCGTCAAGCATATCTGATATGAATGATGATGGTCGTCCTTTCTTTCTTGTCATAGATGCTCCAAATAAGCACAGAGCTCTAGCTACCTTCAGCCGAATTTCACGAAGCTTCATCAGTTTGGTGTTTTGTTTCAGCAACTCCACCCAGCAGTTTATAATCATCACATCGATCAAGTAGTAGAAGATCCGCATATACTTTCTCGTACGCATTTTTATTTTATGTTCTCCGATAAAGGAGTCCAGCAAGTCCACTACACCCTTATGTCGGTTGTAATGTCGAATAACGTTTGGGGCATCGACATCTATGTACTGTATACGTTTTTTATCAAAACGTCTCACTTTGTCTTTAGGATGCTCACCGTCTTAAGAACATGATAGAACTCAAGGATTGCTATCTAGCCCCATTACTGCTGTCACTGGTACCCCTTAATCAGAAGTGACCCATTCTAAGTATTTTTGAGATGACAGCTGTTGCAGATTACTTCCTAAACGGCCTTTGTTTGTTGACGGTGCCTAAGGAATGAATGCCAATCTTAGCCAATTAGGATATAAATTCAGGTGAGGTATAATGATTGACAAATCATATTAGCTATTTTTTTTTACTTATTTTGATCAATTCTATCTTTATGCCTTTACCTAATGAAAATATAATTATGTTCTATACTTAAGTTAATAATATCAATTTAACAACCATTTTATTGCAAACAACGTGATACTAATCTGTTATATGTACCTACTCCGAATCGGACAAGTTTGGTAAACTAATGTTACCTAAGTTCTCCTCCCCTCGAACCTTTCTTATGAAATCGAGGATTTTTGAGTATGTAGCTGTGCGTTTGTGTTCAGGCACCCTGTCTAACTCAAAGACTATTAATTCAGAAAACTCTTGATTCCTTGGGTCAGGTTTTTCCGAACTGAAATCAATATCCTTTAACAGGAATGTACGTGGCCATAGTAGAGGAGCCCTTAGAATTTCTTCTATACATTTGGCATCTATGATATCTCCGTATGTTACCTGTGTATCCTTATTACTTTTCTACAGGCTACAGAAATCAAGTTAGCAAACAAGTTAAGTAAAGGCGGGCAACGCCCCTGCGACCCCAAGGGGGTCTCGGGTGCTTATGGGCGGCGGTGATCACTTACCATCAGGTGACCCACTTGCTCGTTTGCCCCCCTATAATATAAAAAAAGTAGGTATATAAAGTAAATTTAGCAGGGCTCCGTCACTCTATGTACTTGCGCGCTATAATTACCTACGCGGTCGCGGGCCGCCGGCGGTCCAAATTCAGTGCGGCTTTCGCAAGCGAAGCGCAAGCACGTTGTTCACTTTTAACTCTTCTAGCCCCGGATTACTAGACACAATAGAAAATCTATTGTTATGCGGCACCCGAGTGCCGGTTCGGCGTTGAGTGGTTAATCGTTACATTCGTTTGTACACGTAGCTACGATGCCTTCTGGTGCCTTATGTGCTGTAGATGGGTGCAAATCAAGTAAAAAAGAAATTTATTAAAGAAAATACACGATGTTACTTTGCATCCTTGCCATATTTACAGAGGTTACTATATAACGGACACTGAACTCAAATCATTAAAAAAATAGTGACCTAAAATTTTGATTTTTTATCTTGATTATTTAATTTTATCGACAATCTGTTACGCACACCACTAACTATCGTAGCGCCTACACATCACTGTGCTTGTCTGTTCATAATAAATAACATAAATCATCGGCACGAGCCGCGGCGATTGCGCTCTCTTTCTAATGCCGCCGCCGCCGCCCGCGCCGCTTTGATGTTAGACCGGCCGGCCGGCCAACTCGCTTCAATCATCAGTCGAAAGCGCAACGCTTGTGGACACGTACTACTCTACGTGATTTCTTTAGCTCGCTCCGTATTCGCGTACCGTGTTAAAATGACTGAAGCATATTCTAATATCGAATTGGTGGAAATGGTGCGCTTGTACGCGATAAGTGGCAACAGTTTGCGTCAAGCGGTATTAATGTTTGTGGAAATGTTTCCGAATCGACCTAGGCCGTCGCGTCAGGTGATGCTTGCTGCCACGCAGAGACTCAGAGACCATCGCCAGTTTGACGTCCCTATCCACGCTCAAGCTCGAGGCAGCGTAGGACTCTCAGTCGAATTGCAAGAGTCGATTCTCGAGTTTTTTGTAAGCGAGCCCCGTGCCAGTACCCGGGAAGCAGGCCGTTACTTCGGTGTGAGCAACAAGACAGTGTGGAAATTGCTGAAAAGTGAACAACAACATCCGTTTCACTTTCGGAAAGTCCAAGACGTGCTCCCTCAAGATAACGCCTCACGGAGTACATTTTGTCGCTGGCTACTGGACAACCGCCATGTCAACATCTTGTGGACTGATGAGAGCTTATTTACGAGGGTTGGAATTTTTAACATTCATAACGAGCACTGGTGGACTCATCGCGATCACAATCCTCGTAAAATTAAGCGAGACTCATTCCAACACCGATTCAGTCTCAACGTGTGGGCTGGCATAATCGACGGGTATTTACTGGGCCCTTATTTTATCCAAGGTCATCTCACCAGCTTGACGTACTTGGAGTTGCTGCGACACGTCTTAGATGAAATGCTCGACGACGTACCCTTAGCGTTACACCAAAACCTTTACTACCAGCAGGATGGTGCTCCTCCGCATTACGGACGTCAAGTGCGCGACTTCTTAAGTAATACGTTTGGTGAACAGTGGATTGGGCGTGGAGGTCCAGTAGCATGGCCACCACGATCCCCGGACTTAACCCCCATGGACTATTATTTTTGGAGTGACGTGAAACGACTGGTGTACACAGAGGAGATAGAGTGTGTGAACGTGTTACGCGAAAGGATTGTTTTAGCTTTCGAAACAGTAAGACAAAACGTTTATGTGTTGCGAAAACTAAAGCGAAATTCGCTTCGCCGTGCTAGACTGTGCCTTCATCAGAACGGAGGACACTTTGAACACTTGCTTCGCAGTACGTGAGTCGTGAACTTTGTAAGTACGAACTTGTAAATAACTGATTAATATTGTATGATTTCAGATTTTTAAATACGCCAAAAATACCTAATTTTTTAATTTGAAAAATGTGGAACTATGTTATGAATTAACCATTATTATTATTAGATATTTTTGACGGTCCTAAGCCCGTAAAGTAGGAAGGAAAATCTGAAATCCTGCTGAAATCAATTAATCGCAACGGGCCGCGGGCAGCTTGGCCACGCCCCAGTGTTTATTCCTATTGCGACTTTTGGACGTGCCAGAAAAAAATTATTTATTTCTATGTGTACTGCAAAACCAAATTTTCTTAAAACTTATTGAGCTTTATTTATGGGAGTCTCTTGTTTATCTAAAGTAATAGGTACTGTTCCCTTCTTTTATCTCTGTGAATATGGCAAGGATGCAAAGTAACATCGTGTATACAAAAATAAAAACATATTTTAAAGTTTTTTTATCTACACACTGACCTCTATAATTATGTTTTATCTAGATGTATTGTACAGTCAGCACAAAATAAAAATTTTTTTAATAAACGACACCATTTTAAACTACCACCTATAGCAGCCCTGCGATTGCTGTGGGATCGCGCGGTGCGAAGCAGTCATGACTGTACGCTTGAGCATTTAGGCATATTTTAGAATGCAGCGGTTGCTGTCGCGACGGAGTAGGTATTTATAGCAGTCGGTATCGGAAATTTTCTTCTGAGTGAAGCATCTGTTACGTTAGTAACTATTTAATAATCTGTGATACTAGTGTTTTTAATTTAATAATGCTATGCCAAATTGTGTTAGTAAGACAAAACAACAGACGTAGTCTTGTAGAGTAGGTTTCTTGAACCTGCCACAAACTTGACGTCTACTACTGAATTAAAATTAAAATCTTTTAACGGCTCATTTGGGCGGGGTATTTTTTTTTTTTGCCCATTTTTAAACTTTTTTCAGCTCCAAGACTCTAATGTTGGACCTTGATGCTATGACAATATTTTAAAATCTTGAAAGTTATATGTTCCTTTGTCTCCTCATCTTGAGCTCAATATTGGCATGAACTAAGTCTGCAGACATTGAGTATGGCCTTTTGTTATTAGCCCATGGTTATTGATTGTATATTATTTCCAGAATTGTTAACAATCATAGTTAGGGCTGTGTGGTTCAATTTTTTTTCTGAGCCGTACAATTATCAGCCCAGTGACAAACGTTTTGAATATCCATAGAAAAATATTTAACGAGATTATTGTCATATTGAAAAAAGTTTTGCCTGACAAAGCCCGACACATAAACAAAATGCCTGTGAATTTGTTGCTAAGGAAAAAAATTTAATATTTATAACGTCTGAAATAAACTCAATAGACCTATCATTTCTGCATTAAAATGATAAAATAATACATGAAAAATTCAAAACATACCTTACTCTTCTATGTTTAAAACAATTTATTGTAGCACGCCACCAAAAATAACCACAAATCACCTTAGACTTTGAAAAAATATCGAGAACGTCGAGAGCGTCGAGAACACAGATATGCGATGCACACGAATGACTATTCAGATTGATTGTACGCAAAAGCGTGCCGCCTAGTGTTAAGTTTTTGGCTTCTACTTGATTCTGTGATTACAAATATTAAACTCTGATTTGACACATACGTTCTTTTGAAAGGGTCCTGTCCGTCGTGATATGGTTAACACAATGAATGCTCAGAACGCGTCATGGCTTTTCTTCATTGCCACAACGCGTTGAGATCTAATAGCATGTAAGCCACGACACGAATTTCGCTATTTGGTCTTTCTTTGATTGCCACAACGCGTCGTGCGCGTTTTCATTAGACATTTTGGATTTTGATTTTATTTAGTTTTTCGTACTCATGCGTTAGTAAATGTGTTCCTTTGTATTGCTCCTGATTTTTGAAAGACCTCTGCTTACTTACGGACTCTGAAACCGATCAATTATATTTATTATAAAATCCTTGGACATCGTTTCCTGCAACCCATGAATACCTTTGAGAATGCCTTTGAGTGAACATCGGATAACCTAATGCCTATTGACGACTACAGCGTGATTTATGGGTATAAACACATGTTTGCAAGCACATGCTTGTGCTGTGGAATTGTATCGTGGAATAGCAACGGGTCGTTTCAGCACAACACAATACGAAGACGCATTGGAAGAAGAAGGATGGGCCCGACACCAAGAAAATACAACATCCCTGCCCAGTTTTTGGATACCTACTATATAAATATTTTGTACTGATGATAAAGAATAAAATATAATTAAAACTTTATGTTTTTTATACCCATTTATTTAAGAATAATATTCAGATCCTTTGCATTATTAACAAGTGAGGTAGGTATGCATAATAGGTATGTTGTCAATTATTCATAGTCATAGTTTAATGTTGGTTGTACTGCAGACTGCCTTGCTACCTAACAAAAGACCTAAGAATGTAATAAATCAAAACGCATGAAAATCGGTTCATCCGCTTAGGAGCTACGTCGTTGCCACAGGCCAACATACAGGGCACTATTATTCCTCTTTTTGTGTCGGGAGTTAATAAAAGTTTAAAAAACTAGCACTTTTCTTACTAAAATTATCATGGGTTACATAACCTCTAATATTTTCAGTAGATTATTTTACTGACTTGGCCATTGAAATTCGCAGTGAAAATTGGCCTCGTAGGAAGTTTTTAAATGAACAAAATATAGGCCAAGTTACAGCCCTGTATCGCCAGGCCCAAGATTGTATGGGGATCGGTCTTCTCCTTTATTTGTTTTGTCCATTCTTTTTAAATATTTTTTTTCACCGTCATTTATCTCTGACTCAACAGCTTTCCGTTTCCTGTCTCCATACTATTTTCTTAACCCCTTTTGAATTCTATCTCTATCTCTCACATCTGAATCGTTATTTTTCTCACTTGAATTCTCTAATGTAGTAATTTTGTCCCTGTTTTGTCTTTGGAAAAACAGTTCTGATGGTGTTCAACAAGTAACAGAGTGTGGAGTGTTATTGTATAATATCAGATATTCGTATAAGCATCGGTAGAAATTGGTAGAATCCAAAATTAAAAATCAGTAGATCTACCACCTTAATTATGCATTTATTTGTGGTACCTTTGTAGTTTCTGATACTCATAAGATAACACAAGTGTTTACGCTACTTACTTTGGGGTCAGATCAATGTACATATGTGATGTTGTCCAATATTTATTTTATTTATTTATTATTGTTGTTATTGGCGCTAAGAGTACTATTTGTTCAAAAGGTGTTCTGTAAGCGAAACACTGTTGTAGACATTATCCATGTACAAAAAATGTCCGACGTTAAAATAATTTTCCACTTTCTCAGCATGTCCTTTTCCCAAAGAGAAGTATCATGTGATCCACAGTACATAATTATGAATTGTCTGGGTTATGCCATCGTACATTCAATTTAACACCATATTTTTGTCTTTTTCCCTGAATATGCTCGTACAAGGAAATTTTTTAACTTCCACGCCATAAAACTATACTTTCGTCATTTGTAAAAATTTTTGGAGGGTGCACCAATTGTCTTCATTAAAATTAAATAATACGAGGGCCTTAACAAATCAGTTTGGGTCGTTATTATAAAATGATAAATTAGGATCGACGAAAGAGAAATTGCGGAGTATTAGTAAAAATTGTCGCGGCTCATGAAATTGGGAAAGCTTAAATTAAATATGGTTTCTTGCTTCTAATAACCATTAATTCTATTTAGTTAAATATGTCCCATGTGAAATAAAATGCTAATAAAAACGTACATTTGGTCGACATTAGTATCTTTTCAATTATTAATTTTACTATTTTCATGCGCGCTCTCTAATAAAACCCTAACCGCGTGAGTGTTATTTATTGCTCGACACCAAAACCGCCATGAATGTGGTGTTAAAAGATAATGGGAACAAATTAAATGCCCACCAAAAAACACAATCGTTACCCAAACAGCCTCATCCAAAATAAATATAATATGTACAAATAAACGAAACCTGTACCAAAATATTTCGGGCTATTTAAGTTATGCCTGCACTACAAAAACTTTTCGTAACCCAAAAAGGCCACGCGTGCACCAAATTTTAACTAGCAAACTTTTGTGTCATTTTTACCCAAATATATCATTACGTTTGCCATAAAATGTATTCATACAACCAAGTATATTAAATTGATTGATAAGATTTGTGTTAGGTTAGGTTAGAACTGCGACCACTAAACGCACGAGCCGAGCGAGCGTAGCGAGCGTGCCGCGGCAGCGGCCGGCGAGTGCCAGAACTGAATTCTACCCATTTTACTTGGTCGGGACTGGCCGGGACAGAGAGAAAAAGATTTTGTTTATTTACTATCAATCGTCAAATGGTATATAGTATCGGTAAATCTTTAGAACTTCATTTATATTTTTTAGGTATACAATGATTTTTGTACGCATTACTTTAATTTATTAGGATAAAAATATGTAACATATTTGGATGAAATTTTTAAATACAATGCGAGTACAAATTTGGTGCACGCGTGGCCTTTTTGGGTAGCTCAGCGATTATTCTGACGATACTTACGTTTTTTAGGTTAGCAGACTTAACGTTTATTGGTGATCATTTCATAATAAAATGGGGATTAAATTCTGGTAAGTACTTAGGATTTTTTGGGCGTTATATTTCATTATATCTGGTGGTTGCTTAAACCTAAGCCAAAGATAATTTAAAAAAATCGATCGGTTACTCTGCCGGGCCAACGTTAATGCGGCCAATGTTGATAAACGGGATGGTAGGGACCCCGTTGCACACTAGCGGTCTCGGGCTCGGTGCGCGCGGGCGTCGGCAGATTCGCTCGCGCTATTGGTCCGCAAGTGCACATGCGCGAACTTTCCCCCACTCCGTCGACCGATGGTTAAGAAGTTTGCCGGCACCTGTACGTAATATGAGACGCGTGGGCAGTAGGAACTCGGGGTCACCAATTTATGTGTGTAAGTCTTATTGTTGTTATCTGTTTGCATTAGAGTTCTGCATAAATGATATTAATTTAAACACTCTTTACCGACAAGACTGTATTTTTGTTGTCTTACAATAAGTGGGTTCCCTACTGCCCTATTTTGGGTTACAATTTGGTGTATTAAAACATTGACTTTGATTACTACACTAAGCTCAGCAGGGAGAATTATTCCGATCTGTCACCCTGCTTTGCCCCCTTGGGGTGACAGATCGGACAAAAATGTTCAATCTGTCCCCCTTTTCCCGACGAGGTGACAGATCGAACTTCATTCACCTCCTCAAAGTTTTATCTGGAGGGCAGCCCAGGAAGGTGATCTCTGTCTGACCAAGTATGCACTTTATGTTAATTACCATCATCATCATTTGGTGATCATCATCATGACGAGCCATTTGGTGTAATGGTCAAGAAGTCGGCTATTACACTAGAGGTCGCGGGTTCGATCCCCGCACGGTACAAACATTTGTGTGCATGAACATGTCTGTTTGTATCGGTCTGGGTGTTTCATAAAAATAAATAAATAAATAAAAAGTCTGCATAATATGGTAAGTTGAACCTGAGATATAATTTTTATTATTATTTTATAGTTTATTTAGAAATGGACAACGTGTACGTGTTGGTCGTCATAGAACTTTTTTGTTCACTTAAAAAGGGCCATCCAATGATGTATGATTCATCTTGATTGAACACATTGTCAACCGATACCAAAATGCCCATCATCCTTTAGTTTTGGTCAACTTACACACTGTACTCTGACAATGACCATGGAAAGTAATTTTTTTTACTAAGCCAGAGTGCAATAGGATAATTTTAAAATAAAACAAGTTAAGTACTTTTCAATATTTATTATACGGAAGACACCTCTAAATAGTCAACACCCGATAAGTCACTATTGCTGCTGCTGTCATCACTTTCGACTTGGATTCATCAATATCACTATATAGTCTTCTTCCACGCTCATGATATTCTTTCTCTATTTTTATTACATGTTCACAGCAATTCTTCCAATTTTGTGGTGTGATACTGTTCAGTGCATCTTCTGTCAGACTTTTGACATCAATGTTCCCACATTAGAACACAACACAGAAAAAAAACTACCTAAAAACACTGAAAAGCAAAAAATAATTTTAATAAGACATTCATCAAATGCGCTTATTGTCTAAGCCTATTAATAACATTAAATTGTATTTACGTGCTAGGTAGGTACCTACTAATCTGTTTGAAGTCGGTGCCAAGCCAAATAGTAGGTACCCAGACTACGTACCTACGTCCGCGGATTATTTGTAACCCTGTATAATACATAAATTATTAGGTATGTATCATTTTTCATTACCTTTAGTAGAGGAGCCCAAGAGGGGATTTCGGGATTCACTCAAGCGCGGCAGATTAATATATAGGGGGATACCTTGTACCCGGTTAAGTACTTCCACCATATGTGAGCTCTCTATATATGATCGCCCGTCAAGGATAAAGGATCAGATTAGTAAAAAAAAATTGATCATCGGAACTACTCGAGCGCGTCAGATTAAGGTAAGGTGAGTTAGTTACATGCTGAAACGTGTATATTCCACTAATCTGACAATTCGAGAGTGACCTAAGGAAAGGGGAGGGCTTCAAAGTTGTAAAAAAAAATCGTCATCTGTACATTCTCGAGCGTGGTTGAATTTTTTATAATTTTGAAGGGAACCGTTCTAGGGTTACGAAAAATATATAATCTGACGATTTCCACAAGCCGAAGTAACAAAAATTCATTGATAAAGTTCAATTCAATGCAATGATAATGTAAACAAACCTGTTTCATTAAAAATTCTGACACTTTCGGCCACCAAATGGATTTAAAAACACATTCATAAGTAATTAGAAGGTTTCAACTTATATCTCACAAATTATTGCAAAGATCGTAGTTTATTTAACATTTTTAAAATGCAGTTGAAAATTTTAAGAAGAAAAGTGAGGTTATTTATCGAAGCAAAAATACTGTCTTATCTGTGGTCGCATAGTGCTTGACGTAAAATGTCTAACAGATAGTTCAATTATTTGTTCAATTATATCGATTATGAATCGATGTTATGTTATCGAAGATAAAATATTATCACTGTTTTTATTGATAAAAAATATCACAAGAATCTCAAATATAAAAGTATATTCTCGAGTCCGTTAGGGATCTAACAGACGAACGACCCATCGTTTGCGACCCTCGACGACTGCGGTGAGCGGCTGTCGTTCGGGGCCGCAACGACAGCCGACGACCCTCGACGACTGTCGCTGGCTGTCGTTGCGTCCCCGCCGTCGGCGACAGTCGGGAATTGGAGGGGGAAGGGGGATAGGATGGAGAAGGGGGATAGGAGGGTGAAGGGGGATAGGAGGGTGAAGGGGGATAGGAGGGGGAAAGGGGATTTGAGGGGGAAGGGGATAGGAGGGGGAAGGGGGATAAGAGGGGGAAAGTAGATTTGAGGGGGAAGGGTGATAGGAGGGGGCAGGGGGATAATAGGGGGAAAGGGGATAGGAGGGGGAAGGGGGACGGGGGATAGGAGGGTTAGGGGGATAGTAGTACCTTTCAAAAATCCCCCTAAAAACTTCACTAACGTTAACGCGAAGCTCCAACATAATATTCAGCGTGGAATATTAGTCGTTGTTTTCCCGCAGTAAAATGATTCTATCTTAGGAGTAAAATAGTTAATAAAGTTCTTTTTTAGTCAAATCAAAAGTTTTACGATTATGATAGACGAAACTCGAACCAATAGTACTAGCTGCGTCACGGACGGTCACCGGCCGGGGCCATTTCCCTTCGCGTTTATCAAAAAAATGATTATTTACTATTTACTCACATTTCGTTTCCATTTTCCCATCAAACTTAAAAATAATATTTAAAAAAAAATTTAAAAAAAAATTTAAAAAAAATTACTTGCATAAATCGATAGTACCTACTACTGAAGGTGAAGCGTTCTGCTGCGGGAAAACAACGACTAAAAAAACACGCAGTATAGTATTCAATTAATCGAATCGAAGCAATCAATTAATTTATCGATTTATAAATATCTAATTTTTACCACGTCACTAAAAAGTCTATGGTTTACATTTTCATCGTATTTTCAACGTTTTTGCTCATTTTGTGATGTTAATGTAAGCTATGTGAATTAAAGTTTCTAAATAAATTCACTATGAGTGATACTAATGAAAAGTGTGTATTTTGTGATAAAAGTACTTTGCAAAAAACAATTCAATTTACATTTAAAATATTACAAAAATGTATGGATATTTTAGAATATCGTCAAAACAAACCGGTTCTCCGAAAATCCCGAACATCGTATGATCATCTTGAACTTTCGATAGAATCTTCATTAAATAAAGTGTATCACGCACAATGCTATAAATTATTTACAGCGATAAAAATACCGCCAGACTTTCAGTATTTACAACAACAGCAAATTGTAGTAAAATATGACAATGCATCAGAAGTTTCTGGAAATAACTCAGAATCACATGCTCCTGTTTCTGAAGAGTGCTCCAAATCACATGCTACTGTTGATTCCACGTCTACTGAGGCTGTTGGTACATCGGCAGACGAGTAAGTGCTGATATGGCTTTATAATATAGGAAATATTTTTTATTTTTTGAATTAAAGGACAATGCTAATCTAGTATGAAAAAAAAATCCAGGCTGGAATCAAATGAAAAGTATCTCCAATTATTGTTAATAATATGTAATTAAATATTCCATAGGGGGCATCATCAAAATTAATGGCGGTATGTGTGAAATTGCTATTCAGATTTTTCAGAGGTCACATAAAGTATCAGTTAAAGAGAGCAGTAAACAGATACAGTTGCGGTTTAAAAGTGTATAAAATGGTTATATCTAACATAATTATATTATATACATAATTGTATATAATAATTATTATTTAATATCATAAAGTGTAACAAACAAACTGTTACGCTTTATTATATTAAATAATAATAATTATATACAATTACATAATATAATTATGTTAGATATAACCATCTTATACACTTTTAAACGCAACTGTATCTGTTTACTGCTTCCTTTAACTGATACTTTATGTGACCCCTGAAAAATCTGAATAGCAATTTCTCACATACCGCCATTGATTTCGATGATGCCTCCTATGGAATATTTAGTAACATAATTATTACCATTAATTGGAGATACTTTTCATTTGATTCCAGCCTGTGTTTTTTTAGCATCGTCCTTTATAGTCAAATTTTCTTGCATCTTACTAATATTACAAACTATTAATGAAAGAAGCAATTTTTTTTGCCAATCTTTTAATTTCATGTTATATAATCTTCAGCTTTCTTATATTATTGTTAAAA
The DNA here is from genome assembly GCA_949319885.1 of Mecyna flavalis. NCBI lineage: Eukaryota > Metazoa > Arthropoda > Insecta > Lepidoptera > Crambidae > Mecyna > Mecyna flavalis. The sequence goes on along the minus strand of OX439421.1, from coordinate 5,653,616 downwards.
TTTTCAGAGCGGGAGAATGCAGCAACATTCCCGATGACGTTGAGGATTTCAATGATTCATTGAACACAGATGAGCCTGTCGCACAAAACGATTCAACATCGGAAACGTGCTTCATTTGCGAAAAACAACGTAAACGCCATAATGGTCGTGAAGTTCGCTTAGCTATCAATAGATTAAAAACAATAGAGAATTTAAAAAACGCAGCCACTGAAAAAAATGATTTATTGATGTTAGAAAAGCTTAGTTCGTTCTCTGATGATTCCATAATTCCTTACCATAAATATTGCAAGGATCAATACTTACGAAAAATTTATAAGAAAGAAAATAGCGAATTTCTAAAGAAAAAAAATATTTACAATACTGCGTATACTATTCTTTGTGATATGATAGAAGGAAGAGTGGTCAAAAATAATGAATGCTTGTTTTTTGACTACATAAAAAAAGAATTTAAAAAATTGCTAGAACAGCAATACAGTGTATTGTCTAATTCTATTACTATTTCTTCGTTCTCCAATCGTTACTTGGAAAGAAAATTAATGGAAACGTTTGACAAAAAAATTAAGATTATTTATGCTGAAAAGAAAAAGTTTATTGCTCCATTTTCCGCCACTCTTTTTACTTACAAGGATATATTTAAAACGATGGCAGTAAAAGAAACGATTCGTTCAGTTGCAACACAACTTCGCGAAGAAGTCCTTAGCTCAACTAGAAGGGAATTGCCTGCAAATTGTACGGCTGAAGATTTGATGATGGGAGAATGTGATAACGTGCCAGAGCTTCTTACTTTTTTTTTGGAATCATTCATTTGGGGCGATGTTTCTCATACATCCAAAAAGGGACGTGAGAATAGAAGAAACAAGACCGAACTTTCTATTTTTTCCATTGGACAAGATCTGATTTATGCAGCTTTTAGCCACAAGATCAAAACATCTAAGCACATCACCCTAGGCATGGCAGTAAAGAGCTTATGTAACAGTAAGAAAGTTGTTAATATACTGTCAAAATATGGACACTGTTGTTCTTACACAACTCTAGAAGAGCTAGAGACTGAGCTGACATTTTCAACAGTAAATAGTGCTCACGTATGTCCTGAAGATATTCTACGTCGCCCGGATTTGAATACTGGTGTTGCATTCGACAACTTCGACCGCTTCGTAGAAACCCTAAACGGCAAAGATACTCTGCATGATACGGTGGGGATAATTTTTCAGGATATCGTGCAAAATCCGGCTCCGGCGTCTGTGGAATCTTCTAGCTCTAGTGTATATGAAAATTCAACAATCGATGGGATTGGCCATGGGAGTTTTTCTGAATTGTCCATGACCACTACAAAAGCAAAAAACCGAAAACGCAGGGCTTTTGAAGAAGTTACTTTTGAAATGCGTCCATTCACCAAGAAATTAAAAATTACCACCTGGAGTCAGCTAGACATCCCAGAACTTAATAAAGCTCCACACAATTTGAGTATGTCGAAACAGCTGGACGTTACGTGGATGTTACTACATAAGTATGAAATATCGGACGTTCCGATGTGGGTTGGATTTCACAGCAAGATTTTGATAGACGATTCACGAGTTCAAAAAGTTTCATATCTTACTCCCATAAATGAATCGCCTACGAACAATTCAACTGTCATGAAAACTCTAGAATTGAGTCAGGTTATTGCAAATGAATGTCAAGCTCCCTATATCCAAGTCACCTATGATCTAGCTATTGCTCGCACTAGTTATTGTATTCAAGCTCAAGAATCCCCAAGATTTGACAATATTTTTATTCATTTAGGTGCCTTTCATATTGAAATGGCTTTTTTCAAGGCACTTGGCACTTTTATTGAAGATTGTGGGCTGAGCAACATCATGACTGAATGTGAATTGATCGCTAATGGTTCAGTTTCAGGTTTTATTAGCGGAAAAAATTACAATAGATGTAAACGCTTACACTCTCTCGTGTCATTGGCATTGCAACAATTACATTTCGAAGCATTTTTAGAAAACAAACAATTGACTGTTGGGGAATCAGTTTTAGAACATCTCACAACATTTTTGGCTGAAGAAGATGTCTCTCCACAAGTTCGGCATGCAGAAACTCAACAACTCATTCAGTCTTATGAGGAATATACAGAAGATACATTAGACGGCATGCACGGAAAAACAGCGCAATTTTATGCAATGTACGTCAGTTTCGTAAATCTTTACCACTTATTCATAAAAAGTATTAGAGTTGGAGATTTAGATTTGTACTTATATACCATGGCGAAAATCGTCAGCTTATTTTTCTATTACAATCAACCCAACTATAGTCGATGGCTAGTGTACTACATTAATTTACTGCAACACGTAGATAACACACATCCAGGTCTTCGAACTGAAATGACTAAAGGTTCGTTTGGAATCAGAAGAACCATCAAGCCTTTCTCACGAATTCCTGTGGATTTAACGTTAGAGCAGACTATAAATGGTGACGCTGCTCGTCGTCTTACTGGAATCGTTAACCTCACGAATTCAATTGCTGCTAGACAACGTTGGGCTAAAAATCATGGGGCGCGAACAAGAATTATATCTCATGTACTTACTCGTGCAGGACTTGACAAAAACCACCATGATATTGCTGCTGATCTACACCCAGATAGAATGAAAAAACAACACATCCAAATTGAAGCTTTTTCGAACAGTGTCCTGCAGACCATTAATCCATTCTCTCCTTCAATTGATAAGGATCAGTTGTTCAACATTTCAACAGGGCAAGCAGCCCCTCCAGAAATTACAAACTGTTTGTTAAAGACAGTGTCTGGAGGAACTTTACTTCGAGATCAATTCATCAGGGAATGCAATTTGAATTCAGACAGGTTTCACCAGCCATTAAAAAGAAATACGGTGCTGACTTTTGCAAGCCTTAAGAAGAATAAAAAAATGAAAATTGGTGGAAAAGTGCACGAAGTTAAATTGCAGCGGGATTTATTTGGTCGGTTATTAGCTCTATCTCTTGACACGAGTATAGACCTGGAGAAAGTACTTTGTTTTCCTATAACTCCTATCCCGTTATCACTGTGCCATATAGATGGTACTTTAAACAAGACTAATAAGTCAGTACTAATTCATGAGCTAGAGAAACAAGTCGAAGATGTGGAACAACCGCCATCTCAAATTGACCTTTTAATTGTAGATGGCTTCTTTTTTTTAAATACTTTTAAAGAAATGCCCCGTAGTTTTGGAGGTGTGTCAAAGAAGATATTGCAATGCCTTATCAATAACGCTGCAAATAGAGTTGCCATTGTATTTGATCGGTATTTCACACCATCAATAAAGGACTATGAGCATTCCCTTCGAGGGAATATTAATGACAAAGAATTTCACATCTCCGGCCCTCAGCAAACAGGGACAACCGATTTTCAAAAATATCTGAAAAATATAAAGTTCAAAGAAGCCATTGTCAAATTTTTGATAAATCATTGGGCTGATCAGGAGATGGCAGCTATTATCGGTAATAAGGTAATTTACATTATACATGATTTGTGTTATGAATATTCTGTTACTGATAATAAAGTAACACGCATAATTAATAATGAATTGTCATGCCCTGATCACGAAGAAGCGGATACGAAGATAGCATTTCTTGCTTGCCAACAAATAGAAGATTCTACTATTACTATCAGAACTTCTGATACTGACATTGTAGTCATTATGTTGGCGAATATGGAGTACCTGCAAGAAAAAGTAGAAGTCTGGATGGATCTTGGAGTTGGCAATGCACGTCGATACATCGACTTATCCACTCTCTATAAGAAATTAGGTCCAAAAATTTCGAAGGCACTTCCAGCTTTGCATGCGTTCACTGGTTGTGATTTTAACCCAGCATTGTACAGGCGAGGAAAAAAGAAACCCTTGCAATTGCTGATGAGTTCAGAAATGTTCCAACAAGCATTTCTGGATTTAGGATCAAAGGAGCATAATGTGCAGGATTCTTTCAACATCATGCAGTCTTTTACTTGCCACTTGTATGGGCTAAAAAAAATTGACGATGTCAATCAAGCCAGGATTGCCATCTTCAATAAGACGTACAAGGTAAAAGACAAGTCACAACCCTTCTCCTTGAGTGTTCGGAATTACGATGCGTGCAACTTACCACCCTGTCAATTGGAGTTACTCCAACAAGTGTTGCGCACAAGATTCATTTCATGCATGTGGAGTAATGCACATAATGCAAAAATTATTGACCTTTTACCAACGGACTATGGGTGGAAAGTAGTAGACGGAAAGTTCGAAATGGTCTGGTTCGCAGGTGACCAATTGCCGAAGGCATATGAAGATGTTCTCATAACATCTAATATTCTTGAGGACACTCCAGAATTAGGTATATTTTTTCTCCAATAATTAAAAAAACACGTTATTCATTAAAAAAATATTGCTAAATATTTTAATGATTTTTTGTTACAGATACGCAATGTGAAGATGAAATCCAGCTTGAGGAGGAAGATAATACTAGTACTGACGAAGACGAAGATTAAAAAAAAATACGTAAAAAGAATTCTTTTAACTTTCAGTTCAATCGGGCATCATCGAAATCAATGGCGGTATGTGTGAAATTGCTATTCAGATTTTTCAGGGGTCACATAAAGTATCAGTTAAAGGAAGCAGTAAACAGATAAAATTGCGGTTTCAAAGTGTATAAAATGGCTATATCTAACATAATTATAGTATATAATTGTATATAATTATTATAATTTAATATAATAAAGCGTAACAGTTTGTTTGTTTTTGTAAACGCGCTAATCTCAGGAACTACAAGACCGATTCTTAAAATTCTTTCACCAATGGGAAGCTACAACTTTACTGAATAGGTGCTAAAAAAACTATTTTATAAAAATAATATAGAAAAAAAAATTTTTTTTTGCAGTATTATTCTGTAATGTTGTAGCTTCCTATTGGTGAAAGAATTTTTAGAATCGGTCTTGTAGCTCCTGAGATTAGCGCGTTTACAAAAACAAACAGTTACGCTTTATTATATAAAATAATAATAATTATATACAATTATATAATATAATTATGTTAGATATAACCATTTTATACACTTTTAAACCGCAACTGTATGTGTTTACTGCTGCCTTTAACTGATACTTTATGTGACCCCTGAAAAATCTGAATAGCAATTTCCCACATACCGCCATTGATTTCGATGATGCCCCCTATGGAATATTTAATTACATATTACTACCAATAATTGGTGATACTTTTCATTTGATTCCAGTCTGGGTTTTTTTATATACTAGACTAGCCTTCCGCCCGCGGCTTCGCCCGCATGAACTATAGGACGTTATCTCGCGGGAATATCTTGTAAATTGTAGCCTATGTGTTATTCTGATGTATAAGCTATATTATTGTAAAGTTTCATTAAAGTCAATTCAGTAGTTTTTACGTGAAAGGATAACAAACGTTCATCCATCCGCTCCCCGGCCGGTACCGCCGCAACCGCTATGTCCCTGCATTTTAAATCTGTAATATCTTCGAAACTATTCATTTAAATTACATGATGTAAAGGGCCATATTGATCGATATTACATGCACAATTTATTTATGCTCTATTCCACACTAATCCATTGTTCAAATCAATTAATGGATTAGATTGCGCGTAGTAGTACATGGTACTTTATTGGATATAAGGATTTAATACTGTATTGCTTAAAATCACTTTTTCGTAAATAAGCCATTATTTTATCGTAATAAGTAAAGGAAAATGGTTATTGTGGGCTATCCCTGAGAGATAGACATATACCATCGCGGACTTTTTTGTAAAACTTTTTAAGGTGTACAATAGTGTAGTACATTATTTTGATCCATCTCGTAGGGTTCAGCCGTAAGCGCAAAAAAATGTGATTATTTACGACCTCTAAAATATAATTAAAAACCTCTAAAATTATCAGTGTTTCTCTACTATATTATACATGTATTATACATATAAACCTTCCTCTTGAATCAGTCTATCTAATAAAAAAAACCGCATCAAAATCCGTTGCGTAGTTTTAAAGATTTAAGCATACATACATGTGCAGGGACAGAGAAAGCGACTTTGTTTTATAATTAGTGATAATGAGCATTGTCCTTTAACAAAAACCAGCCATGTGGTATCAATAAATTCCTTGTTAAATTATGTACAACTTAAAATTACATTGATTAAATTATATTTTACTGTTTGAACTGTATACGAGGGAAAATACAAGTGGAATGAAATTGGGTAATTAATAATAAAAATCAAATAAAAACAAATAAACAACTTGTTGCTTTAGTTGTCCACTTTAAATTAACCTGTTACTATTAAGTAATAAACACATTAAATAACATTCACACCTTTACATAATAAAATATCAAGTAAATCAAGAATTTCTGCATACAGTCACAGCGCCCGGCGCGCGAACATTTTAAAACCATAGACAAAACTTCCATCGGTTTGAAAATGTTCGCGCGCCAGGCGCTGTTTTAAATTGTCAGAATAGGCGAATCCCTCCAGATAATCGTCAGATTATGAGATTGCAATGTCTAGGGCATAAAGATGAACCTTATATATCTTAATCTGACGCGCTTGAGTATTTCAATTTGATGATTTTTTTTTTCAATTTCTAATAACGGCCGTAAGTTTGCGTCACATCAAAATCGTCAGATTATTATATAAAGAGCTTTTTTTAGGTTCACTCAACATCCCCTCTGAAAATCTGACGCGCTCGATGCATTTTTTTTTTTTTACATTTTCAATCCTTACGTACGAGCACCCCCATCATGGAAACCGTCAGATTATCATACGTACATCTTTATAAATATGTAGGACATAGATGATATCAATATCTGACGCGCTCGAGTATGTACAAGCAATAGTTTTTTTTTACATTTTTGAAAGTCTATAGCCGGTCCCCCCACTGATGAAAAGATATTTATTATATGACATTTTTTTCTTTTTATCATCTAAGCTTCGCAACCCAATAGGTCTCATTGACGCTCGAGTAAGTACCGAGTTAGCATCGTGGGCTCCTCTACTACTTTGGCTTGGCACCGACTTCAAACAGATTATGTAGTAGGTACCTACCTAGCATTTTGAACCTAAACGCACGTAAATACAATTTAATGTTATTAATAGGCTTAGACAATAAGCGCATTTGATAAATGTCTTATTAAAATTATTTTTTGCTTTTCAGTGTTTTTAGGTAGTTTTTTTTTTTTTGAAGTTAGTTTAATTTTTTTTTAAAAAGTTTGTTTATTTTTCTATTTTTAGTGTGAATAATACGTAGGAGTGAGTAAAACTCTCTCATAATATTGATAACGAAAATACGAGTAAAATAGTAGAATTGTATTATTTGACAATATTAGGTATTCATTAAGTGTTCAGCACCATTCAGTAGACCAACTAAAGATGCAGCCCGCAAGAGGGACATAAGAATTAAGAAGTCGTACCTACCCTTTAGCTTCCATCATCATAGTTGTACCTTCCATCATCAGCTTAGCTGCAAAAGTACATGAAATACAACTAACGGTCCACATATTCCTACAACACTGAAATAATTATCCCCTAACTCCTCACCGTTAAGGAGTTGTACCTTCCATCATCAGCTTAGCTGCAAAAGTACATGAAATACAAATAACGGTCCACATATTCTTACAATACTGAAAGAATTATCCCCTAACTCCTAACCGTTAAGGAGTTGTACCTTCCATCATCAGCTCATCAACATAAAATGATGTCTATAGGACGCAAAAACTTAAATGGCTTCAGAAAAAACAAGTAACGCGTAGTGTGCGCTTATAAAATTTGAGGTTTGCCCTTGATTTTCCCGGGATCCCATCATCAGATCCTGACATGGTGACAATGGGACCACCTCGGAACTATGCACTTTCAAATAAAAAAAGAATTATTTAAATCGGTCCACAATTGACGGAGAAATCGACAGACATACATAAAAAAAAAAAAAAATACATACAGTCGAACATAGAACCTCCTCCTTTTTTGAAGTCGGTTAAAAAACCGATTCGTGCACCATTCAATCGAAGATATAACAGTGGCGTTATTGACATTTGAATTTAGAGTTGCCATAATCAGATATTTTTTAGTTCCTGAAACATTCTTTTCTACATTTTATTGTCGAACTGTAATACTCTCAAATGTAGTATTATGTACGTCCGTATTCTGCACAGCTACGCTATTATTAACTTCTGATCCGAGGCTAACTGGTATTGTTCGGGATGTAACTGTTGTGTTTTAATAGGTTAGCGCCATGTTGGGTCTGAAATGAGAAAAAAGAAGTCACTATGATATATAACTTTATTGGATTATAGCTTTCTTTATAATAAACAGCGTAGATTCTTACTATAAATTGTTTTATTTCTTATTGAGACACTCGACCATGACAAGAAGACAAAATTACAGTGCCATCTGGTGGCAATTCTTAGAACTACGGTAATACGGAAGTGGAACCAGTTAATTTTTTTTTTATTATTACAACACTCAACAAAGTTCATGTGCGATCTTGTAATCTGAACTATTGCCGATAGCCGTGCATGGAGAAAAGCCAAAGAAAAAAAAATATTTACAAGAACCCCCTTAGCATAGGTGCATCAATATACTAAGAAAAAAAGGAGAAATACTGTGTATTCCGGATTAAAAACAGTATGGTATATATCGAAAAATAAAAATGATAGCATGTATGTATAATATGTTACGGACAACGTGATTAACCGGTCATTATTAATAAGGCCCGGCCATTATTAATAATGCCCGACGGCCCGTGGTCCATGTAAGAAATCAGTGCTTGAATTTATCACTTGGACAGTCCAAGGGTCACGAAAATAAACTTTAGCAACTATCGAAATATTGGCGATACTATCGACTGTGAATTAGTATCGTAGAATGTTCGACTATCGATAGGGCAATACTATCCATAGGGCAATACTATCGATAGTATCGATACTATTGATCTTAAGCAAAAGTACTCGTATTAAGTACTTAGGATTGGTAAAAGTATTCCTTATTCTTACCAATCGATACTATCGATAGTATTGATAATGTTTGTCATAATACTATCGATAGAATAGATACTATTGATCTTTAGCAATAGTATTGCTTATTTTCATAATCGTCTGTAAATATAAATCTTTGTTTTATAACTTCAACATAAAATGCCAGGCAATCTAGTTTAAATCTTTCCAGGTCCTCTTTTCTAACATCATTTTCAACCACGTTGAGGCTTGAGTTAACAAGAACAGCAAGGTACAAATTTTCCAAATGCAAGTACAACCTTGGGGTTTTATCTTCGATCCTTAGAGGAGGCGTGTTTTTGGCATGATGTAAATCAATGAAGTTACTTGCTATTGTGCGGATGAGCCCTTCTACGGCAGGTTTCAGTTAATGAAGTAATGGCGATTCAGACTGAAAAGTGATATTGAAGTCGTTTAGCAGGTCTGCCAAATCTGCCAATAGCCTTAAGGCTGGCACCGGCTCGTCCCGATCGGGTGTGAAGGGGAACCGGGGGAGTTTAGTGGGTAGTGGACGCTTCAGTCCCGAGTCCCACACACGGCCGCAGGTCTAGCTAGCCTGCGGTTATGGTGCATAAACGCATTCTCCTCCGAAAAAAAAGGTCTAGCACATATGCTATGAACTGGAGATAAAATTTTGTAAACTGGTTACGCAATATAAAAATAATACTTTCAGTTATTCTGGACGGATCTTCCACTATTTCAAGTCTGAAATAGGCTTCCAGTGCAGGATACTGTTCCAGCGTTCGGTCGACACATGCCTTTAAAGAAAGCCACAGAGTTGTTGCCGGCAAAAGAATCTGATGAATTTCTGTTTGGTAGAAGCGTTGCATTTCTGCAAGCTTCTGTTGTCGGTTGTGGCTGCGGCTGAAATAATAGCCAATATTCCGTAACATATCTTCTACTGATTTGGCAGTTTTAGACAAGCTTTAGAGGCAGCCAAATGAATCATATGGCAAGAGCAGCGAACACACACTATGTTAGGAAGTCTTCCTTTCAATTTGGCGAACACAGAATTATATTCGCCGACCATCACGTTCGTCGTTTCTGACAAAAAGAGTAACGGCGTAAGTAAACGGCGACTACATTCTTTTTTTGTATGGGGACGCACCATAAACACTTGTGCGTGGTCAGCAAATTCTTGTTGACCTGAATGACCGTCATCGACAAATCCTGTTATTTTGTCCTTTTTTTGATTGTAGAACACTTGTGCTTTCAAAGATATTTCGTCAAAGAGAAGAACACATAACCTTTCTTCACGTTTCATTCTTTGAGCTCTTTTCTTTAATTGTGAAAATATATTTTCATTTGTACCTGGGCGCAGGTTACATTGTTGAATAATTTTTGTAAGAGTTTGCGACGCGGCGGTGGATTAATATTCTACATCTATAAAGGAGGATGCCAATTCTGGTCCCACCTCCAATAGCTATGTGTGTTACATCGCTGGATAGGTATTTTTGAGCTGAATAAAAGTTACTATGGCACCAAGTTCCAAATCTTAGTCCGTTCAGAGTTATTCTTTTTTTAAACATAGTAGTTTTACAGGATCCAAAAATAATGTTTAATTGTTTTTTTTTTATAAAATGATAATCTTAAACAAAAAATGTTATCGTTAACAAATGCTTTTTTATAAAATAAAACAATGTAAAATATTTTAATAATAAACATTATTTAACGCCGCCGTCCGTACCGCTAACCAGTTTCATTGTCCTGTTAATACCTACCTAATGAGTGCGGGTTAGTTCCGCTATGGTACTGTACCGGTATGGCACCCTCGCGAAATACCTACCAAAAAGTCCCGCTATGGTAGGTACCCTTCAGGTTTTGGGACTGTGCGAGTGAGACCGATAAAAAGGTTTTTAATTCAATGATCTGTATGTTGGTATTTACATAACATGCATATAGTACAGAAAAGCAAGTAAATATTATTAATTGGTTGCTGCTAAAACTACAATGTTTAATAAAGAATAACTCTGAACGGACTAAGATTTGTAACTTGGCGCCATAGTAAGTTTTATTCAGCTCAAAAATACCTATCCAGCGATGTAACACATGTAGCTATTGGAGGTGGGACCAGATTTCATAGAAAAACTGGCATCATCCTTTACTCCTTAGTTCTGCTTTTTTACATATGTAAACATTGGAGCATGTACTGTACTTCAGAAGCATTTATCCAATAAGGGAATTATTAATTTTCGCCTGTTAATAGATTCTTCGTAATGTAAATCGAGTAAAATCTGTCTTCTCTTATCACGGTTTCTCCTTCACACCCGATTGGGACGAACTGGTGCCAACCTTGTGGCTAAAGACCAGCCCATCCCCGGGTACCCTGACTTAAGAGGCCTCAAGTCAGGACTTAATGGATGCCAACCGTATTGAGAGACATAATTATATGCCAAACTTTTGCAGAAGTGTCCAAATACTCATGATTTGATTATGAATATATTTATGAATTGGCAAACCACTGGATATTACGATCAATATAGTGTGTAAACCGTCCAAAAACCCTTTTCCTAAAATGTTAGCAAACTTTTCTCGGTTGTCGTCAGCGAACGCAATACGAGCAGTGGTACCATCATTGGTCGTCCCTGAATTAGGTTGACCACGTCAGCAAGGAGACCAATTTCTTCCCTAACTTTTGTTTGGATTTCTTTTTCCTGGTCTCTAGTAGCTTGCCCTCTTCAGATTTGGCTTGTATCCTCCATTTCTTCACCTCAACTTTATATCCAAGTCGCAATACAAATTCTAATGCTCTTATCCACGCGTGTAGTGGACTTATTCCATGTTTCAGTGCATCTATATTTATAGGCTTCTCATAATTCGTTCAAATTATTAAACTGAGTAGCCTTCATACTGCAGTAAGAACATCTTAATTAAGATGGAGTATCTAGGATTGCATTTAGGACTTTGCCATCGATGCAGTGAGGAATATATCGCATCTTGCCTTAGCCCTTAACTGTTTTTCCTTTTAATGTGACAAAAACTGGCTCAAGACTGTCAATTTGTTCTTCCACATAGCGTTTTTCAGAAATAATTATTTGTTTTCTTTTTTATACTGAATTCGGATTGGCCGACAAGATCTGTAAGATTGTGGCGCGCTATTCATGCATATGACGCCATTAGTTTGTATCGCTGCGGACACGGCCAATAAGGATTTTAACATCGACAAAGTCAGACTGATCCATCTCCATGACAATATATTTCTCGCCACCTAACTTTGGCATTCATTGCAACTGAGTAAATGTGCTCTGGGGTGTATAGATTTTTATTTAATTCACGCTCAATGCAAGCATCCATTGAGTCACCCTCATTCTGACTGTGTCCGGTTTCAAAAAATCGATGGGTGGATCGTCATTCCGCATTTTGAGGCCACATACCATAAATGCAAAGCAAATATAAATCGATTCTTATTTTGTCCGGGACATCCGTCCGAATACAAGGAAATTTTGGAAACTCCGCGTTTATGTTCATAGCAACTCCCGACTTCAATAGCTCCTCTCTTCGCTTCTGAAATGCCACATTAAACAATATTTTAATTAAATAAAATAAATAAATAAATAAATATCTCTGGACATTATTCACACAGCGCCATCTAGCCCCAAACTAAGCATTAGCTTGTACTATGGGTGCTAGACGACGGATAAACATTACTTATATACTTTTTTTTTGTAAATACATACATATTATACATAGAAACACCCAGACCGATACAAACAGACATGTTCATGCACACAAATGTTTGTACCGTGCGGGGATCGAACCCGCGACCTCTGGTGTTATAGCCGACTTCTCGACCATTAACACCAAATGGCTCGTCAAAATTCACAATCCAAATTGACAATCCAAAGCTTCATCTTAAAACCATTTCTTGTATAAGCGATACATTAGTTGTACGGGACAGCCGCACATTACTTACTGTACTTATATTTTACTGTAGCGCACTTATTTAGCTTGTCTAGCAATATTCCGTCAAACATACACTTTAATTTATTTATAATAAATCAGTGTTCAATCAGCACTCGTCGGGTTTGGTTATTTAGCTCTCTTCGGAGTCACCGCCCTTCAGCGTCCCTTAGCGTTAGCGTTGCGCCACACGGCACACTTGAAGGGTGCCGTGCAGGTTTTTGCAGTATGCCCCTCCTTGCTGCAGCGGTAGCAGAGACCGCTACGGTCCTTTTGCCTTAGCCTTCTAACCTATATCTATCCGAGTCGATTTCCCCCTTAGTACAAACTAGTTTAGAGGCCAAACAAGTTTGTCCTGAAATCGGGTTTGGCCGGTAACATACAATCACTATTACCCAATATTTTAGCAGTTAAAATTGGTTTTGACCGGTGCTCTTAGTTAAAAGTTAAAACCACTTTAGTTTAGACTACGGAAATCAGTCAAAATTGTTTTTAACTAAGGGCATCGGTCAATACCACTTTTGCCTGATTTTTGTAGTTAAAAGTGGTTTTGACGGGTTATGAGTTTTGACTGTAACATATACACAATAGTAATTCTTCAAATGGATCTTTGTGTTTAATTTTTATGTTTCTTTTTTTTTTCGGACTGACATCGCTGTTGGCCGCGGATGGCCTTGACAGCTTAACCGAGCAATGTGGGAGCGGAAGGCTCCACCGCAATACAAAAATAATACTTTCAGTTATTCTGGACGGATCTTCCACTATTTCAAGTCTGAAATAGGCTTCCAGTGCAGGATACTGTTCCAGCGTTCGGTCGACACATGCCTTTAAAGAAAGCCACAGAGTTGTTGCCGGCAAAAGAATCTGATGAATTTCTGTTTGGTAGAAGCGTTGCATTTCTGCAAGCTTCTGTTGTCGGTTGTGGCTGCGGCTGAAATAATAGCCAATATTCCGTAACATATCTTCTACTGATTTGGCAGTTTTAGACAAGCTTTAGAGGCAGCCAAATGAATCATATGGCAAGAGCAGCGAACACACACTATGTTAGGAAGTCTTCCTTTCAATTTGGCGAACACAGAATTATATTCGCCGACCATCACGTTCGTCGTTTCTGACAAAAAGAGTAACGGCGTAAGTAAACGGCGACTACATTCTTTTTTTGTATGGGGACGCACCATAAACACTTGTGCGTGGTCAGCAAATTCTTGTTGACCTGAATGACCGTCATCGACAAATCCTGTTATTTTGTCCTTTTTTTGATTGTAGAACACTTGTGCTTTCAAAGATATTTCGTCAAAGAGAAGAACACATAACCTTTCTTCACGTTTCATTCTTTGAGCTCTTTTCTTTAATTGTGAAAATATATTTTCATTTGTACCTGGGCGCAGGTTACATTGTTGAATAATTTTTGTAAGAGTTTGCGACGCGGCGGTGGATTAATATTCTACATCTATAAAGGAGGATGCCAATTCTGGTCCCACCTCCAATAGCTATGTGTGTTACATCGCTGGATAGGTATTTTTGAGCTGAATAAAAGTTACTATGGCACCAAGTTCCAAATCTTAGTCCGTTCAGAGTTATTCTTTTTTTAAACATAGTAGTTTTACAGGATCCAAAAATAATGTTTAATTGTTTTTTTTTTATAAAATGATAATCTTAAACAAAAAATGTTATCGTTAACAAATGCTTTTTTATAAAATAAAACAATGTAAAATATTTTAATAATAAACATTATTTAACGCCGCCGTCCGTACCGCTAACCAGTTTCATTGTCCTGTTAATACCTACCTAATGAGTGCGGGTTAGTTCCGCTATGGTACTGTACCGGTATGGCACCCTCGCGAAATACCTACCAAAAAGTCCCGCTATGGTAGGTACCCTTCAGGTTTTGGGACTGTGCGAGTGAGACCGATAAAAAGGTTTTTAATTCAATGATCTGTATGTTGGTATTTACATAACATGCATATAGTACAGAAAAGCAAGTAAATATTATTAATTGGTTGCTGCTAAAACTACAATGTTTAATAAAGAATAACTCTGAACGGACTAAGATTTGTAACTTGGCGCCATAGTAAGTTTTATTCAGCTCAAAAATACCTATCCAGCGATGTAACACATGTAGCTATTGGAGGTGGGACCAGATTTCATAGAAAAACTGGCATCATCCTTTACTCCTTAGTTCTGCTTTTTTACATATGTAAACATTGGAGCATGTACTGTACTTCAGAAGCATTTATCCAATAAGGGAATTATTAATTTTCGCCTGTTAATAGATTCTTCGTAATGTAAATCGAGTAAAATCTGTCTTCTCTTATCACGGTTTCTCCTTCACACCCGATTGGGACGAACTGGTGCCAACCTTGTGGCTAAAGACCAGCCCATCCCCGGGTACCCTGACTTAAGAGGCCTCAAGTCAGGACTTAATGGATGCCAACCGTATTGAGAGACATAATTATATGCCAAACTTTTGCAGAAGTGTCCAAATACTCATGATTTGATTATGAATATATTTATGAATTGGCAAACCACTGGATATTACGATCAATATAGTGTGTAAACCGTCCAAAAACCCTTTTCCTAAAATGTTAGCAAACTTTTCTCGGTTGTCGTCAGCGAACGCAATACGAGCAGTGGTACCATCATTGGTCGTCCCTGAATTAGGTTGACCACGTCAGCAAGGAGACCAATTTCTTCCCTAACTTTTGTTTGGATTTCTTTTTCCTGGTCTCTAGTAGCTTGCCCTCTTCAGATTTGGCTTGTATCCTCCATTTCTTCACCTCAACTTTATATCCAAGTCGCAATACAAATTCTAATGCTCTTATCCACGCGTGTAGTGGACTTATTCCATGTTTCAGTGCATCTATATTTATAGGCTTCTCATAATTCGTTCAAATTATTAAACTGAGTAGCCTTCATACTGCAGTAAGAACATCTTAATTAAGATGGAGTATCTAGGATTGCATTTAGGACTTTGCCATCGATGCAGTGAGGAATATATCGCATCTTGCCTTAGCCCTTAACTGTTTTTCCTTTTAATGTGACAAAAACTGGCTCAAGACTGTCAATTTGTTCTTCCACATAGCGTTTTTCAGAAATAATTATTTGTTTTCTTTTTTATACTGAATTCGGATTGGCCGACAAGATCTGTAAGATTGTGGCGCGCTATTCATGCATATGACGCCATTAGTTTGTATCGCTGCGGACACGGCCAATAAGGATTTTAACATCGACAAAGTCAGACTGATCCATCTCCATGACAATATATTTCTCGCCACCTAACTTTGGCATTCATTGCAACTGAGTAAATGTGCTCTGGGGTGTATAGATTTTTATTTAATTCACGCTCAATGCAAGCATCCATTGAGTCACCCTCATTCTGACTGTGTCCGGTTTCAAAAAATCGATGGGTGGATCGTCATTCCGCATTTTGAGGCCACATACCATAAATGCAAAGCAAATATAAATCGATTCTTATTTTGTCCGGGACATCCGTCCGAATACAAGGAAATTTTGGAAACTCCGCGTTTATGTTCATAGCAACTCCCGACTTCAATAGCTCCTCTCTTCGCTTCTGAAATGCCACATTAAACAATATTTTAATTAAATAAAATAAATAAATAAATAAATATCTCTGGACATTATTCACACAGCGCCATCTAGCCCCAAACTAAGCATTAGCTTGTACTATGGGTGCTAGACGACGGATAAACATTACTTATATACTTTTTTTTTGTAAATACATACATATTATACATAGAAACACCCAGACCGATACAAACAGACATGTTCATGCACACAAATGTTTGTACCGTGCGGGGATCGAACCCGCGACCTCTGGTGTTATAGCCGACTTCTCGACCATTAACACCAAATGGCTCGTCAAAATTCACAATCCAAATTGACAATCCAAAGCTTCATCTTAAAACCATTTCTTGTATAAGCGATACATTAGTTGTACGGGACAGCCGCACATTACTTACTGTACTTATATTTTACTGTAGCGCACTTATTTAGCTTGTCTAGCAATATTCCGTCAAACATACACTTTAATTTATTTATAATAAATCAGTGTTCAATCAGCACTCGTCGGGTTTGGTTATTTAGCTCTCTTCGGAGTCACCGCCCTTCAGCGTCCCTTAGCGTTAGCGTTGCGCCACACGGCACACTTGAAGGGTGCCGTGCAGGTTTTTGCAGTATGCCCCTCCTTGCTGCAGCGGTAGCAGAGACCGCTACGGTCCTTTTGCCTTAGCCTTCTAACCTATATCTATCCGAGTCGATTTCCCCCTTAGTACAAACTAGTTTAGAGGCCAAACAAGTTTGTCCTGAAATCGGGTTTGGCCGGTAACATACAATCACTATTACCCAATATTTTAGCAGTTAAAATTGGTTTTGACCGGTGCTCTTAGTTAAAAGTTAAAACCACTTTAGTTTAGACTACGGAAATCAGTCAAAATTGTTTTTAACTAAGGGCATCGGTCAATACCACTTTTGCCTGATTTTTGTAGTTAAAAGTGGTTTTGACGGGTTATGAGTTTTGACTGTAACATATACACAATAGTAATTCTTCAAATGGATCTTTGTGTTTAATTTTTATGTTTCTTTTTTTTTTTCGGACTGACATCGCTGTTGGCCGCGGATGGCCTTGACAGCTTAACCGAGCAATGTGGGAGCGGAAGGCTCCACCACCAATATTTACAGCGACAGCCAGGGGGTGCCCCAGAGGGGGCCGGACCTCAGCCACGGGCGTCGCTGGAGAAGCTACTTAGCCTAATCTAACGTACGTTTGAGGAGAGAATCTACCCGGCACGGGCCGGTATCTGACAAAGCTCCCTACCGAAGAACGCGTCGCGCGCCCTCGCCGGCGAGGACGATAGGATGGTCGGTGTGTAGTGTTGTTAGTCGCGAGTTGCTCCGCTGCCGCGATGGCGAGCGTTATAGCTGTGTCGTCAGCGAAGAGCGCTAAGTGGGTGTTTAGCGGTGATGGCTGGAAGCGAGGTAAATCGCTTGTGAAGAGCATGAACAGGATGGGCGAGAGCACACATCCTTGAGGTACCCTGGCTCTGATAGGGTGCGGGGGGGAAAGAACCCCCTCTACCCTATACCTGAATGAGCGATTTGTCAGGAAGTCTCGTAGGATGAGAACGAGACGGTTTGGCACGCCTAGTTGGTAGAGCTTGTAGATAAGTCCATTGTGCCAGACCTTGTCAAACGCTTTGGCTATATCGAGGAAGAGTGCCCCCGTTTTAATGTTCGACGATCCGGTGCACCTGCTGGACGCAAGAGTGCCTCGGCATGAAGCCGAATTGTTCTTTGGGGATAAGCCCTTGTGGCTCTACATAATCTTTGAGACGTCTCAGAAGGATCCGCTCATATCATAGATTTTGTCTAACGGACTGAGGAGACTGATAGGCCGGTAGCTAGATGGTACAGCTGCCGGCTATCCTGGCTTTGGGATACCTATAACTATGGCCTCTTTCCAGGGCTGTGGAAAGAAGTTATTACTCAAGGCCGCATTGTAGATGGCGGTGAGTAAAAGAATGAGGTGGGCGGGAAATAGTTTTATGACTCTATTGCTGATATTATCTGAGCCGGGGGATTTTCGTGGTTTGAGATCCCCTATAAGAGTCTGGACTTCTTCGACAGTCACGCTATCTAGCGGGGGGTCGGAATCCGGGTCTTACAAAGACTGAGCGACCTTGACCTAGGGCCTGAGTTGACAGGACTTAAATAAGCCGAGACTAGGTGTGATGCTATCCAGCACGACCACGGATGATTATTTTAATTTGAATGTGGTACATATTCATAAAAAGTAATGTACTTTTATGTACTCCACAATTTAAAATTTGTACTCTCATACTTTCGCTAATATAACACATAGGCCGTGGTCCTGCTAGGTGGAACCTTCCTGGCATGACCACAATAGATTTTGGTATTTTTATAAACTATATGATGAAAAATTACGTAGATTTAATTGTACTCAAATGTACTCCATTACATTGACCATTTTGAGCACTCTTTAGCCCGTTTTACAGCGGTTTTTGTTTTGCGAAACATCAAGGACAATTTTACTGATTGTAGTATAATTTTAATGTGGTACATATTCATAAAAAGTAATGTACTTTTATGTACTCCACAATTTAAAATTTGTACTCTCATACTTTGGCTATGATAACACAGAGGCCGTGGTCGTGCTAGGTGGGAACTTCCTGGCACGACCACAATAGATTTTAGGTATTTTTATAAACTATATGATGAAAAATTACGTGTGATACGTTTGGTACCGACCAAACATTTTTTTTGGGAATACATTATTTCATGATGATGTACTCAAAATGTACTATTTAGTACCCAGCAATTATTAAATTGTACCTTAGCGAGAGATCACTAATTGTTACGATGAAATTGGGCGGTACAGAACGTACTCGTTTCGTACGGACCAACTATTAAAAATATTGATTCGAGTAAAACGTGTACATTAATAATTTGTACCCAATATGTACTTTGCTATGTACTGATCACATTATTAAAATCATACATAAAGAGATATAGTTTCCCTATTTAAAGTTGGTCGGTGCGCAACGAGTACGTTCCATACCGACCATTGGGTGTATTGGGTTTTCCTAATTGTTTTTAGCATATTATATGGATGTACCTAAAATGTACTTTAATACTACTGATAATGAAATTGAAAAAATATGTTCTGTCGTCTTTGATTTACAAAATAATAAAAATAAAAATTGTTGAGCGGCTTATGTCACGTCCATTAATCTTTACTCAATAACAGAGACCAAAAATAAAAACAGAGAATGCACCATAGCAACAATATATCGCCAAGTTATTGAACCTACCGTGAACTACGCTGCTGGTGTCTGGGGAGATGCCGTATTAAAAAGGTAGCAAACAAAATAACTGTCACCGCAACGAGGCTTTGCTTTTATAGCACAATTCGAGGATTCCGGACTATTTCAACAAACGCAGCTATAGCTCTTGCCTAAATTTACTCCCCTCGACCTAAAAGTTGAAAAAGTCTGCATCACGGAACGGCAGCTGGAGCATAGCTCTCTGGCAGCTGCCCATACTTACCAGAAGGCATCAAGCTTCACAAGCCTACTCCTCCCTCCGATTTACTACATCCTGCTAAACGCATATCAATCTCGTTTTGCAATGCCTCGTCAGACACTGAAATCGAAAGTTTGTGTGATACGGATACTACTGTCATTTACACTGATGGCAGTAAGTGTCCGGACACACGAGCAGCAAAGTGTCGGCGGCACGTGTCGCTGACGTGCTGCCAACGTGCCGCCGACACTAAGCTTGAGGACGGCAGGGTCGGTGCAGCTGCTATAATATATAGACCTAGTAGGCCACCACTAACACGGAAATTTAAACTGCATGCCCTCTAAACACGTGGTCCGACTGCTTTGTCCGACTAATCGGTCCACGTGAGCTTTTTTTTTTCCTGTTGGTCCGATTAATCGGACTACAAGGAATCGCAATTCCACTTCGTTTGACTAATAGGACCACGTTCTTAAAAAAACATGGTTCGACCCGGTGCATGACCGATATACGTCACACACATTTAACTGCCCAACCTATTTCATTAACTCAACACTTTTTAATAAAATGTGTGTTAATTCTGGAAAAACAAATGAATTTCGGGAAAACAAATGAATGTCGGGGAAGCAAATGAACGAAACAATCGGACCACGTGTTCATAGGGGCACCGTCTATCAGGCTGAGCTCTTTGCCATCTACCATGCTGTTAAGTAGATCATGCAAAACCAAATAAACAAAGCTAATATCTTCTTAGACTGCCACTCTGCATTAAAGGAACTTGAGAATCGTGACACTAATAATAGTCTAATAACTTTGAATCAACTCTCTCTCCACTTATCCGGAATATACTCGTAAGTTCATCATGCGACTTTTTAGGGCAACATGACCTTACTGGAGTTATTTAAAAAGTTAACGTTATCCAGAAAAGTTCTGTTTGATAAAAGAAGATTGCATGTGTCAGTTATTCCTAAATGGGTTATACGAATTAGTTCTAAAAAATCCACTTAGCTGAGAATACTGAATCAAGTTCATCATGCGACTTTTTAGGGCAACATGACCTTACTGGAGTTATTTAAAAAGTTAACGTTATCCAGAAAAGTTCTGTTTGATAAAAGAAGATTGCATGTGTCAGTTATTCCTAAATGGGTTATACGAATTAGTTCTAAAAAATCCACTTAGCTGAGAATACTGAATCAAGGATTAAAGTGGACAAGAAAGTGCAAAAAGATCCATAGGGCTAGGGCTTAAATCTCGTAAACAAAAACATTGATTGAAGCGCACAAGGTGCCGAGAGTAAGAGTCGGGAGCTTAAGAATCATAATGTTGACCTATTAAACATAACTTGTATGACCACAATGATAAGAAATAAAAACACATGTTCCGTATAAGGAAGTATATTATTATTTACAAATAACATTATTATTTATAAGAATAAAAATTAAATATTTTATTCAATTCCCGTTCGTCCCACAACGAAGCTTGGTGGGACGAACGGGAATGAACCACCCAGAGCTCTTACTAACCAATGACGAAATCAGATTTTACAAATCCCGAGCGCAATAAATACAGATTACCCCACATTAAGGAAAATTTCCCCGTAAAAACGTGGCAGCATTGTTGCATTTTTCCTCTAGAATTTCCATCACAGTACCTACATAATTAAATAATATAAAATATATCGCGAAACTCATAACTTACGTGTGATTGGTGTTTCCTTGTGATTTTTTAAGTTTTCTCACGATATTTTACAAGATTTGACAACACAAGACGGCATTTTACTGTCATCACAACGATTGCACGATAATACCATGATAATACTTACATAAGTGTCAATCAGTGTCAATGTCGCTGTCGCACTGGGTTAAATGCAAAGAATAAAACTCACAAGGAGGTTAAATGGCGATGGAGTGGAGTACCTATAGCTAAAGGTGAGTATAGACTACCACATTTCTTCGAGCGTTTCGGTGTAAATGCAAAGAATGGAATTTCTTTTCTTACATTAAAAATATTATATAAATAATACACTTTTTAGTAAATACGTTTTAAAATAGTCTTTCCTAAATAACAAATGTTCTGATACAAGTAAATGTTGTAGTCTATACTCACCTTAACTCGACCCTCCTGATGGTCCGCGGGACGAGGGAGGGGAGGGTGGGGGAGAGCGAAAGCATAGACGTAATATAGACAATATTATTTCCATGAGCGAAAGACAGCTATCCATGGAAATAATATTGTCTATTTAAGTCTATGCAGCTATCATACAGCTGACATCGAATTGACAAGATTGATGTTTCACAATTTTTTAAATGTCGAATGTATGTAGAGAAATAACGTTCATGATTGCCGGCCCGCCAATTTAGAGATGTTTCATTGCTGTTTATTATATCCATTGTAAACGTGTAAAATTTAAAAAAAAAAGTCTTGTTTAATAATTTTAACGTAAAATCATAAAACAAAAAAATTAATCAATTTGATTAAAAGTAAGACGTCTTGGATAAAATAAATCTTAATGTGAATGCGATTCGAAAATTATTAGAGGTACTTAATCTTGCAGTGTAGGTCGATTGAAGAATCGATTTGGTACTTATGTTACAGTCAAAACCCAAAACCACTCAATATCGATATTGACTGGTCAAAATTAGTTGATTAAGGGTGTCAGTTAAAGGCTACTTTTAACTTCAAAAATTGGTTCGAATCTCACGGGGAGCATCCCTTTGTGTCAGGTTAGGTTAGGTTCGAAAAAAAAAAAAAAAAAAAGAACTGCGACCACAAAACGCACGAGCCGTGCGAGCGAAGCGAGCATGCCGCGGCAGGCGGCCGGCGAGTGCCAGAACCGAATCCTCAGTCAATATTTATATAATATAATATGGGTTTTAACCACACAACACATGGGTTACACTTACGTATTGATTTTTAACCCTAGATAGATAACCATATTTCACTATACACTAAAGATAACCGTACGCCGACTTGACGTGCGAATGTTTGAGTGAGCATATTTTAGATTAAGTGTATGGTTAATAATGTAATATTATGTGCTAATGTACGTAATTGTGTGCAGAGTAAATAAAAAAAAATATTTATTTAAATTTTTATTAGCAGCTAGATTTCCTGGTGGTCCTACTAGTAGAAGCAGATTAACAATAAAAGGACTACGAGGAACTAGACTTCCTGGTAGTCCTACTAGTAGGACAAATTAGTTGGACCATGAGGAAACAGCGAGAAAATCAATGGTTGATTAATTCGAAATGTATATAAGAAGATGAGGAACTACCATCCGCCTCACAATTGAGGCCTTCCCGGGCACTAGGTCATCATAGCACTCCCATTTTGATGGTCTTTTGCAATAGGCCCTGTAATGTCCTATTCCTCCGGGGCTACACGGCGCCTCAAAATCTATAACGCCCAATAGTCTATACGACTTTTTATTAAAAATCGTTATGATCTCTGGTATTGAATAAATATTGATAGACGTGTAATCAGTGAGTTCCAAGAATACCAATCCAGTTAACTCGTAAGTTATTTATATCCAGCGGCAAATAGGGACATTTTCGCTGAATTGGATGTATATTCAGTGGACATTCCGGATTAGAACATGACTTTGTGCTTACGGCACTAAAGTAGTTATTCTGTAGTAATATTCGTTCGACTATATAAGCTACATTACACTCACAGCTGATAGTCTTAACATCTCCACTTGATTCTTCCGTAAAATATTTCATTAGAAGTTCGGTTCGTAGTTTGTAGATATTGGTGAAAAATTCTTTTCATCCCACCATCTCGGAAAGAGTATTTTTAATCTTCATTATCTGAGTGGAAAAGCCGTTTTTATTCTCTAGAGGATAAAGTAAATTGAATTTAGAACATCGTGTGCACTAAGTTTGTGAATGAAAAAAAACATTAAACCTATTTACTGCTACCTCTATGGTGCCGAATATATCATACAACTTTTTTTTAATTTGTTAAAAACTCAGACTCGGAACCTTCTTGGTGTTCTTTTTTCAATTTGCTTTTTTTTGCATTTAGT
The DNA here is from genome assembly GCA_949319885.1 of Mecyna flavalis. Classification (NCBI taxonomy): domain Eukaryota; kingdom Metazoa; phylum Arthropoda; class Insecta; order Lepidoptera; family Crambidae; genus Mecyna; species Mecyna flavalis. The sequence continues at coordinate 5,629,619 of OX439421.1, read as the reverse complement.
CATTTCCTCGCTGAGGTGGAATGAAAAGTTACGTGTTGCACTCGAGTGCAAAGATTTTTCACCTCGTGCTCTTTTGATTCCCTCGCTAACGCTCAGGATTCTAATTTTGAATCACTCGCTGCGCTCGTGATTCAATTTTAGAATCCTTCGCTTGCTCGGTCATCAAAATTGAGCACGCGGTTAAAAAGCAACTTTGCACTCTTGTATAACAAATAACTATTATCGGATATCTTTTTTAATAAGTTTGAGTACTGGCTGTTGTTGTTTTTTTCTAATACTCTCATCTTTTCGCAGTCTACATAACCTACTATAAGAGCTTGAGTTACAGCGTCAAAAGCACAAGTATTTTTCACAGTAACATTTTTAATACCTGACCATCTAATATTGCCATTAACAAGTACTTCAATTTTATTAGGTTTGGCTCGCGGCTTCGGCACAGTTTTGGAATTATTTTTTGAAAGTGTATTTTTGCCTCTCCAATTTTCCGATTATTCCCGTTGGCCACCACCTGTTTGTCCACCACTGGTGGACAACGAAACAACTTTTATAAATTGTTCCCGTTGTCCACCACTGGTGGACAGCGGCACAACTTTCTAAGTAATTCCCGTTAGCCACCACTGGTGGACAACAGCACAACTTTCTAAGTAGTTCCCGTTAGCCACCACTGGTGGACAGCAGCACAACTTTCTATGTAATTCTCCTTAGCCACCACTGGTGGACAGCAGCACGGTTTTTTAAACATTCCCTATGGCCACCACCTGAAGTGTCTATTTACAAGCTACTTTATAACTTGTCTGTTAGTGTGGGCTAAATCTTAATATTTACGGGTATGGGGTTTTTTGATAATGGTATTTCAAAAAAAAGTCATATATTATTATCCAATAAACTTTTAATAAATGTTACGACAGAGATATTATGACTATTCCTGTAACAGGTTTGTGTAACCTAGTGTACTTTTCAGGTGGAATTAACAATCACATGAGATACATTACATTGAAATGTCCACTGCAAATCATCACTCTCACAGAGAAATGTAGGCTTAAATAATACAATGTAAAAATCAGTAACTACTAAGTAATTAACTAACACAATATTTTCCCCTTTGGTTTATTCTCACTAGTTCGACTCGTTACTTCAATCGTCGAACTAGTAGAATTTGTTTATACTACACTAGCGGGCGCCCGCGGTTTCACCCGCGTGGTTCCCGTTCCCGTGGAAATTGATCAAAATCCTTTCTTAGCGGATGCCTACGTCATAACATCTACCTGCATTCCAAATTTCAGTCCGATAGTTGATCCGTTTTAAGTTGTGTGGATGGGAATAAATTTGAATAAAAAAAAATATTCCAATCAGACCAACTGAAAAGTTGTACCGTTGAGAAAGGAAAATAGTTGATCTGTTTCAGTTGATCCGTTTAGTTGGTCGGATTGGAAGGACAGGATCCGTCCAGTGGTTTGGGCTGTGCGTTGATAGATATCTATGTCAGTCAGTCAGTCAGTCAGTCACCTTTGAGTTTTATATATATATATAGATATCCTAAAGCCCTTAATTTTTCGCGCGGAAACTCCCACAAAAAAAGTATAAGGTATAAAATGTTCCCCGTGTCAATATCTTTAGGTGTCTCTCTGTTTTAAGATTTTCGACCTTGTTCACGAGATATCGAAGATATTCCGAGGGAAGGTTTTAAAAATCAAGCCTTTTTTTTCAATTTTCGAAAAATGTTTTCGACTTTTACCAATTTTTCTTCACCATCTGAAATTCATTCAAATTCTGCATCTTTTGAGCCCTCATCCGTCCTCATGACCCTAAACCACTATATACCACGGGGCAAACACACTTACCGCGAAAATAGGGCCCTACTACCGGAGTGTGATGCTATCCAGCACGACCACGGCTGATTATTTTAATTTGAATGTGGTACATATTCATAAAAAGTAATGTACTTTTCTGTACTCCACAATTTAAAATTTGTACTCTCATACTTTGGCTATGATAACACAGAGGCCGTGGTCGTGCTAGGTGGGAACTTCCTGGCACGACCACAATAGGTTTTAGGTATTTTATAAACTATATGATGAAAAATTACGTAGATTTAATTGTACTCAAATGTACTCCATTACATTGACCATTTTGAGCACTCTTTAGCCCGTTTAAGGCTGCGTTTCTTCCACCAAAGCGGAGATGTGTGCGGTGTGCTGCGTGCTGTGTTTTTAACGCAATTCTAATGGTTGTTTAAAAATCAATATTAAGATTCAGCCCACACTAACAGACAAGTTATAAAGTAGCTTGTAAATAGACACTCCAGGTGGTGGCCATAGGGAATGTTTAAAAAACCGTGCTGCTGTCCACCAGTGGTGGCTAAGGAGAATTACATAGAAAGTTGTGCTGCTGTCCACCAGTGGTGGCTAACGGGAACTACTTAGAAAGTTGTGCTGTTGTCCACCAGTGGTGGCTAACGGGAATAACTTAGAAAGTTGTGCCGCTGTCCACCAGTGGTGGACAACGGGAACAATTTATAAAAGTTGTTTCGCTGTCCACCAGTGGTGGACAAACAGGTGGTGGCCAACGGGAATAATCGCAATTTTCGGTCAAAGTAGGTTCGTTTGCAAAAACTGATTCAATATTAAAATCCGTGAAATTCGGAATCATTGTAGGATGTTTATTTTTATTCACTTTGTCACACTGATTTGCCTTTTCAATGTCATCAACTATACTTTGATAAGTCAAATTGCTTATCGCACGTTTGAGATCTCCAGAAATATACTCGTAGTATTTTATGATGAAGTCATCTACTCGCACACGTTTACGAGGACAGTCCAACAGCAAAGTTTTCACGTTTTTGAAAAAACTTTCAACATTGCTACTCGTTGCAACTAATTTAGAGTCTTGAAATTCCTCTAACATTATATTAGACCACAAAGGCAACTTCTTTAAGAGCCTTTCTAACGTGTCAACAAACTCAGGTAAATAGTACATGTTATCGTTACCGCCCACAGCTTCAATCTCTTTAACTGTATTTTTCTGGAGCTCCACGTAATTTGTAAACCAAGCGCATAATTGTTGTTCTTCATCATCAATCGATTCATACTGACAATTTTCAATTTTAAAATCTTCATTATCCATTTTTAAACTGCTTTCATCTTCTTTTCTTGTGGATACACTTTTAAGTCGCAGTTTAATTTCTTCACAATGCTGAGTTTCAAATTTAGTCAAAGAAAAGGATACCAAATCTTTGACGATTTCTTTCATTTGATCGTAATCTGTATACTCTTTTATTGCTAAAAGGTACTTGATGTAAAATCGTTTAATTCTCCAATCAACAAATTTAAAACAGTTCAAACGGTATAAGTTTTTTACAAAATGTGATGTATCAAGCCGTATGAAACATTGTGTTTTATTAAATGGAGTTAGCTTTTCTAAAACTTCGAAACAGTAATTAAGATAATCCTTAGTGGATTTAAACTTCGTAAAGGCTTTTACAACTGCTCCAATAATGGCTGCTGAATCGTCACAAGTCACTTCTTTAGGATATAGGGCTGATTTTGGAAATGACTTAATTAGCCATTCTGCTATATGATCCATAGTATGAACGTCGCTGATCATTTGGGTAAGTGGAACACAACTTTCAGAAGTTTCACATACTGCTACGTAAAAAAAGATTTGTTTCGACTTGTATGTTGTATTAGTAACTTTTGGTGGTGCTATATTTTTAATTATTGAACCAGTTGCATCAATGCTTATATTTATTTTCAAGTGATTATCGATGCGAAGTCGTTGATATTTTTCTTGACATGGAGACCAAAATAAAACAATAAAAGGTTGTAACGATATAAATTTTATGAATGAATTATACGGCGGAGTTGCTGATAAGCACCACAATGATAAAACATCATTACTGTGAGGTCGTGTTTTCTGGGAGTTCGTGTACTTTAAATCGTTTAGGGCACGTAACTTAGGTACTATTGGCGGTTCAAATGTGTCTTTTTCCTCAACCAAATCATGTATTAATTTATTTCTTACAACGACAGCACTATTAACGTCCAACTTTTCAATAAATTTTTTTTTATCGTATTTGGTTAATTTGTTTTTTATATTAGGATTATGAATAAATGAATCATCTTTGTTCTTGATACAACAATTTAAAACGCATATTTTATCGGTTTTAATAATACACGTTACGAATATTTTAGCACCGCATTGCTTACAAAATCCATCACATTTAAAAAGCCCATCGGGATTCACTGAATTGTGCTGAAAAATCCACGTACATTGATATTTAAGATTTTTCCACAATAATTCTCTCATGACTGAAGACCACTTATTTGTAGGTAAATGATTTCTTTTATGGTTTAAACTACCTGGAATTTTTGGATCAGACCTTTTACTGAAGGTTGTTTGAACTGTCAACTCTTGCAGCTGCTTAATATCTATTTGAAACGTAACTTGAAAATCTTCATCATCACTAGAACATGAATTGTCACTCGTAATATCATCAGAAGTATTGCCATTTTCAGGCTGTCTGGTGATAGATTTATCGCCATCATTATTTGTTTCTCCTAAAGAGTTATTATTTTTAAAGAAATAAGAATAATTTCTCTTAATGGATAAATACAGAGCCTTACACGTCATCCGATGAGATAAATTTTTACTTATTGATTTAAAAACTTTGGAAGTTGGAGCAGGAAAGTGGTTGGGATCACAAAATGCATCCTCGTAATCCTTTATCGCGTCCAACTGCTCCTCTAAACAAACAGATAACACTTTTCCCCTTTTTTTGCTTACACTCATTGTGGAAATACAATCACACTATGTGTGTTAGTATACTTTAAATATGACCTCGTAAGAAAAAACTCGACAGCAAAATATAGCAAATATTTATTTCACGACGTACTGTGTCACTTAGGGCCAATTTTGTGATCCGTAGTGACCATTACCAATTGGTCACATTCGTTACCAATGGTTAAATAAATAAAAAATAAATAAATATCCCTGGACATTATTCACACAGCGCCTCTAGCCCCAAACTAAGCATTAGCTTGTGCTATGGGTGTCTGACAACGGATAAACATTACTTAAATACTTTTTTTTTGTAAATACATACATATTATACAGGGTGTCCAGTGGCAGATTTCAAAGTTTGAAAAATTGTAAAAAAAAAACTACAGTTCTAATAAAAAGTATGTTTATTGTAACTTAGAAACAATTAATGCGGATTTCATTTTTTGAAAACCACGTTCTCCAAATGGCGGCCATCGAGCCTGACGCACTCTTCGAGTCTAGCACGCACGTTTTCAAAAACGCGTTTACACAGCGACTGGAAAATCCTGCCCATTTCGGCTCGAATATTTTCTTTAAGTTGTGTCACTGTGCTCGGATTTGTTTTGTAAACAACGGATTTTAGATATCCCTATAAAAAAAAGTCACATAGGCTTAAATCTGGTGACCTGGGTGGCAACGGTATGGTGTCGTTTCGGGATATGTTTTTTTTCAGGAAATAACTGCCGAACTGCATTAATGGACACATTAGCAGTATGAGTTGTGGCCCCGTCTTGCTGGAATCACGTGTTTCGGTTGAAGTATGGACTATTCTGTAGTTCCAGTCTAAAAAAGTCATTTATCATCTCGGTATATCTCTCCGAATTCACAGTTACAGTTTCTTCGGATTTTCAGTGACAGAAACCATAAACGTTCAACATTTTCGTCTGTGGCTACTGTTGGTGTAGGTTCTAGTCTGGGTCTATTTAATGTTGATCCTGTAGCTCTGAAGTTTGCTACTCATGACTGAATAAGGTTGATCGATGGTGCATCACGTAATCGACGAATACCGTAACGATTATTAAATCGACGGCGTTCAGACAACGAAAAACCACTCTAAAATTACGCCTCGACGGCATAAGCGTGGTGCTCTCCACTCCACTGTTCCATGGCTAATAAAAAATCCGCAGCGTTTGCGCTTTCAACGACACCCCCCGCTCCCCTCTCACGTATTGCGTTCAGAAATTATGTTTGTTCAAACTTTGAAATCTGCCACTGGACACCCTGTACATAGAAACACCCAGACCGATACAAATAGACATGTTCATGCACGCAAATGTTTGTACCGTGCGGAGATCGAACCCGCGACCTCTGGTGTAATAGCCGACTTCTCGAACATTACACCAAACGGCTCATCAAAAAAATCGTAAATATCAGCAATTTGCGTTTTTTGATCGATCATGGTCAGGCCTACCAAGAGTCAAATATTATGACTATTTGTTATAAAATTTAACCACCCGAAATCGAGGGATTAACAACATGGCGGATAGTAAACTCAATAGTAAAGAGATGTTCTGCAGTTCTGACGTCTAGTTTTTATTTTTAATTTGTCTCTATTCGATACGACTATAAAGTTTGAAGAAAGTAGGTTTGGAGAGGTATATTGTTTAGAGTTTAATTTCAATTGGAAATGGCGGAAAATTTCGATTTAATATATTGTATCTTAGATTAAGTATATCCACGAAGCAAAGACTTACAAAGCAAACACTCCGTGGGTTTTAATTTCGTCGCTGTGTCGTATTTCCTAGTTTTATTTTTTATTTAATTAACGTTGTTTTTTTTTTAATTTAAACGTTGTTAGATACTTTGATAATTATGTCCATTCAATCCAATCCATCCATTACCAAATTCCGTGAACATATCCCTGAACATTAGTCACACAGCGCCATATTCTAACCCCAAACTAAGCATAAGCTTGTGCTGCTGGTAGTGCCAGATATCGTATACATTACATTGTTTTTTAATAGTACCTACATACATATAATGCATATTAACACCCAGACCGATACAAACAGACATGTACCAATGTGTGTATGTACAAATGTTGTAACATGCGGGGATCGAACTGGTGTAATAGCCGACTTCTTTACCATTACATTAAATGGCTCATCTTTTTATATTTCATCAATAATAGAATCATAATATTATAATTCCAAAAAGTAGGTGAAAAAAAGTCTTCCGATACACACAAACTTTTTTTTTTGTGGAGGGGAATGCCCATTTAACCCCGCCTGGGGTAGGCGAGCCGTGTATGGAACTGCTTCATGTCCCAGTATTAAGAAAAACTGGTGCACGGAGAATATCTACTAGACCCCCGCGCTCCGTTTATTAAATTATAAGCCCCTCAACAGTGTAAAACGTTGGGTAGGTACCGAATTGTTATTTTTATTATTTTGTAAATCAAAGACGACAGAACATATTTTTTCAATTTCATTATCAGTAGTATTAAAGTACATTTTAGGTACATCCATATAATATGCTAAAAACAATTAGGAAAACCCAATACACCCAATGGTCGGTATGGAACGTACTCGTTTCGCTAAGGTACAATTTAATAATTGCTGGGTACTAAATAGTACATTTTGAGTACATCATCATGAAATAATGTATTCCCAAAAAAAATGTTTGGTCGGTACCAAACGTATCACACGTAATTTTTCATCATATAGTTTATAAAAATACCTAAAATCTATTGTGGTCGTGCCAGGAAGTTCCCACCTAGCACGACCACGGCCTCTGTGTTATCATAGCCAAAGTATGAGAGTACAAATTTTAAATTGTGGAGTACATAAAAGTACATTACTTTTTATGAATATGTACCACATTAAAATTATACTACAATCAGTAAAATTGTCCTTGATGTTTCGCAAAACAAAAACCGCTGTAAAACGGGCTAAAGAGTGCTCAAAATGGTCAATGTAATGGAGTACATTTGAGTACAATTAAATCTACGTAATTTTTCATCATATGGTTTATAAAAATACCAAAATCTATTGTGGTCATGCCAGGAAGGTTCCACCTAGCAGGACCACGGCCTATGTGTTATATTAGCGAAAGTATGAGAGTACAAATTTTAAATTGTGGAGTACATAAAAGTACATTACTTTTTATGAATATGTACCACATTCAAATTAAAATAATCATCCGTGGTCGTGCTGGATAGCATCACACGAGACTAGGACTATGGGCGGATGCCCTGTCATGCCTAGACGGCATACAGATTGCCTCAATGTGCGTCAGACCCGGGGGATCCATAGGCGTGCAATATAGTGACCTTTTAAAGTATATGAGCGTACCCCCTAAAGCAGATGTGGTACGATCACTCCGGACTAGATTGTAGTTTGCAATCTTTGGGTCCCGTGATGCGGGTTTTAAAAAGGTTTCCTGTATTAGTAGTGCGTCTAACTGGTGGTCACAGAGGAAGGTGGCTATTTCTTCCCGTTAGGTTCGTAACCCATTGGCATTGAAATAACCTATTTTAAGGTTGGTCGGTTAGACTCTGCCGCTCCTTGGTTGTACTGCCATATTAGGGGTTTACTTTGAATTTGGCGAGGGAGGCGCTCAGTTCGTGGCAGTCTATTGCTACTTGGAGCATCGCGAGGGTATTTCCCTCCGCACTTCTGATCTTGGCGGCCGCTCGGCTTACCTCCTGGAAGTCCACGGCTTCGAAGAACCGGGACAGGAGGTCGAAGTCGGCCAACAGAGAGGCCTGGGTGGGCGGGGCCGCAGGGCGTTTGGAAACGCTTGCTGGGGCCGGTTTGGGAGGGGAAGGTCGCGCGGAAGACGCTACCTTGGAGGCCCATGACACGGGCGGTCTTAGAGGAGGTGAGGGGCCGCCTCCTGGGGCCTAGGTGAAGGATCCCTAGGGGGTGCGGAGGTCGGGGGTCGCGCGGGAGTGCGCGATGCCGTCCGCCTCTTTGAGGCTCCACGCTGGGAGCGGGGTGCTTTCGGGCACCCGCGGTAGTTCGCGGGGTGGCCCGTTTCGCCGCATAAGACACATGCGGGGGGTTCAGTGCACAGCGTCCTGTCCTTGGGACGCTGGCACTCCGCAGTGCCATGGTCACCTAGGCACTTGACGCACCTAGGCTTGCCATGGCAGTTGCGTGCCGAGTGGCCGTAAAGTTGGCAGCGGTGGCACTGCCCTATGGGACCCTGCTTGTGCGGGGGTTCGGCTGTGATGCCGGAAAGATTGCATACTTTTTTTAAGTTAAAGATTGCTTTGCCGGCCGGGCTTAGTTCTAGAATGACTAAAACCATATTGTAGGCAGTGGAAGTGCCTTTGCCCCGGTGCATGCGGTGCACCTCGAGGGCGGGGAAGTTTTGGGATCTGAGATCCTCTAGTATGTCCTGGGAGACCAGCTCCTTGGGAACTCCTCGAAGGACAACGCGGAGTTGTTCCTCAGGGAGACGGTAAGTGTGGAAGCCCACACGCATGCTATCCAGCATGGAGGTAAAGGAGAAGACCAATTTTGGGCCCAACGATACAGACATAAAACATATACTAAAAAAAACTATATTTTTTTTTAGATCAGCCTATTTGCGTTTTACCCTCAATTTCAATGGCCAACAGCAAAAAAAATTGATTTTTATGATTTCATTACATTCAACTGGCTTTATAAACGCGAATTTCATTAGACTTATTTTCGACTATCTTTCTAAATGCTCTGATGACAATAAAAAAACGAGTTACAGTTTTAATCGATTTAATCTTAATCGATACTTAAATATATATAAATACGGTGGCTTTTTTTTGGCATACTACTAAATATTTTTTTTCTTATACCTAAGTTAAAACAGTTATTTGATAATTAATATGATTAGATATTTGCAAATGAGGTTTACTTCTTTAACGTTGTTACAAGAAAGCGAGCCGAAAATCGATTATACCCGTTGTGTTTTTAATCGGATATATACGGCACTATTTATTGTCTGTATTGTCAATGTCAGTAATGTCAGTGTCAGCTATTTTTAATCAGTTGTTTTGGATTTTGATTTTATTTCGTTTTTCGTATTCATGCGTTGGTAAATGTGTTCATTTGTATTGCTCCTGATTTTTGAAAGACCTCTGCTTACTCACGGACTCTGAAACCGATCGATTATATTTATTAAAAACCTTGGACATCGTTTTCTACAAACCATGAATACCTTTGAGTGAACATACAACAAGGATAACCTGATCTTGCCTATTGACGACTAGAGCGTGATTTACGGGTATAAACATGAGCTTGTGCTGTGGAATTGTATCGTGGAATAGCAACGGGTCGTTTCAGCACAACACAATACGAAGACGCCTATTGGAAGAAGAAGGATGGGCCCGACACCAAGAAAATACAACATCCCTGCCCAGTTTTTGGATACTATAATATTAATATTTTGTACTGTTGATTATGAATAAAATATAATTAAAACGTTATGTTTCTTATACCTATTTATTTAAGAATAATATTCAGATCCTTTGCATTATTAACATGTGTGCTAGGTAGGTATGCATAAAAGGTATATGATCAATTCATAGTCAGTTGGTTGTACTGCAGACTGCCTTGCTACCTAACAAAAGACCTTAGAATGTAATAAATCAAAACGCATGAAAATCGGTTTATCCGCTTAGGAGCTACGTCGTTGCCACAGGCAAACATACACGGGCACTATCATCCCTCTTTTTGTATCGGGAGTTAATAAAAGTTCAAAAACTAGCACTTTTCTTACTAAAAATGATCATGGGTTACATAACCTCAAATATTTTCAGTACATTATTTTACTGACTTAGCCATTGAAATTCGCAGTGAAAATGGGCCTCGTAGGAAGTTTTTAAATGAACAAAATACAGGCCAAGTTACAGCCCTGTATCGCCAGGCCCAAGATTGTATGGGGATCGGTCTTCTCCTTTGCGGTGGTCCGCAGAAGTTTGGACTGCCACCCTGATCCCGTTCTGGGTAGGGCGGGCCGACAGATAGTTGGCGCCGATGACGGCGCAACGTTTAGTGACATCTAGCCACTTTTCCTTCTCCTGGATGAAGATGGGCGGAGGGGCAGGACCGGACCGGGAGACTGAGGAGTCTTGGGGTGCGGATGGGGATGCGGGTGGCTCCGTGCGGGAGCGGGGAGGAGGAAGGGTGACGGCTGCAGTGCCTACCCTTTTGGCTTTGGCCGTAGCCTGGCTTTTGCCTTTTCGGGCGCGTTTACCCTTGGAGCCCTGTACCAAGGTAAATTCGTCCGTCTCCGAAGAGTCGGATGTGTCGGCCTCTGACTCAGAGGCCGACTCGAGAATCGGAGATGTGTCCATCTCCGTTGGCTCCGCGGCCAGAAGTGCCTGGGCGGCCAGAAGGGCCGGGGTGGCATGAGGGGCTTGGGTGGCATGAGGGGCCTGGGTGGCCGGTTTGGCCTGAGGGGCCGGTTTTGCCAGAGGGGCCGGTACGGCCTGAGGGGCCTAGGGTGCCTGGGTGGCCAGAGGGGCCTGGGGAGCCTGAGGGGTTCCTTCTGACATGATGTCCCGGAGCTCCGGGACATCCTGAGCCAGTGCGGCTGCAACGTCCGCATTTTTGGCCAAAGCCTTCAAAAGCTTGGCCAGGATGACTTCGGCACGCGACATCGCGTCCAGCTGATCAACTTTTCTGTTGTCTGACGATAGTTTACACCAGTTCGCTCGCGACACGTTCCGCAAGGAAGAACTGGTAAGAAACCTTGCGGCAATCGTGCACTAACTTTGTCGTCCTAACTTCGATCCCCGGGTTGGACGATTCCCAGGGGTGAGTGCTGTGGTGATCCCTCGCCGGGATAGGCGAGGGGGTGTTCTCTAGGTGTGCCCTAAGCTTGAGCTCCTCCTGCCAGTCTTATTGTGCAGGTGGTCCCTAACTTAAAACTAATTAAAACTAAAGAGTCACCGTGAGCCGAATCCGCCAAGCGAAACTTGTTCACTCAGAAGTGGCCCCGCCGGACTATTCACCAGTGACTGCCGTTCCCTGAAGGGGAAAAGCGGGTGTCTGGGTCTGCACCTCGACGGAGCTGCGTTAACACCGTGAGGTAGCCTCCGCCGAACCACTATAAAAAGCTAGTGGATTCCAAACGATGAATGAAAACCGTAGTCTGCCTTGAAAAAGGCAGAAAAGGTTTTTTAAGAAACACGGCCGAGACGACCGAAGGCGATGTGGAGCGCGCGCGCAATGGGCGCAACTCGCGTACGGGGACGCGAGCGCGGCGATCGCGTGCGGGGGCGCGAGCGGGGGTGGTCGCGTGCGGGGACGCGACCGAGCGGGCGAGCGAGCGAGAGACGCGACGGTGCACGTCTGTCGCAGCGGAGCGCCGGCGAGCGAATGCTTTCAATGCGTTGTGCGTGTATCCCATCTGGTGCTACGAATTTATTCCGATCTGTCACCCCAGGGCACAGTGTGTAATTTTAGCTTAGTTGTGGCCAACTGTATTTTATGTATTCATTCGAAAGAACTTGTGATACTAATTAATTGGTGAAAATTCCGACAGTAAAATTGTCTTTACTTTCAGAGAAATATTTTTTTTTGTGTAAGGTCAACGACCTCAAAGAAAATTTAATATTTTTTTTTCTCCTAAAGTGTTACTGGTATAGTTTTTTTTAATGACCCAAATTACGTAACAATATAATATCTATTTATATAAAAAATTAGAAAGCTGTAGCTTTGATAGTTTATGTAAAACGTAAAAAAAACTTAATTTCACTTTTTATTCATTTCTCATTTACCCCTATCATTACCGCATTTTATTCTTTGCTTTAAATATGTATAAAACTGTTGTTTATCATGTCCTAAAAAATTACACACGGCAATCAAAGGACTAACGAGAAAAAAGGTTTCTAAATATTTTAGAAATTTCTATGGAAATAGGGTTGTCCAAATGTAAAATAAACAAACATTTTTAAGTTATACATATTATTATTATGTCGATGTCATATCATAACCGCAATCGACACTATTATTATTAACACTAATATTATCTAAATCTACACTAATATTATAAAGAGAAAGATTTGATTGTTTGTTTGTTTTTTTTTGAATAGGCTCCGGAAGTACTGGACCGATTTGAAAAATTCTTTTACCATTAGAAGCGGTTAGCTACTTTTTACGAGTATAGGACCACGGGTAATAAGTTTTTTTACATAATGACGTGTCTGTGACAGGTTGCCATAGCAACGCATTGTTGATTATCCAAGTACATCAATATTTGGGAGCTGGCGAATAAATCATATTTCAGCCATATTTCATAAAAGTATCCTGTCTCTAACATAAGTTTTCATAATTTTGCTATAAATAATAATTATTCTAATTAATTTTAAATAGTTCTACTCAATAAGTTAGCATAATTAAGGCTAATTAAAACATAAATTAAGTTTTTGTCTCCGAAATATAAATTATCAATATCATAAGAACAGTCGTAAATATATTAAATGGAATTGAGAACCTCCTCCTTTTTGAAATCGGTTAAAAATGCTACCAACTGGTTTGCGTAAGTAAAAGAATCATTCATATAGTCTAGGATACTTCAAATGACCATTTTATTGTTGAGCAGAAGAAATTAATTAGGTATAATGGTTAAGAAGGTTAGTGACAACCCTAGAAAAAAATTCAAAAATTGATATCTCGTCGGTCCTTTATTCTTTTAAGCTGATATTTTTTATTCAAATGTTATTCATTATTGTACATATTTTCCATCAAAAAGAAAATGCGGTAATTAAAACAGAGACCCACAAAAAATATTAAAGTTTTTTGCTAAAAAAAATTATTATGTGTTAAGTATACGTATTTCGTGTCTAGTTTTTGGCAATATTATAGTTATTTATTTGCCCAATGAGAAAATATTTTATTTATTCGTAACTGATGTATCTGAAAAAAGATATTGCATTTCTATGGTTTCTATGGGTTTTTCTCGATAATGGCAATAAAATCAAAACTACTTTAAAAAAAATTCTTGGTGTCTTTGTTAGGCCTCCAAAATATTAAAAGCTATCAAATAAACACATAAACTGTACTTGGCCACAACTAAGCCAAAATTACACACTGTGCAGGGGGACAAAGCAGGGCGACAGATCGGAATAATTCAGCCGTTTGTTCGGCCGCTCGGGTTTGCCGGGGCGCCGCAGGTGCCTTTTTAGCGACCTTCGCCTTGGCCTTCTTCGGCAAAGCTGCCGAGGCCAGAGTGGTCGGAGCCGTCGTCGACTTCTTTCTCACCATCGCCGCCCTCGTAGAAGAGAGAGCGGCATGGGAGTGCGCCTTGGACATCGGTCCAGCCGCCGGGGAAGGCTTCGGCTTGGTCGGGGCAGAACATATATGTTGCCGACGCAAACCTCTTTACATGTTTTTATTGTAAATTTAAAAGAATATTAGTTTTTGTTTTAGAAGGAAAATTTTTAAACGTCAGTTGTGTCAAAATAGAAAAATTAAACGTGTTACAAATTGATACGTGCTTTTATTATTTAGCCCATCGGCAACAAAGTGGTGTCAGAAGTGGGATCCCGGAAGCGATAACGCCTTTTCATTTTCTTCTGGGTGTTTCGTCTCCGTATTCTCGGGTTGCCGAGGTTACTGACGACGACCTGATTCGGCGGGCCCGCTGGAAGAAGGGACTGCGGCTCGCGGACCATTTTTGGTCGCGGTGGGTCAAAGAGTATTTGCCGACGCTGGTCCCGCGACCGAGAGTTAACCCATCGCGACCGTTCGAAGTGGGCGACTTGGTGCTCGTGGCAGACGGAAACCTGCCCCGCGGTGTGTGGCCAAGGGGCCGGATTATAAGGACGTATCCCGGCAAGGACGGTATTGTCCGGTCCGTGGAGATTGCCACGAGCACTGGGGTTCTTAGTCGCCCTGTTCGAAAATTAGTTTTTTTATGTGGTTCTGAGTAGGCAACTCAGCCCTCCCCCCACGTCTGCAATTTTTTTTTTTTTTTTTTTTGCGTCTGCTATTTTTTGTTCTTTTTTCGTGTCTTCGACACCGGGGGCGGCTGTGTTGCCGACGCAAACCTCTTTACATGTTTTTATTGTAAATTTAAAAGAATATTAGTTTTTGTTTTAGAAGGAAAATTTTTAAACGTCAGTTGTGTCAAAATAGAAAAATTAAACGTGTTACAAATTGATACGTGCTTTTATTATTTAGCCCATCGGCAACAAAGATGGCGCCGCGACCCTTCTGAGCCCATTCGGGAATACAGAATGAGCTCAATGATGTTCGGTGCCACCTCCAGCCCTTTCACGGCTTTATATTTGAAAAATAAAAACGCGGAGGAGCACCGCGCATCGTTTCCGAGAGCGGCACAAGCTATTGTCGAGGACCACTATATGGACGATTACCTGGGGAGTTTCGACTCGGTGGATGAGGCGGCACGTGTAGCGGCCGACATTGTAAAGGTCCATGCGCAGGCTTCTTTGGAGATGCGATCCTGGATATCGAACTCCAAGGAAGCCCTCGCTCTGCTGCCGCCTGATTTATGTGCCTCTGACTCCCAGGGCGTCGTTCGTGTATTGGGAATCGTCTGGGACGTCAATGATGACACGCTTCAATTTTCTCGGGACAGTTTGCGGGATTATCCAAAAAAGCTTACGAAGCGGTCAGCCTTGGCGTCTCTCATGCGCGTGTATGACCCTCTCGGTCTGTTAACACCGGCGGTTGTCAAAGGCCGCGTGATTTTCCAGCGCACCTGGAAACTGGGTATTGACTGGGATAGTGAGTTGCCATCTGACCTTGCTTCCAGTTGGAAAAATTGGTTCGAGAACATATCAGAGCTGCTTTGTACTAGCATCCCGCGGCATTACCTTCAAAATAAATCCGCAGGCAACGTCCAGCTTCACGTATTCGCCGATGCGAGTGAGCTCGCCTATGCCTGTGTTGCTTATTGGCGATTCGAATGTGATGACGGACGAGTGATTCTCAGCCTTATTGGAGGCAAGGCTCGCCTGGCTCCTCTCAAACCCCTGTCAATACCTAGACTGGAATTACAAGCCGCCTTAATCGCGGCTCGTTTCGCGACCTATATTTTAGAGGCTCACGTCCGCAAGCCGGAGAGGGTATACTTTTGGTCAGATAGCTTGACGGTTCTAAAGTGGCTCCGTAGCGACGCTCGCTCGTACAAAACGTTTGTGGCGCACCGTTTAGGCGAGATCACGGAGTCTACAAATGTCGCGGACTGGAGATATGTGCCTTCAGCTCTTAATGTCGCTGATGACGCGACCCGATTCACTAGAAAATTTGATAGCACCTCTCGATGGTTTACAGGTCCACCCTTCCTTGAACAGCCGGTGGGTGACTGGCCTTGTGAACCATCGACCGCACCTTAGCCTATCTTGGATGAGCTGAAGCGTATCTCTCCAGAGCAAATAGTCGCCTGCACGAACTTGCAACTACCATGTTTGCCTACTCCGGTTGTAGCGGACGTCAGCAGATTTAGCAAATGGATACGCCTTCTGCGTGCCACGGCGCGAATATTTCGTTGTGCGATGGTATTTAAATCGCTCCTAAACCTAACAGCACAGTCTCCTAGCCGTAAGTCCCTCTCCCATTCAGACCTATCTGTCCTTCCGTCGTTGACTCCAGAAGACTTAGAAAAGGCCGAACGCCTGTTATTACTCCGCTCCCAGCTCAACTCATTTGCACCAGAATATGCCCATATCCTTCGCGGAGAGCCCATCCCAAACCGAAGCCGGCTGAAGCGGTTAGATGTTCGCCTGAATAATGGTCTTCTCTGCCTTTCCGGACGAGTTGCAGCATCGGAAAGACATGAAACCGTCTCCAACACTCCAGCAATCCTCGACGGACGAGACGCGATCGTTCAATTACTAATATCGCATTATCACTGTCGTGCTGCCCATGGATTTAACGAACTGGTCGTAAATGAATTGAAGCAGCGTCATTACATTATTGGATTACGACCAGCCGTTCGAGGAGTCGCAAGCAGATGCCAGATATGCCGTATTAGAAAAGCGATGCCGCAGATACCGCCTGTTGGTGACCTTCCGCCAGAAAGATTGGCCTCGACTTCCAAACCCTTTTCCTGTGTGGGACTCGACTATTTCGGGCCTTTAACAATCTCCGTCGCTCGCCATACCGAGAAGCGCTACGTTGCATTATTTACTTGCCTTACAGTGCGCGCGGTTCATCTGGAGTTGGTGAATGATTTGTCTGCCGACTGCGCCATAATGGCATTGCGGAGGTTTATAGCCCGGCGTGGTATTCCAAGTACCATATACAGTGATAATGGGACGGCATTTGTGGGAGCCAACAGACTACTGAAGGCTGAGTTGGCTGACTTCTCAGCAGAAAGAGGAATCCGCTGGAAGTTTATCACCCCAGTGGCACCGTTTATGGGCGGAGCGTGGGAGCGGCTGGTCCGCACTGTCAAAACCGCTCTTGCGGCTACGCTTCATCAGCGAGCGCCCAAGGAAGAGGTGCTTACGTGCCTACTGGCCGAAGCGGAGGCTCTTGTAAATTCTCGCCCGCTGACTCACGTCACTGTCGACCCCGGCACCCCGGAAGCGATAACGCCTTTTCATTTTCTTCTGGGTGTTTCGTCTCCGTATTCTCGGGTTGCCGAGGTTACTGACGACGACCTGATTCGGCGGGCCCGCTGGAAGAAGGGACTGCGGCTCGCGGACCATTTTTGGTCGCGGTGGGTCAAAGAGTATTTGCCGACGCTGGTCCCGCGACCGAGAGTTAACCCATCGCGACCGTTCGAAGTGGGCGACTTGGTGCTCGTGGCAGACGGAAACCTGCCCCGCGGTGTGTGGCCAAGGGGCCGGATTATAAGGACGTATCCCGGCAAGGACGGTATTGTCCGGTCCGTGGAGATTGCCACGAGCACTGGGGTTCTTAGTCGCCCTGTTCGAAAATTAGTTTTTTTATGTGGTTCTGAGTAGGCAACTCAGCCCTCCCCCCACGTCTGCAATTTTTTTTTTTTTTTTTTTGCGTCTGCTATTTTTTGTTCTTTTTTCGTGTCTTCGACACCGGGGGCGGCTGTGTTGCCGACGCAAACCTCTTTACATGTTTTTATTGTAAATTTAAAAGAATATTAGTTTTTGTTTTAGAAGGAAAATTTTTAAACGTCAGTTGTGTCAAAATAGAAAAATTAAACGTGTTACAAATTGATACGTGCTTTTATTATTTAGCCCATCGGCAACAATATACTTGGATATTTTGACATTGATAATTATAATATGGCATCATAAAATGGCATTAACAAATCCATGAATAATTTTACATTCATAAATACACCCAAACTCGAGAACAGTAATTTAAATTCATCATGCAATCTTGTTGAGTCGTCCGTCGTCTTCCTTTATTAAGATAGACTGACAGATTTTTCCAGTACTCGTGACTAGGGGTCACAAAACCGGTTTCACCGAAACCGAAAAAACCGGCTAAACCGGTTTTGAAGCTATTTTTGAAAACCGGTTTGGAAATTTGACAAAACCGGGTTTTTCGGTATTTTCGGTTTTGATTTATCATACTATTGACAAGTTTAAAGTCGCTCAGCGGGCTATGGAAAGAGCTATGCTCGGCGTCTCTCTGCGGGATCGCATCCGAAATGATGTGATTCGGCAGAGAACCGACAAACCGACCGAAAGTCACCGACATAGCTCGCCGGATTAGCCAGCTGAAGTGGCAGTGGGCTGGCCATATCAGCCGTAGAACCGATAACCGTTGGGGTAAACGGGTTCTAGAGTGGAGACCGCGTCTCGGTAAACGTAGTGTAGGACGCCCTCAGGCCAGGTGGAGCGATGATCTGCGCAAGATGGCTAGCAGGAGATGGATGCGAGTAGCCGAGGACCGATCAGCGTGGCGAGCATTTGGAGAGGCCTATGTCCAGCAGTGGACTGTCACAGGCTGATGATGATGATGATGATTTAGTAGATATTAAAATCATGGTTTTCTTATGTTATGTTACTAAACAGTTTTTATACGAATGTCTCAAAATGACCAGAATCCAGGGCCGAAAAAGTAAAACTAAAAATAAATTCATCAGTATTTCGGGAGTAGCCAACTGATCATTAACGTGCAACAGAAAAAATGTAGCCGAGAGCACAGATTCCTGAAGAAAGCCAGCATTTATTTCAAATAAGTCGGAGTTGAACCCATCAACATCTACTCTTAGGGCCTAGACAAAGTAACATTTTGACAGCGATAGCGAAATTCGCTAACTTTAAATTGTATGGATTTGACAGATGCCATAGAAAAGTCACGTGTTGAAAGTATGGGAATTGACATTCGCTATCGCAAATTGAGCTATAACGAACGTCATAAATGCCGCTTGTCTAGGGGGGCTGATTCGACGTCCAGTCAGAAAATCTTGGATCCAAGCACAAACTGTAGCGGGGATACCATATGAGAGAAGCTTGCCAATAAGGGCATCGTGCACAGATTTTGTCGAAAGCATTTTTATGTCCAAGGACATAGAAATGGCCTCAATGTGGTTTTCGATAGCCTGGGCTTGCTCCATAAATGCGTTGGGCAAATAAGAAGGTCCCCCAGTAGACTTATCCCTTTGAAACCCGAATTGTGAGCTACTGAGGAGATCGCTTAGTAGACTAAATACGCAAGTAAGTCGTTATTAATTGTAAGCTTTATTATCTTACATAGAATGGAGGTTATGGCTATTGGTCGGTAATTCGAGGGGTCGGTAGCAAGTTTCCACGACTTTAAACTAATCCCTCCTTCAGAGAGAGAGGTACAAACGTATCAAAACTGGAGACAGCTTGTGTGCATTACTCTGTAATACTCTCGCTAATATCCCATTTGGACCAGTCGCCTTGTTCACACCAAGACTGCGCAGAAACAAAGCAACTCTTGTTGACGAATTTTTGTGAACTCAAATGTTGATTCATCACGAAAAAGATTTGGTGGCACATTGTTAGCAGCATTTAGGTGTGAGTTGCAGGCAAAAAGATGGATGTGGACCTAACTCTACTGCTGGATATGGGCCTCTCCAAAGACTCGCCCCTTTTCATTTAGCTCTTGTTAGCCATCTTGCGCAAATCGACACTCCACCCGGCATTAGGGCATCCTACACTACTTGTACGGAGACGCGGTATCCACTCTAGAATCTGTTTGCCCCAACGGTTATCGGTTCTCCGGTTGATATTGGCCATCCCACTGCCACTTTAGCTTGCAAAGCCTGCGACATCGGTTCCCGGAAATTCCCGCTATTTTCAGAACCGAGAATTCCCGGGAGCAATCCCTAAATGTTACTGTTTACAGTAAGACAAGTGTTTATAAAGACTGCATTATTAAAGTAGAGTTCTTTGAAATATAGTTTTATTGCAAGATAAAAAAAAATCGAAATCACCGAAAAAACCGGGTAACCGGTTTTGCCACAGAATCAAAACCGAAAAACCGGTTTTCTAAAATATCTCCGGTTTTGTGACCCCTACTCGTGACTAAGGAGTGAGCTCGGGCATGATTGGCGACCATAGAGGAAAAGTCGTCTTCGTTGGGTGTTCCGTCTATCTCCTGTTCCGAGTCCGTCGATGGAGCACGCCTTTTCCTCTTGGGAGCCATCAACTCCACTTCCGGTTCGCTCTCCTACTCTACTGTCCTCTTCTGACGGAAGTGCGAGGAGGGGGACCGCCCGCCTGGCTCGCCCTGATCCTGGCCGCCGCCTCCACGATGTCGTCGTACGTCGTGATCTGCTGGTAATCGGCCTCAGCAGTTGCCAAAATGGATGCGTCCCCACCAGCTTCCGCAAGGGCCCCCATCGCCGTTTCGACATTCTATCAGTGGTCTAATCGCCACAAAAGTAATTCTAAGTTCTCAAAATCATTGATGCTGTCGATTGGTTTTATTAGCTTAAAAGAATATTTTCAGCTGCATCTGCATTCTGGAATCTTCTAAATTGACAACAAATTGATCAAGATGGCGGTTTATTGTCCTCGTAATGGCTTTTCCAATTATTGTTTCTATTTCAATTATGAATTTGCTCAATCTGAGCAGACCAAAGAATTTTGAAAGCCAATTATGGTTCTTCTTTATGAGAACTGCCTGGTTTCTATAACAGCCTTTGTACTTGATTTCACATTTACTTATGAATTTAGTCAGCGTATTTTGAACTGATTTTAAGTTGTTCCTGATTATATCGGGAATACCTTTAGGATAAATGTCATTTATAACAATATCGGTTCGATGAGTAACATCTAAATCGATTGGACGAGTTTTAGGGCCTTGCAATCGAGCATTTGATTCTAATATTGTACACTCATCGTACTACTTTCATCAATAACATGCATTGCATAATCGGTAGAATCTGCCACTCGCTGACCAACATAAGGGTTGGCGCCCTCATGCCCCCCTAGTAATAAATCCCCCGGTCTAGGCCCGGAAGGACATCACTCCGCAGGATGGGTCAGCTCCTGCGAAGGCAAAGCTGCGTCATGGTTCTTTAACGGCTCCATGAGGCCTATACCCCGCTTCTCTAGACATCATGTAAAGATATTGGGTTTAGCAAAGCGCTTGACGAGGGCGGACCCCTTCCCAATATCACATGATGTCTTTCATCAAAGTAAGTACACAAAACATGTTAAAATGTACATAATAATGGTCAACGTGATATAAATAAAAAAATCGAAATAAAAAAAATTAATTTAAAGCAAAAAAAGGCACTTATTGACGTCAAAATTACAATGGAAATTAAAAATATGCTATATAGGTTATAGATAAAGAAGTATAAATTGGGATTTTTCTGAATGCGGCTATTTAATCGTCTGTGCCATCCTTCCAATGCGTTCGTTGTTCTATGACGCTGTCCAGCACAACTTAATAAAGCTTTCTACTTTTTTTTAAATGTGCCATGCAGCGGGTATATCATTTGCTGATAATAAAGGTATATGGTTATATTATAAATATAATCATGGCTCGTTTGAATAGCCGACAGACAGGCAGGCAGTGAGTGTGCCGATTTATGGCAATTATTGCATGTACTTGCGTCCTTGTCGCTCTTAAATGTTGTCGTAAATACCCCTCTGACACAGCCGTGACACTCTCTGTACGTGAGAGTTCGAGCGCCAGCGACCTTGAGCCGAGCGTGTAAACGCTAGGGTTGCTACAGAAATGCTTACAAAAATCTAAGCCGAAATGGAATTTAGACTTGTGGCAAAGAAGATTACATAGTATGTTAGAAAATATAAACTTGTGCAAGGACATGTTAATGAAAGTAGGTTTGATATTTTATAATAAGTTTTTTTAATCTTTAAATCACTACATAGTATAAAACAAAGTCGCTTTCTCTGTCCCTATGTCCATTTGTATGCTTAAATCTTTAAAACTACGCAACGGATTTTGATGCGGTTTTTTTCATTAGATAGACTGATTCAAGAGGAAGGTTTATATGTATAATACATGCATAATATAGTAGAGAAACACTGATAATTTTAGAGGTTTTTAATTTAAGGTCGTAAATAATCGCATTTTTTGCGCTTACATTGCAAACGCTGGCTGAACCCTACGAGATAGATCAAAATAATGTACTACACTATTGTACACCTTAAAAAGTTTTACAAAAAAGTCCGCGATGGTATATGTCTATCTCTTAGGGATAACCCACAATAACCATTTTCCTTTACTTATTACGATAAAATAATGGCTTATTTACGAAAAAGTGATTTTAAGCAATACAGTATTAATCCTTATCCAATAAAGTACCATAAATAAATTGTGCATGATTTTGCATTGCGTAGTTAGTCCGTGCAATCAATCCGACGAGCGCCGAGCGAAGCATAACCCTTGGCCGAGGTATTCGGCAGACGGCGGCCCCACACACCGCGCGCCGCGCGCTCCCCCGCGCGACGCACACATAGCCCCGAGCAATTTTACGAGCACACATGCTTGAGTGTCGCTTCTTTACTTTAGTATATATTCTGTGCCTCTGAACACGTGGTCCAACTGCTTTGTCCGACTAATCGGACCACGTGAACTATTTTTTCCTGTTGGTCCGTTTAAGGAGTCAGAATATGAAGTCTTGCCGTTCTTATATACACACTTATAATACGAGTTATCGCGCGAATCAGCTGTTGGTTTGCGCGTGTAGGTAACTTGACCGTATTTTTTATGTTCTCTCGGCTGCGTCATACGCTTGCGACTAACTTAGTTTGATTTATACTCGAACTAATAAAGGTTTTATATCTACGCACTTACAATCTATATAGCATTTTTATCCAATGTACTTACGATTACGACGCGGCACTGAACGAACTTGCACTTCACACAAACACTTTTTTTCACTTATTCAACTGAGGTGTTGCCTGCCGCTGACCTCGGCTCCGTATCCGTACGACGACCAGAGAGTCTCAGCTGGACCCTTCTATGGATTTTTTGTCTCATCTCTCGTCTCATCCATTTTTGATGACACTTTTTGTAGTTTTTGTAGGCCACATAGAGTATTCCGACGCCAACTAGTGCAAAAAGAATCTTCAGTAAGATGTTGTTTGTTCGGATGTTCTCGGTCTGGATTCCCGAAGCTCCATTATCGCCAACGGCGTTCTGCGTAATTATGACTTCTTTTTCTTCTTTTTTAGAATAGGATTTGCCCATTTTTGCGTATTTTAATTTCAGAAATGCGTCCATACATAAATCGAAGCAAAGAATGCGTCGAAGAATGTTCCCGGCCATTGTTATTTTTTAGAACTCCGTTGTAGCGCGAAATTGCTGACACCGCGTCCCAACCAGACGTATGGTAGGGTCGCCATGCGGTGGGTGGGATATGTAAAATGATACGTGTTGACTGAATCGAAGCTCGTTTATTACTCTCCTCTCATCATTTGACAATAAGTATTTGTATGGCTAAGGAATGCCACCACACCTACTATGCACAACATTTCGGCTTCTCGCTTTAGGAATGAAGATAATAGCTCCAACTTGATGACGTTTTCACATAGTCTTTCGTGTGCATAATCAGCTATGCAATTCACTAAGCGACACTCGTCGATGCGCTCACGGCTGAGATCACGGGTGTGTCAGCCTTAACATCGTTCGATGTTTTCACGGCTTTATAAATTGGTATTTTCTCTGTCATCTATCAAAGGCTTCGTGAACCATAACTTTCATAAAGACCGACAGACTTATCTGTTCCGGTGGCGGCGTCGCTACTGTATATTTAGAACTGTCATTAAATATCGTTTTTGCATTGCATTTCACGTAGTTCCAAATTTGGCCACCGGAACAGATAAGTTTGTCGGTCTATACAAGAATATGTCAGTCAAGTATTTCCTTATCACACCGTTCAAAGCCTTGCGGCGCTAGTATCGTACAGCGTTGAAAAAGTTCATATAGAATACCAAAATGACTCTCACTGACACTCACCGATGACACAGCCGCGGCGACTATGACATTTGCGCTTAGTGAATCGCACTGCAGTCCACTTTCCAATGAGAGTGCTTGGAAGTTGGTAAATAATAGTGGATAGCAATTCTGGGCTATATATAATCTTTTTGATTTATAGCTCGTAAGGTAGCAACGCAGTTATTTACTTTCACAGAAAAATGGATTATGTCTTGTTGATTATAATTATATTCGGTAATGGCGCTAATTTTTTAATTTGTTTTAATAGATGATTAATGATTATATCTGATCTTCCAAACCTCAGGTCCAGTGCGTCGAGGATGTGTGATGGTGAATTGACAATACGCCAATTAAAAGGTCGATAACGGCGTCCTTAGCTTCTTCTTTTGGATTAGGGGACATCTCGCCCTCTATAAAACTCGCCTGCAGGCGAGTTGTGCCCTTTGGTAAAATGCTAAGGCCGCACTCGCCCTATAGTATTTTTATGTCTGGGCCAGTTATACCCCTGCAAAATAACTAGGAGTCAAGTGGACATTTTGATATATTCTTATACTGATGTTAGGGCTCAACGCATATATTTTCTGATTTTTCTAACACTGAAAAATGGTTCGAGGATATTAAAAAACTACAAAAACCAATACTAACGGACCAGATCACTGCTTCCGAAAATGAACAGGTAGTACGTCAAGATAAACGTCCAAAACGTCAGCTAGTAAATGTAGGTTTAGACGAGTGTTCTACTTTTTTATATTGTAACGAAGGAAGGAAAAGGTCGATAACGGCTTCCTTAGCTTCTTCTTTTAGGGCTCAACGTAATCTTAGATATTCTCAGATTCTGAGTACTGACACGTGATGTTTCGTTATAGGCACTCTTGAAGTGTAACCACTCTATGCAGTCTCCACTAAATATAGGAAGTTCCCGCGGAGTAGATAGACGTGTGAGTAGTCTGTCGTCATGTTGTTTCGACGATAAATCGTTATTATGTCTTTGAGGTCTGTGCATAACGCACCTTTTTTTTTTAGTAATTATTGTCTATTTAAAAATGTGTCATTGACGTCGGTCTTGTCAAGTGTGTTAAAAAATTGGCTTTTGTAATTTTTGCAATAAATTAATTCCATTACGTAGACATTTTAATTAACCAGCGTACAGTCCCTTAGTCACAAGGGCATTTTGGTCAACCACGAACACCATAACCGCAGGCTAGCTAAACCCGCGGCCGTGTGTGGGACTCGAGACTAAAGCGTCCACTACCCACTAAACTCCCCCGGTTCCCCTTCACACCCGATTGGGACGAGCCGGTGCCAGCGATAGCTATTGACCAGCCCATCCCTGGGTACCCCGACTTGAGAGGCCTCAAGCCGGGGTGGCGCCTAGGGAGGGCCACCCGAGAAACGAAGTGACCCTCAGACTTGGCTCGGGCGACCTGTGCAATGCGGACGTTGGGGGGCTACCCCCGCCCGCAGGTCAACCCTCAGGCCGGAGGAGGCATGCTAAGTGAGCACACCTTCTCCGGCCTGGCCGTCTACGCCGGAGGGGAGCAGCGAGGGGCGAAGTGAGATGATGTTTGTTGTATGAATTTTACAGAATCGACTTGCAGCAGTTCTGAATGTAATTGAAAATTGCACAAGTAGTGCTAAGCTACTAATGCAAATGCAATGGCGAAAAAATAGAAAAAAAGAAAAAGGGCGCCGTTTTACACTAAAAGAAAAGATTTTAGCCTTATGTATAATGAAGCAAAGCCCAAAGGCTTATAAATTTTTCAGAATTTTTTTTATTCTGCCTGCGTCGCAAACTCCTACAAAAATTATTCAACAATGTAACCTGCGCCCAGGTACAAATGAAAATATATTTTCACAATTAAAGAAAAGAGCAGGGGAGCAGCGAGGGGCGAAGTGAGATGATGTTTGTTGTATGAATTATACAGAATCGACTTGCAGCAGTTCTGAATGTAATTGAAAATTGCACAAGTAGTGCTAAGCTACTAATGCAAATGCAATGGCGAAAAAATAGAAAAAAAGAAAAAGGGCGCCGTTTTACACTAAAAGAAAAGATTTTAGCCTTATGTATAATGAAGCAAAGCCCAAAGGCTTATTTCAGAAATTTTTTTATTCTGCCTGCGTCGCAAACTCTTACAAAAATTATTCAACAATGTAACCTGCGCCCAGGTACAAATGAAAATATATTTTCACAATTAAAGAAAAGAGCTCAGAGAATGAAACGTGAAGAAAGGTTATGTGTTCTTCTCTTTGACGAAATATCTTTAAAAGCACAAGTGTCCTACAATCAAAAAAAGGACAAAATAACAGGATTTGACGATGACGGTCATTTCCGTCAACAAGAATTTGCTGACCACGCACAAGTGTTTACGGTGCGTCCCCATACAAAAAAAGTGTAGGCGCCGTTTACTTACGCCGTTACTCTTTTTTCAGACACGACGAACGTGATGGTCGGCGAATATAATTCTGTGTTCGCCAAATTGAAAGAAAGACTTCCTAAGATAGTGTGTATCCGCTGCTCTTGCCATATGATTCATTTGGCTGCCTCTAAAGCTTGTCTAAAACTGCCAAAATCAGTAGAAGATATGTTACGGAATATTGGCTACTATTTCAGCCGCAGCCACAACCGACAACAGAAGCTTGCAGAAATGCAATGTCGCGTTACGGAAGGTAACGGAGCAAAATTGGAAATAAAAGACGATATAAACTGAAAGCCAGAGGTTTAATACACTCACAGGCACAATTAACCGCCCACCTTTATTTCTCGTCACCCTGTTTGTTTCCGTTATCTATGGCTTATGCACTCTTTTATTTTTTGTCAAGTGGGTACTTTAGCAATAAAATAAACACGTATACCCTTATTTTGTTCCATAAAATTGTGTCACCGAATCATTTTTCGGATTTAGTCGGTATTAAAAATTCTTAGCGTTGTGTCACAGAATAATCATTCCTTGTTTCTTTTTGTTGTAGTGGACCAATATTGTTCAATTTGACTTTAAAATGATTGTTTATCATTTTCAACTCTAAAAAATGCCACTGGATGCGATTGGTGCTGCCAGGGCAGTGGCTTTGGCTAATGCTGGGTACAGTCAACGTCGCATCGGTCGTACACTCGGTGTACCTCGAACCACGGTACGGGATGCTATCAGAAGATTTCGGGAGACTGGTTCGTACATCCGGAGACCAGGTCAAGGTCGATATCGCTGCACTTCAGCTCGAGATGACCGATTCATTGTCAGTAATGTCCTAAGAAATCGGTTTTGCACAGCTTCTGAAGCTCGTACGCGGCTTTTTGAGGTGAGAAATGTGAGTGTTAGTGAACGTACAATAAGGCGAAGACTGGCAGAAAGAAATCTGAGAGCTCTTCGCCCAGCTCGAGCGCCAGAACTGCTCCCTGAGCACCGTAGAGCTAGACTTGGTTTTGCGAGAGAATATGCTGACTGGACTATGGAGGAATGGAAGGACGTACTGTTTTCAGATTGGTTTTCTTTCCATAAATTCAACCAGAGTTTCAACTTGAGCTGACGATGGATAAGAGGAACGGGTCGCATTTGAACTGTAACATTTATTAAATATTTATACTATTTATTAGAAAATAGTATAAATATTTACGAACTACGTAATATAAATATCGTTTTATCTTTCACAACCACAAAATATACTTACTTCATGATAATTTCAAAGTTTTTAGACACTTCGCGCGAAACGAAAACTTTTATGTCTCAAACGACAACAAGCAAAGCAATACAAACAAACAAACCAACCAAACAGATTTGACAGTTTTTTTTTAAATCTTCATAGATGTCAGAGCATTGAGGTTTTTCACGCCACGAATTAGAGAAATCCGGATTTTTACGTAAAAACTGCCTGTAATTCCTCAGACTTAGTTTAACCATAAATAAACATAGCAACTAAAGTCTTTTTGCCAAAATCTCAACATTTGTGCAAATGACTATAATCGAAAAAACTTGTCTAACATTTTGTGACGTGCGGAAGTCACTAGTTGTTCAGTAATGGACGCTTCGTAGCTCACTTCACTTCGCAAGTGTTTATTTGATATCTACACAATGCCAATTCAAGGTCATTTCGAACCTTATGCGAAGTGATTGTGAATAGCAAAGTAAGATGATGTTTGTTGTATGTATGAATTTTACAGAATCGACTTGCAGCAGTTCTGAGTGTAATTGAAAATTGCACAAGTAGTGCTAAGCTACTAATGCAAATGCAATGGCGAGAAAATAGAAAAAAAGAAAAAGGGCGCCGTTTTACACTCAAAGAAAAGATTTTAGCCTTATGTATAATGAAGCAAAGCCCAAAGGCTTATAAATTTTTCAGAATTTTTTTTATTCTGCCTGCGTCGCAAACTCTTACAAAAATTATTCAACAATGTAACCTGCGCCCAGGTACAAATGAAAATATATTTTCACAATTAAAGAAAAGAGCTCAGAGAATGAAACGTGAAGAAAGGTTATGTGTTCTTCTCTTTGACGAAATATCTTTAAAAGCACAAGTGTCCTACAATCAAAAAAAGGACAAAATAACAGGATTTGTCGATGACGGTCATTCCCGTCAACAAGAATTTGCTGACCACGCACAAGTGTTTATGGTGCGTCCCCATACAAAAAAAGTGTAGGCGCCGTTTACTTACGCCGTTACTCTTTTTGTCAGACACGACGAACGTGATGGTCGGCGAATATAATTCTGTGTTCGCCAAATTGAAAGAAAGACTTCCTAACATAGTGTGTGTCCGCTGCTCTTGCCATATGATTCATTTGGCTGCCTCTAAAGCTTGTCTAAAACTGCCAAAATCAGTAGAAGATAGTTACGGAATATTGGCTTCTATTTCAGCCGCAGCCACAACCGACAACAGAAGCTTGCAGAAATGCAACGCTTCTACCAAACAGAAATTCATCAGATTCTTTTGCCGGCAACAACTCTGTGGCTTTCTTTAAAGGCATGTGTCGACCGAACGATGGAACAGTATCCTGCACTGGAAGCCTATTTCAGACTTGAAATAGTGGAAGATCCGTCCAGAATAACTGAAAGTATTATTTTTAGATTGCGTAACCAGTTTACAAAATTTTATCTCTAGTTCATGACATAATATATGTGCTAGACCTTTTTTTTTTCGGAGGAGAATGCGTTTATGCACCATAACCGCAGGCTAGCTAGACCTGCGGCCGTGTGTGGGACTCGGGACTAAAGCGTCCACTACCCACTAAACTCCCCCGGTTCCCCTTCACACCCGATTGGGACGAGCCGGTGCCAGCCTTAAGGCTATTGGCAGATTTGGCAGACCTGCTAAACGACTTCAATATCACTTTTTAGTCTGAATCGTCATTACTTCATTAACTGAAACCTGCCGTAGAAGGGCTCATCCGCACAATTGCAAGTAACTTCATTGATTTACATCATGTCAAAAACACGCCTCCTCTAGGGATCGAAGATAAAAACCCAAGGTTGTACTTGCATTTGAAAAATTGGTACCTTGGTGTTCTTATGAACTCAAGCCTTAACGAGGTTGAAAATGATGTTAGAAAGAGGACCTGGAAAAATTCAAACGAGATTGCCTGGCATTTTATGTTGAAGTTATAGAACAAATAAAACAAAGATTTATATTTACAGACGATTATAAAAATAAGCAATACTATTGCTAAAGATCAATAGTATCTATTCTATCGATAGTATTATGACAATCTTTAGATTTAAGTTATATATCATGTGACTTCTTTTTTCTCATTTCAAACCCAACATGGCGCTAACCTATTAAAACACTTACAACAGTTACATCCCGAACAATACCAGTTAGCCTCAGATCAGAAGTTATTAATAGCATAGCTGTGCAGAATTCGGACGTACATGAAACTGCATTTAAACGAGTATTACTTGAATGCACAAATTTAGTAGCTGTAGGTACATGGGCGTCCATTTTTCATGATCGACGATATCGCTTTTAAAAATTTATTGAGCATGATACCAAATAATACCAGAGTAATCAATTCCAAAAGAGTTCGGGATAACGTGGAATCTAATGCAACAAAATTTAGATATGAAATAAGCAAAACATTACAGAAAAGAATTATTAACTACAGATTATGGGGCGAACATGCTAAAAATGACAAAATTGGTCAATGAAGCGCAACAACTTGCATGTACTGAACTAGAAGCCAGTTAGTTTTGTATCAAACCTGATTTTTTTTTACCTAAATAAAATTTAACGGGTGTAACAGTAAATTGATATTTCATTACAGGTCCAAGCACATCTCAACATGTTAATGATGACTCCGATTCTGATTTGGAAGATACACTAACAGAGGAGGTCGAAACGGAAGCTTTTACAACTAGAATTATAGAAGAACTACAAATTCAATTAACAAATTATCCAGTACAAGAAATTTGTGCAATGCACAATATTCCACCGTACACATTGAAGGAGCTCCTTAAAAAGGAATCCACCATAGCCTCCTTCAAATGCCAGAATATTGTTAATACTCTAAAAGAGTACAACGCCGGCAGTTCTTCTTAAGTCTCTCAATGTAATTCTCTTTTTGTCTTAACTTCATTTATTTTGTAACACCACTTACTATATTTCATCCTACGTATATCTCCACATCACATAAGTTTATTTCTTTAGTAATTAATACACTATCCCGTCTCAATATAAGTTCTTCCTCGCCACTTCGTATCCATTCGCGAATGGCAATCTAATTAACATGCACTTAACCAATAATAATTATTAAGATAAATTATTTATCTATCTTCATTCTCTCCATTTACATCTCACATAAATTCTCGCTCTGTCTGACAGAGAAAAAAAAAAGTACAGTCAGATGAAGAATCTGAAAATCCCATCGGAGTAGTTAGGTGTGCTGCGCATATACAGCAACTTGCAATGCAAGAAGCATCTAATTATTTAGGAACTCGTGGGTTGCTCTCAGTGTCGTGAAGTAGTTCGACGTCTCCACAGTCCACAGTTTGTGAGGATTTTAAAAGAAAATAACAAACCAATACCAAAGTTAGATTGCACCACTAGGTGGCATTCTGCCATAGATATGGTTAAATGTCTACTTGAATTAAATAATGAACGCTTGCAGTTATCATCTACATCTTGGCGTGCTTTAGAAAAGTTTTTGAAATCGATGACCCCCGCCAAAACTTTGACAAAAAAACTTCAAGAGGAGCAGTTGACTGTGGGCAATTTTTATATTGAATGGATGATGTGCCAATACAAATTACAGAAAATTGGCACGGAATTGGCTACCAATCTAATTAATAAAATTAAAAATAGGGAAAGTGCGTTATTTGACAATGACACTTTTATTAACGCGATTTGTTTGGATCGTCGGGTTAATTCGACTTTGTCAACCGAAAAATTAAACCGGGCTAAAGCTAATTTATTTAAACTTTTCTTTCGATTTTATACCATTGAACCTCTGTAATTTTCTAAAAAAATCGGAAGAAATCAGACACGTGGCTGGCTGTATAATTGTCCCTTTCCCACGCGCTGCGGTATTAATGCTTCTAACACTTTCACACAGAGTAATATTTGGAACATAGTAGGTTTTGTAGAGTAATGGAGTCGCGTAGTACTAAAATTTACTATGGTATTTTTTTTATTTTGTCCAATATTACAACCAATATTTGCACAACTTTTTACAAAAAATATCTGTATAAAAATCAAAGAACTGTAATAATAAAAAAGAATTTGGTGTTTAATGATTAATTACACTAGTAATTACAAACTGTAAGTGGGTATGTGCATGCTTTTATGATTATAAAATAATAAATTCATGCTAGACGATATTTTGCATTATGCGCAACTTAGAGACCTAGAAGAAGAACTGGCGATACTGGATTCGCCAAAAGACGATATGATTATAAATGATGAAATGTTAACTAATGCAGATCTATTTGGGATACTGTGTGAAGATGAAGATTTATTAGAAGACGAATGGTTCGATGTAGCCGAAGAATACGCAGTCGAGACAAGTGAACAAGAACATGTTGCTACCGAGATACAGGAGAATTGGATTCCTGGGAATCCAACTGCAAAAAATAATTTTAGTTTTACTGGAAATCCAGGTCTTATGACCGATTTGAGTGCTAGGGAACCAATTGATTTATTATTGTCATGTACTAATGAAAATGGCGAAAATATAAAACGGAAAAGCCGTGGTCCTTATGCAAGATTCCAAAAATGGAAACCAATAAACTTAGAGGAATTTAAAAAAATTATAAATAGGTTTAGTAATGATGATGGGAATCATAAAATTAAATAAGATATCGGATTATAGGAAAAAACATTATTTGTTTGATTTTAATATTGCCAAATATATGACTAGGAATCGTTTTTTATGATTTTGAGGGCACTAAATGTGCAAAAATTTCAGGGCCCTCAAAGTATTAAAAAAATTTGCTCCTTGATTGAGCTATTTAATATTACAAAGAAAACTATACAGCGTGGAATTTTAGTCGTTGTTTTCCCGCAGTAAAATGATTCTATCTTAGTGGTAAAATACATTAATAAAGTTCTTTTTTTAGTTAAATCAAAAGTTTTACGATTATGATAGACGAAACTCGAACCAATAGTACTAGCTGCGTCACAAACGGTCACCGGCCGGGGTCATTGCCCTTCGCGTTTATCAAAAAAATGATTATTTACTATTTACTCACATTTAGTTTCCATTTTCCCATTATAATTTAAGAAAAAATTTCAAATAAAGTTTTAAAAAAATTTCAAAAAAAAAATTTCAAAAAAAAATTACTAGCATAAATTGATAGTACTACTGAAGGTAAAGCATTCTGCTGCGGGAAATCAACGACTAAAAAAACACGCAGTATATTACCCTAGTAAAGAGATGGCAATTGATGAATCATTAATACTTTGGACAGGACGCTTGAGATTTCGACAATATTTAAAAAACAAAGTCCACTGGTATGGCATTAAATTGTACCTACATGTTGGCCGAAAAAAATGGCATATGTATGAAAATACATATGTATGATTAGCGTTCGAAGTGCGTGTGCGTGTATTCTGATTGTATCAGATTTGTACATTTCTTCTTTGGACTAAACTTAGTCTCTTATAGGCAGTAACGATTGTGCATTATTTTGACCCCACCAATCTGACGTGTAACATTATTAATAAAGAAGAATGGAACGTTGGCTTAAAGGCGTTAAACGTGTTGCAACAACATCTTCTAATGACGCTGAATGTTCAAAAGCAGTACGCGCGGAGAATACAGCAATTACCGATCCAGACGATGATGCCACGACGTCAAGCTCCACGGTTTCAAAGACGAAAAAAAGGAAGTATGATGAATCATAACAGGGGCAAAACAAGGAATGTCACAATAAATTCAAATATAAATTAAGTATGGCAACACATAGGTTTTCGCGCGTATTTTTATATAGCAACATGCAAAAAGCGTAAAAACAAACATAGTCCCTCTTAACTTCAAGAATTCAAAACCCTGTACAAGTACAAAAGTGGGAATGTCCTTGGTGAAACTGAACGTAACAAGGAATGTCCAACTGTCAAATGTCAGTTAAAAAAGGTTATGTTTTATTGTGATCGCGAATTGGTTAGAGCCGGTGTAGTTTAGATATTTTTCAGTATAATTGTTGAAAAAATGAATGAAAGCGATGAAGATATTGTTCAGAATTTAGTAAAAGGAACGAAAAAGCGAAAAAAGACTGGAAGAATACGCGATGTTATGAAAAAAATTAGACTAGCTGCCCACGAGTCAGGCGAGGATTGTAAGTGTTCAAGACTAAAATGTTTTGAAAGGATTTCATCAGAAAATCGTGTTAAATTGTTAAGTGAATTTAATAGCTTGAAATCTACGGATGAGCAAAATATATTCTTATGTGGATTAATAAATGTTTGTTCAATAAAAAGAAGGCGTAGTAGAAAAAATGAAATGGATGCCAATTTTCACCAAAACTATTTCATTTACAAAGTACGCATCAAAGAAGATGACCAGGTACAGTCAGCGTCATATAGTTCGTGATACTCAGGGTACTCTAATAAATAGGCGCAACCAAAAAGTCGATAATATCGGTACAAAAAAAGTTGTCTTATTGTTGTAAACAATATTGTCGCTCAAAAGGTCGACACACTTAAAATGTCATATAAATCGGTTCAGTCAAACTGCCTTAAATATGGTTACAGTCATCCCGCCAATGGTATCCAAACATTCTAAGTGTTCAAAAATATGGAACACATTAGAAAAATAGGCTAGCATGAAACCTCATTACGCAATCTTGTGTTTGAATGTAATTCTATTATTTGTCAGTACATGTCAACAAATAACCATCAGTCGTACATATTGATTTGTCATTTTCTTTCAAACGTTGACAGCACCAAGAAAGAAAGAGACAGTGCAGTGAAAGAACAGTAAAATAGCTAAAATAGGTTTATTATGCGACTAGCCTTCCGCCCGCGATTTCACCCGCGCGTAATTTTTTTTTTTCAAATATCTCCACCTTCCCCCCACATTTCTGGGATCAAAGGTACCATATGTTCACCGGGGATAGTGTAGCTATCTAACAGTGACAGGATTATTTAAATCGGTTCAGTAGTTTCGGAGCCTATTCAATTCAAACAAACAAACAAACAATCAAATCTTTGCTCCTTATAATAATAGTGTAGTTTTGCTTTTTATGAAGGGTCAGTCTTTTGTATGTACGTTCGAACGTAAATTTATCAGAACTGCTCAGTTTATCGTTAATACGGAATGTGTTCATTTCAGTTAGGTACACAAGTAAAATTAAATACGAAATATACTTAATATAATAACTCATATTCATTTTATCATTGAGGTTAACATCTATTTAGCTGTACCTAGCTGTTTATTGCTTATATTTTTTTAACGTATCTTGAGACATATCGTCCGTACTGAAAATTCAAGCTTCTAGTTTTGTCTAAAACGAAGCTATAGGGGATCGAGAATGGCCTGCAAAGGATGATACGGCCGTGCCGGTTTTTTTGCTCGACTTGGTCCTCACCACGGCCGTGCCCCCAAATATCGTAAATGGCTATGCAAGAAATTCTGAAATTCTATCCAAAACAAAAGAGAAGTCTATGACGTCGTGCTTAAAATGAAAAGGACAGCAGTAGTTTCTATCGCTTTCACTTTGTGTTTAATTTTTTAGATACTTATTGATGAGAAAAATAATATTTTAAATATTATAGCAGTAAGGTTTATTTTTCTAATGTGTTCCATATTTTTGAACACTTAGAATGTTTGGATACCATTGGCGGGATGACTGTAACCATATTTATGGCAGTTTGACTGAACCGATTTATATGACATTTTAAATGTTCGACCTTTTGAGCGACAGAACTGTCTACAACAATAAGACAACTTTGTTTGTACCGATATTATCGACTTTTTGGTTGCGTCTTTTTATTAGAGTACGCTGAGTATCACGAACTATATGACGCTGACTGTACAAGAGGTACCTGTATGCTACAAGGCTTTTTTATCAATTTTGGCATAACTAAAGGAAAACTTGAACTCCTACAAAAGTCTTTGAAAGAGACAGGCATTGCACCAAATGATAGAAGGGGAAAATCAAGTTCACACAAAAAATTGGACATGAATACAAAACAATTGATATGTACTCATATTAAATCATTTAAAGGCAGACAAAGTCACTACAGTATGAAAGATACCAAAAAAGAATATTTACCTGATGACTTAAATATTAAAAAAATGCATAAGTTATATTTGGATGCATACCCTGAGAATAAAGTTTCCTATGAAACATACAGGACCATCTTTAATACTGAATTTAATATATCGTTTGGTTACCCCCGCACCGACACTTGTAGTGCCTGTGATGAATTCCAAGTTAAGGCAAAAGCATTGATGGCTGCAGGAAATCAAGATGAGCTAACAAGATTAACTATTCTTAATAATTTACACAAGAAAAAAGCTCAAACGTTTTATGATAGAAAGAAGAATGCTAGAATCAAGAGTAAGACCGATGTGGAATTTCAGGGTATTGCTATGGACTACCAAAAAAATGTGTCACTACCTAACATTACTACTAACGACGTGTATTACAAACGTCAGCTATCCATGTATTCATTTAACATACATGTCCTGAGTGATGCTAGCTCTTATTTTTTCACTTACCTTGAGACTTGTGGACGCAAGGGTTCAGATGAAGTAGTTTCATTTTTATTTCACTATTTAACAAACCATTTAGATAATCGCGTAAGGCATCTAGAAATATTTTGTGATTCGGCAGGAGGACAAAACAAAAACTTTACTGTGACAAGGTTCATTCATTTTGTGGTCCATGTAATGAAAATTTTGGACTCCATTAAAATAACATACCCGATCAGGGGACACTCATATTTAGAGTGTGACAAGAATATGGGCCTGATCAATTTAAAAACCCATATGGAAGTCCCATATCAATGGTATGATCTCTTAAAAGTAAGTCGCCAAAGACCCAAACCCTTTAAAGTTATTGAAGTGGATAAGGGTGAAATTATAAGGAAATTTACAGATTTTTTTCAGAATCGGTACATGAAA
This sequence comes from Mecyna flavalis, assembly GCA_949319885.1. NCBI lineage: Eukaryota > Metazoa > Arthropoda > Insecta > Lepidoptera > Crambidae > Mecyna > Mecyna flavalis. The sequence goes on along the minus strand of OX439421.1, from coordinate 5,592,979 downwards.
AAGTGCTCTTTTCCGATCCAGGCCCAAAGAGAAATACTGAGTGTGCGACAACATCCAAGGTTCATTCTTCATCGAAGCAACTATAATGGTTCATGGGAGAAGTCACCCATATTGAATAAGCAAAAAGTGAATCAACCGGATTGTGGCAATGAATTTGAATTGCCTGGGTTTGCCTACCAGGATTACTTGCCAATTAGTGCAGATAAGCACAAGGACCTTATGGGCTTAAAAAGATTTTGTTCTGATGAAGCTCAAGCCTATTTTGAAGGTATTACCCATACATAGTACTAGGTTTGGACATTCCCTGTATGGGTTATATGAGACATTCCATGTTTTTGTACTTTATAAAAGTTAATTACTTTCTTTTTTCAACTTTTATGTAATTTTTAATATTTGCTAAAAAGTTAATTTGTGTCTACAGCTGATATCTGTAAGGTAAACTTAAGTTTCTATAAGTAATTTCTAAAAGATTTAAATGTAAGAGAAAGTAATACACTTACAAACATTAAAATGTTAATTACACAAAAACCTGTTTTAGTGACATTCCTTGTTCTGCCCCTGTACCCTTCCAGTTTCGGATTTGTTGATTCCAACGGCTCACCTCTCTGCATGCTATGTAGTAAACTGCTTCCTAATAGTTCCATGGCACCTGCCAAATTGCGCCGACATTTAGAAACTGTACACCCCGAGTCTAAAGACAAGAATAAAGAATTTTTTGTTCGCAGAAAAGAACAGTTATTGGAAAGTCAAAAAAATATGATGCATGTAACACAAACTATCAGTGAAAAGGCCACGGAGGCATCATATTTAGTTAGCTATCGCGTCGCACAAGCAGGGGAAGCGCACACTATCGCTGAAAAGGACATCGGCAGAAATGGGCTCGATCTTAAGCGTTCGTTCCACTATTCAAAATATAATTAATATTCGTTACAAGATTTTTAATATTTAAATTCAATTTTAATTAATATTTTTTACCCCGGGATAAAAATATAATCTAATAAATGAAAATACTATTGGTTTTGTAGTGCATCCGGTGTGTTATGTGCATAGTGCATAGTACGTCCGGTAGAATAATAATAATGTTGCTAGTTAAGATACTTAAATACTGATTTTCCAAACAGATCCCATACAAATGACAGCTTAGAGTAGAGGCACGATAATTTTCTGAAAAAATTATGGCAACAGAAAAGTCAAAAAAAATCAAATGTCATACAACGTCTGACAATCATTCGTTTCTGTTTGTTTTGAATAACATAAGTAAGTGAATTATTTTGTTTTGTCGTTATTGTTGGAATGCTTGGTTTAATATTTGACGACTTTCGCTACGTTTAAATGACGGTTTCAGCTAAAACAAACGACCTAAGCTTTTCTTACAACGGATCCAGTGAACTCGACAATTGGGGTTATTTTTGTAGAAATCAAAATCATCCTATAACTATTTTTTCCCAGGGAGTGGATTTATAAATTGTAGTGTATTTGGAATATTACTTCATTTTCTACATAATAATAGTAAATCGGTAAGTGTAATTCATAAAAAATCAAGGCCCAACGTTCTATGGATGTTCGCCCGTGTCCTTTAATAAAGCCATGTGTGTTAGACATAACAAAATGTATGCTCGATGAAAAATCTGCAAAGCATCTTTCTACTGTGCCGCTATCAAACGATACTGTTTCACGGCGAATCCATGATCTAGCAAGCTACGTCAAACAAGAATTAGTTACACGTCTACAAAAAACACGATTCGCCTTGCAAATGGATGAGTCAACTGATGTCGCTGGTCTGGCTATCTTGCTGGTTATCGTGAGATATCCATATGAAAGTTCTTTTGAAGAAGACATGCTTATGTGTTCACCGCTGCCCACAAACACTACCGGGGAAGAAATTTTTAATAAAATAAACATATTTTTTGAAGAAAATAATCTCAGTTGGAACGATTGCATTGACATTTGTACAGATGGGGCCAAGGCGATGACAGGTAAAACAGCAGGAGCAGTGTCACGCATAAAATATAAAGCACCTAATTGTAGTTCCAGCCATTGTATTCTGCATAGACAAGCACTTGCGATGAAGCAAATGCCGTCAAATCTAAAATTAGTTATGGATGAAGCGGTAAAAATAATTAATTTTGTCAAATCACGACCACCACAATCCCGATTGTTCTCATTATTGTGTGAAGATTATGGCAGCAAACATAAAACACTGCTGCTCCATACAGAAGTGCGATGGCTGTCTCGGGGTAAAACTTTAACAAGGCTATTTGGACTTAGAGTGGAGTTACAAATGTTTCTTTCAGCTGATACTTCTTTTAATTTGAAAGACCGTTTGTATGATAAAACTTGGTTGTTCCGATTGTCTTTTTGAAAGATATCAAAAACTAAACGAATTGAATTTATCATTGCAAGGTAAACAGACAACAGTGTTCCAGGCCTATAACAAAATAACTGCCTTCAAAAGAAAATTAGATTTTTGGATTGTTTGCGATGATAAGAGAGAAATAGAAAGTTTTACGTCACTCAGTGAGTTTGTTAGCGATAACGACTCAGAAATGTTTCAAGATGATATGTTTGAAGAATTGGTCCAATATCTCACTTCGACGCGCGCATCTTTGGAAAAGTATTTTTCTGAAGAACAGAATTCAAAAATAAAACTGAATTCATGGATTCATAATCCTTTTTTACCCAACTTACAAAAGCCCGAAAGTATGTCAAACGAGATATATGAATCTCTTTTAGAAATGTTATCAGACACAAGTATGGAGTCACTGTTCAAAACGATGCCTCTCAACGATTTTTGGTGCAGAATTCGTAATGAATATCCAATGCTTGGCAAAATGGCTCTGAATATTCTTCTCCCGTTCCCAACAACATATTTGTGCGAAACAGGATTCTCAACGTATGCAGCCACGAAAACAAAATATCGCAATAGACTGGACGCCGAACCTGATATGAGACTGCAACTGTCTTCTATCAAACCTGACATCAATCAATTAATGAAAAATAAAAAACAGTTTCATACCTCCCATTAGTTAGATTTTTTCTTTTTTAATATCTTGTAATAATGTACTTGCCATGTGGCATGTTAAAGTAAGTAATAATCAGTAACTGTTACATTGTACTTTTATTATGTTTAATAATAAAGAATACACTTCTAAAAACTATTGTTTTATTGTAGGGTTCCGTCAAGTATTTTGCTTTCCAAAAGGGTTCCGTCACCAAAAAAGTTTGAGAACCGCTGATGTAGACAATTATTATTCCAGTGTACAAATAGCAGAAGACTTGTATGGCAGAAAAACCTATTTGACTGGCACCCTTAAACCAAATAGAAAAGGAAATCCAAAACGGTTTTAAATACAAAACTAAATCAAAACGAAGCCTGCATCATGCACAATAATAAAAATATAGTGGTCACCAAATGGAAAGATAAAAGAGAAGTTTTATTTATCAGTTCTGAGCATGACAGTCAATATGTGCTCACAAAAATAAATATGGCACGGAATTTTTTAAACCACTTGTCCAAGTAAAATACAACCAATTTAGGAAATTTCTGTGGTTATTCGCCCTTATGAGGGGCATCTGCGGGCCTCGAGCTTACGCTCATTACCCGGGCTGCTTCTCAAGCACCTTACGGTGCCCGGTGGAGGTGTGTCCGGCCTCATAACGAGGCCGATCTTTGCCCCTCCCTATAACGCTGCGTTCCCCTGTGCGGATGGGCACACCAGGTGAGACCCTTGCGGGAGGCCCAGCGAGCTTACCAGCAAACGGGGGACGGCTTACCGCGTGATCTGACAGGGAGGGGTGGGAGACAGGGATGGAATGCAGGGACCAGGGGAAGGCAACTACATTAACTATTTAGTTAAACAGTTGCCTGAGGGGGGCGGGAGGATTGTTGCTAATCTGCCTGTCTGTGTCCGTCTGTCTGTGCCCTCATTTCGTGTCTCGTCGGGTCTAGGGACGAGAAACATGGCGGACGGGATGCGCCGGGCAAGACGCGGATCACGGGTACAACGGGAAGGGGTCGGGTGGGCTGTGGGTGGGAGTGTGGTGTCGAGTGTAGCTGTGGCGGGGTGTGTCGGTGTGTAGTGGCGTGTGCGGCTCTCTCTGTCGCGTCACTGGCGAGCAGGAGCTCGCGGGGCAGGGCTCGCCCCGACGCATCGGGCGGCCGGGCGTGGAGGGGGGCCATGTCACGGAGGTGACTGTGTGGCCCATTGTCGGCTCGGTCGAACATACGCCGCGCCGACCTGATCACAAAGTCCTCTAGTGGCTGCATCTTCACGTCCCGGGCGATAACGTCGTTCCGGACATATCGCCCCGCCCCGGTAATGACGCGAAGGGAGATGCTCTGTTGGGCTTCTAGACGAGCGCGAGTCGTGCGTGTGCATAGGCCATACCACGCGGGCATGGCATAAGTCAGGCGCGACCTGATGTAGGTTTTGTAGATGCCCAGTTTTGTGCGTAGGGGTAGCTTGGATGCAAGGACCGGTCGCAGTACCGCTCGCGCCGCCTTCGCCATGTTAATGGCGTGGGTGACCAATTTAGGGGTTGTCCATTAATCACGTGAGGCTTGAAAGGGGGGGGGGGGAGGGGTTTGATAAAAATCACGAAAATAACACAAGGGGGAGGGGGGTGTAGTAAGATATCTCGTGTATTTATTTTTTCGTCAAACGCGCGATTTTTAAACAAATATTAAGCGGCACGGCGCGGCGTGTAGTGACCTTGACTTGCCGTTGCCAGGCAATCAATTACTAATTGATTGTCTTTTAATAAGTAACTTTGTGTTTATGTGTCGATGCTCATAATATTTTTCGTTCTAGGTCAGGATCGGTCGTTATTTTTAGGGGCTCGGCCGCTGAAGCAGCTGCCTTTAGATTTAAACCCCGGGCTCAGTTGTAAGCATTAAAATTACTAATTGAATGTGTTTTAATAGGTAATTATGTGTTTATGTGTCGATGCTTATGATATTTTTCGTTCTAGGTCAGGATCAGTTGCCAGCATTGGCGAAGCTGCCGCTGGACCTTCAACACAACGGCCTCAGCCGTAAGAGTTAAAATTACTAATTGATTGTGTTTTAATAGGTAATTTTGTGTTTATGTGTCGATGCTTATAATATTTTTGTTCTAGGTCTGAGTCCTTTTCGGTCCCCCCGTCTCCTGCCGAGTTTGTCGAGTGTGCCGTCGCCGCCGCAGCCGTCACAACAAGGCCCACACGTCGTCCTCTTAGAGAGGACGAAATAATCGAATTCATCAATAATGGTTCGTACCTAGTTTTTCATTTATCCAAAACTAGCCTTCCGCCCGCGGTTTTACCCGCGCGTATTTTTTTTTTCAAATATTTAATTATTCAAATCGGTTCAGTCGTTTTGGAGCCTATTCAATTCAAACAAACAATCAAATCTTTTCTCTTTATAATATTAGTATAGATTTTTTCTGAATTTTGACGAACGGATCACGGAAAGGCACTGTTAGTTTGTTTCTCCATAGGAAGTGAAAACGATGACTCCAGCGAGGGTTCGGAGGACGAAGACAACAACTATTTTGAAACCGTGGTCCCCAGAAGTCTTCGTCTTTATCTGTCTCCTGGGGAAGACACGCCGGAGGAAAGTGAAGCCGCTGGATTCATCCCCGACGTGTGTGACGTGCCAATGGAAAATGAGGGGGTCTGCCAAAGGCCTACCTCTTTGTTTGATTTTGACTGGGGGGCATTTCCGTCCACTCCTATTTCTCCTCATGAGAGGAGAGAAACGTTTGATGGCAGCTGTGGCCCTATGATGGATCCTACCTCAAATCCTTACGATGCTTTCGTAGAGATTTGGGATAGTTCAATTATGGAGCATATAGCCCATCAAACGAACTTGTACGCGCAGCAGTACGCAGAGACTCTCCTCCAGCGAGGAGAAATGGGACCATTAAGTCGGATAAATAATTGGAGAGATACTGACGCTGACGAACTATATATATATTTTGCTTTGCTGATCACAATGGGCATTGTGGTAAAATCGAAACTTGAGAACTACTGGTCGAATGACAATAACATCTTTTCAACCCCAGGATTTTCCGCAAACATGTCCCTTAGACGTTTCCAACTTTTGTCCCGCTGTCTCCATTTTAATAATAATTGTAATCTTTCCCCTGAAAGCAACAGCTCCCAAGCTAAAACTTTTAAAATTCAGCCCATTATTGATCATTTAAATTTCAAGTTTTCAACTTTATACAGCTTAGGACAAAACATTGCACTCGACGAGTCCTTGACTATGTGGAAGGGGTGGCTTCATATTAAACAGCGCATACCTAACAAGGCTGCTTCTGTTGGTATCAAGACATACGAAGTCTGCGAGTCAAGGACAGGGTATTTATGGCGGTTTGAGGTTCATGCGGGAGGTGAAAATCATGCCGAACAAGAGCTGATAACGGGCGCTATACCTAACCTGGTATTACGTTTGTTGCGGGGATTGGAACACCGTGGGCACACTGTCTGGATGGACAATTTTTATAATTCTCCAGCCCTTGCTCGCATCTTTAAGACGTTGGGCTATGACTGCGTTGGTACACTTCGTACCAACCGTCAATTTGTCCCGCAACAAATTACAAACTTATTGAGATCCGATATGAGAGTGGGTGAAGTGTTTGGTTGCACATCCGAAGACGTCGATTTGATGGTATGGCAAGATAAGAACCGTGTGGCGATGATCTCGACGTACCATGGAATCACGGTGTCCGATAAAAAACCCACTGTCATTCGTGATTACAATGTTTGTATGGGGGGGGGTCGATAAAAAAGACCAGATGGTTGCGATGTACCCGATGGAGAGAAAGCGAACGCACATCTGGTATAAGAAATTTTTCAGGCGCCTATTAAATGTTAGCATATTGAACGCGTACATACTGCACAAACATTTTAAACCCAAAACACAGCACAGGGAGTTCCGCATGACCTTAGTCTTGGAAATTTTGCAAAGACACTAGCCGCGATCGGAATTATCCGTACTGCCTTCCCATCGAGAAGCCCCAAAATTTTCAGCTGAGGTGAGGCTTCCCGGAGGTGAGAGACACGGCAAACAGAGGCGCAAATGCATTGTTTGCAAAAAGCGCACGCACTTTATGTGCATTGCATGTGATGTTGCGTTGTGCTTTACTCCCACCTCATCTCCCACCTCATCCTGTTACATACAGTACCATACATAAACTCATCTCCTTTCACCGTTTTCCTCAGTCTTCAACAAGTTCACATATCGATACTTGTAATCTCAATTGACGTAAGACCTTACCTTAGTCAATTGAGATTACAAGTATTGATAATGTTACAGTTTAATAAACCTGAAAAATTACTGGGCGCGCAATTTTTTTATTTTTTTTTAACCCAAGACGAGTGGCTTTTTTTGAAGTAATGTTAAGAAAAACTCAAACCGATCCTGACTTCTTCGACAAAATATTGTGGACAGACAAATCACGCTTTGAGAGAAACGGGGTTTTCAACATACATAATTACCACAGTTGGGCCATTGAGAACCCACACAAGGCAAGACGATCAAATTTTCAAATAAGACACAGTGTGAATATGTGGTCGGGAATTGTCAATGGGGAATTTATAGGACCTTTCGAATTAAATGGTGAATGATGAATTTTCTTTGGAATAACTTGGACGAGTTGTTAAAGAATGTGAATCTTTTGACAAGAAGACGAATGTTTTATCAAAATGATGGTGCTCCGTGCCACTATGCAAGAGAGGTACGGGAGTACCTGAACCAGACATTCCTGGGGCGGTGGATTGGGCGTGGCGGTCCGATTCCTTGGCCACCACGTTCACTAGATTAAACCCCATTGATTTTTCTCTCTGGGGTTATTACAAAGAGATGGTCTATGCAAGTGAAACAAACACCGAAGCAGAGCTGCGAAAAAAACAGAGACAAGCAGAAATTAAAATTAAAGAAAATACTGGTGCTTTCCAAAATTTAAAACAATTTTTTTAAGGCGTTGTAGGTTATGCATTATTGCAGGAGGGAGACATTTCGAGAACTTATTGTGAAATAAAAATAGTTTTATTCATTGTCAATAATTAATGATCCTTGAAATAACGTTTTTTTCTAATTTCTTGTTTGATATACGCTGATTTTCATCGCTATCATCATGAATAAGGAGACAACAAATAAACCGATACGTAGTGGAGCTCGGGAAGTGATTTTTAACGTATTCCAAAGGTGTTTTGCGGAATACCAATTACCAAGCTGGACGCATATTATCAGATTTGGAGGATGTTTATGCACGCACAGCATTAATGACGGGTATGTAACAGGGATTTGGTTTATATTTATGATGAAAAGGTCCATAATAAGGGTTTGACGCATACCGTCCCATTCGCATTTGGTCACGAATTCAAAAATGGTCCCATTCGCATTCGGTCCCAATCGCATTCGGTCCCATTCACATTCGGTCCCATTCGCATTCCGTCCTATTCGCATTTGGTCCCATTCGTATTTTGTCCCATTCGCAAAATAGTCACACTCAGATATGACATAAATGTACTTTTATTTCAATTACAACAAGCGTATTGTTTACATTGTGCTATTTTGAGGTTATGTAAAAATTTACAAACATATATTTATAGTTCGGCCGCCACAATATGATACTTACATTTTTATTTCCTATTATTTCAGTAACTATCTTTTTCTGAGTGATTAAGTTTATTTCTAGTTTGGGAGAATAGTGCTCAATATACAAGATGGCTGGCAGGAGCTGGATGCGAGTGGCCGAGGACCGATCGGCGTGGCGAGCATTTGGAGAGGCCTATGTCCAGCAGTGGACTATCACAGGCTGATGATGATGATGATGATACATTGTATAATTAATCATATGTTTAGTTTATATTAAATAATTATAAATAAATATCTCTGGATATTATTCGCACAGCGTCATCTAGCCTAGGGATGATCGATATTTGAAAAACATCGATGTTGACATCGATGTTAAAATCGAACTAAAAGTATCGATATACGATAAATATCGTTCAAAAAACATCGATGTTTTTGGTAACAAATAAAACTGTCTATTATATTTTATGAAATGTGTTTATTTAATGTTTTTGAAATAACAAAAGTTGAATAAGTCTCGAATTAAGTTGAATAAAAAACAAAAATACTGGGAATGTTAATTAATTTATTCAACTAATTAACATTCCCAGTATTTTTTGGACACACTTTGTAAAAAAAGTAGCTTTGATAGGTGTTTTCCTTTAATTCTATTTCGCTGCTGGTACAGCAGATGGCCCGCTTTGGAAAAAAGCCTTTCTGAAGCTGTGTATGTCGCTGTGCAGCACAAATACTTATGAGCTAGTTTCTTTAGATTTGGGTAGGTAGATTAAAGCATTTCCCATAAAAGAATTGGGTCTTGTTTTAAATCTGCTACCGGGCTTTTCAAATAAAATTGAAGTTCTGTAGGCATATTTGTGTCAAGTTGACCAGACAAAATATTATTCTTTTCACTGACAATTTTATAATGATCTTTCCATATGTCTACAGCTTGGTCTTCTTCCACTTGTGTTGTAGAATTGTCTGTCAATTCATCATTTTCAATTTGTTCATTCAGCTCAATATCTAAAATCATCTCCTTAATACTCCTAATGGCTCTGGAACTGGCTAATGCATCTTGAAAATGTATATTTTTAAAACGAGGATCCAATCGAGTTGCAACTGCAAGGATATTAACATTTTCTGTTTGTTGCAATCGGTTCTTGATTTCTTCAATAACGTTATTTTTTAAACTCTCTCCGATTGTTTGTTTTAGTTGGCAGCCTGTCACTTTTATGGTAAGTAATCTGGTAAGTGGTATGATTTTACTACAGGTTACATATTTTTCACCACAGACTTCACGAGTAGTAATTTCTATAGGTCGTAAAATCTCACAAACTTCAGTTAAATCAATAATTTGTTTAGCATTCAACATTTCTGGTGCACTGGTGTGGCAATTAATAATGTTATTGATTGCAGGGCGCAGCTTTAAAAATCTTTCGATCATATAAAATGTCGAGTTCCAACGAGTGGACACATCTTGTATCGGTTTCAAATCAGATTCTCGCCTTAATTCATCACTAGCGGCTACACATTGTTTACACCACGTTACAATTCTTTTAACTGCAGCTATTAGGTCAGGCAAATTAGGTGTTTTAACGATAGCTTTTTGTGCCACCAAATTCAACATGTGGGCATAGCAGTGTATATGACGACTTCTCCCAAATGCAATTTCTATTGCTTTAACAATATTGGCGCCAGCATCAGTGACAACTGCCACTATTTTATTTCTTTCAATGTTCCACTCGTTACAGATGTCCAATAATGTATTCGCTATGTATTGCGCAGTGTGAGATTGCGTTAAATCATAAACACCTAACGATACAGATTCTAGTTGTTTCTCCTCATTACAAAATAGAACAGTCACTCCCAAAAAACTTCTAGTTTGCATTGTGTCTGTCCAAATATCTGTCGTTAAAGTCAAACTACTCGCTTTCTGAAGTTTTTCTTTGAAGTGTTCTCTAATAACGTCATATTTAGTTTCTAACATCCTTTTCAAAGTGAATCGTGAAGGCATCTTGTACAATGGACAAGCGACTTTCATTAAATTCAGAAAACCTTCATTTTCTACAATTTGAAAAGGTTGAGAGTCTTTACAAATCATGATTAAAATGCTATTCGTCAACTGAATTCCTTTTGAGCCCATATCAGCATATTGAGATATTTTACTAAAGCTAGAACTTAGAGTTGGTTGGGAAAATTCTAGATTCTAGCCCCAAACTAAGCATTAGCTTGTGCTATGGGTGCCAGACAACGGATAAACATTACTTATATACTTTTTTTTGTAAATACATACTTATTATACATAGAAACACCCAGACCGATACAAACAGACATATTCATGCACACAAATGTTTGTACCGTGCGGGGATCGAACCCGCGACCTCTCGTGTAATAGCCGACTTCTCGACCATTGCACCAAACGGCTCGTCAATGTGGTAATTAACCTATTACCATAATTGTATGCTTGTATTCAGTGGCAAAAACAAAATGGATGATTATCATTCGGAAATGAATGCTCATAACTTTACCAAGTGGATTGGTGAAAAATTGATATCAAATCTCCATGAGAATTCCATCATTGTTTTTGACAATGCACCGTATCATTCGATAATAACAAACAAAGCACCAAATTCAAGTTCACGCGTTGATGAAATAAAACTCTGGCTAATGGAAAATAATATTGTCTTTGATCCCTCACTCAGAAAGCCAAGTCTTCTCATATTGGTCAAAAATAATAAACCGGATCCAATTTATGCAGTAGACGAGTTTCTTGGACAACATGGACATACAGTAGCTAGGCTTCCACCCTATCACTGTGATCTGAATCCTATGAAGCTCATTTGGGCAGGGTTGCCAACTCTAAAAAATATTTATCCCTAAACCTAAGTCAAAACCCCCTAAAATCACCTCAATGGCTTGAAAGTCCCCCCAAAAATATTTAATAAAAAGAATTACAATTAATTAATAAAAAATGTGCAGTAATATAATTTGTTTTTACTCTTCTATAATATTAAGAAGAGGAAAGATATAATTGTCATTGTCATATTTGTCATAGACAACATGGTGGAATTCGTGTTTTATTTTTTATTCAACTCTGTACTCTTAATAACAAACAATCGCACTAGATGTCGCTAAGGCGATATGTATGTATAAAAAGGAACATGATTCGCTGAGGTTATGGAGACTATACTCACCTTTATTTTGCTGAATTTGGAATAAAAAAAAATATATTTAAAATTATAAAAATCCCTAAAAATACCCCTAAAAATATAACACCCCTAAAAAAATCCCATCTCACTTATTTACCCCCTAAATCTGGGGGGAAAACCCCTAAGTTGGCAACCGTGCATTTGGGCTCTCGCTAAAAAAAAAAGGTGGCTGAACGCAATGTGGGAACATGTGATGTCAAAAGTCTGACAGAAGATGCACTGAACAGTATCACACCACAAAATTGGAAGAATTGCTGTGAACATGTAATAAAAATAGAGAAAGAATATCATGAGCGTGGAGGAACACCATATAGTGATATTGATGACCTAATAATCCAAGTCGAAAGTGATGACAGCAGCAGCAATAGTGACTTATCGGGTGTTGAGAGAGCCAAGTGGACGGAGGCACTATTTAGAGGTGTCTTCCGAATAATAAATATTGAAAAGTACTTAACTTGTTTTATTTTAAATTATCCTATTGCACTCTGGCTTAGTAAAAAAAATACTTTCCATGGTCATTGTCAGAGTACAGTGTGTAAGTTAACCATTTAATATAATATTTACACTGAATTCTTGTAAGAGTTTGACTGATCATTAAGTTTATATTTTTTTATGGTAGTTAAATAGCAATAGGGATTTTCAGAGATCGATTTAAAAAAAAAATAGTTTCCCTATTCATTTTAATTTTCAGGAAGTTTAACTCCAGCTGCTGCTGTAACTGCAAATGTTGTGGCCAACATGGACAAATTGTTTGATGCACTTAACAGTGACTCATCAGATTTAAGAAGAGGGAAGCCACATGCCACCAATATGACAGTAACCAGTCCACACCTAAAACTCTTTATAGAGATGAGAGGATTTTTCTCATAAATGAGATATGTTGGGATTGGGAGCCCCCGAAAGCCACCATCCCAAGAACGGTGGATTTGGACCCTGAATGCTGTGGAACGTTTATGGAAAAATTTAGTGCAGAAGCACCAAATCAAAAGTCTGGCAACAAGGAGACTGCAACAGGATCCACTGGAAAATCTGTTCGATTGTATTCGGGGCAATTGCGGGTCCAACACAAACCCGACATTTGGCCAATTTGTGGCAGGCCTTAAAACGGCCATTTTGAGCAATTTATCACATATTGGAAACACAGGCATCTGTGAAATTGACAATAATATTGGAATAAACAACTATATTACTTTATTGTCTGATGTTAAAGTTACATCTCCAGAAAGATGCACATGTACTGAATGAAAACTCGGAAGAAATTCAGGCATGTGCATATGTGTGTGGCTTTTTAATTAAAAGATTTAAATTGTGAGGTTTGTAGAGCCGCGTTACTTTCCGAAGCAGCTGAAAGATGGCACATGTTTGTAGAATGCTGCGAATATGATGAATTTAAAAAAGTTTAAATTATGCCAGTAGAGAATTAGTTACTTGTGTAGAATACTGTGCATGTATTAGTGAATAAGTTTTTAAATGAAAAAGGGCATTTAAAAAATATAAGAACAAATATAGTACAAAATATAAAAGAAAATGTAGATTTTGTTCAGTGTGATATACACAAAGAAGAAAATATTACTAATATAGCCTTAAGTGTTTTTATAATTTGTGTCAAACGCTTTTGTATTATTAAGAATAGAGAATTTAGCGAAGAATCCTCTGCAATTGCACTTAAGCGCAAAATTAATATTATTTTACACAAATAAGGACTTAAAAACATCTATAATTGAATTTGTTCATAAATGTTTGTCACGTTGCAATACCAGAGTATATTTTTATATATAATTTAGTATTATTCTGTATAAGAGGAACATAGAAAAACACTTTTTGTTAAATAGAAAATGAATTACAAAAGTTAATAAAATTATGATGAAAATATTGGCTAAACAATGGTTTTATTTACAATAAATTCCCTGTTATATATATTCTATTTAAGGCACATCCAGACTGGGTTAGTGGTCTCGACTCGAGAGGATGAACTCTCGCTTAAGGCTGCTCTCATGGTCTGGATGTGCCTCTCTTTTAACAAAAATTAAAACGCAAGTGAGCTACGGGGTTTCATATTTCCCGCTTCAAATAGTTTACCTTGGGCAAACCTTAGATGGCAGCACTTCCAAACTAAAAATCGTTCCTATATTTTTTTTATATGAAGTTGACCTTCTTCTCCGCTAGGAGTAATTGTGTTCTGTGGCAACGCGGCAAAATTTTTAGGTTTGGTCGAAAATTCACAAATAAAACTAATACACTTGGGAGTTATCCAATTGAATTCACGAAGCACTACAGAATATTTAAAAGAAAAGCTTATTTATGTGCTAAGAAGTATTAAATCTATCTAACAACTAATTACAGTAACAACTGATAAAGGAGCTAATTACTTAAAAGTAAGTAAATTAATTAATTGGAAAAGCAAGCAATGAAGATGATAATAAAGACCTTCGCGATGAAGAAAATGAATCGCTACCACCAAATTTTCAATCTACTTATCTCTTTAGAAGGTAATGATATTTATTCAAATACTTATTCAGTACTAGCGGTCGCCTCCGCGGATTCACCAGCGCGTAATTCCTTTTTTCAAATTCCCTCCTTTCCCCCTACATTTCCGGGATAAAAAGTACCCTGTGTCATCCAGGGATAGTGTAGTTTTCCAACAGTGAAAGATTTTTTTAAATCTGTTCAGTTGTTTCGGATCTTATTCAATACAAACAAACAATCAAATCTTTCCTCTTAATAATTTTTCTCTTTATAAAAGAAGTTTTTGATTGGAAAACCGCTTCACAGAAAATTTTGAAACCCGTTGGTAGTTGGCACTTTAAACAATGTAAGAGGTATATTTTGAGACGTTCAAAGAAACAGGGAAATATTTTGATCCAAGGCCATCTTCATTACAAAATAGATGACGGTGTTTCCAAAAATGTCAATAAAATAGGAAAAATAAGTGCCATGATAAATCCCGAAAATATTAACGCTTCAAACAAAAGGAACGATATCCTAACTTTAATAAAAAGTCATTGGGGCGATGAATGGCAGCAAAATAAAGAGTTATATATTGAGGGTGATCACCAAGATGAGGAAGAGGAAAATAACCAAGACAAAGAGAATGAAGAACTTTGTGAGCCACAAGAACACGTACAAAACAGTCTCTCAACATTGGCACTACTATGAGGGAGTGCTAGTAATTTTCTTACCTTTACCTTTTTATTAGATTCTACCCGAAATTACCCTAAATCCCTAAAAATCAGAATTCCCCAGGTACTCTTAATTGGAGGTTTCGCACTAAAATAGGGCGAAATCCCTCAAAGTGGAAACACCACTCTACTGTCAAGTCATAAAGCCATACCCAAGCAGTATCCTTCAGTACAAAAAAAAAATGTTTTTAATTATGACGTTGAGAATTTTGAAAAAAGGTAGATTTGAGGCTTAGGTTGGTAGACAGGTACATAGACTGAGGGCAAAATAGGTAGATCTACCTAAAAGTTGGTAAATATTGCAACACTGATGGTAGCTAAAAATAGACATCAAGTGGGTGATTGTGTAAATCAACTTCTGTCTGAAAATTACCAATTAAATTACCTTCTTCTCTCGATTCTTCACACGAGCGTGGAATCCGAGAAATTATTTTCTTCTGCCGGGTTACTGTGCAATAGAATAAGTTCACGTTTAAGCGACCAGAGTTTAGATGCTCTTATATTCTTGAAAACTTATTACAAAAAGCAAAAGGCTACGAAAAAGAAATAAGTTATTGCTTAAAAATAATGGAAGGGAGAGAATAATGTAAGCAAATAAGTGGACCAGTAACATTTAAATATGGTTTTACTTACACAATTTTTAAAAGGTTATCTTTATTCCTTTAAGCGCAGCAAATTGTCGAATTCGCAAACTGTCAAGCGGTCGCAATCAGTAAAATTCGCCAAATGTCAAATAACCCAGAAGACCTCGAAAAAGTATGGGCAAGGGTAAAGATAAAAATAATACATATACACCCGAAAAAGCATTGGCTTTATTAATGTCTCTTAAACTTTCGAAGTGGCAATATACATATGTATAAACCTAAGAGAGGCAGCAAGTGAAAATGGTTCAGAGTTTACCCAAAAGTTGTGATCCAAAGACAGAAGACATTGTGATTACTGATGACGGAGCATCTATCAAACTGCAAGCTTTTGCTGGATTTAACAGTCTCAAGACTTTAAGATGCGATTTCTTTGGACCTGAACAATGCCACTGACTTACAGCTTGTGAGCAAATGGGGTTTTGATTACAAACAAAAGTCTGATACAGAGTTTCACGAGAGTAGTACAGGCCGACCAAAAAGTCTTGAAATTAATTGAGGGCGCCCTGTACGAAATATGGTAACACCGTATAGGTTGTCTTAAACGATTTTGATATTTGCAAGATTAAATAATATTGATTAGTTAAAAAACCACATTTTTTTATTTTCTGAAAACTTAGGCGGTTACCACACTGCACCGCGCTCCGCCGCGGTACGCGGGACGACCAGATTTAATCATTATATGCAAGTACCTCAGTTTGTATAGAAAACACGCGCGGCACAACACACTGAAAACGCGCCCGCGTGCGGAATTTTTACCATGCAGCCCCGCTCCCCGCGACGGAGCGCGGCTCAGTGTGATAACCGCCTTATGCATTTTTTGTTTGCGAGAGCCCCTTTTATAAGGTATTTTCTTACAGCTCATAAAAATAGTAATAGAAACTTCGATAGATATCACTTTGTAAAAGCAGAGTTCGTAAAACTTTCATACTACTTTTAAAATAAAATATAAGTGAGATCGAGTGACATATTTTTTTTTGTTCACAGGTAGCGATGAAGCTTTTTCAGAGGACAGTGGCGATGATGCCGATGAGCTGCAGCCAATTATAGTGCCGAGGGTGTTGCGACCATATTATGATATGGACGGTGACGGTTATAGTGACGAGGAAGGCTCCCCGCCACTTGTGATCGACCAATCGTGGCCACCCACTCGCCCAGCACCCATCGAGCCTGCAGCGCCCATCGGGCCTGCAACAACACCCATCGAGCCTGCAGCGCCCATCGGGCCTGCAACAACACCCATCGAGCCTGCAGCGCCCATCGGGCCTGCAACAACACCCATCGAGCCTGCAGCGCCCATAACTTCTGTACCAAATAGGTTTGATTTCACGTGGAGGCAATTCCCCAACCCTCAAATTCTCCCTGAATTGAGGAAGGAAGTGTTCTCTCTTCAGATTACTGGTCCTACTGCTCCATACGGCAACCCATATGAAGCATTCATTGCTATATGGGATCGCCCAATTATTATGCAGTACATTGCTGAGGAGAACAATAAATATGCTCAACAGCTTGCGGAGATGATGCTGGTGCAAGGAATTGCTCCCTGCAGCAGAATCACCGAAATATATCCTGGTGCTACTAACTCATTTTTCAAAACACATCAGTAAGTAACTCACTACCCAGCTAAGTGACTCGATGAGACAAGTAAAAAACATAAAAAGAGAAATAAGAAGCGAGGACTGTCATTTAAGGCCAGGCTAGAAAATGCCCGCAAAATCACGGAGTGTGGCCTTCCAAATAGTTTCGAAAAATATGTCTAGAGTTGGTAAAATTTTTACCAAAATGCAACAAACGCAAAGTTCAGAAAGCCTACAACATAGCTACAACATACATTTATTTCAAACGAAAATACTGCCGTGATCTTCACCGTTTAAACTTATTTTTGGACAACTGCAACGCTCAAAATAAAATTCTTTTTTCTGGATAAGTCAGAGTTATAAATAATGACAAAACTAACATGCAAAGCTTGAAATTGGAGTATTTTGAACCAGGACACATACATTTATGGCTGCGGATGCAGTACATGCTGCTATAACAAAAAAATTGAAAACAGCAGGTGAAGTTTATGATCTGGATGATTTCGTAACTAACATTCAAGAAAAAACCTGGACGTTGACGTACTCAAGCACAATGATATGCTTATTTTTAAAAATGACTGCAAAATAGCTTTTAGTTCCGAAGAGGCAAACTTTCTCTTTTTGCAAAAAATGATTACAACGGAGAGTTCAAAGGAAATACACTTTTTAAAGAAGAAGGTCGAAGAAGATTTAAGAAAGAAGATAGACGAAGGATAAGATCTCATAAATATGATAGAAACAGAAGCTAAGCCAAGAGGTGTGAGCGAAGTTAAAAAGAAAGATCTTATCTCAAAATTGCTTACACGACTTGGGGAATGTTAGCGACGGCTCTTACTCTGTAGATTGTGTACTAATTATGTAAGAATATTTTTAAGATTGCTTAGTCAGTGCGTCCCGATTGTTTGTATTAGCCAGCCGCAGCCTAGAGCGCGCTATTTGTAAATCTTAAGTTTAAATGTGAAGTGTAAATTAAAGACCTAATGTGTACAAAGTGTATCATTTCATACAATTTTCACGAACTTTTGTGGATCAACTGTAAGGCATACCCATCAGTAGTATTTATTTTTATTGATCTCATCATCTGACCGTGTGTGTCATCGTTGTTGGCTGAGGTGTAGACGCTCTGCACAACAGGCTACTCAATCAGCACAACAGGCTACCCAATCAGCACAACAGGCTACCTAATCAGAACCTGAAGAAAGGTTAGTGGAGCAAGAACCATCAGAAGAAACTCATGAGCAAGTACGGTCAAGAAGCCCAGTGGTTTCTATTCGACCAGAACCAGAAGGTCAACCTAGAAACCTAACCAGCCCAACTGCCTCTATTCACACACAAAATAAAAGTGAAAGACCTGTAGTTCTGCCCGGCTACAAACGTGCTGCAAATACTGCTTCTCATTGTTTATTTGCTGGCTGTACGAACACTGTACTGAGAACAATAAAAGATAATTTACGGGCTACCTGTTCTTGCCCAAGAATGTCCAGAGATATTTAATAATATGATAAACTATTTAACAAAGCACCACAACGTCTTGTAGAATTACCTTTAAATAAAGAACAATGGCAAAGTCCCATACTACGTTTGTCCTGGATAAAAATTGGGGCATCTATGATTTAAAAAAAGGCTTATACACTAGCAATTGCATTACATAAACATTTCCAAAAAGAATTTTAACAAACGGTGGTTGCAAAAAAAAAGTTATAAGTATTTTTGTACTTTGAGGTTATGTTGGTAATGAAACAAATCCTTGTTTATTTTCTTCTTTTAGTAATTAATAAAATTATTTTTTATTAAAATAGTCATCTTAGAAGCAGTCAGAGGGAAAATAAACAGTCTCCTAAAACATTTATGAGAATACTGGACCTTTTAAATATCGTCTGTGGCTAAAGTACAAACCGTGCAAAGCCAAAACCTATAAAAAAAAATAGACTGTCAAACAAATTGCTTTGCAGTTTCCTGCTGTCAAAATAACTTTGATATGTAGCAGTGTTGCAATTGGCAGATAGTTAAATATTACACGAGACAGCTTTAAAAGTTACATTTTTACCAATAAAGAAACTTACGCTATTTTATGTACTAAGGGAACTTCCACTGTGCTATTTTTATTGATATTATATAATTTCTAAGTTACACATTGAATTGAAATAAATTATTTTTATTCCTTTTCCTTATTATTGAAAAAAATATAAATGTGTTATTTTTTCTAAAGCGGCAACACAAACGCGTAAGATATTAATATTGTAATCAACTGAGAGGTTTTTATAATTCATGATTTAATATCAGCCTTTAAATAAAAATGTGTTATGATGTAAAAATCTGGCTAATTCAAATAATCGTTTTTGTATAAGTCAAGTTTTAAGACACCTTAAAAACATGCAGGTATAAAACTGCCATTGTTCTTTAAAGTCATAATTGAAGATTACCTTATGAGGAAAGGTTACTATAAAGTAGAAGATTACTTAAATGACAAGACTCTGTGGACATGAAACACATTTGCTTCCCTGCACATCTACTCTTATGCTTATTTATTGTACTTATTATATTATTATTAAGTTGACATTATATTGTTATTAAGTTGACATTATATTGTTATTAAGTTGACATTATATTATTATTAAGTTAATCCTTCTAGCCCCGGAAAACCAGACACAATAGAAAATCTATTGTTAAGCGGCACGCGAGTGCCGGTTCGGCTTTGAGTGGTTAATATTGTACAACACAAAATCGTTTAGGTTCAAAATGTTCAATTCCCAAAATGTTAACATGGTGCAAAACGTTCATGTCCCGAAATGTTCATATCCCAAAATGTTCATTTCCCAAAATGTTCATGTCCCAAAATGTTCATATCCCAAAATGTTCATATCCCAAAACGTTCATGTCCCATAAAGTTCATTTCCCAAAACGTTTATATCCCAAAATGTTCATATCCCAAAACAACTATTATGTCGTATTATCTATATGAATTTAACAACCATTGTTAAGTTAGTTTACCAGGTGGTAGGTTACTGTACTGGGCCGTCTAGGTGGGTACCACCGCAGTGCCAGATATTTTCCCGTGAAATAGAAGTGTGTCAAGCACTTCTGTGTTTCGGGGAAAGGGCACTGGGAAGTACTGTAGTATAAATACCCACGATTTAAGGGACGGGGGTTGGGGGGAGGGGGGAGGTTGCGGATTGCGATAGTTTCTGAGATATGATTTTCATTTCAATTTTTAAACAGAAGAAAAAAAAATAACCACGAAGACTAAGGCGGGAGCTCCGCTGCGCTTCGCTCCCGCCTTAGCCTTCTAACCTATATTCATCCAAGTCGATTTTCCACTCCATTGTCTTTTATAATATTCTGGAAATTTCCATAAATGTAATTGATTATATTTGTATTTACTGCGTTTAGTTATTGCAAGTTGCGACAGATTATGAAATAATTTTAACAATAACGTTTTTTTTTTTTTCATAAGAAATGTGAAATGTGACTCATGGATAAACCAATAACTTAACAAATTTTGTTAAATTCATAAAGATAATACGAAAAAATTGTTACTTTAAGGATATGAACATTTTGGGATCTGAACGTTTTGGGATATGAACGTTTTGGGATATGAACGTTTTGGGATATGAACATTTTGGGATATGAACATTTTGGGACATGAGCATTTCGGGAAATGAACATTTTGGGATATGAACATTTCGGGACATGAACGTTTTGCACCATGTTAACATTTTGGGAATTGAACATTCTGAACCTAAACCCACAAAATGATTTAAAAAAGGCTATCATATGTAACTGTTGAGTTTCTTGCGGCACTTCTTCTCAGCAGCAGGCCATTCATTCACGTCGAAGTGCTGGTAGGAAAAAAAGTTTATGACGTACAAAAGAATTTCTTGGTAAATCAAATTGCAAAATAAATACTTTGACTTTGACTATGGAAGCAATCCAAGGAATTGACAATAACTTGTTCTTCTACTGGATTGGAAGAACAAAAGATTTTACTCAATATTGAATGAAGTTCCTCGCATTCAAGAAGCTCACAAAGGTGTACTAGGTTTGGCTGCATTGTGAATCTTGGCTTCCACTAGGGGCGGGTTTGACGCAAATGGTGCACTTCGCAACTGGTA
The DNA here is from genome assembly GCA_949319885.1 of Mecyna flavalis. NCBI lineage: Eukaryota > Metazoa > Arthropoda > Insecta > Lepidoptera > Crambidae > Mecyna > Mecyna flavalis. Next base: position 5,571,701 of record OX439421.1, on the reverse strand, counting down.
CACCATGCTCAAATGGTGCACTTCGCAACTTGTGCACTTCTCAAATGGTGCATTTCGCAAATGGAGCACTTCTCAAATGATGCTTTTCGCAACTGGTGCACTTCTCAAATGGTCCAATTCGCATTCACTTCGCAAAACGTGCAGTTTATTAAGATACGTGGAGATTTGGATGGGTAGTCTAAAAATGAAAATATATTTGGTTTTACGCAGAATGTACAGAAGACTGTATTAAGCTGCAAAGAGACATTGACAGAGTTGTTGCCTGGAGTGAGAAGAACGGGTTGCAGTTTAACACAACTAAGTGTGTTACCATAACATTTACACGCGCACATAAACCCGTTCACTACAGCTACGAAGTAGCAGGGGTCGCATTGACTAAGGTAAGTGAAGTCAAGGACTTAGGCGTTCATCTCACTTCGGGTCTTAATTTCAGTAATCACATCACAAAGATATGTAAGAAAGCATATAGAAATTTAGGCTTCATTCTGCGAAGAGCTCAAGGATTTACGAATATCCAAGCAAAGGTGGCATTGTTTAATGCCTTAGTCAGGAGCCATCTCGAGGGCAATTCTATGGTATGGTCACCGCATGAGACCAAATATAGGCTTATGCTGGAGCGGATACAAAACAAGTTTGTGCGGTATCTGTACTTGAAACAGTACGGGGTCTACCCGTTCTACCCGTTGATGTATCCCACTTTATTTATCCTGGGTATGGTGGGATACAATGAGCTGTCAGTTCGGAGGGACCTCGCTCTGTTGAGCTATATTTTCCGCGTCATAAGGGGCAAGGTCTGTAACTCGGAGTTGCTGGGCAACATTTACTTTAATGTGCCAGACCGGTACGCCGGGCGCAGGAGGCGGCCGCGCTTGCTGGCGGAGCCGCGCTCGCGCACCCAGCTGCTGCAGCACGCGCCGCTCACGCGCGCGACTAAATACATCAATCAGTTGGCAAACGATATCGATTTATTTACTTGCTCTCTGATTGAATTCACAAGGATTTCATTGTTCATAATTTGTTATAAATAATTTAAGATAACTGTGTTTAAGCTGTCGCATTAGGTTTAACCTGTAATGATAGTTTTAAATTTGTAAAATAAATAAATAAATAAATAAATGTTTTATAAATAATATAATCAACATACATTTTTCAAGTACTAAACAAAAAATGTTAAACACATTCGAATAAATACAATTACAAATAAAAATTCATTTATTAGCATGAAAAGTGGTATAACAGATGTTAGATTTATTTAATTGATCGCACAATTCGCCAGAACCTGGCATGCAAAAGTTCTGCTTACACTTATTAAATTAAATTACATGATTGATAGAGAATCTCTATTCTCTCTCTATTAGAGATGTAAATTACGTTGTATTTATTTTTAGTAATGGTAACCGAACATACATGCGATGCAAAACTAAAAGTTTTTGTACTTAAAAAATGTATGTTTATTATATTATTTATAAAACATTCTGCGTAAAACCAAATATATTTTAATTTTTAGACTACCCATCGAAATCGCCACTTATCTTAATAAACTGCACGTTTTGCGAAGTGCACCATTTGCCATTTGCGGAGTGCACCAAATGCGAAATGGACCATTTGAGAAGTGCACCAGTTGCGAAAAGCATCATTTGAGAAGTGCTCCATTTGCGAAATGCACCATTTGAGAAGTGCACAAGTTGAGAAGTGCACCATTTGAGCATGGTGTACCAGTTGCGAAGTGCACCATTTGCGTCAAACCCCTAGGGGCGTATCCCGGGCGCTGGCAGCAGCTGGTCACAGAGTACTTTTTTATATATGGAATAGAGACTTAACTTCAGCGTTTTTTTGGGCATAGTACACTAGCGACATCTATGTTTGTATGTTGGCAACTTTATTATAGTTACGTACCGTACTGTAGGTAGGAATACTATATTTCCATAATCTTTTAAAGTTTTTTCAGGAAATTAATGTATGGACTGATAGAATTTTTAAGCAGTTGAGTTGAGCTCTATCAAATCCATACATTGATAATAAAATAAAACAAAAATCTTAAAAAAGTAGATTGCCTTTATTTTAGAAATCAGAATTAAAAAAATATATATATATTCACAACTTAGATTCTAAGATTCACAATGAAATCTATACAGCCCAATGTCTGAGTCTTCCTTTGGTGATCGGCCACATTTGAAACATTTTGTCGAATGTAATCATAAATTATTATTAAACTTGACGAAAATTACTTTAACAAGAGTCACTGTGTCACATTTACAACCGGCAAGACGCACGACTTTATCCACAACTCGACATTAACGCAAATAATGTAATAATAATGTAATGAAGTAATTTGGGATTATACAGCAAAATGTGGGTTACTTGATTGATTTAAGAACAAAATACAGCGAACCGCAACAAACAAACAAACAACAACAAACGCCATTTTGAATATTTATTTGATTGAGAATTTTTCAGTGTTGCTATTGTACTATAAAATTAATTTACTACGGAAGCTAACCAATATTGTAACTAATATTGAAAATACTTGTTTTAAAACCAGTTTATGTAAAAGTCCGATAAAATCATTTCATTTCCTGGTTAAATTAATTTAAATTAATAAACATTAACGCGAAAGAAATCAAATTGAAACTACTAATAAGTGTTTATGATTGAAAAAATGAAATATATATCATAAAGATTTTTTAATTAAGTAAAAAAATATTTACATAGTTATTGATATCTGATTATCAAAATCTATTTTGTATTTTACTGCACCAATAGTAAATAAAAACTCCCATTATGGTAGTTAAAGGAATTTAGCCTAAAATTGGCAACAATATAACCAACAGAGTACTTGATATAACACCTCTAAATTATATTGTCACACAGTAGCAGTTTAAAAGGAAGAACGTGTGTTCTTTTTAATTTGTCTGTATAATCTAAAAGCGACATCTTTATTTACAGTTGTGCAACTTTTGCAGTTTAGTACTTGATAAATTATGCCAGTAAATTTGTTCTAAGATTGTAGACCCTGCAGCTGGTCCAGGTGGCGGCGCCAGAGCGTGCCGTCCTCGGTGCGTACTTCATAGTGCAGCCGACCCAGGCGGCGCACTACAGTGCCGAACTCCCACTTGCAGGAAGGGTGGGAGTAACTTCTGGCTTGGACCTTCTGTCCTATCTCGAACTGTCTCGACTGCTCGTTCTGAAGAGGCCGCTGTTCTGAGGCGGACGGAGCCGTAGTTGACCTGAACATTACATGTAGTAATGTCCGGATATCTCTCCCGAACATCACTTGATACGGCGTCAGGCCGTTGGTCTTGGGCGTGCGCCGTAACCTGGTCTTCACCGTTAGGATTTTGTCCTCAAGATCGCCCGGAGAAGTACTACACCGGTGCAGCCCCCTTTTCAAAATGCCATTCGAGGGTATGTCTATTGACGCGATGAAGACCAGCATGTACATGTTGTTCAACTCGGATATAGTTATAAACGACGTTCTGTACTATAGTGGACCTCCAACTTATATCCAAGCCGACTATCAGGCATACTATGACACAGTTTTTCCTAGGTACGACGTTTATGGTACGGCAGCGTCTGGACGCAGTATGGCAAGTATGACAAACGACTTTATCAATCTGGAAACTTGGGAGGGAAAGAGAAAAAAAGAGAATAGACGAGATAAACGTCAGGCTCCCGAAGACAGTGACGATGATGAAACTGACGAGAGAACGACCCCACACGTTACCTCCCTGTTTAACAAGACCAAGGTAGTGGATGAAACAGGTACACGCGGAGGGGTGGTTCTACTGTCACCTGACGCCCCTGCTAGCATGATGTCTCATGCTACACACATAGTGTTACCTAAAGAGTACCCCACCATAGACTACATGTCGAGTTCTGACTTAGTAAACTCGATAGATCAACTTTTAACAGAACCAACCTTTCGATACGAGATGGACATGATACAGGCCGAGACGTATAACAGCTCTGCTTCATACTACCGTAACCTACGCTACTACGTCGAAATGGAAAGACTGGCCTCTCCACTGGTTACAAGCCATGTCATGTACCAAGTTCCAGCAGGGCTAAGCCTGCGAGAACTTTTGAGGGTAATCAATCCTTTTGACATGTCTTTCCCGAGGCTGCACCTGATACGAGAATTAGTGAATGGGTATGACCCAACTCGACACCTACAACAGGTGCTAACGACGGCATTGACATACGGTATGGACCTTAAGTTCACGAACCTGACTACTATACTGAGCATGTTCTACGCTACTGAATTGCCAGATGACAACGAAGGAATAGTCTCAATATCGGAAGCAACCATCAATTCTGAGGAGTTTAAACAATTATTGGAGTACCTTTACGCTAATTCATATGCGAGAGTGCCGGTAACTATAGTTGTCAGGGACCAGAAGGACATAAAGAAATTTACGGATATGTTCTTAGCACCTATTAGAAATACCGTAGATATCAGGACATGGCAATACTACACACCCTTCCTCATCACTGATTCACCATTTTGGATAACCAAGTCAGCGTACACTGTGTGCATATCTAGGCGGAAGCAGAGAAGGACTGCTCACCGTGGAAGGTTTGCGGGTCTGGAGGTAGTAGGCAATTCAGGGGACATGCATTTCAACAGGGAGTGTACGACAGCATCTCTGCACATCAAGTACGACACTGATATATCTTCAATAGCTATTTCGAATAACGGTCAGCCATTTTGTATTGCGACGAATAAGTCATGTGATGTAGTCTTTTATTTTAAACTATAAAATCTGTGAGTGATATAATTACCCCTCTAGGGTGAGTATTTTGTTTGTACATACAACCTACCTAATTGCAAATAACTGTGTAAAAATATTTGTAAGCTGTTGAGTGTTCGCTCGGTAGTGCTTCCTACCCACCTTCTCAAAACGGTTGGTCTGGACCTGTGGTGGGAAGACGGCTACTGAGGGACACCACAGCTGACAACCCAACATGATCGTAATGGAATCCATGGTGGTCCATTCCAGGGTTCACCTACCAGATGATGTTCTTCCTACGGGTGATGTTCACATACCAGATGATGTTCTCCCTGCGGGTGATGCTCACCTACCAGGTGATATCCTGCCTACAAGTCTAACTCTCCGGGTCCTGACTAAGGACTCCTGCCTGCCAATTCAACCTATCGGGTGCTACCACCCGATACTATCTCCGGGTCCGGGCTAGTCTTGTGTAGTTCGCGAACGACCTAGTTCGGAAGACCGCTCTTTCGTACGAACTACGCGAACTAGGTCGCAGAGAGACCGCTCCTTAGTTCACTAGTTCCGACGCGGCGCGCGGAGCGCGGATTTGTTGTGAGCGAGAGCGGGCACTGACTGACTTACCGTTTGCCGCGCATGCATTCCTCATCGTTCGTTCATTTTCGCTCTTTAGCTCAGTCAGTCAGCGGACTCAGCGGTGCGCGCGTGGCGAATGTTTTGTTATGGTAAATACAACAATAACTGATAACAGGTAACTACCTTGTATTTGTAATGTTAAATGGTTATTGTTACTATTAAAATACTTTATACATTGAAAAATTATTTTTATTTATTTATTATCTATCATAAATAAACACATTCGTAATATTAATACAGCTAATATAATTTTCTTTTCTGCAATCAACTAATAAACGAATCCATTTGCAATATTCATCCACTATATTTTATTAATATACTGAAATAGTAAGTAATTTACTACTGCAAGCTGATTGATGAACATTATAATAATAAACAAAACAGCGCGACGAATCGAACGCCGAACGACTGATCTATTTAACCGGAATTTGTGAAAGGAGCGGACGAACTAAAAGAACGACCTAGTTCGCCAAAGACCGGCGAACTAAATTGATCGCTCCCGGTCGCGAACTAAAATGCGCAAGACTAGTCCGGGCTGTCGGATCCCTGCTCACCGGTGCTCCTCTACGGGTCCCGTCTACTAGAAAGCCGATTATTCAGGCCAGTTCAACTCCTTAATATCTACGTGCCGTCGGATGCTGGATTTACAAAACCGTTAGACCGTGCCGAACCCCACTACCCTCATCTAACTTCTTTTAGAAATAAAGGTCATTGGGCATAATCTGACCCGGTCTTCGATATATTTCCTACAGATATCAAATTATTTCTAAATAATAAGGGCTAGCCTACATTTCATTTTGTGTAGTTCTTTTTTTTTTAAACGCGGGAGAAATCTAAAAAACAACTATCTTTAGGTGCCCAACAGACTTGTATTGTTAGAGGGGGCAGACGAACACGACGAGTTCAGTTGCTCCAGCGTGTAATTAAGACACCCCTTTAATGCAAATAGTCTAAAAATGTCTTCTCACTAGAGGATATTACTTATATTTTATTTTTAATTTTTGAGCTGATTCCCATATTCTACATTGATGCGACATATATCTTCGTAAACTAGGTAAGTTTATCTAAACATCCAAACCAATTTTGTTTTTGTAGGCCGTGGGTATAGTTTCCATACTAAGTTGCCCAGTGACCTTTAATTGCTTTTAAATAATCTTTCTTTAATTTATTTATCTCCAATCTAACTACCTGTCCGGCTAAACCGCGACCTGAGCAGAATGTTGCAATTGATGAGTCGCTCCTTTTGTGGAAGGGGCGACTCTCGTTCGCTTTAATTGCAACAAAGCGAGCGCAGGTAGGTATAAAGAGTTACGAATTGTGCGAGTCGAGGACCGGCTACTTATAGAAGATGGAGGGAAAAAAAGATTGACGTGCAAAAGTATTTTTTTTAAATCTATTTGCAGAATAAATGATTTCTATTTCTATTCGGGCAAGGGGCACCAGGCATCAGGTGAACAAATCAATGTAGAAGAATTTAGAAAATATTCTTTAGAAACAGCTAAATTATACGTTCGACTTTATGAATGGTACTTCATGCGACCTAGCGTTCACAAAATGTTAATACACGGATATTTTTTAAATAACTATACATTATGAGACAAAGCTGTCATATAAAAAAAGTCTTACAATTTGATACTTAATCAAACTACATAACAAGTTTCAATGAAAGAAACAGTTGAATTTTCAAAAGTCCTATTTCTTAGAAACGCGAGATTTTTTTTCCCAATGTGCGACGGGCAGTTATTATTCCCTTAGTTGATAAATCCTTAGCGGAGTCATTTAAGGAGAGAAAACGGGATAAATGGTTGTTCGAGGAAAGGAGATTAAGTGAAGAATTCCAGAGGTATCAAACGGACCAGTCAGATGATACAAGCGTCTCCTCAGCGATCAATGTGATAGCCTACCATCGATAAAGTCTTCTAAAACTAACTACCTCAGGTACACATTATTAATATTTTTTATACTTGGTCATGCAGGTGACTCACCAGAAAGCTGTTTAATCCGGTCAAGGAACAAAATTTTGTATTACATGCATGTTGTGTAGTTACATACAGTCTATTATTTCACTTTTCTGCCTTCTGAACTGTCGCTTATTCTATCTGTGGTTGTGAATTCTAATTGTGCTTTCTTGTATTGTGTGTTGGAGAATTAGACCGCTTGGAATAACTGTGAGTTGGTTTTTATTTATTGAGTCCCGATACACACTGATTTATAACAGCAGAGGAACATAATCATACCCTTATCGTGCTATAAACATTTGTTTAAATTGAAACATTGTATTATTTATAAACTGACTTAATTTTTTTTGATTAATTGTAATTACTATTACATATCGCGAGGCGCACAATAATTTAAAAAAAATATTTTGCATGCTGAAGGGCTAAATATGGAGGAACTATGTACTGAACCTAAGACCTACTTTGTAAACCCATATTTGCCAATAAATGATTTGATTTAAACACTTGAGCACAAGAGGTGATTTACCTTCAGAATGTCGCGACCTCATTCCCTTTGTATTATTATTAGATAAATTATTTGATTCGCTGAATAGTAGCACATTTCTCATTCCCAACGGAAAATTGAACAATGGGTGTGTAAGACGTGATTCGCCTCACCATTTGTTATGGGAAAAGTCGTTAAAAATGTTAAAAAAAAAGTGTGCCATCCACAGAAAAGGGGAATGCCAGAAAGCCATAGTAACTTAGGCCAAAGTGCACAACATATTCAATTACATTAATGAAATCTAAATATTCGTACTTGATTTTTCGCCATTTTCTTTTTTCAGTATTAGTTGGGAAAAACATTGTTGCCGACGCAAACCTTTTTACACGTTTTTTTGTAAAAGAAGAAAATAAGTGTTTTGTTTTAGAAAGAAAAATTTATGTCAGTTGTCAACAAATGCAAAATTAAACGCGTTACATACTAAATGGATACGGATTTTTATTAATAAGCCCATCGGCTACAAAGTGGTGTCGATGTGCATAATGCACATTTTTTTTTTTTTTTTTTTTTTTTATTAGACTCTATCCCGCGCCTGTTTGCGGCGCGGTGATTCTGCCAATGTCAAGTGGATGAGGGAGATTCTCCTTGCGTTAAAACATTGGTGTTAAGATGTTTTAACGCTTCATGGAAACACTGGAGGATACTCTCAAGGTCACGGGGGAATGGACGCCATTGCGGTAAGAGCGTCTCATCTACCGATGAGACACACTACACGCAATACCCGTCCATTCAGTCAATTTGTTTCAATTTTCTTATTTATGACACTTCGTTACACTTTACTGAATGAAAATCACACCACTTTTCAACACCAAACTGCACTAGATCACAAATAAAAAGATTTAAAACTAAAAGACGCGTGGACCCATCGCCTAACCTCCAGTGAATCTGCACATTTTTTATTAGTAATTGTCAATTTAAAATGTGACATTGACGTCGGCGTTTGATTTGTTGTTGCTTAGATACATACTTGTCAAGTGTTAAAAATTGGCTTTGTATTTTTTTTTTTTGCTAAGTTTTGCTATAATAAATTAATTCCATTACGTAGACATTTTAATTAACCAGCTTACAGTCCCTTAGTCACATTTTTTGGTCCTTCGAGCCAGCCTCTCCCAAACCGAAGCCGGCTGAAGCGGTTAGATGTTCGCCTGAATGATGGTCTTCTATGCCTTTCTGGACGAGTTGCAGCATCTAAAAGACTTAAAACCGTCTCCAACTCTCCAACAATCCTCGAAGGACGAGACGCGATCGTCCAACTACTAATATCGCATTATCACTGCCGTGCTGCCCATGGATTTAACGAACTGGTCGTGAATGAATTGAAGCAGCGCTATTACATCATTGGATTACGACCAGCCGTTCGAGGAGTCGCAAGCAGATCATTTTTAACACTTTATAAAATATTTACCGCTTGGTATATCGAAGAACGTGATTAATAATAAACTGTTTCGGACCAATTTCTTCACATCATAAGTGACATGTAAAGTATAAAATCGTTGAAATACTTAATTAAATATAGATTTTTTTCACAACTTATACTGAAAAAAGAAAATGGCGAAAAATCAAGTACGAATATTAGGATTTCATTCATGTTGAATATGTTGTGCACTCTGGGCCTAATTCTGGCATTCCCCTTTTATTAAAACCCATAGAAGAAGTGCAACGTCTTTGGTCCCTAAATGAGAAATTTGGTATTGACTTCTTATTAACTCGAAATCTGAACCAGGACCCAGTCGAAAGACTAGGAGATCTGGTCATCATCAAGGAGCCAAACTTGCCTCGTCGATCGAATTTCGATTTGGAAATCGAATTTTTTTTGGGAACATTAGGAGCTATGGTTGTAGGAATGTGGCACCTTTGTATTGCCTTTGAAGGTGCGTATAAATATTTTTTATGAAATAATTACAGCACGCCTCATTCCATGCAGGGAAACTGTGAGGAAGATAATAATTATTGTTAGCTAACACTTGATTACTTCCTCACAGAAAATCTCACCTTCAATGTTTCCAACAAGTCCAACAACGAAGATGTTATTATAAATCATGAAATTATGTGCGATAGCAAGATTGTGCCCGACAAAGGACAGAAGGATGTTTTCAATACTGCCCGAAAATACTACATCACAATTAGGCAGTAGTACATTCGGGCGAGCCATAAATTGCCCGATGAGCGAATTCAACGATTCCGGGATAAGTTTGAATCAACATAACGTCCTTTAAAGGAATTAAGTCAAGTTTATAGGCATCGAAATAAAGTTGCTGGAATGGATAAACTCCAATGCCAAAATGTGGAAGAATTTATTTTCCAGAACAATATACGGAGTTACTTCTAGCAGATTATTCATATAACGGAAACCGAATTGTAGTGTTCTGTATTAAAGAAGCCAAAAGTATAATGTGTGAGATTCATGATTTTTTATGTGATGGTACTTTCAAAAGCTGCACAAAGCCAATCAACTTTACTCAATACATTGAAACTTCAGAAGTACTGAAAATATGTAGTACTAACATCATTCCACTGATTTACGCATACATGACGCATCATGATGAGAAAAATCTTATACAATTCTTTTCAACTTAATCAAGAATCATGTCCCTGGATGGCAACCTACAAAGTTTTCAATAGATTTTGAAAAAGCTACTATTAAGGAAGGCCAAAAAATCGGTGTTTTTGCCTCAGCTACACTTAAAGAATGTTACACACACTTTAAAAAATCCATATGGAACAAGCGACGTGATTTAAAACTTTCAACGTCTACAGACATATTAAATATCGAGAGGTGGCTTTGACTGCCGTACTTTCCCTATTACCAGAGTCAGAAATAAGAAATGGGTGGCTCTTTATAACCTGCAGCAGGGATACAACAGATTCCGACATATTGAAATTTAGAAAATATGTCGAAGAACAGTGACAAGAATCGAACGACAAACGCTTTTGAAGGGTGGCACCACAAGTTTAATTCCGCAATAGGAAAAAAGAATCCAAACATAATGCACGCTTTAGTCTTCCGCAGTTCTCGACCACGAGCGGGCGCGTTTTGCATCGAAAAAAAAAAATGTCTTCTACAACAGTAAAGTGCACTAACTGTAATGTAGTGATAAGTGAGCTATTAGCTTTTCTTGCGAATGTACTGGACTATATGGACGAGGACAGCATCCACTAGCTGGTTGCGTCCTCCTTCAGCGTTGAGAAGATTCCCAAAACTTTACGGAGTTGTACGGCAATACCTATCTTCTCCTCCATCAAGTGTCCCCAGAGAACGACTTTTTAGCAATGCTGGATTGGTATATGATGAGCTAAGAAACCGGTTGTCAGGGGTAACAGCGTCCAAATCCAAACCATTTACTCTGATTTGGCCACCACCTAGAGCTCAAGTTCAGTCAGTGTTGCTGTTGCGACTGAACACTTAAGCGCAAGAGGTGATATACCTTCAGAATGTCGCGCCCTCATTCCCATAGTATTATTATTAGATACATTATTTAATTCACTAAATAATAGCATATTTTACATTCCCAACGGAAAATTGTACAAAGGGTGTGTAAGACGTAATTCGCTTCACTATTTGTTATGGGAAAAGTCGTTAAAAATATTAAAAACCATAAAATTTATAACAAAAAAAAGTAGGAGACATTAAAGTAAGATTTGTGAAGTCCACTGTGCCATCCACAGAAACTTTTATTAAAACCATAGAAGGAGTGCAACGTAGACCCTAAATGCTTGGTAGTGACTCCTTATTAACTCGAAATCTGAACCAGGACCCAGACGAAATTTTTTTTGGGAACATTAGGAGCTATGGTTATAGGAATGTGGCATCTGATTGTATTACCTTTGAAGGTGCGTATAAATCATTTTTATGAAATAATTACAGCACGCCTCATTCCATGCATGGAAACTGTGAGGAAGATTATAATTATTGTTTGCTAACACTTGATTACTTCCTCACAGTAAATAGCTCCAATGTTTCTAACAACGAAGATGTTATTATAAATCATGAAATTATGTGCGATAGCGAGATTGTGCCCGACAAAGGATACAGCAATTTTGCGTGTGGCTGGGTCCTAACAAATTGTTTAAAAAATGTAGTCAAAAGCTGTAAAATTTATAAAAAATATTTATTCAAAATTAACACATTAGACAGCATATCAGACTACTTAATAAGGAGAAAATAATACCACAAAACTAAAAAAATGGTTAATCTATCCCAATGAAAATATTACAAGGGACTTTTAAGATATTCAAAACCTGACAAGCAACTTTTTTAAAAGAGACGTTCCAGAATGTGGCCTTCTGAACAAATTGAAAATGTTATGCGAAAATTTTATAAAATATCCATTTACATGTAATACCCACTGTTAACGCCAAAAACCGGTTAGCCGGCCGGACCCCTCCCGCAACGCGCGGCGCGCTCATACACTCGCCATTTCGACAGCGCGCAGACCACACGCACCTCATACTTAGTCTTTAAAATTTGTATATGTGTGCATATTATATCAGTTTTCTATAAAGTCTACGTGCATCATTTAAACCCGCTCTGCACCCCCAAGAAGCCTCCTCGTTGCCAGCTGGTCCTTCGAGCCGGATCCCGGGGAGCCTGTTAACGCCAAAAACCGGTTAGCCGGCCGGACCCCTCCCGCAACGCGCGGCGCGCTCACACACTCGCCATTTCGACAGCGCGCAGACCACACGCACCTTATACTTAGTCTTTATGTGTGTACCTATATTACATCAAGTTTTTTATAAGTCTACGTGCTTCATTTAAAACCGTACCTGCACCCCCAAGAAGCCTCCTCGTTGCCACCCACAAAGAATTACTGAAGGCCCATTTTGAGAACATCACCATTATAATTTTAATAGTGCCGGTCTATAAATAGAATACTAAGCGGAAAAATGTGTTACATTGAGAATGACGATGAAATAAAATTAGCGGCACAATTTTATTGTAATAAACACAAAAATTAAAATCATAAATAAATACCTATATAAACTCACCGGCAATCGGGCCTTTATCTCGTCGCGCTTGGCGTCGAGATCAGCCTTTTGCTGATTTTTAAACTCCTAACAGTGAAAAAGAAATCTGTTTACGTAGCTGGTTACCAAACTCTAGTTACGAATATGGCTGAAGGGAATAAATCCTGGCCACTGGGCTTTTTTCATACAAACGTGGTCACTTTAACATCTAATAGATAGAAAACTATTTGCAGCTGTGCAATGATTATTATGTCAATGGAGAAGCCAAGCGCCCAATTAACAAAACACAGTTTCAAAAATGGCCAAACATCGTTCACTATTCTCAAAAGTGTAAATTCTTGAAACTTTGATTTGTTAATCGAGCTTTTGGCCTCTCCATTGACGTAATAATCATTGCACAGCTGCAAATACTTTTCTATCTATGAGACGCTAAAGTGACCATGTTTGTATGAAAAAAGCCCAGTGGCCAGGTTTTATTGCCGGTGAGTGTATTTTGTTTTATTTATTCCCCTTTTTTCTAATTGTTTTGCAGATTTTCACGATATGGTTAATAAAGTTAATGCTTAATATCAGTCCGTTTTTACTTTAAATTTTAAGCTTAATTTTATTAAGCGAGTTATCGGAAAAGTCTAAAAATCAATCAGTACAAGGTCAAAAAACTTAGTGTCATAACTTCTGTTACCCCAAATTGCAGAGAGCAGCACTATCGCTAAACAAATATGGCGCACTTGAAAAGGGAAGGGGTGGCAACAAAACGCGTTGGGAACAAACGCAATGATTTGGCTCTCTATTATTTTTGGTATATTATATTACTCTTTGTTACTGGCTTAGACTCCCGGTATAAAATGCCAGGAAGAACAACGGTGTCTACGAAACTGTTACCAAATCTCTATTTAAAGTTAAAACTAAAATTACTAGCAGTACTTAAAAGTGTCAAACATATAGCATTAATGACGGATATTTGGACATCCAAAAATAACAAATGCGTTCTTGCATTAACATGCCACTTTATTAGAAACAACAGGGAGCTTATGTTGTTCTTTACTGGAAGCAAAAGTAATTGAAGGTTTTCACGACGCTGCAAATATATCAGAGGTAAGTTTATGTTAAACATCACCATTTGAAACAACTGGCCGTCAAGTCTTGTCGTCTATCTTAGATAGAAGAACGTTTATCCTAAACTTTATGAAAAGATTAAAAACTTGATAAAAGATTTGCAATACGTTCTTTCACTACTAACATATGAACAGAGCCTGGAGCTGGTGTTTCTCTGCTTAGTTTTACAGTCCTTGGCATTAATGATGATTTCAAAAGAGTGTATTTAGTTCTTAAATGTGTCACACTCGAAGAACGACACACGGGCGATCTGGTAGCTCAAAAGCTCGACGAAATACGAGAGGAATGAGACCTCAGATCAGAGAAAGGGTATGGAAATGAACAGGGGGCGTGGCGCGTAACTCCGCGATATGCCCAGAAACAAACATCGCTCGCGAAGCAAGTAGCGCCATAAGTTAGTCGCGATTCGGACATACTCTGATATTGTTGCATAATGCCGAACTGTTGTGTGGTTACGTGCAATAACAGAATGGAGTCAACGCCGGAGTTCACATCACATTATTCTGTCACATCAGTGTGAAGGATAAGAATCTTTATTCCTATTCTTCACTTTTACTCTCTTGTCACACTAGTGTGAACGTTGGGAAAAGATTATTCCTAACATTCCACCTTTTGCTTCCATACTATAAAAGAATATGACTAACGGACACATTGCTAATTTTAAGTCTATGTCTTTACAGAAAACCTATATCAGTCAGGAGTCACTTACCATATGAAAGTAATTCAAATGCATTGGTATTTTGCTTATAAATAAAAAAAACTAAACATTTTAACGAACAAATTCAGTTCCGCATTAAGCTACGCGTCCACAGGTGCGCATCGCACGCAGCTGACGCATCGGACGGATCGCATCAGACGGATTAATTTTACAGACTGCGTCCACTGTTCGGCAGTGAGCGGATTGCCGACGCGAGTATCAGCAATCCACACACACACACACCTGCACGCACCGTAAATAACATGTTCGTCAAAGAGTTTTGCACTTTTGCAGGCAACTTATAACGTGACAATGGCGCCCACACTTAATGGTCTTTGTTCTGTTCTATAAACCAGGCACGCTTTTTGTTCATCTTTAATTTTCTGCTGTTTCTCTGGTTGTGGTATCGTGCATGTTATATATTATATGCTCTTTTGTCGATCACAAAATTAAAAGAGAAAACCTATTATTAATCCTTCTGACCCCGGAAAACCAGACACAATAGAAAATCTATTGTTAAGCGGCACGCGAGTGCCGGTTCGGATTTGAGTGGTTAAAAAAAAAAGTTCTCTTTTATTTTTTTGATCCCGTTCTAGATCAAGAGCTGATTATTGTGACAGAACGGTGTAGTGCTTTTGGCTTATTGTATAGTAGTCTTTAGTGCTGTGTATACAATTGTGCTCTCTTAGCAATCATTATTGTTATTGAATTTGTGCTCAACGATTAAGATCTTTTCTTTTCTTCCTTACTTCTTAAATAATGCTTAGTCTTCTCTGGCACAGAGTAGCCGAGTTCTTCACAATTAAGCAGCGATTCTCTAGAGTTACTCCACGCTCAATTTCATCACCTGAAACCAAAAATTCTATAAAGATCACCATGTCGGAGTTGGCAGGACAACCCATTTATAACATTGAAGAGATGGGACTGAGTAGACAAGATCTTGACAGTATTCAAGACGAACTGACCTCCCAGCCTCCCATATCCAGAGGACCACCCACATTACAACTTCCAGAAGACTTCAGCGGGATAATCCAACTCCTAGGAGAGCTTAAGAATTTCTGGAAACACCTGGAGGATCCTCTTGACGAGCGGATTCTTACCACCTTGGATAAGCTAACAATTCTTACCAACGACACCAGGAAAGATCTCTTAAATAGATATAAACACCTAATAAATATATCAAAGGATGATGCTCCCCAGTTCATAGATGAGCTCATCAACAATGCTACAGATGGGGTTGTTGTGCTCAATAAATCAATCAAAATGGGAATTGTGGCATATTCAGCTGCAATTACCCGCAACGCTCGAGTTGCATTGACTGAGATCAGTGTTGTAGCAAGTGACCTGACTGTTATGCTACAGTCCGCTCAGAAACAACATAATCATTTTGAAAAGGCATTGGAGCATATATCACAATCGTGGAATACAACCGCTACTGCCATGACACAATACATGCAAATGACTGACAAGAAAACTTTAAGAGCTAACCCGGCTAGAAGGAAAATCCAAAATTTCCCGAGGATCTCCATCCATTGACTCATTACATACCGCAGATGCCATCGTGGGATCATCCCTTAAAATTGTTGCCGGGACCACATCTAAGAGTGTAGGGGAGGGAGGGGGAATAGCGCTCACTGGGTAATGGCGCTCACCTCTACAACTCTGTCAAAATGGAACGTAACAACAAACCACGCCGCGTGAAGCGCGAGGGGATGGGACCTCTAACAGACAGCGATGCAAACGGGCAATCAGCTCGCGTCATGTGACCGTGAAGTGCGTTTCTTCGTTTGCGGCCGCGCTGATCTAATTTTTGGTTACGTGTTTTTGCCGGTAAGTCCAATACCTTAATGTTTATTTTATTATTAATTTTACTTTTCTGATAGTAAAACTATTATATTTTGTGATAATGCAATAAATACTCAACAACTGTGTATGACTTTTTTTAAATCTCAAATTAATTACAAAAAGACCGCCTGGGGTTATACCGCTCATCTGAGCGCCATCCTCTTGCTTGGTGACTTATTTTCTTTTTGTTGTAGATATGCCAAGAAATCTTCAAAGGATCTCCGCTAAAGCGGCTTGGAGTGAAGAATTTGGAAAAAATAACGAGTTGGTGGTATTGCTGCACCATCTTATTGTTAAATTGAAAAAGGATAATCTTACATACAAATGGCGATAATTTATACTTATTTGTAGGTTGATCTCAATAATATTTTTATGATTAAAATGTATATTATTTGTAAAAACATGTTTGAGCGGCATTACCCAACGACAGGGGCAATGCCGCTCAAACGTGTTTTTTTATAAATGTTTTCCTACTACTAGTAGGTCATAGATATATGCTTTTGTTGTTGAAATGTTGATAACTCTATAATTAAAGACTTTGTTATTTTTTTTAATTTTGATTTATAATAAATAATTAAAAAAATATACCATGTTTTCCTTAAGTGAACGCCATTCCCCCGCCTTACCCTACATGGAATTTTGAAGTGTGATAAAAATGAAGGCAAAAACAGCAGCTCAAGTGTTTAGTCTCAGTGTTGTTGCGACTGAACACTTGCGCGCAAGAGTAGATTTACCTTCAAAATGTCGCGACCTCATTCCCTTAGTATTGTTATAAGATAAATTATTTGATTCACTGAATAGTAGCACATTTCTCATTCCCAACGGAAAATTGTACAAAGGGTGTGTAAGACGCAATTCGCCTCACCGTTTGTTATGGGAAAACTCGTTAAATATATTTAAAACCTTAATAACAAAAAAAAAAATTAAGTAGGAGACAATAAAATAAGATTTGTGGAGTCCACTGTGCCATCCACAGAAAATTTTATTAAAACCATAGAAGGAGTGCAACGTAGACCCTAAATGAGAAAGATATTGACTCCTTATTAACTCGAAATCTGAACCAGGACCCAGTCGAAAGACTAGGAGATCTGGTCATCATCAAGGAGCCAAACTTGCCTCCCCAGCGATGGCGACTGGGACGAATCAGTCGTCTCCACAAGGGCGCCGGCGATGTGTGCCGAGTATTAGACATCTACAGCGAGGGGTACGGTACTACGTGGTTCGGCTACCCATTGCAGACGTTAAAAGCTAGAACTTTCAAGGGCCGGAGCATGTACGAGCGACAGTCTTCGCGCGTAAGGCGAGCGCGGCCGCAGGGCGCGGGGGGCAGTTAAGCCGCCGAGGCCGCGCCGCGGTTGTGTAGTTGGCAAGCTTGTTTGTCTATGTCCGGAAAAAAGACAGTCAGCCAGCGCAACCCCCGCCATAATTTGTCATTATTGTCTTCGATTTCGATTGTTCGTTCCGTCCGTGTTTATTATAACCTAACTTTTAACAGCAGATGTTGATTGTTTTCTTTTTGAAGCATTTGATTTTTTTAAGTGATTGACAATGGGGCTTTCGAAGTCTAGTGTGTGGCAATATTTAAAAAAAAAAGCAAATTGCAAAAAATGCTTTAAAACCGTGCGTTATTGTGGCAATACTTCTAATTTGCATAAGCATTCAAAAAGCCACCCCGATTATATTGTACCTGTTAATGATAACGACAAGATATTATAAGATAACAATTTGACAAGATAAGAATATTCCACTAGGCTCAAAAAGAATTTAAATCGGTAACACCTTTACAAAATTCAATTACAAACCGGAAAACTGATGTGGATAAACAAAAAACTTGGCTTAATTACATACGCCAAACCAGCTGACTTCACCCAAATTATTTCATCATTCGACGCCATAGCGATGACCCCAAGTCATGCGCTTACACGCGCCACCCAGTCAGTAGTTTTCGCCCGACGTGACGTCAAGCAGCCAGCACCGTTTCCCCGAGGCAAAGGCCGAGCTGCCTAAACTTCGCCCACTTGTCTTTGTTATTGGCTAAAAATATTGATACCGACTTGTACAAATATGGTTTATCATTGCTACATATTTAAGTCTGGGTGAAATGACGATGCCCAAACTTTGGAATAGTCGTCTCACCCACAATCGGCCAAAGTATTGGGTGAAATGACCACTAATAATATAAAAAGGTGGAAACTCACCCACTGGGTGAGTTTGTAGTGGGTGAGTAGCCACCTAAGCCCATATATGGATACGTTTTATGGAATGCATTCTTCACATAGCCTATAGACTGGATTTCAAAACATGGGCAGCAAAAAGTGAAAACAAAGTTTTGATGGAAAATAGAAAAAAAAAAAACATTTAATTCAGGAAGCTTTTAAAAATCAAACTGGCCTTTTAATAGATGTTATAAAGGACATGGAACTACTAACGACGGGTATACCGCTCGAAGATTTTTCTCAAATACAGAGATTGCTGCTGCAATTACTGGTGTCGATGACGGTTTCAATCATTTTAGAAACAATATCTTCAGGTCATAAAATTGACACAGTGAAGTTTAAAGAATATACGGAAGCCACCATAAAATTATACGTAGATTTATATGAGTGGTATCACATAATCCAGTGTGCATAAAGTTATTGTTCATGGAGCAGCTATCATTAAAAACTTGGCATTAATTGCGATTAAAAAGTTATCGGAAGAAGCGGCTGAATTTTTCCGGCGGCTGAACCATTCAAGAAAATTCTGCAGAAGAGCTAATAATGAGGATATTTTCTATTCCTTATCCTTTCATTTATCTAAGAAAAAGCGATATACACAAAAACAAAGTATATTGGTTAGACACTTCTGAAATACAATTAAAGAAAAATTAGCCCACAATGCTTTACATGAAATCAAAAATTGCAGATGAAGCCAAAACTGTCGACATGGGCAAAGGAGGAAAAGGGTATAAAAAAAATATTACTGGGTGACCATGCACTGCACTTTCAATGCTGGGCGCACAAAGTGAATCTTGTGGGTGACATTTTTATAAAAGAATTTAAGGAACTGAACTCTATTGTGGCTAAGACAAAGTCTGCCTTTTTGCATTCTAGAAAAGTGAAAAGTTCCTATTTAAACTTTCTACGACAGCATGCTCCACAATTAACTCCAAAAGTTTACCCTACGCCTGTTGTAACCAGGTGGAATTCTTGGTTTAAATCTGTGATTATTTGAATGAATATAAATGCATCAAATTATCGATTTTCTTAATGCATACGAAGATGACAATTCTAGAACTATTTACCTCAAAGAATGATTTGAAATGACATTCTGACCACTAAAATTCAAGTTCAACGTAAATTCGTATCAGAATTTTGTCCGAAAATTATGAAACTGACAATTTAGAAGGTTCAAACTATTCGTTTACACACATTTGGTGGAGTAAAAGATTTGAAGTCATCTCTTCAGCGTCAATGTGAAGGCTCTTTTGGCGGAAAAAACAATGAATATTTTATCAACCGAAAATTCTATCGAACACAGCATGATGTTGAAGACGGCAGCTCAAAAGCTCAGCTTTATTGGATTTCTTTTGTTGTCAGGCAGAGTTATTAATTGTGCGAACGAAGTGTAGTAAGTTTGCAAAATGTCGAACAATTATTCAGCTCACGAGTATCTGAACATGATTTTCTGTTACGGAAGAACTGAGGGAAATCTTGCCAAGGCCCTGCGCCAATACGGCATAAGGCACCCTGATTCCCACCAGCCTCGAAATCCTCGCGTGATTCTACAAGCTGTGTATCACGTCAGGGAAAATCAGCCGATCGTGTCTGTCTTGCCGGGTGGTGGCAGGCCAGTTCGTGCGGTAGCTGAGGAAGCCACTACTGGCAGTGATGCGGGAGAACCCCCGATTGGGAGTGCGGACGGCGGCTCGCGTGCTCCGTCGGCGACGGGGCCATCATACTCGTCATGTCGTGTCTCATATGACAGTATGGAAGGTGCTGAAAAGAGATCGACAGCGGCCGTACATGATACGCCAGGTCCAGGCTCTTGTTCCAGAATCCAGGCGACGCTGCGCGACGGGTTAGTTATTGCCGTTGGCTTCTCCAGTAGGAGACTGCATACCCGGGCTTCAACTCGCGAATCATTTTCACAGATGAAAGCACGTTCACCGACAATGGCATGTGGAATTGAAGGAACCCGCATTGGTGGAGCTCGGAGAATCCTCACATTACTCAGGAGACGGGTTTCCAGACGCGCTGGAAGTGGAATGTGTGGGCAGGCGTGGTTGCCAATCAGATTCTGGCCCCGTATTTCCTACCCCCTAGAATGACCGGTCAAGCTTATTTGGAATTTCTAAATGAGCACATAGCCGCGGGCGTCAAGTGATCTAGACAGAGACGACGTGCCCCTGGCTCATCTTTTGTGGTACCAGCATGACCGAGCCCCGCCTCACACCACTATCCAGGTACGACAGCGACTGAATAGCATGTTCGGCCGCCGATGGATTGGTCGCCATGGTCCCCAGGCTTGGCCGGCACGATCACCAGACCTAACGCCCCTTGACTTTTTTTTTATGGGGTTATGTCAAAGACCGCGTCTACGACCGCCCTTGCACAGACGCCAGCACAATGAGGCAAAAGATCGTTGACGTGTTCGATGAGCTGAAGCATCGACGTGCGCGCGAGGGTATGCTGGAGCTTGTGCATCGTAACACCTTGCTGCGAGCTCGAACTTGTCTGCACGAAGAAGGGCGACAATTCGAACCGTATCTGCTTCATGTCAAGAGACTACTACCCGATGAAGACGATATGATGAAATAGTTCATGTTACCTTATTTATCACCCTAAAACTCTCAATCGGCGCTTCATAACGCTTAAAGATTGTAGTGAAAAAGAAGTAATCTGTAAATACACCAGTAATACAATTTTCAAGAAGAGAAAAAAAAGTGCTACCCAGACAAAAAAGATATAAAAATTACTGAAATTTCAGTTAAAATTAACTAACATGGTTTGTTAGATTTAACTGCGAAGAGGCTTATTCAGTCATTGGATAAAAGTTTTGGCGAAGAGAAACTTTTGCTTATTAGCAAATGGGGTTTTGATGGGGCCTCAGATCAAAGCGTCTATCACAAAAAGTCAAATACGGCAGCTTCAAATCAAGAGTTACAAAGTGTTTTTATGGCTCGCTCAATTGCACAAGAATGGCTTGCTCAATTGCACAAGACGAGTCTTGTGCAATTGAAGCTCACAACGGAGAATGGACACATTGTTTGGCAAAATCAACGACCCTCATCTACTACTTTCTGCCGTCCAACTATATGGAAGTTTATGAAAGAAACGGAGTTCAATGTTAAAAACGAAATAATATTTTTTTATCAACGTCGAGTTCCGCATCTGCTCCATCACCACCACCACCAAGTTCACCAGTAGCACCACCATCATCAGCGTCATCATATTCAGTCCCTTCGCCAGCAATGTAAGCTTTTAATTAAGCTACTTATAGAATTCCTCAGTTTCCTGTAAAGATACGGTTACTACAGACCTGTTTTTGTTACAGGTTTGGTTGAATGCCATTCAGAACCCTGCTCTCTTCCCGCCTCTCCAGCTTTACTATCATCCCTGCCTTTGACTTCCTCTGCACCTTTACCTTCCTCTTCACCCCCACCTCTACCTTCTACTTCATTTGCCCCTTCACTTCCAACTTATCGTCGTCCCCAACCAGTGTTGCCAACTCTATGACTTTTTACGTAGATCTACGTATTTTAGGCCTTCCTTGCAAACCTACGAACTTAAGTCCCAGAATCTACGTATTTTCTATCAAAATTGTTCAAATTTGCAAATTAGACTGAATGGGCATAATTTCCTTTACTTTCGCGAAAAAAAGTTAATAAACGTTCCGTTTCATACTAACGCACACCACTCGCCTCGCCACTCAACACGTCGCGCCATTCATTTTAAAAACAGAGTGTCCATTCTATGAAACTGTGGTTTGTGTGACCTAAAAGAAATATTTCGAACTAAGATTTCGAAGGTGTTGTTGTATTTCGATATTTTTCAAATTCCTCCTCAATTTAATGGGCGATTTTCTGACAGGCCATTTTAAAAAAAAAAGGTTCCAAAAGCTTTACTAGATGGCGTTGAACGAAGTATGTTTTTCTTGCTATTTCGCTATGATTTCTTTATTAAGTTACCTCTGGTATTGTATCTATAATGACCTTTAATGCAGTAGTAATAAGGTTGCTGTTACAAGTGAAAAAACATAACGACCTGCATGCCCATATATTATATTATGTCATGTGTCATAGTGTTCGCTGACGTTTTGTTGTGATTGTTATTTTGTTCATTGTTTTTGATAAGATTTTAAGTTTATAATTCGTTTTTGTTTCTCATCCATCAGTAGAAAAGTTACTTTTAGTCTTATATAAAAAAAAACCAAATTGCCATTTGCTCAACAAGTTACTTTTTCCAGTTACAAAAATAGAAATACAGTAAAGTTCATCATTGGGATAACTCCCAGTGGCTTAATTAATTACGTATCTCCGTGTTATGGTGGGTCTGCCACCGATAGACAAATTATAGAAAGAATTACAACATTCAATCGGTTCGACTACATTGACGAGATTATGGTCGACAAGGGTTTGAATGTACAAGACATTTTTTTGCCATACGGCGTAAAAGTTAATATGCCATCTTTTTTTTAAAAAGGAACCCAAATTGGTCCAGATACACTTGCAACAAACTGTAAAGTGGCTAGTAAACGTTTTCATGTTGAAAGAACTATTGGTTTATTAAAATCCTATAAAATACTATCTCAGCCCTTAAATCAGACAGAAACTATATTGTCCATAAACAAAACGTTCCGTTTTATGAAACAAAATTCACTTCGAAGTCATTCGTTCCGTTCCTTGCATAGAAAAATTTTACTCACGTTCCTTGTGGCTGCTTAAAGACTTTTTACATAGATGGGGTGGCGCCATCTATTGAGCAAATGTAGAACTAAAAAAACGAGATGTAAGAAAATCGCCTATTGGATTCAATTATGGATATAAGCACTGACAGTGAGGAAGAGCAGAATGTTACTCCTACTAAAAAAAGAAAGCTTTATTATGAACAAAAATACTCACACTTGTGGGAAAAAGACGAAAATTATTCAGGTTGGATTAAAAAAAAGCAATAAAGGAGATCACTTCTACCTACCCTACTCTCTTCAGTTCACTCAGAAAAAAAGTACGTAGAACTACGTATTTTCTATATGAAAATTTTACCATTTCTACGTAATTTTCTAATCTGACCTACGCCTTTTTCAAAATCCCAGTTGGCAACACTGTCCCCAACCCCTGCGAGATCAGGATATATCCTTCCTCCTTAATTATGGTAATTGCTTGCTGATTTTATTTTAGACTAAGGTCTAAACTTGGCCATGGCCTATGGGCCATGGCCAAGTTTCTGATGCCTCATCATCCTAGCGTATTCCCGATTGCCTCCAGTATGGAGCTCAGGGTCCGTTTCGACTATGGTCCTAGATTTGACAAGCCTGATTATTACAATGGAGCGATTGCCATCTGACCTCCGTAACCCTTACAAGGGACACCAGACCTACTTGGAACATAGTCGGGACCAACGGCTTAACGTGCCTTCCGAAGCACGGAATCATCATTCTTTTTCAGATATTCACGTGATTCAAGCCTGCAATGTCCTAACCAAACTGGAAACAATCACACAAAGTGAAGCTCCCTTGTGGGATTCGAACCCACGACCTCCGGGTTTCAGAGCCCAACGCTCTTACCGCTGTACCACGGAGGCAGTTAAGGTTCTGATGCCTACCAAATTCAAAAGCAATATTTCTTACAGGAAGTGACAACGACTCGGCCAACAGCGATGACGACGAAGGGGCCATTGCTGTTCCAATCCCAAGGGGTTTCCGGAGCTACATGGAGACCCCATTGGACAGCGACACCGCCGATGCCGAACTGGAGTCCGTCGATGTTCCCCTGTCGTCGACGGAGCAACCTTGGGGGCCCAATTTTTTCCATTGGGGGGACTTCCCAAACCTTGACTTGACTGTGTAGGAACCCTAAGGACTGATAGGAAGTTTGTGCCTCAGGCCTTAAATAGCCTTACAAAACGGAACATGTGCCCGGGGCAGATCTCTGGTCTAACTTCTGGGGATGTCGATGTCATGGTATGGAGGGACACAAATAGAGTGGCTATGATCTCTACATACCATGGCAACGCTCAACAGACTGTCGGAGAGTCCACCAAACCCATCCTGATATTGGATTACAATATCATGATGGGTGGGGTGGACAAAAAGGATCAGCTCCTGGCCATGTATCCAGTTGAGCGCAAACGTACAAAGACTACAAAGGTGTGGTATAAGAAACTTTTCAGGAGACTTCTTAATATTTCTGTTCTAAATTCTTATGTCATCTGTCACCACAATTCTTCTATCAGCCACCGTAACTTTCGTAAAACTCTCATTAAATCTCTTCTTTCCAACCATTCTTCTTCTCCTTCGATTCCGCCTGCAAGTCCTGCAACCACACAGAAAGCAGATGTGACCCACCGCCTGGCTGAGTTCCCTATGGGAAAGCACCAACGCAATCGGCTGGCGTGTGCGGTCTGCAAAAAGAAGGTGCATACTTTCTATGTGGGTTGCGGCAACACTTCGTGTCTGGACCCCTGTTTTCTTATTGTTCATTCTTAATTTATATTTCTTCTTAAGTATTTATTTATATCTTCATATGTATTAATGTATTTATATATTTCTTCATTGTGTATCTTTTTTTTGTACCACACTTTTGTACGACAGTAAGCAAATTTCCTAAAAAATCTCATTTTCATGGTTTCAATACTAGAAATAGGCTAGCCGTTCCTAAAACAAGACTTCATAAGATTGGTAATTCGTTTGTTGGATTAAGTGTTCTAACTGGATCTACTGAAAAGATAATTAGTCGCACGCAAGTACTTACTGAATCACAAGGAAAGGATTTATGAAAAAGGTTGATTAGACTTGCACAGGTTGGTCTACCGTTGACCCCCCAAATTGTGCGTAAGCAAGCCTATGAACTGCTATGAATTTTGCAAGTCCAATATAATATACCCAATTCTTTCAATGACCATAAAAATAAAGCTGGAAAAAATGGCTTAAATATGTATTTTATCAAGCGCAATCCAGAAATATCGCTTCGTAGTGCTCAACTAATGAATCCGTCAAGAGAACAGAAACTTAATAAGCATTGCAAAAACATTTTGAGGCCATCCAGACTATTTATGATGACTTGAATATTTCTAGTCATCCGGAGCGTTACATAATATGGACGTTAAGGGGTGCAGGGGTCTGTATTTTGTAGTTTTTTTGTGTCCTTTCTTTCAAGAAGTCGCTGCAGGCACTGGACAGGAGACGCTAAAAGATTTTCGTAACAACCAAAACATTTTGGTGGAGCCATTCTGATTTTCGTCAGACTCTTCCAGTTATTCCTCGATCAACTGTTGCTGACGAACTAAATGCGTGCCTAAAATTATCTAATTTGTGGCGGCACGCAAAGACACTTCTACACAGTTGCTCAATATTGGAAAGTCGAGTCCCACACACGGCCGCAGACGTAGCTAGGCTGCGGTTATGGTGCATAAACGAATTCTCTTCCGAAAAAATAGGCTACTTCCACATAATTTTCAATTTAAAGTAGGATCAGTTGTCATTCGGCTGCGTAACATAAATCAACCTCGACTTTGCAATGGGACGAGACTGGCTGTGTAGAAGCTAATGAACAAGGTCCGAAGCCCAGATCATCAAGTGAAACGTTAAACAAATCTTCCACCAGTTTTGACAGTCCAGAAGATCTCATCTCATCAAGTGTACTCATCTAAAGAATTAAAGCTGATAAGCAAATGGGGTTTTGATGGAGCTTCTTCTCAAAGCACCTACAAGCAAAGAAGTGAAGGTGTTGACTTCGATGACTCATCTGTTTTTATGTCAAACTTGGTTCCAATAAAACTGGTTTCTAATCTTTGCACCATATGGGAAAACTCGAAACCTTCCAAAATTTTCTGCAGACCTATCAAGTTTCAGTTTTGTAAGGCGACTGTCGAATATGTTAAGCAAGAAGAAGCTGCATTAAAAGAAGAGATAGCTACCATCACTTCGACGAAATGGGCCGGGCTGGAAATAAATCACGCCCTCCACATGACAATGATTGACGGAAAAGTGGCTACCATCACTACCGATACTCCTTCTGCATCAACCTGCAACATTTGCTTTGCAAAGCGGACTGAGATGAATCAACTACCAGAAGCCTTTACAAGACCAGTTAGCGAAGATGTTTATAAGGGTTTTCTTCTCATCACATGTGAATCCGTTAAATGGAATGTATTCTGCACATATCATACAATTTGGACTTAAGATGTGGAGTGAACGAACTGGACTTTAGCCATGCCATACCGTTGAGAGGTGCGAACTTACTTTTTGTGTTGGTGAATATTGTAAGCGAAATTTATAAAAATAGACAAATCACCATCAAAATTGGAACCCAAGGACATTGTTGCACAAAGCGTCGTGGGGAGCAACAGCGCAGAGGCTGCCCAGCACACCTGGATTAATAATATCTTCTTCTCAACGTTGCTGGCATGCCTATACAGGTGGTTTAGGCGCATTTGGTCCAATTCGCAGTTGGCCAAACGTTAAAAAAAATGACCAATTCGCACTTGGTCCAATTCGCGGTTGGGCCAATTCGCAGTTGGTCCAATTCGCAGTTGGGCCAATTCGCAGTTGGGCCAAAATAGGTAATGTTTTCTAGTATGCAAGGTGTTTCTGAAAATCGACTCGGATGGATATAGGTTAGAAGGCTAAGGCGGGAGCGAAGCGAAGCGGAGCTCCCGCCTTAGCCTTCGTGGTTATTTTTTTTTTAAACCCTGAAAACTTTTTATAATAATATTCTATGTTGTCTTAAATTAGTCAAGCCTAGGCAAAACTAGTTTGTCCTGAAATCGGGTTTGGCCGTTAACACAAACATTACAATATGTGCTCAGATTATTTGTAATATGATGATGAATATATATAGTACATTATATACAAAAAAAATGTTATTTTGTTTAATTTTGGAAATACACTTTTTATTGGACCAACCGCGAATTGGCCCAATCGCGAATTGGACCAACCGAGAATTGGACTAACTGCGAATTGGACCAACCGCGAATAACATGAATTGGCCCAACCGCGAATTGGACCAAATGCGCCTAAAGGATACAGGTGCACAGGAACTCTAAAAGGACCAAGAGAGAATATGCCTTCTGCAAAGAGGACCATTACAGTGATCAATGCAAAAAGGTTGTCAATATTGAATAAAGAAAGGAAAAATTAAAATTATCTGAGTCACCATAAACACCTACGTTTTTACGTAAATAAAGATTATGAGACATTAAGCATCCATAGTATAAGTTACTCTTAGTTTGGGGTTTGATGGCACTCTTCTTTTCAACGTTGCTGGCAATATTAATTGCGGAAGTAGGCTACTTAGCTTACCGGCAGTACAAGAAATGCCATAAGAAATTGATTCAAAAGGAGATGCGTGCTGACGTATTCCGAAGAGTACACTTGAGATGCTTAGATGGCATTAGTGACAGCGACGCCATTCAAGAACTGTCACTCCTTTTTATTGGAACTGCTTCCACGTGGTGGCTCTTCACTAGGACGAACATCGTGGCAGACGCGCGGACGATACAATACC
The DNA here is from genome assembly GCA_949319885.1 of Mecyna flavalis. Lineage (NCBI taxonomy): Eukaryota > Metazoa > Arthropoda > Insecta > Lepidoptera > Crambidae > Mecyna > Mecyna flavalis. Next base: position 5,543,506 of record OX439421.1, on the reverse strand, counting down.
AAGTAATTTTTTGATAATTATGACGGAAAACAGACCGAAACTGGTGAGGGGCCGATCAGCAAGGTGTTGGCAAAACCAACATTAATCAAAATGTATCGCCGTCTCTCTCTCTTGTTCCTCCACTGTAACACCACGCATGTATGCTCCGATAATTAATTTTAAAAAAAAGTGTTTTTATACAGTTTCATATTTATTTATTTGCAACTCGTCAATATCAGCCCCGCCATCATTCAGTCCACCGAAACACAATTACCTTCACAAGGCAGTGGGCGGGCTAGTGCGACCAGCGCCTCCGACGCATCCCCCGAAGGAAATCCCTAAGCGGGAACTGCCACCGCTTCTACTGCCGGCGGGAACACTGCCAGTGGCGACGAAAGTGTGCCCGAAGGCGCCTAATTTTTTAACTTTTAATAAATATTGATGTCATAACTCGAGTAAAGTATTTTTTGTGATTAGATGGAAACCAGTCCGGAACTGGTGAGGAGCTCATCAGGGCAGTGGGCGGGCTGGTGCGACCAGCGCCTCCGACCGACGCATTCTACTGCCGGCGGGAACACTGCCGGAGGCGACGGCAGTGTGCCCGAAGGAGCCTAATTTTTTAATTAAATATTGGTGGCGTACTTTAAGTGTTATTATTATTCCTTCCTACATTTTTCAAGTACATAGCAAGTAAATATATTTTACACAAGGCAATGTTAATATGTTGATTATTACGCGTGTCACCATCAAACCAGCGCATTTTATTTTCCCTTTTTCCCTTTAATTCCGTTCATTTTGGTCCTTCTCCCGTGAAATTATTTAAAAAAAGATGGTAGTGGCACGCTCGCCTAAAAAAAGATCACCCGCCGCGAGTGCAAGTTCGGCAAGTTATGGCGAAAACAGTACGACGGAAGCTTGACCATGAAGTATTGACTTCTGTTTTGGCGTCGATGTGGAAAACCAATCAAATAAATGACTGAAATGAAGAAATTAAAGAAGAAAGTGGACAACTCCAGGCCTGCACTTATGTGTGCGGGCTTATGATTAAAAATTATAAAAATCCATGTGAAAGGGACCACGGGGAATAAAAGTGTAAAACATGCAATAAAAGTTTTACCACTGAGATACGCACTGCAATTCATGGATTTGTCCAGTTTTAAGAGTACAATGATCAAAAAGAATCTTTGAACTACGCCAACAAAAGATTTTTTGACTGTGTAGAGTTTTGCGCCAAGAACATTAATAACTATTTGAGTGTGAATACCCACAAAAAAATTGAGAGAAAAAATATGTAAGACCCTACAAGATACAGCAAATTTAGATTTTTTTAATGACTGTTACGATCACAAAGAACAAAATGTAAATTATATTTTGAAAAGTGTCTTTCTTATAATTGACAAAAGATTTTGTACCAAAATAAATAGAACGTTTGTACAAGAGACATTAGCACAAGTCTGATTGAAGAAATAAAAAACAGGCTTCCCGAGAATCTGACATTGATGAACAAGCACATAATCACAACAAAAAAAATCTAAAAAGTACAGAATTTATGGCAAAAGTTAATGATGATTTATCTACTGAACTTAAGATTTTGAAGTGTCGGAAGAAATGCTAATTGACCAAATGAAATAACATTATTTTAAGGAGTTTTTAACCTGATTTGTTACTATGTTACTTTGTAAGTTGGAATGTAGATTATGATTGATAATACTCTTGTAATTCGTACAAATTAAAATTACTTTAGACCCTTTAAAGAACAGCCACCGAAACGTTGTAATGGATTACTCCCGACTGCCCCCACCAAAAGTTTTCCCCTATTGAGTGACTTGCTCAATGATATGGATTGACAGCACTCGGCACTTTGAGGAAGAATGAAGCTGAAATCCGTTTTTACGGCAACTAAGGGCTCCCACACAAACCTGCGAACTCGCATCGCATCGCATCGCAAATATCTGCGAACTCGCACGAATGCACTGCAAGAACGTCCGATCCCATTCGCATCGCGCATTACTGCGATATTACGTCATACTTGGTGACGCCCACTATTACACTTGAAGGAGACTCCCGCTCTTTCTAGTGATACAATACGGGAGTAAGCATTGCAGTACCGTCACAAAATAACCTAAGTCCTTAATTAGCTTGTCAGCTCTGAGTCTGAGACAGCGAGAAAGACGCGCGGCGCCTGCGCCGCCTTCTTTGTTTATAGAATGACGAAATATGATGAAGATTTTTTAATATCTTTAATTGAGGAGGGCCGAGAAATTCACGTTCCCTTCAGTGCGGTTTTCGTCAGCGAAGCGCAACTTTTTATTAGATTTAGGATTTTTCTACACGAAACCGAGCATTTAGAAAGGGTGAGATAATTTAATTGAAGGTACCTAAACAATATTTGGACTTAGGTACTGTTGGCTGATTTCTACGATGGGAAAAATCGAATTCTCATATTTGCCACGACAAGAAGTAAAGAAGAACTTGCCAGAATCCGCAATCTGTTTTGTGATGAGACTTTTAAATCGGCACCGAAATCTTATTTTGCAGAACTATAGTATGCATGGTGATATCGATGGTATAGTTAAGCCGTTAGCATATGCTATGCTCATGAACAAAAAAATGTCTACATATAAAATATTATTTCAATTATTAAAATCTTCAATACCTTGGATTTCTGTGGATTTTTTTACAAATGATTTTGAAGAAACCGCAGTAAGAGGAATACTGTCTGTATTTCCCAACGTTAATGTAAAAGGATGTTACTTTTTAAAAAGAAAGGGAAGTAGCTGGGCCTCGACAAGAACAGCATTTACAGAAAGCATATACGAGTAATATTCTCGTTGAATTGAATGTTATATTATAGGAGCCAAGAGACGAAAAAAACTCTCTGTGGATCCTATGGGAGCGAAATATAGTACATAATATTCTCGTTTAATGTTATATGGTAAGATCCAAGAGGCGAAAAAAAAAAAATTTTGGATCCCATGGGAGCGAAGCATGGCAAAAAAGGTCGCACACACTAAAAAACCTCAGTCTCGGTGTTACGGTGCTTGACATCGGGGCGCCCGGAAACGGGTGGTCGGCTGAGTGAGTCGACAAGCTAGCGACCAACCCGGGGGTACCTCCCGCCCCCCAGGCGTATTAGGGTTACCCCGGCACGTGGCTCTGCCGGGGTGGACCTTCCTTCCACACTACTCGTGGGATTTGCTATGGAATTTTCAAATCAAAATAAAACTTTGACGGAGATGGGATAGATCGCGATGTTGGGTCCTTCGGGACGGAGTGTTCGGCCCACAGTGGGGCAGCATCTCTTGATGCATCGGAGTTCAGCTCCAGTTTGGAAGCTGTCTGCGACCGGCGTCGGTTGTGCGCATTGACGACAAGTTGGCTTTAGTGAGCGACGTTGGACAGGTTGTTTCGGCGGTGGCAATGATGCAGTCATTTTCCTTTCTTTGTTTCTTGGGCCTTTGGAAACCAGTGCTACATGAAGTGAATGAAGCACAAAAATATTTACAAACAAAGGGACTTGACATAAGAATGTGCGCTCAGAAAGTAAATGCTTTGAAAATGCTATTAACAGAGAAACGAGACCTTAAAAGCTGAAATTTCAGAAAAATTGTTCACCTTGTTGGAAGAGGATAACGTATATATCATTGCCACTTATCTAGATACTCGCTATAAGCACAAAATTTTCACAACAGTAACTGAGGAAAAGATTAAAGTTGATATATTGAAGATTTATAGAGACACCGAAGATATCTTGGATTCTCGAACAATGTCTTGAAGTACCGAAAGAGCGAAGAGCATGAAGATGACCACCAGCCAGTGTTCCAAGTAAACAATTATTTAGTAGCGCAGGATTAATATATGAGCCCTTGCGTAATAGACTAGAACCTGAAAAGGCGGCCATCCCACTGTTTATTTAGTAAATATAATGCTCCTTTATTTAAATTTAACTTTTAAAATAATAAATCTATGTTCTATGTATCTTCCATCTATATTTTACAGATGTTGGGAATCGGCAGATGAACGATATTACATATCTCATAAAAATCGATGTGTACGATTTGAAAAAGTTGGAGAAAGTGGATCCAGCGGACCACCGGAGGCATGCCGAAACTCGTATAAAATATACCACGAGACCGATTAATGATGTGACTCACAAAAAAACTCGACAAATTATCTATGAAATCACTAAGGGAATATCCAATTCCCCGGATTTCCTTAAGTACTCGATTAAACACAGAGTAATTAACTAAGTACTAGTTCCTTTGATTTCATTATTAAAGTAAAGTAAACAACTTGTGCGCACGACACAGCACCTGCGTGACGGCAACTTCACGACGACGTCGGCGACTTCAGCCTCGGGATAAGCACTGCTGAAGTGCCGTACCACCCACGCGGAGACACAGGATTTTCACGGTTTTTTTTATTATTATTATTAGATAAAAAATAATCTACTCATTAAAAAAGTACAACTGTTAAAGTAGAGTATAAATGTTGGTCTATTCAACAGTTCGACATTAGTGTGTGGTTATCAATACTTCAAATTGTAAACGTCTTTCCATTATTATTAAAAATGAGTGATTCGAAATGTGTCTGCGCATATTTCTCATCTTTAGAAGATGAGAAAAGTTTAAGTTGTTCGTATTTTGATAAAGATATGTACGAACTTGCTGAAAGAGTGGAAAAAAATACTCAGTCAGCGCTGGTTTTCAGCTACCTCCACTTCTCTAAGTTTTGTAGGTATTTTTTTTATTTGGGAAAATTTTTAAGTGTACATCGAAAAAATACTAAAATGTACATCAAAATAACTGATTGCACAACAAAGGTTAGGTTAGGTTAGCAATTCAGTATTTTTTTAATGCACAATCAGTATTTTTTGATGTGCAGTTCAATTATTTGTTTCACCTACGTATTTCGCTTTTTTGCACTTTTGTTTTGGTGTTTCTTAATCCTCAAAGAGATGAAGAGGTCATAATAGTGTGTTATGGAACTTTTTAATTGATATAGTTAATATGGAATCGGAACCAAAGCGTGGGCGTGGCCGAGCACGAACTAGAGCTTGTTCTAGTGGACGTGCACGTGGTGTCAGTGCTAGCTGTTAACGCACTACATACATATATGTACCTACGTACGAATGCGATGCGCGACCGGTTTGATACCAGCCTGCGGTGCGAAAATGTGCCTAACGACAAAATATATTTTTGACAGATTCAATAAGCAAAAGAGGATAGCTTTCGTCATTTATGCTGACTTCGAATCTTTATTAACACCAATTCCTTTTTGGCTCTAGTGATCCAGGTAAATCATCAACCACTAATGTTCAAAACCATAACGTTTACAGTTTCGGTTATTATATTAAATGTTCCTATGATGACTAACTCTCCAAAATGTTAAACATAGTGGAGAAAAACCGTGTTAATGTGTTTATGGAAAAACTAAAAGAAGATTTAAAAATTATATGTCGGAAAAATATTTTCCAAATTGGGCCTCTCCCTCTAACAAAATGAAAATAAAAAATATATAGTTGTGTTGTGTTGTGAAACAAGAAAACAGAACAGGAAGTCTGCCCTTCATCGTGACTGAACAACATAGGAGATTCACCCCGGGCGTCTAAAGGTCAGTGTCTTATTGTGTTCAATGCAGAGATGACATAAAATAATTATTGTGTATCTACTGTAGAAGAAAGCAACACATGTTATATTTGCAAACAACATTTTGTCGGACAAATTGAGATTGGCAAACTGGATTTTTTTTACAGGATTCAAAATATAGATTTTCAGTCATATTACATAATCTTAGTAACGATGATGCTCATTTTATAGTACATGCATTAAATTTTACCCAAGGTAAAATAATCCCTAAAAATAAAGAAAAATATATTTCTTCACACACAAAAACTGTGAATGTAAATAGTCAGCGAGTAGACTTAAGGTTTATTGACTCTTTTTAATTTTTGTCCAGTAGTTTAGAGTCACTGGCTTCTAATCTCAACAGTCAACAGTTAATAGAACTGAAAAAAAGAAATTTCGAATAAAGAAGATTTTTAATTGTGACAAGAAATGCGTTTATCCTTATGAATATATGAAATCTTTTGATTCTTTAAATTCACCGTCTTCACCTAAAATTGATGAATTTTTCAGTTCTATTACTGGATCACACATTTCGAATGAAGATTAGAATCACGCGGACATTTTGGGAATCGGTATTTCTGCAGTTAAAAATGTACTAAAAGAAAGTGAAGAATTTAAGTCTCCCGAGAAACGTGGACCGAAGCACAATTTTAAAGAAAAATTTGATTATTTTACTTTTGCGGCGATACAACGAAAAGTCCATCAATTTTTTTATGCAAATGACGCACCCACAATTTCAAAGGTAACTTTAGTAACACTTATGAAACGTCAATCCTCAATGTTATAAACTGACTCTCAAATATAATAATTGGTAGGTATTTTTCGTTGTTTGAAATGTCACACACTGAGGAAAGCGTGGACTGTCCAGAATATTACATCCTCACGTTAGGCATTCCTGGAAGGCTTAACCACCGGGTTGAAAGGGCCTTCGGGGAAAGTCAGACGCCTCATCATCAGTCATATAGGCGGGCAAGAAGGTTTCGTAGAAGGCGGGTTATTAATTTTTGAAGCGAAAAAAGGAAAAGAAGATTACCACCAAGAAATGAATGCCGAGTGTTTCGAGAAGTGGTTTAGGGGAGTTTTGCCGAAATTAAAGCTAATTCTGTAGTGGTGATGGATAATGCCCCCTATTACTCTAGAAAATAGAGTCGCTGCCTACAATGTCTGTCTAAACCCCGAATACAAGAGTGGCTAACAAAAAAACAAATATCCCATTCGAGGGAAACATGATAAAAGCCACTCTTATAGAAATCGCACGGCAGCACAAACTAGAACACTGCGACAACTACGCTGTGGACGAGATGGCACAGGAACATGGAGGTACTGTTTTACGTCTGCCCCCATACCACTGTGAGCTAAATCACTTAATCCCATTGACCTGGTTTGGGCGCAGGCTAAAGGATATGTTGCCTGAAATAATAAAACATTTAAAATGACAGAAGTGAAAAATCTTTTTGAAGAAGGGCTTAAGAATAATATTCGCCGAAAACGGAGATTACCGTGCAACAATACTTCGACAACTCTGTTTTTGTGCTAGGATCCAAGACCTTTTTAATATTTGGTGAAATAGACTCAGTATTTAAAGTATTTAAAAAAATAAGTACTTAAAAATCAGAGGACACTGAGTTCATTCTTATGTTCTCAAATTTTCAATGTCATGGAAGGCATTTATCTCTTTAAGCATGGTAATACATTTTTAGTTATTATGATAAAAATATTGAATTTTTTTTTTAGTTTTAAGTAAAATTTATATTTAATTAGTATAAGGCTGCCTTTACATTTGCAATACCTGTACGGTAGCTAAGTTGTAAGTGCCTGTATTTTTGTAACATCTCAAATGTAACACTCAAATGTCTTTATTTGCTTGCTAAGCAAATAAAGATTTATTATTATTATTATGTTTGATGAGATGTCGTTGAAAAAACATTTCTATTATAGTCAAACATGACACTCTCGAAGGGTATCAAGATCATGGCTCACAGGGACGATCAGGGGAAGTCGCAGGTTATGCTTTAGTTTCTATGATTGGAGGCATCAGAAAAAGAATAAAACAGTCAATAGCTCACACTCAACCGTCCGTGGTAACTAAAGTCCCCAAAAAAAAAATGTCTGGAATAATGGTACCAGGGCAACATGACCTTAGTGGAGTTATTTAAAAATCCACTTTGCAAATATTCCGAACCGACCACCTAGGTGGTTGGTTTGGGTGGTCCGTTAGGAACAATCCAAAGCGTGTTGCTGACCTGTCGGTTGGTGACAAGAACAGGCTGCGGGACCTCAAGCGCCATGCAGAGCTTCAGCGGGTGCTCCTACCGGACGCTCCCCCGCGAAAAAGACGCACTCAGTTAGTTAAACAACTACCTAGCTTGTTCAATATTAAAATATTATTATAATTACTACACTTGCAGAAGTATAACAAACATTTCATTTCATTTTTCAGGAAGCCGTCTCCTGACCGAGAACAATGTGAGATTGTTCCAGTGGCGTCCACGTCTGAGTAAGTTACACCTACTACAACCTAATTTCGTAATATTTTTATACATTTGAAGAAGTACAACCATTTTGTGTTTTTAGGAGCTTATCGCCCAAGGAATATGTTCCGGTGGCGTCCACGTCTGAGTAAGTTATACTACCACTTAATTGAAGGTGAAAATTAATAATTTTTCATGTTTTGTAATAATTTGTTTTTGTTTAGGATAACTTCTTGTACCCGACCTACTACGCCAGTCAGCGGGGCTACGTCCAGTGCTACGTCCAGCAAGGTGGTCATTTTAGGTAATTTTTTTTGTTGTATAATAGCTATTTACGTATATACAGCGTGGAATTTTAGTCGTTGTTTTCCCGCAGTAAAATGATTCTATCTTAGTAGTAAAATAAATTAATAAAGTTCTTTTTTTAGTCAAATCAAAACTTTTACGATTATGATAGACGAAACTCGAACCAAATAGTACTAGCTGCGTCACGGAAGGTCACCGGCCGGGGTCATTGCCCTTCGCGTTTATCAAAAAAAAGATTATTTACTATTTACTAACATTTGGTTTCCATTTTCCCATTAAAATTGAAGAAAAAATTTCAAAAAAAGTTTTAAAAAAAATTAAAAAAAAATTAAAAAAAAAAAATACTTGCATAAATTGATAGTACTACTGAAGGTGAAGCGTTCTGCTGCGGGAAAACGACTAAAAAAACACGCAGTATATTGATTCAAAGATTAACGTACCCGTATTAATTTCATGTTCCTTTTTTTAATTTGCAGAAAATATACAACTTGTGCCACCTCGCTGCCGGTCACCACAATTCCCGGCGCAGCCAGATGTGGAAATAGGTAAATACACTCTTTGAACTCTTTAAAATTAACACAAATAGTTTAAAATATTGAACGCACGCTTTTTTTTTATCAAATATTTTTTATAATAATATTTTTTCAGCTTGCTGGAAGAGCTAAAGGTGGTCCGGGCTGCAAAGGCGCTCGATAAGAAGCGCCTCGCCAAGTTGACTCTGGAGCAGCGAAAGCGATTGGCCGACATGAAAGACAGGAAACAGGTCGGCCATTTTAGACTTCCTGATGCTCCAGAGTCAAAGTAAGTACTTTTCTATATGTATATACATAAATAACTTAACTTAGCCCAACCTTATTTTTGTTTAATGCTTTTCTTACAGAAAGGGAAAGGGGAAGGGCAAGGTAAAGGGAAAGAAGGGAGAGGAGGATACTAGGTGCTGGGTAGACTGCCCACTCTTGCCTGGTGTACCTAGTGTCCCACCTCCCAAAGTTCCCCAATCCTGGGAAGTACAAGCTCGCCAGAAACGTACTCATGGTCTGTTCAAAACTTTTTTGTTACATAGATTATCATTCATACTCGTATTAGTAAATTAACTTTGACCTCTTAAACCCAGAAACGGCAGCTGTGGCGGACGTGGCGGAGCAGTCTGTGGGCTCACCGCCTGTAAGCACTGAGCCTTCACTGGGTAAGACTGAAGGTTCGCACAGAAATCAGTTTTTGCGCTTGCTCACACAGTACCTTAACCTACACCTACTATCCTTGTTTCAGACGCAACCATCGTAGACTCGTACGTCCAACCTTACAATAGCGCGGTCTCGAGCTAAGTACGTTACCAGGTGTCAAATAAAGTCAAACATTTGTATGGTCTAAAAGAGAAACAAAATACATATTTACTTTTTGTTATTGACAGGAAACAGAAGATGTCTTCGCCGGCCTTAGAAACTTTAAACATAGAGTTTCTAGGATTTACACCTGGTTAGTATCATATTCGTAAGTTTTTTTTTTTGCAGAGTTTATGGACATTGAGCTAACATTTTTAAAATATTTCAGAGTCTACCACTACAGCAATGCCGGGATCCGGAAGAAGTGGGATGTCGGACGAGATCGGTGAGTTACAAACTTTAAAATTTGATTGTTGTATGTGCTGCCTCTATTCTAGTAGTTAATAAAAAAAATATAACTGCAGGTGTCGACGTTGATATCGAAAAGGACCTGGAGGACCTTGCTACCGCCAACGTCGGTAGTGATATCGACGAAGACACCGACCTCGTCGACGAACCGAGAGACGAACGAGATGTCTTCGAATTCTCAATGGAATTCGAGGAGATCTCGGAGGATCCCGGCCTTGTTGCATCGGTGGAAGGAATCGATGCCGTAGCTGATGAGGCTCTTCGGGGTCTGGCTGACTCCGAAGACCTCCTGCATTTCGATTGGCGGGGCGATTTGGGCTATTTCGAAGGGGTGAGAGAGGAATTTGTCGGGCCCTCTGGCCCGACATTTGATACCAAGGGGCTTAGCCCTTTGGAAATTTTTAAAACAATTTGGGATACCGATATTCTCGCTCACATTGTGCGCGAGACAAACAGATATGCGCGGCAACTGTGCGCGAGACAAACAGATATGCGCGGCAACTGCAGCATAATTATATTTCGAAGCCAAACTCCAGATTGCGTCGGTGGAAAGACACCACCATCGACGAAATCTGGGTTTTTCTCAGTATAATTATGTTGCAGTCCCTGGTAATTATCAATGTAGAGCGGGAATATTGGTACCCCATTTTAGAAGAGCTGAGGCTCGGGGCATTCGGCGAGATAATGACGTACAACCGTTTCTTGCTCCTAAAACGTTGTCTACACTTCGTAGACAACACCTCCTTGCCCGAATATTCCTCTAAACTCCATAAGATCATGCCGGTAATCGAGCACTTGAATCGAAAATTCGGCTCCTTATACCTACCTGAGCAGAATGTTGCGATCGACGAGTCGCTCCTTTTGTGGAAGGGGCGACTCTCGTTCGCTCAGTTAATTGCGACAAAGAAAGCTCAGGTAGGGATAAAGAACAGGTGGAATTAACGGATCCGAAGTTAAAATTAGAGCTAAGTTTCAAATAACCTTACTTCACCGGGAAGCTGTAAAACATTATACCCTTCTTAATCCGGATATTCATAGAAAAGCTGTGAAACGATATTCACAAAGCAACCCCGACGTTAATAGGGAATCCGTAGTTCGTTATTCAGATAAGCATCCGGAAGTTCATAGGCAGGCCGTACAACGATACGCAGAAAAAAATAGGGACAGTTAAGTTTCTTCCAAAAGATACAATACTACGCGGTTAGAAATGTTGAACCTGACCTGCGGAGAAAAGAAACTTTAATTGGACAGATGCATTCTAAAGAATTAAAGCCAGTCCAATCATTTTATCTGAAAAATCGTGACTTTTTAGTGCCCCAGGCTTTGAGAAATGAAACAAGTTCGGGTGACAATTATAAAATCATAATGCCTAAGAGAGTTGAAAAATCAAAGTGTTACATAAGGAGACTAATGCCAATAACACCAGTAAAATATCTACAAATAAAATAAAGAAGACAACACAAGCACAAGAATTACTTATTTTCAATACATGACTACATGGATTAAAAACTTGTATTTAAATATAGGCTTAATTGTTTCCTGTATAATATTTGGGTCTAAGACGATTACAATTGCCATTCCAGAATAACATGGAGCCTGGAGATAATTTAATAGAAAACAAACAGAAAGTAACGCAAGATTTTAACAATGGGGAACCAGATATAGCTACAACTTCACAACAGAGTTTTGTTGGACAAAATCATAAGAGAAGTTTTGCTGACAATTCTAGGAATTTTGAAACAAAGGAAAAACGAAGAAAGTTAAGCTGTATTTTCTGTGATGGATAACATTATAATGATCTTTGTAAGTCGGTAATAACTCTTAAGGAAAGAAAACTAAAGTTAAAGGACAGGTGTAATAATTGTTTAGGCTTTGGACATCCAGCATTTAGGTGTAACAAGAGAAGGAAGTGCCCACATTGCAGCACCTTTGGCAAACACAACAGAGCTTTATGCCCAGTTCTGTTCAAGGAGGTTAAAGAGAAAAACTAGAGTCATGCACACAAGTGGGAACCATGCTTCTAGTATGGTCATTCTTCAAACAGCTATTGTTCAAGCAGTAAACCAGGATAACTACAAGAGCAAGAACTGCAGAATCCTATTGGACTCTGCCAGTCAGCAAACTTATATCACCAAAGAAACAGCGTCATAAAATTGATGCGTCGAACAATGGGTATCCTCAATTCTAAGATCGGACGGTTGGAAGATTAAATTAAATTATTAAGTATGTACAAGCATAGGGGATCAAAATCCGAAGGATAACTTATCGGACTGTTCAGTACGTGTTCCAACGGCAGCTCCGAGTTCATTTTATCAAATATCAACTGTTTGTCCACCGGTAAATATTGAAAGACCCAAGTTTCCTTCTAAGGGAAAACACCCTGTAACCTTTATTGAAGACATGACAGCTTATCTCAGAAAAGTGTCAGTAGGAAATAATAATAATATAATTGACATAATAATAGGGTTTAGGCGCATTTGGTCCAATTCGCAGTTTTTAATTCTCATGAACTTGTACATTTCGACATCCATTAAGTACCTACTTCTCTTTCGGACAATCGGTCTTCGATGTGGATAGTGACCGATTGGAATGCTTCTTCTGTTAATTTGACAATATTGTTTGCATCTTTCGTATATCACAACATTCTATCTCCATCACATTGGGGTAAAACGTTGCACACTGGTAAGGTAACCCTAATTGCTAACCAGTTATGGCGGCATTTTCAAATGGCGAACATTTCCAAATGGGATTAAACGGCCTATAATGTCTTTTTCTCTTTCAAAAATCACGTACTGATAACACAATATTTTTACCACTACTCTGAATCCTTTTTGGCATAATACAAGATAAATTTTGAAAAAATAATGCTTAGTCTTCTCTGGCACAGAGCAGCAGAGTTCTTCACGATCAAGAAACGCTTCTCGAGAGTTACCCCACGATCGATTTCTTCACCTGAAAATAAAAACTCCACAAAAATCACCATGTCTGAGTTGGCAGGACAACCCATTTATAATATCGAGGAGATGGGACTGAGTAGACAAGATCTTGATAGCATTCAAGACGAACTGACTTCTCAACCTCCCATATCCAGAGGACCACACCCATTACAGCTCCCGGAAGATTTCAGCGGGATAATACAGCTCCTAGGAGAGCTTAAGAATTTCTGGAAACAGCTGGAGGATCCTCTCGATGAGAGAATTCTTACCACCTTGGACAAGCTGACAATCCTCACCAACGATACCAGGAAGGATCTCCTAAACAGATACAAACACCTGATAAACATATCAAAGGACGATGCTCCCCAGTTGATAGATGAGCTCATCAACAATGCTACAGATGGGGTTGTTGTACTCAATAAGTCTATTAAGATGGGAATTGTGGCATATTCCGCCGCAATTACTCGCAACGCCCGAGTTGCATTGACTGAGATAAGTGTAGTAGCAAGTGACTTAAATGTTATGTTACAGTCCGCTCAGAGACAACATGATCACTTCGAAAAGGCGCTAGAGCACATATCACAGTCGTGGAACACAACAGCTACCGCCATGACACAGTACATGCAAATGACTGACAAGAAAACCTTAGAGCTCACTCGGCTTGAAGGAAAATCCAAAGTCTCCCGAGGATCCCCATCTATTGATTCATTGCATACCGCAGATGCCATTGTAGGATCGTCCCTTAAGATTGTTGCCGGGACCACATCTAAGAGTGTACATGGGATTTTGAAGTGTGATCCGCAAGGGAACCTTGGTTTCACCGCCACTACCAAACCCGCCTCCATCCTGGCAATCATGATCAAATACATTGAAAAAGTTCATGTCATTGAAAAACTCTTGAATCTTCTCAACAAACTGGTTCCACTGTTGGCTTCCCAAGAAGAAGAATTAAAGCGTTATAGCACTTTAGAAAAAGAGCATAGGCTACAATATCTAAAGTAAATTTTTAAGAAAGTTCCTCCAAAGGCTGATCAGTGGATCACCGATATTTCTGCCTGATACAATTCCTCTTCCTTCCTCCCTCCTCTTGTTAAAAAAAAAAAAAATATCATTTTTAAATAGAAAAATGCGAGGAGCTTCGTCAAACGAGAACAACATTAATGCCAACCGCATGGAATAAGACACTGACAGCTGTCAAAGGTAAAATAACTCTGAACGAACTGTAGACATTGAAATGACAGCTATTTTTTGTGTCGATTTGAAGCGCTGCCAGTAAGTGTACTATAGTTTGTTAAATATTGGATGATCTCTGCGACAGGCGTCGCAGTGACATTTCTAGAGGCATAGTCTTACCATAAACGAATGTTAAAACTTCGATTCGTAAGTAATTGATTCCTATATCGATCTACACTGAACGATTGAGGACCTCTAGTAAAAGTGATTTAAAACAAAGGACACATTTTGTTTGGCATGCTCTATGACTATGCGAAAACATTTAGGTGATAAAGATTTGTGTTTGTCCTGTGTCTGGATGTTAATATGTAATTAAGTACTAATTTGGGGTAACTTCGTCATTTTTGATACTCGTAGCACATGTCATGTGCTCTTTTACACGAATTTCGGACTTCGATCATATTCAAATTGTTATATCCAAACCGACTTCTAATCGCGGAGGCACGAACTGACGGTTTTTCAGCCGTCATTCGGAACCGAGTAGCTTCCCTGCTGCACCGCGTGCGAGGTAGTACTAACGGTATTTTAAAGATCATGGCTGACAGAGTGGATTGTCCCATGTTAAGGCATTGGATACGTCTACATGTGGCATAGTTTTTTAGTGCCTTGATGTGCGACCTACTTATAGTCTTTGTTTTTTTGTCCTTGATTTTTATTTTTATTTCTAAATTGCTAACATAGTTTAAGTGTATTGTTACTAACAAAATTTTGAATCCTAGTTATCTGTAACAACCTATTGTCGTTCTTGATAGAGTCAATTTAAATGTAGCTTCGATTTCTACAAATAAGAGAGGCCGGCCTCAAAAACGTAAATATGTGTCTACCGCATGTCGCGCGAGTAAGAGATTGGCGGTCGTTCAAAATTTAGATTCTTTTCCAGACCCTATGCTTAGTTTGAAACCGGTCGTTGTTCTTGATAGGTTGGACTCGTCGCGAAAATCGTTACACCAGGATAAGGCCGATCCAAAATAAAAACTTAGGCCAGTTGTCGTTTATGGTAAAAATTTATATCAAGTCATCGAGGGTACACAAACAGGTGGAATTAACGGATCCGAAGTTAAAATTAGAGCTAAGTGTCGTTCTAACAAATCGTTAGTTTCAAATAACCTTACTTCACCGGGAAGCTGTAAAACATTATACCCTTCTTAATCCGGATATTCATAGAAAAGCTGTGAAACGATATTCACAAAGCAACCCCGACGTTAATAGGGAATCCGTAGTTCGTTATTCAGATAAGCATCCGGAAGTTCATAGGCAGGCCGTACAACGATACGCAGAAAAAAATAGGGACAGTTAAGTTTCTTCCAAAAGATACAATACTACGCGGTTAGAAATGTTGAACCTGACCTGCGGAGAAAAGAAACTTTAATTGGACAGATGCATTCTGAAGAATTAAAGCCAGTCCAATCATTTTATCTGAAAAATCGTGACTTTTTAGTGCCCCAGGCTTTGAGAAATGAAACAAGTTCGGGTGACAATTATAAAATCATAATGCCTAAGAGAGTTGAAAAATTAAAGTGTTACATAAAGAGACTAATGCCAATAACACCAGTAAAATATCTACAAATAAAATAAAGAAGACAACACAAGCACAAGAATTACTCTTTTCAATACATGACTACATGGATTAAAAACTTGTATTTAAATATAGGTCTAAGACGATTACAATTGCCATTCCAGAAAAACATGGAGCCTGGAGATAATTTAATAGAAAACAAACAGAAAGTAACGCAATATTTTAACAATGGGGAACCAGATATGGCTACAACTTCACAACAGAGTTTTGTTGGACAAAATCATAAGAGAAGTTTTGCTGACAATTCTAGGAATTTTGAAACAAAGGAAAAACGAAGAAAGGTAAGCTGTATTTTCTGTGATGGATAACATTATAATGATCTTTGTAAGTCGGTAATAACTCTTAAGGAAAGAAAACTAAAGTTAAAGGACAGGTGTAATAATTGTTTAGGCTTTGGACATCCAGCATTTAGGTGTAACAAGAGAAGGAAGTGCCCACATTGCAGCACCTTTGGCAAACACAACAGAGCTTTATGCCCAGTTCTGTTCAAGGAGGTTAAAGAGAAAAACTAGAGTCATGCACACAAGTGGGAACCATGCTTCTAGTATGGTCATTCTTCAAACAGCTATTGTTCAAGCAGTAAACCAGGATAACTACAAGAGCAAGAACTGCAGAATCCTATTGGACTCTGCCAGTCAGCAAACTTATATCACCAAAGAAACAGCGTCATAAAATTGATGCGTCGAACAATGGGTATCCTCAATTCTAAGATCGGACGGTTGGAAGATTAAATTAAATTATTAAGTATGTACAAGCATAGGGGATCAAAATCCGAAGGATAACTTATCGGACTGTTCAGTACGTGTTCCAACGGCAGCTCCGAGTTCATTTTATCAAATATCAACTGTTTGTCCACCGGTAAATATTGAAAGACCCAAGTTTCCTTCTAAGGGAAAACACCCTGTAACCTTTATTGAAGACATGACAGCTTATCTCAGAAAAGTGTCAGTAGGAAATAATAATAATATAATTGACATAATAATAGGGTTTAGGCGCATTTGGTCCAATTCGCAGTTTTTAATTCTCATGAACTTGTACATTTCGACATCCATTAAGTACCTACTTCTCTTTCGGACAATCGGTCTTCGATGTGGATAGTGACCGATTGGAATGCTTCTTCTGTTAATTTGACAATATTGTTTGCATCTTTCGTATATCACAACATTCTATCTCCATCACATTGGGGTAAAACGTTGCACACTGGTAAGGTAACCCTAATTGCTAACCAGTTATGGCGGCATTTTCAAATGGCGAACATTTCCAAATGGGATTAAACGGCCTATAATGTCTTTTTCTCTTTCAAAAATCACGTACTGATAACACAATATTTTTACCACTACTCTGAATCCTTTTTGGCATAATACAAGATAAATTTTGAAAAAATAATGCTTAGTCTTCTCTGGCACAGAGCAGCAGAGTTCTTCACGATCAAGAAACGCTTCTCGAGAGTTACCCCACGATCGATTTCTTCACCTGAAAATAAAAACTCCACAAAAATCACCATGTCTGAGTTGGCAGGACAACCCATTTATAATATCGAGGAGATGGGACTGAGTAGACAAGATCTTGATAGCATTCAAGACGAACTGACTTCTCAACCTCCCATATCCAGAGGACCACACCCATTACAGCTCCCGGAAGATTTCAGCGGGATAATACAGCTCCTAGGAGAGCTTAAGAATTTCTGGAAACAGCTGGAGGATCCTCTCGATGAGAGAATTCTTACCACCTTGGACAAGCTGACAATCCTCACCAACGATACCAGGAAGGATCTCCTAAACAGATACAAACACCTGATAAACATATCAAAGGACGATGCTCCCCAGTTGATAGATGAGCTCATCAACAATGCTACAGATGGGGTTGTTGTACTCAATAAGTCTATTAAGATGGGAATTGTGGCATATTCCGCCGCAATTACTCGCAACGCCCGAGTTGCATTGACTGAGATAAGTGTAGTAGCAAGTGACTTAAATGTTATGTTACAGTCCGCTCAGAGACAACATGATCACTTCGAAAAGGCGCTAGAGCACATATCACAGTCGTGGAACACAACAGCTACCGCCATGACACAGTACATGCAAATGACTGACAAGAAAACCTTAGAGCTCACTCGGCTTGAAGGAAAATCCAAAGTCTCCCGAGGATCCCCATCTATTGATTCATTGCATACCGCAGATGCCATTGTAGGATCGTCCCTTAAGATTGTTGCCGGGACCACATCTAAGAGTGTACATGGGATTTTGAAGTGTGATCCGCAAGGGAACCTTGGTTTCACCGCCACTACCAAACCCGCCTCCATCCTGGCAATCATGATCAAATACATTGAAAAAGTTCATGTCATTGAAAAACTCTTGAATCTTCTCAACAAACTGGTTCCACTGTTGGCTTCCCAAGAAGAAGAATTAAAGCGTTATAGCACTTTAGAAAAAGAGCATAGGCTACAATATCTAAAGTAAATTTTTAAGAAAGTTCCTCCAAAGGCTGATCAGTGGATCACCGATATTTCTGCCTGATACAATTCCTCTTCCTTCCTCCCTCCTCTTGTTAAAAAAAAAAAATATCATTTTTAAATAGAAAAATGCGAGGAGCTTCGTCAAACGAGAACAACATTAATGCCAACCGCATGGAATAAGACACTGACAGCTGTCAAAGGTAAAATAACTCTGAACGAACTGTAGACATTGAAATGACAGCTATTTTTTGTGTCGATTTGAAGCGCTGCCAGTAAGTGTACTATAGTTTGTTAAATATTGGATGATCTCTGCGACAGGCGTCGCAGTGACATTTCTAGAGGCATAGTCTTACCATAAACGAATGTTAAAACTTCGATTCGTAAGTAATTGATTCCTATATCGATCTACACTGAACGATTGAGGACCTCTAGTAAAAGTGATTTAAAACAAAGGACACATTTTGTTTGGCATGCTCTATGACTATGCGAAAACATTTAGGTGATAAAGATTTGTGTTTGTCCTGTGTCTGGATGTTAATATGTAATTAAGTACTAATTTGGGGTAACTTCGTCATTTTTGATACTCGTAGCACATGTCATGTGCTCTTTTACACGAATTTCGGACTTCGATCATATTCAAATTGTTATATCCAAACCGACTTCTAATCGCGGAGGCACGAACTGACGGTTTTTCAGCCGTCATTCGGAACCGAGTAGCTTCCCTGCTGCACCGCGTGCGAGGTAGTACTAACGGTATTTTAAAGATCATGGCTGACAGAGTGGATTGTCCCATGTTAAGGCATTGGATACGTCTACATGTGGCATAGTTTTTTAGTGCCTTGATGTGCGACCTACTTATAGTCTTTGTTTTTTTGTCCTTGATTTTTATTTTTATTTCTAAATTGCTAACATAGTTTAAGTGTATTGTTACTAACAAAATTTTGAATCCTAGTTATCTGTAACAACCTATTGTCGTTCTTGATAGAGTCAATTTAAATGTAGCTTCGATTTCTACAAATAAGAGAGGCCGGCCTCAAAAACGTAAATATGTGTCTACCGCATGTCGCGCGAGTAAGAGATTGGCGGTCGTTCAAAATTTAGATTCTTTTCCAGACCCTATGCTTAGTTTGAAACCGGTCGTTGTTCTTGATAGGTTGGACTCGTCGCGAAAATCGTTACACCAGGATAAGGCCGATCCAAAATAAAAACTTAGGCCAGTTGTCGTTTATGGTAAAAATTTATATCAAGTCATCGAGGGTACACAAACAGGTGGAATTAACGGATCCGAAGTTAAAATTAGAGCTAAGTGTCGTTCTAACAAATCGTTAGTTTCAAATAACCTTACTTCACCGGGAAGCTGTAAAACATTATACCCTTCTTAATCCGGATATTCATAGAAAAGCTGTGAAACGATATTCACAAAGCAACCCCGACGTTAATAGGGAATCCGTAGTTCGTTATTCAGATAAGCATCCGGAAGTTCATAGGCAGGCCGTACAACGATACGCAGAAAAAAATAGGGACAGTTAAGTTTCTTCCAAAAGATACAATACTACGCGGTTAGAAATGTTGAACCTGACCTGCGGAGAAAAGAAACTTTAATTGGACAGATGCATTCTGAAGAATTAAAGCCAGTCCAATCATTTTATCTGAAAAATCGTGACTTTTTAGTGCCCCAGGCTTTGAGAAATGAAACAAGTTCGGGTGACAATTATAAAATCATAATGCCTAAGAGAGTTGAAAAATTAAAGTGTTACATAAAGAGACTAATGCCAATAACACCAGTAAAATATCTACAAATAAAATAAAGAAGACAACACAAGCACAAGAATTACTCTTTTCAATACATGACTACATGGATTAAAAACTTGTATTTAAATATAGGTCTAAGACGATTACAATTGCCATTCCAGAAAAACATGGAGCCTGGAGATAATTTAATAGAAAACAAACAGAAAGTAACGCAATATTTTAACAATGGGGAACCAGATATGGCTACAACTTCACAACAGAGTTTTGTTGGACAAAATCATAAGAGAAGTTTTGCTGACAATTCTAGGAATTTTGAAACAAAGGAAAAACGAAGAAAGGTAAGCTGTATTTTCTGTGATGGATAACATTATAATGATCTTTGTAAGTCGGTAATAACTCTTAAGGAAAGAAAACTAAAGTTAAAGGACAGGTGTAATAATTGTTTAGGCTTTGGACATCCAGCATTTAGGTGTAACAAGAGAAGGAAGTGCCCACATTGCAGCACCTTTGGCAAACACAACAGAGCTTTATGCCCAGTTCTGTTCAAGGAGGTTAAAGAGAAAAACTAGAGTCATGCACACAAGTGGGAACCATGCTTCTAGTATGGTCATTCTTCAAACAGCTATTGTTCAAGCAGTAAACCAGGATAACTACAAGAGCAAGAACTGCAGAATCCTATTGGACTCTGCCAGTCAGCAAACTTATATCACCAAAGAAACAGCGTCATAAAATTGATGCGTCGAACAATGGGTATCCTCAATTCTAAGATCGGACGGTTGGAAGATTAAATTAAATTATTAAGTATGTACAAGCATAGGGGATCAAAATCCGAAGGATAACTTATCGGACTGTTCAGTACGTGTCATTTTATCAAATATCAACTGTTTGTCCACCGGTAAATATTGAAAGACCCAAGTTTCCTTCTAAGGGAAAACACCCTGTAACCTTTATTGAAGACATGACAGCTTATCTCAGAAGAGTGTCAGTAGGAAATAATAATAATATTATTGACATAATAATAGAAAGTTTGGAAGGGGAGTCTAGGAATAGGGCAAGGCTGTACAAGTGAGTAAAGGGTATCCACCAAAATTGCCCCAGTCCCGGCGCAAAAGAATTGTATCTCAGATTTTAGATAATAATTCGTAGAAACAATATCAGGTGTCGCTATTTCCTGATTCGGTGGCTAACATGTTTTTTTGCTCAGAGATGTCTCATAGGCGCTACATGCAAACATGACACTTTTTAGGAAAAACTTAATTTTACTGTACTTATTGACATTGAATTGGCAAAAAATGAATAAAACACGTGATATAAACACATTATCACATATGTAATATAATGCATTTCATAATTTTACACATATGCCTTTTTTTAAAAAAAACCTCATTTTACTGTATTATTATTTAACACCGCAAGTTCTGGGATTGACGCAATAAAAGAACATTATTGTTCATGTATTCATGGTCAACAAACACTGGGAAGTTGCGCCCATGTTATAAATGTGATCTATTATCAGGGATGGGCTAGACACAATGATCATGAAATAGACCATCCAGCTCTATAGCTAATATCTAAATCTAGACTTAGATATTTGAAACATGTATAAATAAACTTATGTTGTCTTCAACAACAATTTCACGGATCTTGCAAAAAAGCACGATCAGTCAGAAAGACATATTAAATCATTCCATATCTTTCGGGCAGAATCGTATAGAACTGGGTATTAATGCACAATTAAATCGACCGAAATCGTAGTATTTTTTATAGATTAATTGACATTACATGCTATTTAGGCAAACAAGAGTTACCATTCAGGGGTCATAAAGGTAATTTTGTAGAAGCAGTAGAATTGTTTTTGTATTTATTGGAAGGTAGTGGTTATTTTTAAAAACTATTCGCTTACGCCGTTTTTGAATCCTCAATATAATGCCGAGGAAGCTTATAATAAAAGCCACATTGCCACCAGAAATACAGTGGAGCGATGTTTTGGAGTTCTGAAACGTCGCTGTCCATGTTTGGAAAAAGGCATTACTTTAAAAAAAAACTCAACTCTTTTACAAGTAATTGTGGCATGTGTGCTATTGATTTAGATGAGGTTGATCCTCCAAATGATTTCATAATTTTAGAAGACACTAGTGATCACCCTCCACCTCTAAATTCCAGAACAATACAAAATAATGCTATTCGTTCTGTACTAGTAGATAGTGTATTTTTCTGAACCTTGTTTTAATAAATAGTTTTGAAAGTGTTCTTAACTTTTAATTTTTGTAGTACCCATTATCCATTGAATTATTCCGATTTGTCCTCCCCCGATATGAAGGAAAATAGGTATCCACACCAAAGAAATGATGAAAGATGCTCTATTAGAAATTGCATCGGGAGAAAAGATAGCGTAATAAATATTCCATTTATTACGCTGCAACTTCACGCGGCTAAAGCTGCATCCACAAGAAATACTCGTTGCATGATAGCTTCACAGAATACCATGGAAATTGACCAGCCACCGTCCATCTCCAAGACGAACCGAAGACCCAGTGGAAACCGTGCCGAGGCGAAACAATCAAAGGGACCGCCAGTTGTTAAGAGGTAATAATAATTCACAATGTGTGGCGATGTCGGCATGCGCAGGCGCATATTCCGTGATTTAAGGTAGATCTTTACATACTTCACAGGATATCGATAGCATTTTATACAGCGGGGATGCATTGTAAGTTTTTTCAAAACCAGTTGAGCTTGTTTTTCTTCTTCCTGAAGAATTGCCGTCCGAGTTTCGGTTAGGTAGGTATTCCACCAAAATTCAATCGATGAACGACAGCTGGAAGATGAACTGTTTGTCTCCGAATGGCTTGCGCGAGTTAGACATTTAATTATTAGAATTAGAGTTAACGTTACGGAACACTATTTTCGACGCGGCTCACTGCGATAGTTCGGATAGTTATTTGTTTACAACGTGTCTTTCTGAAAATCGGGCGAACGTTATTATTTATTTAAAGCCATGCGTTAGACAACGCGAATAAGTTTGATCATTTAGTGACGATAACAATAAGGCGCGATTGTTTTGTTGCGATAGCTCAAAAGATTTGGCACGTTTGCTTCTTTCAAATCATGCTTATGATGGGTTGGATTATTCTATTTATAAGATTAGAGTTTTAGGCTACTCGGATGTGGAATTGGACCCAGAAACCACTACTGTTTCGCAAAATCATAATTTAGATGTAAAATTAACTAAACTTCAGCCCATTGTCGTTCTTGATAGAGTCAATTTAAATGTTGCTTCGATTTCTACAAATAAGAAAGGCCGGCCTCAAAAACGTAAAAATGTGTCTACCGCATGTCGCGCAAGTAAGAAATCGGCGGTCGTTCAACTTTTTCAGACGCGAAACTTAGTTTAAAACCGGTCGTTGTTCTTGATAGTGTGGAAGATTTACTCACGTCACGGGACGTGCCCAGCCGCGCTGCGTTCCACTTGATTCGCGTTGGCTCCCACAATAGGTTGGACTCGTCGCGAAAATTGTTACACCAGGATAAGGCCGATCCAAAATAAAAACTTAGGCCAGTTGTCGTTTTTGGTAAAATTGATATCAAGTCATCGAGGGTACACAAACAGGTGGAATTAACGGATCCGAAGTTAAAATTTGAGCTTACTGTCGTTCTTGAGAAAATCGTTAGTTTTCTCAAGAACTACATTCATACTGATATTCATAGAAAAGCTGTGAAACGGTATTCACGCCGAATGCCCATGATATTTTCATGGCACCTGAAGGCTCTGGGAGGAGAGGGCGGAGAGGCGGGCGTCCTAGATTGCGAGGTAGGGGTCGCGGACGTACCCATCGAGGTCGCGGCGCTGTGGGCAGCCGTTGACGGAGATTTGGTCCACCGATGAAGACGTTCAGCCAGAACTTAATTTGATGGCTAGGGAAAGGGATGTACTTAGGAGAAGAAATGCAAGGTCGGGTGAGGCGACGGAATCAAGAGGTATCACGCTGTGGTGCTAAAATTCTACGACACTGGATCGCCGGAAGACAACACAACAGCTCTACACCTATTTTTTTCGGAAAAACAAATTGAATATTTAAAAAAAATTAAAAACAAACGAGCGAATACTCTAACTCCAACCCATCATAAGCATGATTTGAAAGAAGCAAACGTGCCAAATCTTTTGAGCTATCGCAACAAAACAATCGCGCCTTATTGTTATCGTTCAATCCATTTATTTTATTAGACATGTTTTCATAAAATAGATTTGTCAGAAAGTCAGTGTTGCCGACGCAAACCTTTTCACATGTTTTTTGTAAATTTAGAAGAAAATAAGTGTTTTGTTTTAGAAGGAAAAATTTATTTAAATGACAGTTGTCAACAAAGGAAAATTAAACGCGTTACATACTAAATTGATACGGACTTTCATTATTAAGCCCATCGGCTACACCTTGATTCACTATTAATATTGTTTTTGTTAAGAGTTTGATTGGTTTCGTTAAGTGATACGGACTTTTATTATTAAGCCCATCGGCTACAGTCAGGAACAGTAAAAGTATCTTCTCGTTGATTTATAGGTTGTAAAGATGACCGTGCTATTAGTAAGTCCACTTTTCTGGGTGTCCCAGAAACAATAGATAAACCTTTAACTGTCGATAGGTTTCGTCAAGACCTCTGTAATCTCAAATTTTAACTTTAGTAAAAATATCTCTGTTTTCAAGATAATTGATAGTTAATGTTTTTTTTTAAATGCCACTTACGGTTGGTTTTTAATGTGCCATTTTTACAAATACGGCCTTTTCTGATTAATTTTTTTTTAATTTCTAAAAGAATAGTTCAGCTATCAATAACAATAGTTAAAATCGAGCTAGCTAATCACGAAGTGCTTCAAAAAAACAATGTTCCAAAAAAAATAAAACATGAAATTATTTTTTCTCATGTTTGGTCAACTACCATGTAAAAAAAATGTATGGCGCTCATCGTGCCCATTATCTTAAAAAATTGCTTAGTTATTCTAGTTTCTGAAAAGGTATCTTATGTTTTCTGTATTTCTTCTTAAACTTTAAACCCTTTCGTACCTAGCTTAAAAATAAGCGTGCGGATTCATTTAAAAAAAAAAATCGTCAGGTTAGAATCTGTTTTTCGGAACGAAACCGACACGCCTGGATCGTGCGTGTTGTGACCTTGAATATAAAAAATATTCGGTTTATTCGCTAGTAGTGCGACGCCGACCGTCGATGGTGGAAGATGTCCGCGTTTTTTGGCGCCAACTACCGAGGAGGTACGTAATAAATTTTACTTGTATTTTGCAATTACTGCGCTTGAACGTTTTGAATTTATTGAATTACATTATAAATTAACCACTGTGGAAAAAAAATTACATATCAGACGTTTTTTTACCTAACTTTTGCTCAATGAAAGAGAATGCGCACGCTTGTAGCAGTTTGGGTTTACGTCGAGTCGTTTTTTGGGAAGAATCCGCGCGTCCGTGCGCTTTTATTTATTCTGTTTTGCTTTGAAATATTGTAAGTAAATATGCTTTATTTACTTTTCAGGAAATAATTTGACGGATGACATGCTATTAAGCATATTAGCAGAGGGAAATGACTCGGATATAGATGATATTTTAGACGAAAACTTTCTTCATGAAGATTTGGAAGTTGAGCACGCAGAAGAGGTCACCGTACCCGAACCAGTACCTTCAGATATTACAAGTAGTTGGATCTATACGATGGATGGATAAAATATAGGCGACCGCGATTGAGGTAAAATTCTACACTGTGCGAGGGTTGGAATTTTCAACATCCATGATGAGCACTGGTGGACTCATCGCGATCACAATCCTCGTAAAATTAAGCGAGACTTATTCCAACACCGATTCAGTCTCAACGTGTGGGCTGGCATAATCGACGGGTATTTACTGGGCCCTTATTTTATCCAAGGTCATCTCACCAGCTTGACGTACTTGGAGTTGCTGCAACACGTCTTAGACGAAATGCTCGACGACGTACCCTTAGCGTTACACCAAAACCTTTACTACCAGCAGGATGGTGCTCCTCCGCATTACGGATGTCAAGTGCGCGACTTCTTAAGTAATACGTTTGGTGAACAGTGGATTGGGCGTGGAGGTCCAGTAGCATGGCAACCACGATCCCCGGACTTAACCCCCATGGACTATTATTTTTGGAGTGACGTGAAACGACTGGTGCACACAGAGGAGATAGAGTGTGACAGATCGGAATAATTCGTGTAAACGTGTTACGCGAAATGATTGTTTTAGCTCTCGAAACAGTAAGAACGTTTATGTGTTGCGAAAACTAAAGCGAAATTCGCTTCGCCGTGCTAGACTGTGCCTTCATCAGAACGGAGGACACTTTGAACACTTGCTTCGCAGTACGTAAACTTTGTAAGTACGAACTTGTAAATAACTAATTAATATTGTATGATTTCAGCTTTTTTAATTTTTTTATTTGAAAAATGTGGAACTATGTTATGAATTAACCATTATTATTATTAGATATTTTTGACGGTCCTAAGCCCGTAAAGTAGGAAGGAAAATCTGAAATTAATTCATTTACACGCAACGGGCCGCGGGCGGCTTGGCCACGCCCCAGGGTTTATTCCTATTGCGACTTTTGCACGTGCGAGAAAAAAATGATTTATTCCTATGTGTACTGCAAAACCAAATTTCCTTAAACTTATTGAGCTTTATTTATGGGAGTCTTTTGTTTATCTAAAGTAATAGGTACTGTTCCCTTCTTTTATCTCTGTAAATATGGCAAGGATGCAAAGTAACATCGTGTATACATATATAGAAAATAGGTATCCACACCAAACAAATGATGAATTAATCCTTGGGCTATTTCCTTATCATGGGCTATGCGATGTCAATACTAAACATAATGGCAGGAGACTTCATGGATTGGGTGTTCATAAAAACTATGGGTGATGAGGTCTTGCAATTAACAAGGACGGACAAGAGACGGGTTCCGCTGAATTGCCCGTGTCGACCTAGCGGGGACTTGACCCTGATGCGAGCTTTGCCCGTGTCGACCTACGGTCGCAATCGTGCGCCGCGCCGCTTGGCGGGAAACTGAGCGTAATACCATAGACTCAGGCGTGTTCCTTAACATTTGTCGCGTTCTTGATAAAATATCAAAGCACTTAGACGTTAAAGGAACATCGCCTCAGTGGAAAAAAAAAGACACTTTAAAGTTGACAGCTTGTTTGACGCGCGGTCGGGTTTGTTTATATTTTTGTTAGTGTGATTTTAAGTGAATTTGTGGAACAATTCCCCAGGATTTCTATAAATTTTACGAGGTAAGTAAACAAATTATATGTATTTTAAAAGATTTCACCATAGAACACAACATTTGGCTGTTTTTGGAGACCAAAATGTTCGTTGAAAATATTTCGGTGGTGAAAATTCGAATGTTCGTCTTCAGTTTTAATATTTTTTTACTGCATTATCATAATAATCGAAAGTAATAAGTTAGACTAACTAATAATTAACCGGAATACAAATACAATTTGCAGAATTACGGTAAATCAAGCAAGGATTGCGAATTTAAAACAGATGCCAACAAACGCCTCCCGTACGTAATGGTCGGTTTGATATAAGGCTTGAGGCACAAAGCCGGGGCCGGGTTATGCCAACTTTTTAAGTAACATTTTGCATGTTTTTCTGGGCCGGGTTATGCCAACTTTTTAAGTAACATTTTGCATGTTTTTCTTTATTGCCATGGTGGCAGATGATGCAATTCATTTTTAAATTTAATTTGTAATTTGTAATTTAATTTTGTAATTAATATTGAAACTGACATTCTTTTTAATTTAATTTAAAGTAATTGATTAATTTTAAAGGTGTATATGTACCCAACTCTATAGGTGTAATTGACCTGAAAGAAATGATTTATTACTATTATTATTTTTTAAACTTTGTTTGCAGTTTCCGCTTTTAAAAAAATGATGCCGAAGAAGATGAAGAGGAGCGAGAAGCCGCGATGTGCTCGCAATTTAGGCTTTGCTAAGTAAGTACAAATCATTTATTTTATTTTTTGTGACTTTACTTTAATAACAAAACTAGGACTCGGTATTACACAGCAACCTTTCTGTTCAGTATGGAATCGGCGAGTGCAAGCTCGGAGCCAGGACCATCCAGCCCGGTGCCGGGACCATCCAGCTCGGTGCCGGGACCGTCCAGCCCGGTGCCGGGACCGTCCAGCCCGGTGCCGAGACCATCCAGCTCGGTGCCGGGGCCGTCCAGCCCGGTGCCGAGACCATCCAGCTCGGTGCCGGGGCCGTCCAGCCCGGTGCCGGGGCCATCCAGCTCGGTGCCGGGGCCGTCCAGCCCGGTGCCGGGACCATCCAGCTCGGTGCCGGGGCCGTCCAGCCCGGTGCCGGGACCATCCAGCTCGGTGCCGGGGCCGTCCAGCCCGGTGCCGGGACCATCCAGCTCGGTGCCGGGGCCGTCCAGCCCGGTGCCGGGGCCATCCAGCTCGGTGCCGGGGCCGTCCAGCCCGGTGCCGGGACCATCCAGCTCGGTGCCGGGGCCGTCCAGCCCGGTGCCGGGACCATCCAGCCCGGTGCCGGGACCATCCAGCTCGGTGCCGGGGCCGTCCAGCCCGGTGCCAGGGCCATCCAGCTCGGTGCCGGGGCCGTCCAGCCCGGTGCCGGGACCATCCAGCTCGGTGCCGGGGCCGTCCAGCCCGGTGCCGGGGCCATCCAGCTCGGTGCCGGGGCCGTCCAGCCCGGTGCCGGGACCATCCAGCTCGGTGCCGGGGCCGTCCAGCCCGGTGCCGGGACCATCCAGCTCGGTGCCGGGGCCGGAGCCAGGGCCATCAAGAAGGTAAAATTAACACAAATAGTTTAAAATATTGAACGCACGCTTTTTTTTTATCAAATATTTTTTATAATAATATTTTTTCAGCTTGCTGGAAGAGCTAAAGGTGGTTCGGGCTGCAAAGGCGCTCGACAAAAAGCGCCTCGCCAAGTTGTCTCTGGAGCAGCGAAAGCGATTGGCCGAAATGAAAGACAGAAAACAGGTCGGCCATTTTAGACTTCCTGATGCTCCAGAGTCAAAGTAAGTACTTTTCTATATGTATATACATAAATAACTTAACTTAGCCCAACCTTATTTTTGTTTAATGCTTTTCTTACAGAAAGGGAAAGGGGAAGGGCAAGGGAAAGAAAGGAGAGGATACTAGGTGCTGGGTAGACTGCCCACTCTTGCCTGGTGTACCTAGTGTCCCACCTCCCAAAGTTCCCCAACCCTGGGAAGTACAAGTACACCAGAAACGTGCTCATGGTCTGTTCAAAACTTTTTTGTTACATAGATTATTACTCGTAATAAGGCCGATCCAAAATTAAAACTTAAGCCAGCTGTCGTTCTTGAGAAAGTTGAAGATGCTATTTTTAAATAGTATTAAGCAACAGGCATGAAACCCTTTTGAAATCGAGCGCAACACTGTTCTACAAGCAGAAAGCGCATTGTGGGTCGAACTTCGGAGATGCATTTTAACGGCTTGGGGGGCAACTCGCCCGTGGGCCGCGGCCCAGTTTACACTGTTTGAAATGAGTAGTGGAAAAGTGGGCCGAGGAATGGGCGAGCTTACCACTTGAAAAAAGAAATGACACCGACTCCACAAAATACCTGCATGACAAAATATATAATGATAACGAGTGACATGCAATTGGATCTTTTAATGGCTTAGAAGTTTTAAAAATTTGTAAGAGACGGCCAAACCAAAATTCTGCCCCACTGCTGGTGAAATCTACATATTTTATACAGCTATGATTTAAGTCATGTGACTTCCCTCAAACACGGAATTGAAAATAAAGCTAAGGCCTTGGATCAGCTAAATATGCAGGAAAATGTTGAAAGCCATAAATGTAGGCTATTCATAGGGAATCAGTAGTCCGTTATTCAGAAAAGCATCCGGAAGTTAATAGGCTGTATAACGACACACAAAAAAAATAGGGACCTGAATAAAGTATCTTCCAAAAGATACAACGCGGTGATCTGCGGAGATCAGAAACTTTAATTGGACAGATGCATTCTGAGGAATTAAAGCCAGTCCAATTATTTTCTCTGAAAAATTCGTTAAATAGCAGTAGTTTAGTTTGTTCTCATTGTCAGGCGCGTCTTTTTTTCGGAGAAAAAACTCGTCTGAAGTGGTGTTGCGGTACAGGCGCGTATAACGTTCAAAATTTCGCACCACTCACTGAAGATTTTTATATTCACTCTTCATTTCTATATAAGGCTCGCGCGTATCTTTTCGCGTTCAGTGCCTAAGGTGTCTCTCACGGTTTCCAAAATCCAGATACGGGAATATTTTTTTTAAATTTTTGTGATTTTATCCTTTGCTAATTCCGCAGAAAGCATCGACAAGCGTGAATCTCTATTAAAGAGGTAATATATAAAGGTAATATTTAAGCAATGTAACAATAACAATGTTTTTACAGTGCACCAGCGGGTGTAGTTCTGCGGATTTTCGACGAAGATGGCGTGGCGCTGAACGGCCAAGACGAAGAAGCATTCTTTACGCCGGACGCCCATGACATCTTCAAGGCCCCTGAAGGCTTCGTGGCACCCGAGGTCCTAAAAAATAAAGGCACCTACTTATCGGTAAGAAGAAGAAGGCGGTATTCAAAAGCCCATCTCCACCAAGAGGCCATCTGCTGATGATCTCTTCGGGGACGACAGTGAGGAAGAAGATGTTATTGTACCTGCCAGTTCTGGTAAAAGACCTACACCTCTCGTTTCATACATAACGCGTAGACTCGTAAACGGGTATTCCCGTCAGATGTTCGATGAGAAACCTGGGACGCATTTTATTGACTTGCGGATTTACAAGTGCGATGAAATAGAAAAAGTGCAGCCAATGAACCGTTGGCGTCACTTGATTGTTTGTGTTAAAAATCGTACTGATGAAAGCACTGACGCATGGTAACATCTTGCCAATTTTCTATCAGCTACGCGTCAGGATTATTTAATACAAAAATGTGCGTATAAAATGATTTATTGATGTATTTTGATTTGTTATTTGCCTGCCGAAACTAAAGAAAGTCTATCAACGAAAAACAAGAGAAAAATAGGGAACGGACCTGCTCCATTTGCACGACAATGCACCGTGCACACCAGTCGAGTTGCGACTGCTGCTATTCATCAATGCGACTTGGAACAACTGCAACACCCACATTCACATTCAATGAAGACGCAGATATTAAAAGTTTTGTCCGTGAAAATTCAATTCAGCTGGGATTCGCGAAGTGGATAAATACTTACAGCTTTAGCGACCCACTTGCTTGGCGGTTGTATTTATTTATAAAGAAAAGATTGTGCCTGTTTTCAACCTCCGTTCCCTGCGAAAGACAAGATTGCTGCACGAAACTATGACGGCGGCACAACTGGTGGCGAATGGTCGGTAATAAACTTCGACAGAACCTACCGAAGAAATATGCAAGGAGTTTTCGAACATTTGCTTAGTTTTGATTGGGAGCATTTACAGGAGGCGCCAAATCTACGCAGTAATTTTAGCGGAGCATGCTTAGATGATATTATAGGCCTTGTATTATGATTAGAGCTACAATGGTGAGAGTTCTTCTAGGGGCAACGGGTAGGGACTCAATAGCCAGAAACTTAGCTACTACCATGCTTAATATTCTAGCATGGTCAGAGAGGAACCATATAAAGTTAGTGCAGGAGTTCTTGTTTTCTGGGCCACCCTGTTATATGTATCAAACGCTTTTGGTATAATTAAGACAGACTAGGCATTTTAGTGAAGAATCCTTTGCCTGCAATAGCACTTAAGCGCAAAATGAATATAATTTTACATACATAAATGATTTTAAGTTTTCATGAGCTTATTACTACAGCTCAAAGAATATAATTTTGGTTTTCGCTAGTGAGAATTGTAAAACAATATTGGCAAATTGTATTTTGACAAAATGAAATTATTGGTGTGGCGTACCGCCACTTATAAATTATATGGCTAAACTTAATCTAAATTTAATTAAAATATATGTACAATTATATCTAAGCATTAATATTTAGAAAACATTATTATTATATAAACTTACATTAAAATCTATTAAACATTTGCAATAATTATATAAAAACTAAATAAGTAATTAAAATCATTAATGTGGAATCAACGTACAAATTTGTCGAATTTGTCCGCACGATTTTTCTAATATTAGATGCAAAAGAATTTGCATCGAGGGGGATTCTTTTGTTCTCCGAGCCAGGTAGCCGCGCGGGTCGACCGCCCGCACACATCAGTCTGTGATTCACTTGCGTACTTGTGACACCGGCTAACCTATTATCTATTGATAGGCATTCTATTCTCGCTTGTTTACGTTTTATATTATTTTCTTGTTATCAATAGTGCTCTGAACTTTATTCTTCCTTCTGAACTGTACTCTTGCCTTCACTCCTTCTAACTCTTGTGTGTTGTGATAAACTGTGTGTACGTAATAAACATTATTGTGAACTTGGACTTTCTCTTCTTCTCACCACCACAACCACATTGGTGACCCCGTCTGTGCACGTAGACTGGCATGAGTAGTGATAGTGACTCGAGCAATTCTCAAGCGAACGTTAATACGTTACGACGCCGGAAAAGAATGCCGGACGGTGAAAAATCAAGCGGCGCGCAGCCAATTCTACCCACATCTGCACTGATGCCGATACGAATGCCACCGTTCTGGCCAGAAAAGCCGGCAATTTGGTTTGCCCAGATCGAGGGACAGTTCCTCATCTCCGGCATCACTTCCGACGACACGAAGTTTTACTATGTGATCGGACAGCTCGACCAGCAGTATGCCGGAGAGGTCGAGGACATTATAACCAACCCGCCCGCCACTAACAAGTTCGAGAAGCTGAAGCATGAGCTGATCAAGAGGCTGTCAGCATCCAGGGAGCGGAAGGTCAAGCAGCTCCTTGTTCATGAGGAGTTGGGCGACCGCAAACCGTCCCAGTTCCTGCGCCACCTTCAACACCTGGCCGGTCCTGGAGTCCCGGAGGACTTCCTGCGGACCATCTGGACCAGCCGCCTGCCCAGCACTACGCAGACGATCGTCGCGTCCCAGCCCTCGTCCACGCTCGAGGCCTTAGCGGATCTCGCCGATCGGATTCATGACGTAGTGCCACCCAGCCCACAAGTAGCAGCCACGTCGTCAGCCCCTGCAGCCAGTAGCAGCGCACTGGATACCCTGGTGCAACAGGTTGCAGCCCTGACTAAGCACATGCAAGCCCTAGCCACGCGAGACAATCGACAAACACGATCCAGACCCCGTTCCAGAGCATCACATCACTCCAGGGACCGCTCCCGCTCTTCCAGGTCGCAGTCCAGCTACAAAAGGTTCCCGATATGCTGGTACCACGCAAAACATGGGTCTCAAGCGCTAAAGTGTGTCCGGCCCTGCGACTTTAAAGCGGGAAACGCACCGGGCGGTCGGTAATGGCGACCGACGACTGCCCAAGTACCGGTCGCTTATTTGTCACAGACCAGCGAACGAGGACACAATTTTTAGTGGACACAGGTAGTGACCCCTGTGTCTTCCCCAGCCTCCTCTCACCTCCAGCATGACTTCGGCAGTCAGACAGAGCACCAGGCCTTCACCGCGCCACGTCCGGACTCTCTGGGCGCACATCGGTCGTGGCAGCCATGAAGCCTATACATCGCACGCATCTCTCACTTGTTCCGACTCACTGCGGACTCGACTTTCAACTTACTCGTCCCGACCCACTGTGGACTTGACTATCATATCACTCGTCCTGACTCACTGTGGACTTGACTATCTCTCATCCCGACTTACTGCGGACTTGACTACTACCTCTTATCCCGACCCACTGTGGACTTGACTTCTACATCTCATCCCGACTCACTGCGGACTTGACTTTTTACACGCTCGTCCCGACTCATCGTGGACTCGAGCACACGCTCTTCCCGACTCACCGAGGAATGAGACTTTTACTGGCACTTTAGGCTCTGTCGTTCAGACAGCCGAGGCTGGGTCAACATTCGACCCCTGGTCTCTGGAGGGGGGTGATGTGGCGTACCGCCACTTATAAATTATATGGCTAAACTTAATCTAAATTTAATTAAAATATATGTACAATTATATCTAAGCATTAATATTTAGAAAACATTATTATTATATAAACTTACATTAAAATCTATTAAACATTTGCAATAATTATATAAAAACTAAATAAGTAATTAAAATCATTAATGTGGAATCAACGTACAAATTTGTCGAATTTGTCCGCACGATTTTTCTAATATTAGATGCAAAAGAATTTGCATCGAGGGGGATTCTTTTGTTCTCCGAGCCAGGTAGCCGCGCGGGTCGACCGCCCGCACACATCAGTCTGTGATTCACTTGCGTACTTGTGACACCGGCTAACCTATTATCTATTGATAGGCATTCTATTCTCGCTTGTTTACGTTTTATATTATTTTCTTGTTATCAATAGTGCTCTGAACTTTATTCTTCCTTCTGAACTGTACTCTTGCCTTCACTCCTTCTAACTCTTGTGTGTTGTGATAAACTGTGTGTACGTAATAAACATTATTGTGAACTTGGACTTTCTCTTCTTCTCACCACCACAACCACATTGGTATTTGTGGAAGCGTTATTAAGGCTGATATTATGAAAAAAGTTAAAGAAGCAGCAGCATATAATGTGCTAGCAGACGAAACTGCTGATATTTCTGGCACTGGACAACTATCGATTGGAATGCAATATTCAAAAAATAGAATCAATTGAAAAATTGCCCTAGAAATGAAAGATAACAAGGAGTTAAAAATTTACTTATGTACTGTGATTCATGCAGCGGTCAAAATAAAAACAAAACCGTATTGTTTTTCCTCTTCTGTTTTAACCACGCGAATGTGCGAACACGTAATTATTATTTTGTGCATTCAAGTCGTGTTTGGAAGTAGCTACAGCACCCCTGCAGGGAGGAGACATTGAGTTCTTCCCCATCAAACGTGGATTACGTGGTGTAATTACTACACTGCTGAATTAGGATCCTGGTGGAAGGCGGTCATAGCTGGTCTGAGGTTAGTGGAATCTTGCAGTATTCAGTGTGATCGTGAACCAGTTACTTAAGGTCCATTATTAGGGTGTGCTTTGGGTGTGCTATTCATTCAATTTTCCTGATTGTTTTCACCCGAGAAGTCCGCCATTTTACACGTGGCGCCTCCAAATACACAAAAAAAAAAATTAAAAGAGACTTGTGGGGCGCCCGGCATTAAGGTTTAAGGACTCCTGCAAGCGGGACATGATCAGCTTCGGAATCCCAATTGATGGATGGGAAAAGCGTGCTGAATTGAGGCCTGAATGGCGTCATGTAATAAAAGTCGGAGCATCCAAGCACGACGAAGACGGGCTGGACAATATAAAACAGAAAAAGCTTCGTCGAGCTTTATCTACCCCAATAGATCCAGCGTGGACTTGTGATCGGTGTGGAAGGATATATCGGGCCGCAATAGGGCTATATAGTCATAAGCGGCGGTGTGGTATCCTGCCAAATCATTAACGCTGCAACAATCATCTCTCATAGATGCTGTGGCCAATGAATGAAAGGTATCCCCGGGCGAAATCAACCTCGCACGATCGTACCCCGGGATGCGGATCAAGTGAAAGTGTTTAGTATAAAACGTAAATATGAACTGTGTCAGCTGTCATTCTGACAAGTCACAGATAATATCTTAGATTTAAGTTCAATTGCTTAATGCAACAGCAATGGAAAAAACAATTGATACCTTTGCCTCATGTCAATGTATTCATGGCATTAAAATGGCTCAAATTCCTTTAATCTGAAGTCATTGTAATGGCTTGTTTCCGGTGTTTTGACCCAATCAGCGACGTTTCCGTCGTCTTACTTTCACTTGTTGGGCTTTGATCTGTCGGTTGGTTTTGTAATGGCGAGGCCGTCAGTAAAATTATTATAAGGGCTTATAATCGAACTCCATCTGTGTATTTGTGTATTGTTTTGACAATCCGGTGGACGGATTGAGGTGTAT
The DNA here is from genome assembly GCA_949319885.1 of Mecyna flavalis. Taxonomy (NCBI): domain Eukaryota; kingdom Metazoa; phylum Arthropoda; class Insecta; order Lepidoptera; family Crambidae; genus Mecyna; species Mecyna flavalis. The sequence goes on along the minus strand of OX439421.1, from coordinate 5,507,527 downwards.
AACTATTAAGGTGCACGAAATAAAGTGAATTTGAGGTAAATTCAGTGAAACACATTTTCGTGCCTATGGCGGGCACGGGTGAAAGTGTCGGGATCAAGATCTGAAGGCAGCAACGTGGTGATTGTGTTTGCTTATCTGGGGATAAATCTGGTACCAGGTAGGGTGGGAGATTAGGGCAATCTTCGTTGTATCACATCACCGCGCTTCAACGAAAATCAGCGCACGTGGAGCGTGCCGTCGAGGCGACGATCACCATATTGAACTGTAAGTGGATTACTTTTACTGTTAGTTTAAGTTAGTATTTATTATTTAAGTTGATATTAGTAATCAGTTTGGGGTCTACTGGGATTTTGTTTGTTCAATTGTTTGTATTGGGTATAGTGATATATTTTGCACAGTGGTTGGGCTGCGGATTTTATCGGACATAAAATTCCCACCCGACCACTCACATTCCCAACTGTCCCAAACTGTTTTATTGATCAAAAAGTAATGGAAGAAATTCAACGAGAACCGTCTACAAGTTCGAGGAAGATAACTAGGCGAACAGGGATTCCACGGATTACGGTTTAAAGAATTCTTAAGGAAAGTGGTAAGCCATAAAAAGTTGGTACTTACTTAAGCTTTTAACTGTGTTGTAAAAAATATGTAAGCAGAGATAATAGTAAGCCAATCTCTGATCTACGTAATTGTCTCTTTCTTCCAAACCCATTTTGTACAGACCGCGCTGTAACCAATTTACCTGTGTTGGGTACTTAAACAATAATTTTTGTTTGCAGAAGGGTACTGTTATATCAGATTTCATAAAAATATAAAACGCTGACTTTCCGCTTGTATACGTCAATGCAACCGGAAACCGAAAGCACATAGAATAAATATATTTTTGAATTAATAAATTCTGTTATAAAACAAAAATTAAAAAAAAGGCTTTCCTGAACCACCTCGTGACTGTACCATGCGTACCACATCCAGCGAGTCCAGTCCAGAGCAGGGAGCCGATATCACGTAATAAGCAAACAGTACAGTGGCAACCTTTGGTCTGGGGTCCTAAATGGAGAATTAATTGGCCCCTCTGAATTGCCAGCCATGTTGGATGGAAACAGTTACTTAAATTTTTAACAAAATAATCTCATTGGATTGTCGAAGATGTCAATCTCTAGACCCGACAAAGGATGATTTTGCAACAAGATGTCCTGTCACTATGCGGTACGAGTAAGAGAGCATTTGAACACCACATATCCCGAAAGATGGATGGATCGGGCGTGCAGGGCCGAACGAATGGCCTGCGCGTTCGCCGGACCTCAACCCCATAGATATTGTTACGACGATGCCCGGCAACAGAGCTTGTACGCGAAAACGGACCTTACTCTTTTCGCAATAAGGTTCATTCTCGCGCGCGCCCGCCTGCTTGTTTATCTGCGCGCGGCCGCCTGCTTTTTACCTGCGCGCGCTTGTTTACATGTAAATAACGATCCTGTTCAAACGCGTGCCCTCGCGCGAATTCGAGAGGCTTCACGAATCATCCACGAAATACTAGAGGGCCCGCGCCGGGTATAAATAGAGAGTGAGCGACGCTGCGAGTAGTATTCATTCTTCGGAAAGCGATCAGTGCGAACTATCCTGCGACGTTTGAAGTGAACAGCGTTTACCAGTGTTTGTTTTGAATTGTCAACGTGGATTGTGAAGTGTAAAGTTGTGTCAAAGTTGTGTATTTCAGTTGAGTGGTTTAAAATAAATAATTGTCTTTTCGTAACCGGCATTTAATTTGAATTGACGTACCCCGTACCCGCAACATTTGTGTCAGAAGCGGAATTCAAAATGCAACTTCCGCCACGAGAAGACAGCGAGGGACGTGTGACGAGGAGCCAAACTGCGACTACGCAAGGAGATGGAGCCGCAAGTACTTCGTCAACGGGTTCAGTAGCAGCACAACCACCGACTTTGGACTTTAACACCCTGGTTATTTTGATGAAAGAACAAGCTCGCCGTCAAGAGGCGCAGCTAGCTCAACTTCGAGAGAACTAGGCCCGTGGTCAAGAAGAACAAGCTCGCCGTCAAGAGGCGCAGCTAGCTCAACTACGAGAGGACCAGGCCCGTGGACAAGAAGAACAAGCTCGTCGACAAGAAGAACTAACTCGCCGTCAAGAGGCGCAGCTAGCTCAACTACGAGAGGACCAGGCCCGTGGTCAGGATGAGTTAGCGAAGACTTTGTTGGGGGCTATTGAGAAAAAGCAGGCGGAGATGGAAAAGCAAATTGTTGCTGTATCGGACGTGGTAGGGCACATCAAGGAGGACGTACTTCAGATGAAGACACAGCAAACCCAACACGAAGAGCGATTGACCCAGGTTGATGCAACGCTAGAGAAACACAATGTGACGTTGCAGCGACTGCACAATAAAATTCTGAAGGTTGAATCGCAAAGCGGTGCCGTACTTCCAGCACATATTGGGTCTCCTAAGATTGGAGTACCCCACTTTGACGGAACAACATCATGGGCAGCATTTTGGTACCAGTTTGAGACGGTGGCCAAAGGAAAGGGCTGGAGCGACGAAGAATCGATGATGGCGCTTACTTTAGCTCTTCGTGGTGATGCCCTGCTGACATTAGAAAACCTGCCTCCGGAAAGTAGGACCTTGGATGCTCTCTATAAGGCACTAGAGAGCAGGTACAGCGACAGACATCTTGAGCACGCGTACAGAGCACAGCTCCGCGAACGCATGCAGAAATCGAGTGTACTCATTTTGCTACAAATACAGTCTGTCCTGAACAATCCCGGCAAATAAATATAAAACTGATAATGTCACAGGAAAGTATTTCATATTTTGAGGCCTCCGCCCGTATCCCTTCTGTTAGACGACCGTATAAAGTCTGCAACAATGGGCCACAGAAATTGAAAGACTAGTTCGTCGTGCTTATGTCTCATGCCCAACCTTAGTAGGTGAAGGTGTTAGATCTATAACTGGATTATTAACTTATTCTAGTGAACAAGCTGATGAAGCATTAGCTGCTGTACCATTGAAACTATCAGAGCATCATAATTTGGATCAAGAACCAATTATTGAACATAGTTTAAATAGAGCTAAAAGAATTATAAAGGAACGATATGGCAGAGAACTTGACATCATCGGATGTTCTGGAGAAGCTTGCTCTGACTGATACAGAAGAAAATAGGAAATAATTCCTATTATCTGGTAATACACCAAAATCACTATCGTCAAGTGAGGTAAAGAAAACTCTTAACTATACTTGGCTTAACACCTGAAGATTTTTCAAAAGAATATGCATCAGCTGAATTTGATTACCAAACCCTTAAAACTACATTTAATGAGTATTGTAAAGATTTCTCAGATGAATTAGAAGATAATGTCCCATCAAAGGCATTAGAGTTCTCATCAAAAATGCTCTTTGAGTTGGGGCCATATATTAGGAATGAAAAGAAAAATAAGGGTGATAAGGCAATCAGGTTTAGATTTGCATACAGTAAGACAGAAGATTCACACAAAAAAGTTCTTCGGATCAAGACAGTGATTGTATCAACATTTAAGGAGATATTGTATAATAAAATGGAAGATTCAAATTGTATGATCATTACTTTCAAACATCAGCAACTCCGGTTATGTTGATGACACCTCTATGTGGTGCAATATTTTTAAGGGAATCTATTAAAGAAATTGGTGAGGAAATTAAGTTGAGTGAGGTAGATGTTCTAAAGATAATCAATGCCAGTACAACAGCAGGAAGACAACATTTAGAGGAATCAGATTTAGCTTGCTCTATTGCAGCTATGATTGCAGCCACACGAAGAGTGACTGATAAAAATGTAAGGAACTCTATGATCACAAAATTAATCAAGCAATTTACAGCTAGTTGTGCCCCGAAAACAAGTGGCGCCCTTACTGAGGTATATACACGATGGGGTATCTGGAGGACATTTAGGCGTGAAGAAATCCAACCCTAGAGAAGCTGAGACAACAGTTCTACTGGATACACTGTCGAGAGGACGTTGAAGACTGGTGCAGGAAATGTACGATGTGTGCATCAGTTAAGGGCCCACAAACCAGGAATAGAGGAAAACTCAAGCTGTACAATGTCGGCGCCCCGTGGGAAAGAATCGCAGTCGATATTGCTGGACCTTTTCCAGAATCTGAGGAGGGAAATAAATACATCATTGTGGTTCAAGATTATTTCAGCAAATGGCCTGAAGTTTTCGCGACGCCTAATCAAGAAGCTAAGACGGTTGCGAAGAAGTTAGTCCAGGAAGTGATCTGCCGATTTGGTGTACCCCTCGAGATACATTCAGACCAAGGAAGAAACTTCGAGTCCGCACTATTCCAAGAGGTTTGTCAACTACTTGGTATGCACAAGACTCGTACTACCCCAGCACATCCACAATCTGATGGCATGGTCGAGAGATTCAACCAAACGCTTGAAAATCACTTGGCTAAAGTTGTCGATGAACATCAACGAGACTGAGATCAGTACATGCCTCTTTTTCTGCTGTCCTATCGATCTGCCGTACACGATAGTACTAGTGCCACCCCCGCAATGGTGAACTTTGGCAGAGAAATGCGACTTCCAGTCGATGCCCTGACTGGTACACCACCCGAAGCTCCGAAACCTGTCACAGGCTATGAGGCTGACCTCCAGAAACGATTGGACGAGATTCATGCCTTCGTTAGAGACTGTAGTCTAAAATCCAGCGAACGAATGAAGACTCGCTACGATCGTAAAGCCAACACTACCGGCTTTGAAGAAGGGGCACTGAATTGGTTACACAACCCACTCCGGAAGAAAGGGAAGTCACCAAAGTTCCAGCCAAGATGGGAAGGACCCTACAAGATCATCACAAGGCTGAATGACCTCACCTATCGGATCAAGCAAGGAACAAGGGGCAAACCTAAGATTGTGCACATTGATCGGTTGGCACGCTACTACGGATCAAATAATGCTCGGGACGAGCATGACTAAGAGGGGGGTAATGTTACGACGATGCCCGGCAACGGAGCTTGTACGCGAAAACGGACCTTACTCCTTAACGCAATAAGATTCATTCTCGCGCGCGCCCGCCTGATTGTTTACCTGCGCGCGGCCGCCTGCTTTTTACCTGCGCGCGCTTGTTTACATGTAAAGAAATAACGTCAAAATGTACATGCTATTATCTATTGCTGTAATTTGTGAAGCATGTTCTGCACTGATTATCCCAATCCCATTAGAGAAACCGCATCCCATAAACTCACACGAGTTGGTTTGTCATTATGGACTCCCAATGAGCAAGTTGACTCCCGGAACCCGTTATAAAGTCAATACCGTTATTCCCTCTCAAACATCTCATCAGGTCACTGGCTATCTCTGTTCAAAAACAGTCTGGGAGTCAATATGTAATGAAGGATTTTTTGGAGGAACCACTCTTACTTATATCATTCATAAAAAACCGGTATCAGATAGTGAATGTCTTGAATCCTTTAAACAAATGTCCAATGGAGACAATGTACCAACTCCTCATTTCCCTCCAGACTACTGCTCATGGATGTCAGTTAATTCAAAAGCTGAGACATATGTGACTGTAAAGAGACATGATGTTTATAGAGATCCGTATAAAAATGCTTATGTTGATCTGATCTTTCTGGGGCATAAATGTGATCAGTGGATTTGTCCCACTCACTACGATAACATCAAATGGATAGCAGGCACAGTTTACGTCACGGCACAGCCAAACCTCATGATTGTACAACTTGGTCTTCTATATCAGGCCATGTCATCTTAGACTCTAATAAGAACCTTGAGTGGTCATATTATATAGAATCTGAGTTGATACCCAGGTCCCCACTAAATCAAATCTGTTACGGAGTATCTTATTGTGGAGTGACTGGATATGTACTTCCTAATGGATTATTCTTCTCCCCAAAACCATCACTGCAATCTTTCACAGATGTTTGGAGAGAACTCCCAATAAGACAGTGCCCACCGGATACAGAAGTGTCATTACATTCATTGACTTCTTCTTTGGCATCCCTAGAATTAGAGACAATCGAGGTCCTATTCAATACAAAAGAAGAAGAAGAAGAACGATCCTGTTCGAACGCGTGCCCTCGCGCGAGTTCGAGAGGCTTCACGAATCATCCACGAAATACTAGAGGGCCCGCGCCGGGTATAAATAGAGAGTGAGCGACGCTGCGGGTAGTATTCATTCTTCGGAAAGCGATCAGTTCGAACTATCCTGCGACGTTTGAAGTGAACAGCGTTTACCAGTGTTTGTTTTAAATTGTCTATGTGGATTGTGAAGTGTAAAGTTGTATCAAAGTTGTGTATTTCAGTTGAGTGGTTTAAAATAAATAATTGTCTTTTTGTAACCGGCATTTAATTTGTATTGACGTACCCCGTACCCGCAACAATATTTTTATTTGGGGATTTTACAAAGAGCTGGTGTACGCGACGGCAAGCAACAGCGAACAAGAATTGAGGCAAAAACTTACAGTAGCGTGAAGCGCGTAAAGTTGGCGTGAAAACTTAGGAATTGTGTCAGTACCTGTGTCCACGCATCGACTCAGGTGTAGCTAGCCTGTGGTTATGGTGCGACTATTTGACATATTTAGATTTTATGAACCATTTATTGTTCATACGTGACGCCCCAACACATAAAACGTTGAACTACACGAATTAGCCAACGGGAAATTTATCACAAGACGAGGGACGGGTGAACTTGTATCGCGCTGGGGCGCAGTGCGCACTGAATAGAGGTAAACAATTTTATTTGCGACTTTTATTAGCATCGCAGCGGTGTAGGTAGAGGTTATGAGGATTTGTATAGGCTTAGTGAGAGCACTGAGAGCAAAATCGTACAACTTTCCACGAGAAAGATGGGCTGGAGTACGAAATAGCCATGGAAGAGGCCAGCACGTTTTTAACTAAGAACTCACGGAGCGGTTTCAGCCGTTCCGGATAGTTGACGAACTATTGATTTTGTTTTTCAGTCGGTAACGAGACTTACAAAGTGTTGGTTGAGTTGACTTACAAACTCTCTCCAGTTCTCTACCTTCCGACGGAAGTTCCGTGCAGTGCAACACCAGACCAGGGCAACCCAACCACATTAAACTAAGAACTCACGGAGCGGTTTCAGATAAGTTTAAAGAAGCAAGAAAAAAAGTTTGAAGAGAGTTTCGAAACATGTGTAAATGAGACAGAATATAATAGTACTAACGTACAGAACGGACATTTTCCGCCCCGCACGCATTTCGAATACCGCACCTCACCCCCGAATTTTGTGAGCGGACAGGGTTCACTTGAAAAAAGAAAAGGCAGAGGAATAAAATAATGCCTATGTTCTGGTGGACGAATTGTTTACTAGAAAACTGATGACTGAATGTTCCTGGGCTGGGGGAACTCGCAAGGACAACCCAAAATCCTGTTTAAAGTCCTACACTCACACTATAAATATATTTTTTGATATCATACATGATACCGACAAAGATTTTACAAAGACTGAGTGCGAAATTTTTTCAAAAATGTACCTAGGTACGTATCTGATTGCACCCAATTCACTTCGAGCATACATAGACTACTCTGCGCGTATATTATTATCCCCGTGTTGGCTTCGCTCGCGGACCGCACGAAGATCTATTGCCCTATCGTGCCTATTAGCCGTATAATTACACTGGTCTACAAAATTTTACTTTTTGTGTGTCCATCAATTGAATACTATATTTTTATACTGCTTTGAGGTAACTTAATACGAAAACACAGATATATTTTTTTAATTAGCTCTTATTTTGGAAATATACCTAATATACAAAATTTGACTTTTAGTAACATGTTAAAGTACAAAATAATTTATTTAAAAAAAAACTATATTTATTTATTGTTATTTTTTACTTTTTATATAAAATTGGGAATATTGAAATATTAACATAATATTTAAACGTGTTTAATTAAGATTTTCGCTTCTTTTTCGTTAATCTTTTGTAATCGCTGTTAGGGGTATCTCTTCTCAAATTCCAGCAGTAGTCCGTTACCATTGACGCATTCCATCGGCTCTGGTATATGTTTTCCATTGTCGAGATATCTTGATTCGCCATGTTCGACACTTACATCACCGCAGTTAGAAGGGAAAAAATCAAGATGAGAATGAAGAAAATGAATTTTTAGAGACCCACAAACTGTGACGATTGTGAGGTTGTAGGCTCATTGTAGTCAACTTCACTTGAAATTATCTCTTCTTCAGAATCTTGCTGGTACTCTTCGGGATGTCGAGGAACAGGTAAATCGATTCCGTGTGGTACAGGTCGCGACACAGAGGCTACATAAAGGTATACCACGTTTCGTGTCTTTTTTCTTGATATACCATACTGGATGGAGTCAAGCAAAAGTAACAGTCATTCGCATGAGTGGTAGGTTCCCTCCTCATCATTGGCACACTAAAAGGCAATGAACGTTTCTTTTTGTTTAGCCACTTAATTAAATTTGTGGAGCAAGCTGTGCAAATAAAATGTGGTACGATTTGTCTTGGTTTTTAATTTTAATTCCAAAATAATGGAAGTGAGCATTTTCTAAACGTTGAGTAATTGAGCATCTTTGGTTAATATGGGTCACCTTACCACATATTGTAGCAAAAATTGTCTGCACTATTAACAAATTTGGGAGACATAATGGAAAATGTAGATTTTTCACAAAAAATGTCAAAAAACGATAACAATTTCACGTTTTAACTGTTGAACAAAACACAGTCAGCGTTGGAAGTAACAAACAAATATGAAAAAATAAAATTTCCGCAGTTAATCTCTAAATATTTTGAATTATCATCATTAATGTGGTAAAACTATCGCGCTACCCGCTATTATATTTTATATAGCACAATTGCACAATAAGAGCTAACTATGAATTTTTACTTATATATTTATATTCAGTGAGTGAAATACAATCAATATAGTACATTTTCATGTAACGGCAAATTTGATGTAGACCAGTGTTATTTTAATAGTTTCGTTCCCCTTATCATTAGTTTTTTACTCTGTTTGCAAATATTTTGTTTTGAATATTATAAATATTTAAGTTTTAATGTTATTTTCTATTTATCTCTATCTACATATCCCTACTGTTACAATTTGGAACTGTTACTGATACTTCTGCGACAGAGACCTTTGTAGAGAGTCACAGTCACAAACACACAACGAAGTTCTTTCACAAAAAAATCGATAATTTGACGAAAATAGCTTTCTAACTTTACGGTGCAAGACCCTGAAAAAAGATACTTGCAGTAGGTGTGATGCATTTAATAATATGATTAAGAACTGTACTGATGAAGGACAAGACAATCTGAAAGAAGAAAGATTAAAACACTTTAAAAAGAGCTGAAGATTTAAGAGAGAATATGAAAAAAAGATTTGTTGAAGGCAAAAACAGACGAAAATTTTTAATGTCTAACATTTGATTTAGAAAAGACACTACCACTGCCTCGTATCCCCACCAGCACAGTTTTTTACGACGATCAAGTTACTAATAAAAGTCTTTTGTTTCAGGGATGTTTGTTGCGTTCCTGCTCCGTAGTACACCTAGCAAGTTCACCTGGGTGGACTATTATTGATATTTTAGTTATTTCATTCTGAAAAGAAATAATTTATATTTTTATAAACGTTTCACGTTTATCATTCATCTACGTCTCTCCGGTCGCTGGCGACTTGGATATATCCTGCTGGAGGATCTGGGCAGACTGAAGTAGCTGGACCCATCCCGGAATGAGGAGCGTGGTTGCTTAAACACTAAGGACAGCGTAGCTTCATGGGTCGGTAACCGAAGCCACCTCGAGGTAACCTCCATGTTCTATTAGCCGTAGACCGAGTCTCCACTCGTCTGGTTAGGATCCTTCCTGCCGGGATGTCAAGGTTGTAATTTTAGTGCCTAAAGGGTTTACTATTGTTTGACAAAAAACGTATGACAAACGATCATTTGACAAACAACGTTTGAAAAACTAATCATTTGACAAACTTTCATTTCGCAAACATATTACTTTAAAAACAATCATTTGACAAAATACAGGTTTCGCAAATGTTTTACTTAGAAAATTATTCAAATGTTAAAATTTTATATAAAAAATTATCACATGACTAAATAATTCGTTTGCCAAATTGATGATTGTACAAAAAGCAAGAAGATAAATTATTAGTTTTTAAAAATTACTATTTTTTAACCAATACTTACCTGCGATCAAATTTTGAAAATACTAAATTGCATGGTTGCAATTTTCATCTTGGACATTGTTTATAGGCAAGTAATAATTTTGTATTACGACTAATACTAATTCCATAGAAACTTAAGTCTTTAAAAAAATACACACTGCCTGAATTAAGGAAAATAAGTAGAATTCGGTTCTGGCACTGGTGGTCGCAGTTCTAACCTAACCTAACCAGCCATTTTTTCAGTTGACCCTACACATATGTAATATGATTCCGTGCTTAAAGTAAAATATTCGACATAACGTGTACTTAAATATGTTATTTTTATATAGCCAAGGGCGTCGCCAAGGGGGGGCAGGGGGGGGGGGCAGTTGCCCCCCCCCCCCCTAGAAATCAAATGTAGCTACCCGCAAAGCGGTAACGCTTTATGCTCTCGGCGTTTATATTTTTTCTCCTAAATAATATTACCCCATTGCCCCCCCCCCTTAATCATAAGCTGGCGACGCCCTTGTATATAGCAATGAATTTTGTCAAATGTTTTTATGCCTTACGTTGTTTTTCCAAGTAACATGTTTAAAAAATAATCAATTTGTAAATTAATGTTTTTGCATAATAAGTTTTTTTCTTTTAAATATATTGTCTAATGCGTAGTTTATCAAACAAAAGTTTGTAAAATAATAAATTTATCAAGTATAATTTTGTCAAACGTTGTTTTTCAAATGAAAATTTGTCATTCGTTTTTTGTCATATGAACGGACACCTGTTCTATTAGCCGTAGACCGAGTCTCCACTCGTCTGGTTAGGATCATTCCTGCCGGGATGTCAAGGTTGTAATTTTAGTGCCTAAAGTAATTGGGTAGAATCATTTGAGCATTTGATGTCTGACGAACCGACAACACGCCCTGTGTGTCATAAGAGTCCGTGTTTGAGTAAAGCGAGGTACGGGTTTCCTACCTCAATAAAGATAAAAAAATAACTTGTAACAGAAGGAAAATAAATTGCATGATAAGAAAACTTTCTTTGATTTGTCACCATAGTCCCTTTGGTGGTTCGACGGCACACCCATCACCGTCGAGTGGCTAAAGGTGGCCTACACCTTTCTCATTTTTATTTTGTAACAAGAAAGCAACGTTACAAGTGCACACTGTTATGTATGGATTGAGGGTGAAGCAGCCCTTTGTTTTTGTGTGCAATAAAGAATATTTTTATGTTATGTTATGTTGCCGTGCCAAAAAAGTTTTATAGCGTTCAGGACAATACACTGAAAACCAAATTTTTGTGTTCTGTAAACCTATCAGGTGAAACTGCTGAAAACATTTTTGACTCACTGTGTAAAAGTTTAAAGTTTGCAAGAATTAAATTTAAACATTGAACATTTAATAGGATTTGCAGCAGATACCACAAATGTAATGTTTGGCAGAAATAATAGTGTGGTTGCAAAGATAAATTCGATCAATTCCAATTGTATATTTTTCAAATGTGCATGTCATTCGTCAGCATTAGCTGTCAGTTATGCCTGTAAAAAGCTGCCTAAAGCTTTAGATCAGGTTGTGAAAGAAGTGCACAATTATTTTGGCCATAGTTGTAAACGCAAAAGAGAATTTGCAGAATTTCAATCTTTTGTAGGATCAGAGCATCATATTATTTTACGGCATTACGATATACGTTGGCTCTCCCTACACGCCTGTGTTAATCGCATTGTAGATCAGTGGAATGCACTTAAGCTGTATTTGATTTTTGGCAAAGCTTAATTATTCGCAAGTTTTTTTTTTAATTCATTAGGAAAAGCTAACGGCAGAGCGATTAGCACGTGCCCGGGCTGAAGAGGTGGAATACCTTCGTGCTGACGAGAGAGACGGTGAGGGTTTAACTATTCATACCCTAAACCAACTTAAACCAAAACTTCATGGACAAAATCATACATGATACCATACGTGAAAATAGCTAAGCAGTTGACTGCTTATGAGGGCAGAGAGAACGATTTCATCCGGCTCGAAGGACCAAATGTGGACTGTAGGAAATGAAAGGGTTCAGTTAAGGGATAAAGGGATATAATAGGATAATTTACAAAAATAATATATAAAAACACACAAGCTCAGTAGCAGGGCAAGGGAAGAATAATTATTTTTCAACAGTGACAGATGACAACTTAGAAGTACATCTTTTTCCATAGAAAAGAGGCTGCATAACCAGCCAGTCGTCGACAGAAGTGATGCATCACAAATAATAGAGATAATACAAGACGACTGGATTATCACAATACATTATCAGATGTCATAAATTAACTTAATATAAATAGACGAACATCAAGTTCTGTTAGCATAACAGCTGATCGTAACAATTTATTGACATTCCCTCGTCTAGAGTACAGTGAGTTGATATTATTCGCTTTAAGTACTTATCAAATTCGGCAATCCAGTTCCTACTATGGCGAACATATACGTTTTCATGGTGGATACCGTATCGAAGTATGTAGAGAAGAAATAAATGAAATAAAAATTGGAGAGCTTGAGAGGTACGGGGGATAACATTTTAATCCAAGGAAAAATTAAATCCAGACACATGACTAAAAAACAATACTATGTTTATTTGTTAATAGAAAATAATATGTCTGTTCATACGTAGTTACATTTTAACTACCTAAAACAAACTGCTCTGGATCCTCACCTCAAGTGTCATGAACGATTTTAAAAAAAACCTGGCTTTTTATTGAAATCTTTTTATACTATCATTTTTGATACCTATAAATTTACTACAAATTATCCCTGGCCAATGTCATTAGGATCATGTTCCTTTGCGCGAATCGATAGAGTCAATAACAGGTATTGGACCAGTGGAAATCACAAAACTACGAGCTTTGAACTAAACTAACTATAAGGGGCAGTTGACTCGTGTAGTGTATGTGAAATACTTAAAGAAGAACTGTCACACAGTCCCTCCCGCCGACTCACTTCCCTGGTGGACACGGAGATGGACGGACGTGCGTGCGGCGGTAGAGCAGGGAGCCGATATCACGTAATAAGTAAACAGTACAACTCGAAAAGCCAAACAAGTGCATACAGAGTGCAAAGCATGTAAAAAAAGCAGATTGCAACGAAAAACATATATTATTTGGTTGATTAGTACACCTATATGAAGAATATGATTCTGACAAATTGGAAAAATCCATTTTGACGAGTCGAAAGAGAAAATATGTCCCTCAACCGCCAGCGCAGCTGAGCGCAGACAGCAATGGCTGGTCATTTGCCAATGATTGACGAAGAAAATAATAATCACAGATGCGGGATGACCAGGATAGTGTGATTAGTAAAAAAGGCAGTAAGTAATTTCTAAATGTATAAGATACTTATATCTTTATAAAGGGACAATCATTTATATTTATAACGGTCTGACACATAAACTTTTATTAGTCACAGGGAGGCTTCTCGATTTCTTCTATGCCTTTAGTACTATTGTAAAATTAATCTTGTCTAAGCATAGAGGTTCTTAGCTTAGAGGTGTGGATGTTTGAAACCTTAACAGGTTCTTACGGCCCAGGACCTGATAGACTGAGAGTCAGCGTTCCGCAGACTTGCGTTTTTTTGATAGTATCACCTCCTTACAGTCTGATTAATATGCCATTAATTTGATTGCTCGTCAGCAGCAGGTTGGTGTATAGATAAGTAAGCCCAAATGCTGGAGACTTAAAAAAATACATTCTCGACTATTTAGACTGTCAAATCTTCACAGGACTCGAGTTAAATTTTAATAATTATGAACTGTTTTTACTTTTCAACTCTGACCTGGCTAATGTTACGATATAAACGGCTGATATGACTGATATGAGTCAAAGTTTGATCGTGATTGTGAACAAGAGGGATTGAGAACAACCACAATTTGAAATGTGGACTTAAAGGGCACTTTCGCCAATTATGTAGAACAACAGGAAATGGGAAGACAGGAAACCTGCTGAAAGAAGTAAGGAAAAGAAAACTTCATTTGAACTATTCAATTTAAACAGCTGAGCACCGAAAGACCAACATCCTAAGTTATAGAAATCGACCAACGCAACAAAATTTTAAGTTTGTTATCAATAGCGGTACCTTTTCGTAATCAACCAATGCTTTTTGAGCATTTTTAAGTTAATTTCGAAAACTGTACTAACTCAATAACAAACCTCAACATTTTATCGACGAATATAAATACGAAAAGCATCAGCCTACTGATGTCCCATTACTTACTTTTTTTTTGTAAATACATACATATTTTACATAGAGACACACCCAGAACGATACAAACAGACATGTTCATGCACACAAATGTTTGTACCGTCCGGGGATCGAACCCGCGACCTCTGGTGTAATAGCCGATTTCTCTCGTCCGTTACACCAAATGGGTCGTCCAAACTTATTCGCAGTGCTTCCCATAACTAAAGCCTATCTATTTTCGACATCTATTATTCTGTTGCCTTGCCCGGTCTTGCACAAGTAAAGATTTGCACTTTCTAAAAAGAACGCTGACAAAATAGCTGTTTATGACGCTGGATGCTTAGGAGAATTTAGTGTCGTGGGGAAATATGAGTGGTGTGGTCTTGATAGAATGCCCACTAGACATGAAAGAACTCTGGAAAAAAAAATTTGCTTATAGTCGAGAGACTGACCGCAGATGAAACAAAAAGCAAAAAAAAAATTGCAGAGTACTGACCCAAAGACAATAACCATCAAGACATTTAAAAGATTGCAAAACAAACAACTGTTAGATTAGTCATAGTTTTTTTTTTCAGAAAATAAAATTATTTAAAATTTTATTAAAAATTATAAAAATTAAATTATTATATTAAAATGGAACCAAGAGCTCGAGCCAGCGTATAACAATTTTCCACGCTTATAAACTTCATGGAAAGGTAAAATAAATTAGAGTTTATTTTAAGTCACGACGTAATACAAGGTGGGCCAAAAGAAGTCATCCGATGTTGTTTGGCCCTCATTTTTTTTCTAAATGAAAAATTTCGATTCTGTTTTTTGATTATGTTTATTTAAACCTTTAGAATTTTATTGGTCACGTCGAGAAGATGATATCGGTCAAATAGGCGCCGTCACAATTGATTTCCATACGGGCTCGTTTTATGGCATTTCTCATCACCTCGGCGAGAACTTCGGGCCACAGATTCTCGCACTCGTGCCAAATGTTGTCCTTGAGGGCTTCCAGGGTCTTGGGCTTGTTCACGTAAACATGGGACTTCAAAAAACCCCACAAAAATAAAACAGGAACGGTTAAATTGGGCGATCTTGCAGGCCAGTGCAAATCGCCAAAACGAGAGATGAGGCGACCCGGGAACGCCGCCTTCAGAATATCGGTTGTGGCTCGCGCAGTGTGTGCCGTTGCTCCGTCCTGTTAAAACTACATGTCCACCAGTCCTTGTTAGTCCAATTGCGGCAGAAAAAACTCGATTAACTTGGCCCTATAGTGCGCACCGTCCACTGTTGTCGTTTCCGGCGACAGCTCGACATCCTCAGCAACAGCGGCGATATTCTCGGCAGAACGGGCACTCCGGGGCCGGCTACTCCTAGCAATGTCTCGTGTGGTCCCATACTCTTTAAGGTTAGTGGCCAAACGGCGCAGTGTTTGCGCAGTCGGTGTCGGACGGCCGGGGAATCGGCGACGAAATTCGCGCTGCGCCAACACCACTGACGAATTGGTTACGCAAAAAAATAGACACGATTATTCCGCGTTCTTGGGGAGTGTATCGCTCCATGGCTTGTTTACATAAATTCTACATCTGTCTAGTCTACAAATGTCAAAACATAATTGACATTGGCGGTCATTTGCAAAAATAAGAGCATCTTCCAATAGGGTGATTTCTTTTGGCCCACCTTGTAGTATTAATGTGAACATTGACCTTGGTGGTTATTCTATCTCTGTCACTATCAATCGGACGAGCACGAGATTCGGGTAGATTGTAGTCTGTGGCAAACGACAGAGAGTAATCGTGATCTTTGCAAAGAAATACTTAGTCAATTGAAAGTAATGGTGACATAGCTAGACCGCAGGAAGGGGCTCAAGGAACGATGCATACGGAAAAACTGTGGAAGAATTTAACAAACATCTAAATTCTGTTGGTGGTGGTGTGAAATAACAGTTTCAAAACTATTAGAAGTTAGAACCAGTCATATTATTACTTGGTAACAATGACCAAAAACAACAATGAACAAAGATAGAAAGGGCTATTCCACTTATCCCACCTAGCCATCCCACCCGGGTGGGAAAAGTGGTTTTTTTTTCCACTCTTCCCACCCGGGTGGGATAAGTGGAATAAAAGGTCATGCGATTGAAATGGTTGGATGCAAACAAGTGAAGTGGAAGACGGCTGACATGAAGTTTGCTGCATCTATCAAAGGCCAACTTAAAGGAGCCAAATACCAAAGAAAAAAAGGCCAACCAACTACTACCTGCCTTCTATAAACAGGCCACTGCGAGGATTCAGGCGACTGGGACCATATGACCGCGGTCCCAGTTACCTGATAACATTTTTGAAGCGGTCGACTGGGACCATAACTATGTTTTATTTATGACACCTTTTCTGCTAACTGTACTAAATCTTGTATTTCAACATTGGATTTGTGGTTAAAATTACGGGTGGACCCACTCGCCTGACGAAATAAATAAATAAAAACTAATCAAGCAACTGGGACCGCGGTGTCCCAGCTTTGTAGTGGTCCCAGTCCTTCAGGCACTATACATCCTATTACCGGAATGTCAACTCAGTATTTCTTCGAACGTCCTATTCCTCCCACTGCAAGCTTGACAAGCACCGTTTAAACGACAGCATTTTCTGATAAGATAACTCGAGGGTTTGGATTTAAGCCTATAACACAATGGTTCTCCGTTAAGAATAGCCTTCCACTCTTGAAGTAACACCTGCAGAACCTATGGGCAAGCCTTAGCTAGGGTTTCAAAAACCTTAGTATGCATTGTACTAACATTGACACGTGACATTTACCAATGGATTCTCCAAAGGGATCCTCATTTTAAGTTCACTGATTTACCCGAAACTGTATGACTTGATTATAGTAAAAAAGTGGAAATTGTATATTGAATTATTGTAACCTTATTGACGATTGAAAAGAAAACTGTTAAGTTTCTTGCCGGTTCTTCTCAACAGATGACTGAAGTCCGAATCTGGTGGGTAGAACCACAATATTTTTTGTTTCTGACAAATTCACTAGTGCATCTTTGAAGCCTATATGAGTAAAGCATATTTTGTTTTTGATTTAGATTTTTAGGGCACACAGCTTACATGAAGTTTGTTGCATCTATCAAAGGCAAACTTAGAAGAGCTAAAATACCAAAGAAAAACGGCAAACCAACTACTACCACCTGCAGTAGGCTATAAACAGGCCATTGCAAGCTTGACGGTTTCAACAACAGCATGACAGGAAATATCCCTTAAGTTTTTATTAAGAGACATCATTGATGGCAAATCTACCTAATCACAAAGTTAACTTTTGCATAGGAGAATGTAGTGACATGGCGAAATATGGTGCTTGATGGAGTGCCCATTTGACATGAGAGAGCTCTGGTAACAACAAATTTGCTTATAGTCGAGAGACTGATTGGAGATGAGACACAAAAAGAAGACTTTTGCCTAACACATCAGTTTTTGAACACTTCCCTTAACCCGACAGACAGCCCGCTATGCAAAGGCAGAGTGGACGTCGAAGAAACACCACCTAACTCATTTTTTACAAATATCACAGTTCAGCCAGTGCTCACAGCACATTCTAAGTCATCAAAACTTCAAGTTGGCTGTCCCCAAAAACCAACAGAGACAATATCTTTCGTTTCTGCAAACAGTAACAGTGAGAAACATTGTGTAGACGCGTCTGCCTTCATTTTGATACCTGAAATCAAAGAAAAGAATCATTGAAATCTTACATTCACAATTATTATTACCTACCTAGTACTCACTACGTATTAAATTATTTTTAAAGACTAACAGCATTACAGTTATTCTTTATAAAAACTATACGTAATACGCAGAAATAAGCGGTTTATTAAAATTTGTTGACTTGCATGCGCGAGGTTCTAGATGGTTCGAAACACGGCTCGCAGTCACACAAATGAAATCTTATAGCAGTTATATAGGTAATCTAAATGTTGTTTCATGAAACAATTGAAATATGATCCAAGCTTAGGATCCAAGATTCCAGCCGGACAAGGAGCCATTTTTTTTTATTATTGTTTTCGAAACGGTAAACGGTTTGAAGTTTATCATACAAGTTTGTTAATGTTAATTTCTTTAGTAGATCAGAAAGCTTAAATATTGTTATTGGTAAAGATTAACTTACCAAATATCAAGAAAAGAAGAAAAGAAATCACAAATAAAAAAATATTCCGGCCGGCAGAACCGCACCACAGAGCGACGTCGAGCAAAAAAGAATGAATGATGGAAAAATTTGAATGAAGAAAAGAAAAGAATGTCGTTTGTTTTTTTATAGTATTTAGCTTTGGATTCCACGTGATATTAGCTAGAAGTAAAGTTGATAATATTGTCTATGGTCTCAGCTTTAATTTTCGGACGGCAGGCACGGCACGGCCGAGCAGCAGATCAACCTATTGTACCCTGAGAGGCTGAGAACCTACCTAACCCAATGTGTCACAAATTCTCAAATATGAAAGAACTAGTGAAGTAAATAAAACTGAAAATTGGATGTAGAAATCATGTAGAAACTGTTGTTCTTGGTTGTTTTAATAAATTAAACTCTGAAATGTCAATCAGTTCATCATCAGCCTGTCTTCTTATGATAGTCCCATAGTCCACTGTTGGACATTATGCCTCTTCCAATGCTCGCTAGCTAGTCGCGCTACTCGCGCTACTGTTCTCGCTCGCTCGCCACTTTCTTTGCTCTATCGATCGATCCTCAGTCGGCTTCTTCTCACACCCAACTCCTGCCAGCTATATTGCATAATTATGCAGTAAGAGAGGCCGTCGTAAGATTGGCTGGCTGGAGTGGCTGGCTGGGGCGGGCGGGCGGCCTATTATTTTGGGTTTGTTTGAGTCAATACATATATCATTATACTCTTTGGCCGATGCTGTGTATAAAAAAAAAGTAAGCCATAAAAAAAGTTACGTCAAACTTCAAAGTCAACTGTCAAACATAAAAACAATAATTTTCGTGTTGTTTTGTTTGTCATGTTGTGTTGTTCGTAAGTAAACTTTTACACAAGAAATAATTATTACCGGAATGCAAATATTATGTTTAACACTCAGATTTTTATTTAGTTCTGAGGTTCAACATGTTTATGTAGCGATCGCCAAAACGTGATAAGAACATTTAAAAAAAATCCCGCCTTTAAAAATAGCTTTTGATTTAGATGTAAGTTAAACTTTTCTATCTTTAATATGTAGTGTAGCAGTAAATGGGCCACAAATGGCCCACAAACTACCTATATAATCCCGGTTCAACAGAGGCGGTTATTGTTTATCTTCTAACTAGTCTGTGGTTATTGATTTGAGTTGCATTTGAAAGAAAAAATAATTTGCATGCTGCAGGCAGACTGAACATAAGTTCCTATAAATATTTTATACCATGATCCTGTTAACCTTTTGGACGCCAAAGTCGTCTATACTTGACAAGCACCTGCGGGCCCTGTGCGCCAACGACGTCTATACTTGACAAAAACCCTGCCTATAAAAATACGATATAAATATTTAAAACTATTATTGGTATTTTTTCCTTACATTCAAGAAATTATTTTATAATTTCTAAGCATATTATCTGCTTAAGCGGCAGCGCAGACGACAGACTATCCGTGACAGACTTTTTAGTCTGCGAAAATAGAACGTATGCAACTGTATGGAGTAACGCAGACGACGCGCAAAAAAGTCCGGCGCGCACAAAATCCGTGTGATTCCGGCAGAACGCGCCACGCCGCGCCACACCGCTCCGCACAAAAAGTGTGCGAAAAAAATGGAACGTATGCAACTGTATGGAGTAACGCAGACGGCGCACATTGGCGTACATTTTAGTCTGCAATCTAGTGGTGGGACGTAACGTACGTATGCGATCTATTATGGCGCCAGACATCGATGTAACGATGCTAATTAATGAAATACAAAATAGACCAATAATTTATGATACTTCTATGGCAGAATATAGATATTAATATTATTAATACATATTATGTAAAATCATTAAAACTCGGTCCGCAGTGAGTTTAAACATTAAAACTTGTTTCTTGGTAATATTCTGTACAAGAAAATTTTTGTAAACAAATTGTAACTAGTGATTGCTCTGTGTAATTGGTAGTATTATTATTATTATTTATTTATTTTTTGTTGCCGGATAATTTGTTTTATTATAAATTTTAATGTTCTCATGTAAGTGTTTATGTAATTTCTTTTTGAGAATAAAGTTTCTTTAACCGAAATACTAATTTGACGAGCCATTAGGTGTAATGGTTGCGCCACAGGTCGCGGGTTCGATCCCCGCACGGTACAAACATTTGTGTGCATGAACATGTCTGTTTGTATCGGTTTGGGTGTTTCTATGTATATTATGTATGTATTTACAAAAAAAAAGTATATAAGTAATGTTTATCCGTTGTCTAGCACCCATAGCACTAGCTAATGCTTAGTTTGGGGCTAAATGGCGCTGTGTGAATAATGTCCAGAGATATTTATTATTTATTATTAACTTCCTCATTGTTGTGTCTGAATGAGTCAAAGCAGGTCTTAAAATAAATAGCAACTCATCATATTATGTAGTAACAGACATTTTATAAAACTTAAAAAAAAAAAACCGGTGTTGTTCAGAATTGAATGTTTAATATAGAACTCTCCCTTCAGTAATCTTTCCGAAAGTATAGGATGTACCCAAAATTTTCTTCGTCTTTTTCTGTCTGTTACATCAAGTACAAAATAATACTTCGCGATCTTTAATCTCTGCACGATTTTCATAGCGTCTACGTCCCTACAGTTCTGCCGACAAAATGATCGAAGATGTGCGTCGTGTGCGTTGAGTCTGTGAAAAATCCGCGACAGACTTTTTGTGCGTTGAGTCTGTGAAAAATCCGCGGCAGACTCTTTCGCTCAAAAAGTGTGCCGTCTGCGCTGCCCCTAATGGCGATATACATACAAATATATTAGAAAAAATCGCTGTCCGGGTGAGTGCACTACCAACTATGCTGATTTAATGTTTTATTTTCCAGGACTTAAAAGGAAATCCAAAGAAAACCTTATCACATCTGACCATTGTAATAAAAGATTCATATTATTATTATGACAAACATACAAAATGGAAGTTAGCTACGACCTGATTGAACGTGATATACAAGCAAATGATGATGATGTTGAGGTGGAGTTCATAGATGATTGGGACAAACTTGATGATCATCGGAATGGTGACCAGAATGATGATGATGTTGCTGTACTGATTGCAGATTATGATGGAGGTATATTTCTTTTTAGCAAATTTTTTTTATAGTAGCTCAGTACCTTGGCTCTGCTTAGCCTGATGGTAAGCAAAAGGCTATAATATATTTTGGGTAACTATATGTGTTAGACGCGAATATGGGGACATACAATAATATACAAAGGATAAAACAAAATTATTTTGTACAAACCTTCTGCCCAGTTTCACCCGCTCGTAATTTCTTTTGGGAAATATTTAAGTGTATATCCAAAAAAGGCTGAAACTTGCACCAAAATAAACCAAAGGCACACCAAAGGTTAGGTTAGGTTAGCAATTAAATTTTTTTGGTGAACGTTTCAGCCTTTTTTGGTGTACGTTCAGCCTTTTTTGGTATACGCTTAAATACAAGCTATTTCTTTTTCCAAATATCCCCCCACATTTTTGGGATCAAACCCTATGTGACATGGAGATAGTGTAGCTTTTCAGTGAAAGAATTATTCAAATCGGTTCAGTAGTTTCGGAGCCTATTCAATACAAACACACAATCAAATCTTTCCTCTTTATAATATTAGTATAGTTAAGTACTTATATTATAATTTTCAGACAAAGAGGACACAACCAGTAACAGTTTTGATAAAGAGATAGATTACAAAGAAGTTCCTATATTAAAGCTGTCTAAAGAAGAAACTGCCTTTAACGTCAGTAGAATGTCCATGAATGAACTGTTCCAATGTAGAGACATGGATAGAAAAGCGACAGCTTACCAACGATGCAAATTCAAGTGTAAGTCGTGCATTACTGGTTTTTACCAGGAGAAAAAATATGAAAAGCATTGCAAGCTGAGGCATGGAAAGGTAAGTTTTTTTCTGTACTAGGTCAGCTGGCAGACAGCCCACCTGATGGTAAGCGCCCACTGGGTCTATTCCATTGAGGGACGCTTCACCTGAAAGCATCGCTCAATGAGTTGCCAGACTGTAGGCTCAGCTGATCTTTAAGCCTCTGATTCCAAGTGTACTGGCTCCCACATTAATTTTGCCGGAACACAGCCAGAGCTGTTATGGCGGCAGATTTCACCTGTGGTTTCACTTTTACAGATCCGACTGGCTGGCTATCACCCGGTAGCTAGCCAGTCGGATCTGTAAAAGTCCTACCACCAACCAGACCCAAGGTGGGGACCGAACCCACGACTTCCGGGTTTTTATAGCCGAGCGGCTTAGCCACTGATCCATAGAGTTGATCATTTTTGTATGGAGGCTGGCTTACGGACAACATCGTATCGTATTATCCGATTCAAATGCTATTAGGATAATACCTTTTGGAATTGAGCGAAAAAT
The DNA here is from genome assembly GCA_949319885.1 of Mecyna flavalis. Classification (NCBI taxonomy): domain Eukaryota; kingdom Metazoa; phylum Arthropoda; class Insecta; order Lepidoptera; family Crambidae; genus Mecyna; species Mecyna flavalis. The sequence continues at coordinate 5,484,636 of OX439421.1, read as the reverse complement.
GACGTCAACCGCGCCTGTCCGTAACGTTAGCAACCAATAGCAACGCATTATTTATCTCTGTGTGTGTAAGTCATCACTGTCGCGTCACGCAACTCCAAAAGGTCCTATCCTAAAAGTATTTGAACCAGATAGTAATATCTGTGGTCGTTTAAAAAATAAACGATATGACATGGTAATTTTCAAGAGACGAGCATATCTCTTTCTTAAAGGCCGGCAACGTACCTGTGACTTCTCTGGTGTTGCGGGTATTTATGAGCGGCGGTGATTGCTTACCATCAGGTGACCCGCCTGCTCGTTGCCTCCCTTTAACATAAAAAAAAAGTGTTTTCTTTCTTTCTTACACAAAAAAAGACTTCTTTTCAGGATCACCGAGGAAAAGAGAGGCGATACAAGTGTGTCATTTGTGAGACACGTTTTTATCTTCAGCACAAACTAAATACGCACTATGAGAAGCATTTTAGAAAGTATTCCTGTAAATTATGTAATTATTCCCACCACAAACTGGCCGCCATGTTTGACCATAAAATGAAGAAACATAAGGATGGAACTATGTTTAAATGTAAGGTCTGCGAAATGGAATTTGAGTAAGTCATATTTTTTTTACTAGACTTCCGCCCGCGGCTACGCAGCGTGAACTTTGTAGCCTATGTCCTAATCTGGGATATAAACTATACGTGTGCCAAATTTCATCTAAATCCGTTCAGCCGTTTAGGCGTGATTGAGTAACAAACAAACATTCAAACATACAGACTTTCGCATTTATTATATTAGTAGGATATGACGCCCGATGGCGCATTTGGTAGTGACCCTGCCCTATGCGCCAGGGGTCGTGGGTTCGAATCCCACCCAGGACAAACACTTATGTGGTGGAGGGGTGCGTAAGGCAAGTGACCAACCTTAATGTCAGATGTTATCAAGCCGCCAAATAGCCTCTGACTAGGCTTGACGACTAATACCTACATTATAGTAAATATCAGCCGGGACCAACAGCTTAACGTGCCTTCCGAAGCAAGGAGACGCTCGTGGGTAGCTTGACTTTCGTTATCGCCAACGAACCACTGTCACAGCTGCGCCACGAGTGCCTCAATATTTTATGTGTAGATTTTTATTTATTTATTTTGTTTTTTCCAGCCGTCGATACACATTGGATTGGCACTTAAAATCGCATAAAGAAAAACCGGTATGTGAAATCTGCGGGAAACCGTTCAGTTCCCGGACGAACCTGAAAGCCCATATGAAGTAAGTTTAATATTTCGTTTTTTGAGCATTGAGCTCTTATACCCGGAGGTCGTGGGTTCGAATCCCGCAGGGAGCATCACTTTGTGTGAATGTTTCCAGTTTGGTTAGGACATTGCAGGCTTGAATCACCTGAATGTCTGAAAAGAATGATGATTCCGTGATTCGGAAGGCACGTCAAGCCGTTGGTCCTGCGCCTGATCTCTCTCCGGTCGTGTCAGACTGCTGTCCCACCGTGTTATGAGAGTGAGGGAATAGGGAGTGCACCTGTGCTTGCGCACTCACTTGTGCACTATAATATATCCTGCGTAGTTGGCTGATCGTAAAAGATCGGCCGCCGTGGCCGAATTCTCGGCTAGGAGCCACGTTGAAGACAGTTTGCCTGCAACATGAATGGGCCCGCACGACCGGGGAAGTACCACAGTCTCAAAAAAGTCCGGCGTTATTTTGTTTTGTTTTCGGAGGAGAATGCGTTTATGCACCATAACCGCAGGGTAGCTAAACCTGCGGCCGTGTGTGGGACTCGAGACTAAAGCGTCCACTACCCACTAAACTCCCCCGGTTCCCCTTCACACCCGATTGGGACGAGCCGGTGCCAGCGTTAGCTATGTGAATATAAACACACTATTTTTTTGTTTCATGCCAAAATATTAATTAGTTTAGATTTTATAGACATTTAAAAATCCCGTTAATTTGCAATCGCCGCGCGTTGGCGCTGCGTTGCAGTGACGTCACAGGTCATACACTCACGCAGTACGTCGCGTGCTCCGTTACGGTTTACTGCGAAATAACGCAAATTAGCGCGCAACGTACTGCGTTTGTGTGTGACCTGTGACGTCACCGCAACGAGCGCCGGCCGCCACTCGCGCCGTTGAAAATTCAATATCTCGGGAACTAAATGACATATCGAAATAATTTTTACACACACTTTTTTTATTTAGAAAAGTTAAAAAATGAAACTAGTGAACATTCTTTATTGAACACAGGACCCCGAGATCCACCAAAACCATTGAGGCGTACAAATGTACTTTTTTTTTTTCTAGGATACATTCTGAGGACAATGTTCAGTGCACGGAGTGCGGGCTTTTGGTTGGAGGTTCGAGTCTCATCGATCACATGAGGGAGCATCGGATACCAAAGACACAGTACACTTAAAATCAGAGGCTCGAAGATCAGATGAGCCTGCAGTCTGGCAGCACATAAAGCGACGCTTCCAGGTGAAGAATTCCTTGGTCAGGCTTTATGAATCGATTGTTGTTTACGTTATGTTATAAATAAGTTAATTACGTTATAAAGAATTTTTGTAAGTAAAATGTGTCTTTAATTTTGCCTGTAGTAACTTTTTTTTTTTTACCCCATTAGATATTAAATGGTCAAAGTATTTATTTTGCAATTTACATTTGCATTTTTTATATTATATTAATTTCATTTGGTTGGCAGACGCACGCAGCCCACCTGATGGTAAGCAGCCGCTACGGCATAATCCATTGAGGGATACTTAACCAGGGGCAGGAAGTATCGTTTAAAGCGCTGCCATACTGTAGGCTTGGGTCTGGTTGGTGCCTGGTGGTAGGGTTTTTCAGAGTTCGACTGGCTAGCTACCACCCCCACAGATGAAATCTGCTGCCATAACAGCTTTGGCTGTGTTCCGGCAATATTAATGTGGGAGCCAGTAGACTTGAGATCTAAGGCTCGAAGATCAGATGAGTGAGCCTACAGTCTGGCAGCACATTGAGCGACGCTTACTGGTGAAGTGTCCTTCAATGGAATAGGCCGCAGTGACCGCTTACCATCAGGTGGGCTGCTGCGTACTTGTCTGCCAACTGAGACAAGTAGGTAAGCCAGCCTCCATACAAAAATCTACATAGATCTTTGTTTGTAATTTCAATTATTTTTTAATTTAATAATGCTTTTTGTGCGGTCTCCAGGTAGTTTAAAAGCTCCTTGATTTGTGTCAAACGTCAACCTAATGTCAATATAAAACGTATAAGAGCAAGTACTGTAGTGATTACTTGCTCAGTGATGACATTACTGGATTGGACCCAATGTGGAAAGAAAGTTGAATTGTTATTGTAAAATCAAAATAAAGCTATTTTATAAAATCAATGCTATTTTTTACTGGAATAAAATGCAATTTTGCTGTGCATGTTTGAGTAGCGATCGGAAACTCACGGTTTTAAAAGATGTACAACGAATACTTCCGATTACAAAGCTTCTGAATTTAAATGTAAGTATTTTAAGAATTATATTTACTTTTTGATAAGCTAAATAGGCATTAAGTCTCCCATAAGCATTAATCTTGCTTATAAAGCTCGATTCTTTATATATAAAAGCGAAATACCACAGACTGATCACTCACAACATCTTAAAAAATATAACATGGGGGACCGGGACCTCCTCGCCGGTTTCACCCGTGCGTAATTTCTTTTGTCAATTATCCTCTCCTTACCCCCACATTTCCGGGATCAAAAGTACCCTGTGTCACCTGAGGATAGTGTAGCTTTCCAACAGTGAAAGAAAAAAAAATTACCTATGCTAGTGCTGTGTTATTCTAAAATTAATATTTCCTTTTTAGTTTAATCTGGCAGAAGACCACATATGCTGGGAATGTGAAGCCAGGTTTAAAAGGATTCATACGTTTAGAAATCAAGTCCTGAAAGCGCAGAAAATGTTGAAGATCTGGCACAGAAGTAAGGTATTTAACCCACTGGCGTAGCGTGGGTGTCAGCCGCCCGGGGCGGACGACAATTCTGCCGCCCTGTTTTTTTTTGCTCCTCTAGGAAATTTTGTCACTTTTGTCTGTTTGTATCGGTCTGGGTGTTTTATGTATAATATTTATGTATTTACAAAAAAAAAGTATATAAGTAATGTTTATCCATTGTCTGGCTGGCACCCATAATAAATAAAATAAAATAAATAAAAAATAAAAAAGCCTTTATTTGCCAACTAAGATACAGTTACCTGTTACCAGTCTGGGACCCATAGCACAAGCTAATGCTTAGTTTGGGGCTAGATGGCGTTGTGTGAATAATGTCCACAGATATTTATTTATTATTTATTTATTATATTCAATTACATGCTTTGGCATTCCATCGCGAAAGATCCGCGACGTATTTTTTGTTGACCTCTGGTGTAATAGCACATTTCTCAACCATTACACCAACAGCTCGTCAAATGATGATTTTATACATTATGTTTCTGTATAATTTTTCAGACAAAGAAGATGTTATGGCCTCTATCAAAACTATCATTCCACATAAAGGATTGCTTTGACGAAATATTTACACTGCAAGTAATGGATGAAATACATGGAGAAAATATGGATGATTTCGACTTCGAGGTGGATTTTGTTGACGATTTGAACGGGTTTGAAGAAGAGACGAACGAACAGATTGAAGAAGAGAATGCGGTGTATATAGTAGATGATTGTGAAGGTAGTCATCATCATTTTCCTGCCTAAGGGACCGTCACGTGTTTTTTTTTTATTTAAGCCTTTTAGATCCTACAAAAAAATCTTAATTTTTTTTAATATTCATATAAGCGCTTTCACTTATAAGCGCGTTTGTTTGACGAATAAATAAATACACGTGATAAGTCTACACCACCTCTCCCCCTTGAGATATTTGGTGATTTTTTTATGGACCCCCTCCCACCACCTTCGAGCTTCACATGATTAATGGAGGGCCCCTGGGGGCTTAGACAAGATGACATCGCTTCATAGCTGGCAAAATTCGCTAACTTTAAATTGTATGGATTTGACAGATGCCGTAGAAAAGTCACGTGGTGAAAGTATGGGTTTTGACATTCGCTATCGCAAATTGAGCTATAACGAACGTCATAAATGCCGCTTGTCTAGGGGGGCTGATCCGCTAAGTACGGTCGGCGCAACATGTTTTTTCTTTTACGCACTTCTGTTAGCCGTCAATTCTACATTTAACTACTCCCTTCATGTCCATATCATACTTCGGTTACTTTCGGTCTACCACTTCTTACGCCCGGTTCACACATGCTCCATTTTACTGTTCCGGTTTATCGTGTACGTCTTTTTTCGTCGATGGCGTATGTATTACTTTATACAGAATACTGTGCCATGTGTGAAGTCGCTCATACAACTACATACGCCATCGACGAAAAAAAGACGTACACGATAAACCGAAACAGTAAAACGGAGACATGTGTGAACCGGGGCGTTACATCACCATCAACATACATTTTCTTTCCTCCTCATGACATTTTTTTAATATATCACATCAGTTGGCAGAGAGACACGCAGAAAATAATATTTTATTTAACGTTAAAATAAATATATTTATTTATTATTTACAGATGATATTCAAGTTGGTAATCTGAGCCCTTCTGAGGATCAAATGACACATCTCCAAGGTGGACCGTCTCTCAAACTATCTAAAGAAGAAGAACAATTTATAGTCACAAGAATGACCATAGACGAGTTGTACGAATCCAGAGATAAAGACCGGAATGGCACAGTGTATAAACGGTGTCCTTATAAATGTACTAAATGTATTGTGGGGTATTATCAAGGTAGTAAATATGAGCGGCATTTGAAAGAAAAACATGAAGCGGTGAGTTTCTTTTTATACTTCGCCAGTTGGCAGATTAACACGCAGCCCACCCGATGGTAAGCGGCCACTGCGGCCTATTCGATTGAGGTACACTTCACCAGAAAGCATCGCTTAAGAGCCCTATTACAAAATTTCCACTTCGTTCTTCGTTCGTAAATCGTAACTCATTGGTCACGTGACCACAATACCATTTTGTAGTAATTTTGCAATTTATTTATTGTTATTATCGAAAAAGGATAATAAATGAATGGTTTAAAATTATAAAATCTTCATTCCTCATGATGTAACAATTATTGTGGTATACATTTTGCTTAATTGTATTGTCGTAGATAGGAGAAATTCACTGTTAACTTAAAGCGATTTTCGAAGATTTTTGCTTTAGAACTACATTTTTTTTTCTTATATAAAACCAAAGATCTTTAATAATCCCAGGCCGCTACGAACTATACGACTATATAAGAGATAACATTCTAATTTTTTTATTTCATTTGCTTAGAATAGTAGTTCAATCTAGGAGCTTAAAAATGTGCCTTCGCGCAATTTATGAAAATCTTTCTCTGCAATTATGGGTTCAATTAAAAAGTTAAGCAAAATTTACAAAAAGCAAGGCCGCTACGAACTATTCCAATAGATATTCTACACTATTTAATAAATCGTAATTGTTAATGTATTTTTGTTTCTGAGACCAAGAACGCCAAAGTTGGCCATTTTATGCAAAAATCACAGTCAATATGTGATAGGGCTCTTAATGTTCTGCCACACTGTAGGCTCTGTAGGCTGTGTGTGTTTGCCAACTGATGTTATTTTACACGCTTTTTTATGTCAGAGGCGGTAAACGAGCCAGCGGGTCGCCTTATGGTAAGCAATCACCGCCGCCCATGGACATCTGACGAAACACAATAGTAGTCACTATTATTTCACGCTGGTGTTATATGAGAGGGTGGTACTTCCCCGGACGAGCCGGCCCATTCGTACTGTAAAACAGCATGGCTCTACCATTACTACTACTAACTGATGTAATATAAATATCTCTGGACATTTTAAATATCTCTGGACATTATTCACACAGCGCCATCTAGCCCCAAACTAAGCCTTAGCTTGTGCTATGGGTGCCAGACAACGGATGAACATTACTTATATACCTTTTTTTTTGTAAATACATACATATTATACATAGAAACACCCAGACCGATACAAACAGACATGTTCATGCACACAAATGTTTGTACCGTGCGGGGATCGAACCCGCGACCTTTGGTGTAGTAGCCGACTTCTCGACCATTACACCAAATGGCTCGTCAAACTGATGTAATATAAAAAATATAAATGTTGTTTTCCAATTTATTTTACAGGTATCTGGGAATAAAAAGCGTATGCATAAATGTTCAATATGTGAGACGTATTTCACAAGAAGAGATGCATTAGAAACACATTATGAGCGGCACTTCAGAAGGTACAAATGTAGAGAGTGTGACTACTCCCACCACAAACTGGCTACTATGCTCGCGCATAAGATTAGCAAACATAACGACGGACGAACATACTGTTGCGATATATGTAATAAGGAGTTCGAGTGAGTATTTTCCTTGTATTGTAATAAATAAATAATAAAATAAATAAAATATTTATTACATAAAAATAGATAGATAGATAGATATACTCTTTATTGCACAAAATTATAAAAGAAAAATATGTTACAAAATTGGATGATACAATGTAGGCGGACTTATTGCTAATAGCAATCTCTTCCAGTCAAGTCAATAAAGGTGCTCCCTTACCGGGAGCATTCGCGTGTAATGTAACGTTACAGACTCGAGCATTACAACAGTGAAGGAGGAGAACCGAGCATTACAATGCGCAACTTGTAATGATACAATGTGTAATCAATCACTGAGCAGAATCTATAATGTTACATTACACGCGAACGCTCGTCAGTCAGGGAGGTAGTTGTAATGTTATGCTCGGAAGACGAATCTATAATGTTACATTACACGCGAATGCTCCCGGTGAAGGAGCACCTTAAAAGCACTTACAAGTAATGTAGGGTTACTTTGGCTCTGGAGGGCAACTTTGGCTCAAATAAATAAATATCTCTAGACATTATCTACACAGCGCCATCTAGCCCCAAACTAAGCATTAGCTTGTGCTATGAGTGCTAGACAACGGATAAACATTACTTATATACTTTTTTTTGTAAATACATACATATTATACATAGAAAGACCCAGACCGATACAAACAGACATGTTCATGCACACAAATGTTTGTACCGTCTGGGGATCGAACCCGCGACACCTTAGTGTAGGAGCCGACTTCTCAATTTTTACACAGAACCAATCATATAATTTTAGTAGTGTTAAAAGTATGGTATTAGAGCAAGAACATATTAGTAAGTAGTACTGGTATTACGTAGGTATTCATCATAATGTAACGACTTTCCATCTAAACATTTATTTAAACCATTATCGGGAAACTATTAGTCTTGTTCATTTTGTTTTAAGAACCTGATAATTTTAGATAAGGAAACTAAATAAATAAGCAAAATATATCAATACAAGACATTTATTCCAGGACACACAATGGATCGTAATTAATAGTTATCCATGTCACATTTGTACAGACATAGGTTATTTTAAACACTTAGTCATACACTTTTCTAGGTTAGCATAGAATAGAATAGATTTAGGAATATGTCCAATGAATAGATTTGGTTCCAGCTGGATTATCACAATGATTTACTTTAGATAACATGAATCTAGAAATCAGTACACAATTTTCTAGTCTAGCCAGTAGTAATTAACCACTTATCTTTTCAACGACGTCGACTCCATTGACAACTTACAGCGCCCCCTGTTTTTTCACGGCCCATGACATCTCCGAACAAAAACCCGCGAACCGGAAATGAAACCTTGTTTACAAATATGTATTTTAAGAGTACTTATAACTTAATTAAAATATATGTTAAACATACAATTCTTTCTTAAAACGTCTTGGAAACATTTCCCTCATTAATTAATGGCAGCAATGCATTTGTAACATTAATAAATTGTATTAAATGAAACCGGAAGTTAGAACCTTAAAATATAAAGTCATAACAATTGATTATTTATCTTAAATAACTATAAATAGTAATAATTAGCTTGATATTCCGCTCTTAGCTCCAATAGTAGGTAGTACTAATCTGGTTCAAATGCTATTAGGATAGGACCTTTTGGAGTTGCCTGACGTGACAGTGATGACTTACACACACACACATGCCACATATAAATAATGCGTTGCTATTGGTTGCTAACGTTACGGACAAGCGCAGTTGACGTCATTTTTCAAAAGGTATTATCCTAATAGCATTTGAATCGGATAATAATTAGATTGAGATATTATTATAACGCTACTCCTCCGATCATTGGTAGCAGGATAATAATTAATTCGACATTGGTTCTTTTCCAGACGGTTGCGCAACCTACGGGCTCACAAAGATACGCATAAGGAGAGACCAAAATGTGATATTTGCGGGAAAACAGCCAGTACGAAATCCAACTTGAAGATACACATGCTGTAAGTAATGGAGAATGTTCACTAGTTTCGATTTTTAATTTTTCTTATAGTCCATATGAAATAAAAAAAGTGTGTGTTAAAATTATTTCGATATGTCACTTAGTTCCCGAGATATTGAATTTTAAAGTCGGCCGGCCGGAGCTCGTTGCGGTGACGTCATACACTCACGCTGCTCACGCAGTACGTTGCGCGCTCCGGTAGGGTTATTTCGTAGTGAACCCTACCGGAGCGCGCAACGTACTGCGTGAGCGTATGACCTGTGACGTCATTTCAACGCAGCGCCAACATGGCCGACGCGTGGCGAACGGGATTTTCAAATGTCTATAAAATCTAAACTAATTGATATTTAAGAATGAAACAAAAAATAATGTGTTTATATTCACATAGGCTTTACTGTTTTTTTTTTTACAAGTTACAAGCTACAAGTTTACAAAGTTACAAGCTATTTCGCGTACCTAGTAACATTCTCCATTCCTGCAACCAATTTTTAGCTTATTGTCTATTTTATAGAGTTCTATTTCAAATGTGACTCTTTGACAGATTTGGTAGGTTGATCTGTGGCTGACTGTACATTTGTGAGTGGTTGACCAAAAAGGGACCTCAAGGGAAAATAATTGATTTCGAGTAAATCGCGTTTGAGGTTTCGTGTTTTGTTAGAGGATGTTTTGTGTCCAGTTTAGGTTTCACATCAGATTTGAAACTTTTGGGCTTTGGCCGAAGCTGGCTAAAGCCGAAGGTTCGGTAGGCCACATTTTTTTTTGGGAAATTTTTAAGTGTATATCAAAAAAATACTGAAATGTATATCAAAATAACTAATTGCACACCAAAGGTTAGGTTAGGTTAGCAACAATGACGTTCAATATACAACTAGACACCCCATCTCTAAGAAAAATTCCTCAAAAAACGTCCGAGCGGCGTTGACACAGATGACATTAACACATTCGTTCAAATTAACACCTTATCTCGTGGCAGTTAGTGTTTAATGTCAATTGTATACAAATAAACGAAAACTCTGCCCAATAGTTGGGTGGGCAGACATTTGCTTCGGACAATATTTGAGCGTGATTGGGAGTCTAGTTTTTTTAATTGAACGTCATTGGTTAGCAATTCAATTTTTTTGATGTACATTTCAGTATTTTTTTATTCTTTTTTTGCCACTCAGTGTGCACACGGGCGCGACCCGCGTGCAGTGCCCGGAGTGTGGGCGCAGTGTCCGCAGTTCGAGTCTGGGCGCACACCGTCGCACGCACCGGCCGCGGTCCGAGGCGGCGTACTGCGCCGAGTGCGGGGTTCAGTTCGCGGGCGAGGCGCTGTACCGACGGCACCTGCGCCAGACTCGGAAGCACGCCTCGCCGCGACGGATAGAGTGAGTGGGCCTTTGAGTAGAGTTGTGCAACTATCGATAGGTTCGCTATCGATAGTTTTGGTATCGATGGTTTCGCTATCGATAGTTTCGCTATCGTGGTTGGTTGCTATGGTTATACTCACTAATAACTCGCAATACCCAATAGTAACAAGGCACGGTTGACAATTGACATCACACTTTGACAGACAGCAATAATGAATGACACTTGAAGAAATTAGTTCCAATATTTTTCCGCAATATGGCATTTTTAACTTAAGTATTGATTGTCCACAGATTTCCTTGTACGGAGTGCGAATCCAAATTCAGTGACAAATTCACACTAACGAGACACGTTGCTGCGAAGCATCTCAAGATATATCCATTCAAATGTCACATTTGCAATAAGGTTCGTATGTAGTGTTAGACGAATAATTGGTTCACTCGATTATCACATCACTACGGTGCCCCGCACTAGTCGGGGAGATTGACAGATAAATTTTGTCGCGCTTTCTATGTATAATACCGAATATTGTAAAAGCATATAAATTGTAAATATCAAGAGAAATGTATTAGATATACCCTTTACCCTTACGCCCGGTTCACACATGCTCCGTTTTACGTTTTACTGTTCCGGTTTATCGTGTACCTACGTCTTTTTTCGTCGATGGCGTATGTATTACTGTATACAGAATACTGTGCCATGTGTGAAGTCGCTCATACAACTACATACGCCATCGACGAAAAAAAGACGTACACGATAAACCGGAACAGTAAAACGAAGACACGTGAGAACCGAGCATTAGACTGATTTCTGTGGTTATTCGCCCTTAAAGGAGCATCTGCGGGCCTCGAGTTTACGCTCATTACCCGGGCTGCTTCTAATTTTAGCTAGATTATGTAAACTTATCAATAGAATTATTATTTGTTACATTAATTTGCATGCCTCTTCTATAGGTTGAATATGTGAAACAAGCTATGTATGTTCAACAACTCAATGTACCATATTTATTGCAAATAAACAATTTATTATTATTAAATTATAATTTTTTATTTTATTTTAGGGGTTCATAAGGAAAGATCGAGTAAAAAATCACATATTGGAAAGACACGAAGGAATATCCCGACCCAAAGACAAAATATGCACGTACTGTGATAAAGGATTTAAGGTAATATTAATAATTTAATAGCTTTAGAAAATTTTTTCTATGGTGTTGGCAAAAAGTTCAACGTTCTGGCTCTCGACACTCGCCGTAAGTACCAGGATTATAGGTTACGCTATCGAAAGAGTAGTAGTAGTATACGCGATTTTATTAAATTAAAAAAAAATATTTTTTGTAATAAACTATTTTTATTTATTTATCACTGTATTATTCCGAATCATGATTCACGCAAAAAGGTCGGTGGATAACTCTTTTATTGCCTGACCAAGAAAATAAAAAACCTGCTCTGAAAGCGCCACATTAGCTATGGTTATAGCAACACTTGGTTGCTATGGTTATACTCACAAATAGCTAATAATATCTAATAGTAACAAAGCACGGTTGACAATTAACATAACACTTTGACAGGCAGCAAAAGGGAATGACATCTAATTTTTTTTTTATTTGATTCTTGCTACTTCAAGAAATTAGTTCCAATATTTTTCCGCAATATAGCGAGTTTTTTTATTAGTCGAGCTATATTTCATAAAAAAAAATGATTTTTTTTTCTTGCGCAGGACGGGTCATCACTAGCGCGTCATATCCGCGTGCACTCGGGCGCGCGGCCCTACGCCTGTCGCCGCTGCGGCGCCGGCTTCGCACAGAGTGGCACACGCAACAAGCACGAGCAAGCCCACCACGCATTGACAGAATAACTACAGACATATTATACAGAAATAAACTGATTGTGATACAATAATATGTGTTTTAATTTGTTGTGGAGATTAGTTTTGAACCTTTTGTAATCAGCTTAAATTTTAAATACTACATTTAAGACAATAACAATTGTACCCTCATTGAATAAAAAATCAAAATGCAATAGCATAAAATACAAAGATTGCTATGCAGCTTTTGTAACACAGGGGATAATTATCATGAACATTAGTATAACGTCAAGGTAAATAATTTTCTTCCTCGTTTAACCCTTAGCCAGGCGCGGGTAGATGAAATTTTTCATTGGTTTTCGCCGGTATCACAACTACATAAGGTCCAAATTAATGTGGTCCCTATTCGGCCACTACCTGGCTAAGGGTTAATCTATTTTTGCGGCTAAAATGTATAAAATGTTCGCCAGCGGCATTTTGGAGACCAAATGTCACCAAATATAACGCGCTTGAATACGTAACTTATGTAGTGGCATTCTTTCGAAATATTATCGATGTTGTCTGGTATTTGGTCATATCCGTTTACCAAATTAGATTAGTAATTTTGAATGGAGATCTGAAGAAGCTAGGTAAAAAATAATGTTTTCAGTTTCCTTGATAATAAATATTTATTTGTGATTCTTGAGTATGCCTTTTTTTTTAATTAACTCTATTTTTACATAGTTTTGTTTGTAAGGCAATAATAAAAAAATGGTCAATGAAACTTGAGAAAATAAAAATTCATTTATTAAAGAGTTCCTTTTCAGATATATTTTTCTGTCAAACGAATGTAAATATTTTTATTAGACCAAATAAAAAAAGAATACTAAGAACTATTAAAATTCCATTAATGAAACTATTTGAAAAGAGTGACTTATAGACGGGTAAAAGAAGACAGTGGAAAAAAAACAAGATTTAATCTTTTGTTTTACTTGATGATGAAATAAAACTACTTCGTTAAACCATAAATGTATATATTTCTTTATACTAGCTAGTGTTTTACAAATGAGATCACGTTCAGTACTTAAACCAAATACGTACGTTCAGTACGTAAATAATTTAAAGTTAAGTACCACCAGGGTGACGTTCTAGCCTGCGGGAGAGGGTAGCTCCCTAACGCCCGCATTGCACAGGTCGCCCGAGCCAAGTCTGGGGGTCACCTCGTTTCATCTCGAGGGCTGGTCAATAGCCACAAGGCTGGCACCGGCTCATCCCAATCGGGTGTGAAGAAGAAACCTGGGGAGTTTAGTGGGTAGTGGACGCTTGTCTCGAGTTCCACACATCGCCGCAGCATTCTCCTTGGGAAAAAAAGGGTGCCTTTCAAGGCTGATGATGATGACCAAATGCCTCATTCCTACCACCAGTAGGCTCGTGCTAAGCTAACAAGTTAGCGAGCTGTTACATCCCTAATATGTAGGGACGATTCGAGTCTTAGCCGGCGCACTCGCTTCCCGAGCGCGCCAGTCTGAGTTAATATTCTGTTTGTGACGTATGATAATTACGTATCATGACGTCAACGAAAAGGGAAGATCTTCCTCCGAGCTAGGTGTCTGTGCTCGGAGACCGCGGCCCAATGTTATTTGATTTGATTGATGATTATCCTCCTAGCCGAGTTTTCGGCTACGGCGGCCAATCTTTTACGATCAGCCAACTACGCAGGATATATTATAGTGCTGCAGTGAGTGCGCAAGCACAGGTGCACTCCCTATTCCCTCACTCTCATAACACGGTGGGACAGCAGTCTGACACGACCGAAGAGAGATCAGGCGCAGGACCAACGGCTTAACGTGCCAACGTACCGTCTTGGTGTGTTGTATATATGCTAGCCGAGAGAATAACTCTGCTAGCGCGACGCAGGATCGAATATCTGATTGGCTGTCTCAGTGACGTGCGAGTGATGAGTCTCGAAGCCAATGTTTACGCTTGCACTTTTCGCTGACTTGCAATCTTGCGTTGTTGTCGTCAGTCTGTCGTATGTAACGCATTCCGATAGCCGCTACAGTCTGTTCACCATAAGTTGTCCTTTAGCCGCTATATTGGCAGCATTGCCTACGCTTTGTAAATCTGTCAAAAAACAGATTGAAAGTATTGACAAACAGTAGTACCAATATAGCGGCTAGAGAACTTCTTATCGTGAACGATCTGTACAGGTTTGTGACGGTCGGAAACCCATCTCGCCCAATCTTGACCTAACAGAACGTTCGGAGAGGCCTTTGTCCAGCAGTGGACTGATGTTGATGCCTCAGTCCTGCCGCCAACCGGCCCGCCGCTTCTTATGCAAATGTACATGTCTCACATGGGACTGCATGGCATATTTCTGAGTGAACTTACTGCCGCATTGCGAACACTCGAACGGGCGCTCGCCCGAATGAGTCCTTATGTGGTTCTCTAGCGTTTTCTTCGCCTGAAAAAGAGAGTAAGTAAAGTACAGGTACCGGCAAACTTCTTGAATATCGGGTGAGGATGACGCAGAACACGAATTTTGACACACCTGCGCCAGGGTTGGCAATTATTTTCTCTGATAATTATCCGATAATTATCCGATTATTATCTGATAATTATCCAACTCACATATCGAATAACATTACATAAATTAAAAGGTATTTTTGTTTTTTTACCACTATTTTTAGTTTTAATGCAGTCAAACTGACCTTATTGGATTAAGTTTTCTAGGCATATGTACAGTATAATGTTTTTTTTTTATTTAGTTTCGCAGCGCACAAACTAGTTCACGAAAAAAATAACAGTGAGGGATATTCCCCTGTAGATGAATGACATTTGGCGTTCGTTTGGATGCATGTTTAATATTGTGACGAAAAAAACATGCGTTTGGATTTGGATTTAAAATGTTTATTTATTTATTTATAATTATCACGATAATTATCCAGGCCAACCCTGACCTGCGCCCTATTGGTCAGTAACATACTTCTGAACAATAGCGCGCGCGCGGGCGTTCGGGTAATTCACGCGCAAGAGCACATAGAATCACCCAGACCGATACAAACAGACATGTTCATGCACACAAATGTTTGTATCGCGCGGGGATCGAACCCGCGACCTCGTGTAATAGCCGACTTCTCAACCATTACACCAAATGGATCGTAGAATCTCTTTCTTCTTATTGGTATTTTTGTATCTAAATAGGGAGCTCACCGCGAATCCTCTTCCGCATATGTTGCACAGCTTGTCTTTCTCTCTCTTCACCCCCTCGCGTTGGTATCGCATGTGGTCTACGTATTTAGTGCTGTTCAGGAAACCCTGCAATGGTATACACGGTGAAGTTTTTATTGTTAAGAGACCGTCATTCATCACGTGATGTTTTTTTTGACATTTTTTAACTCTCCCTCCCCCTTGGTGATACATGGTGAGGTTTAAGACTGCGCCCCCATATAACGTGTATTTTTAGTACCTACCCTTATTTTTTTTATATTTTTAAAATAAAGGTTTAATACCTCAAGAGACTACAATACAAGGTTTAGAGGTACGCCAGTTCCAATATTTTTTTCGCAATATGGCGAGGTTTTTTATTTTAATAAAAAACCTATATAAGTATATCACTACATAGTATAAAACAAAGTCGCTTTCTCTGTCCCTATGTCCCTTTGTATGCTTAAATCTTTGAAACTACGCAACGGATTTTGATGCGGTTTTTTTAAATAGATAGAATGATTCAAGAGGAAGGTTTATATGTATAATACATGCATAATATAGTAGAGAAACACTGATAATTTTAAAGGTTTTAAATTTAAGGTCGTAAATAAACACATTTTTTTGCGCTTACATTGCAAACGCTGGCTGAACCCTACGAGATAGATTAAAATAATGTACTACGGTATTGTTCACCTTAAAACGGTTTACAAAAAAGTCCGCGCTGGTATATGTCTATCTATTAGGGATAACCCACAATAACCATTTTTATCCTTTACTAATGAGAAAATAAGGGCATATTTACGAAAAAGCGATTTTTTGCAATACAGTGTTAATCCTTAACCAATTAAGTACCTTAAATAAATTGTGCATGTAATATAGATCAATATGGCTCTTTACAGCATGCAATTTAAATGAATACTTTTGAAGATATTACAGATTTATAATGCAGGGACATAGCGGTTGCGGCGGTACCGACCGGCCGGGGGGCGCATGGACGATTGATGAACGTTTGTTACTCTTTCACGTAAAAAATACTGAATTGATTTTAATGAAACTTTACAATAATATAGCTTATACATCAGACTAACACATAGGCTACAATTTACAAGATATTCCCGCGGGATGACGTCCTATAGTTCACGCGGGCGAAGCCGCGGGCGGAAGGCTAGTATCTTATATATCGAAATATATGTATATAATATATTTTTATGTAAACTACTATTATACTTGAATATTTTAGTTTTTGACGATTCGTAAGTGCTTCTGTGAATGCCCATATGAATAAAGATATTTTTGATTTTGGCAAAGTTGACGATTTTGTAATTTCCATACTATCTGACGGTCACCATGATGGTGTTCTAATGAAGCAGGACTCAGGACACTCACCTTATCGCATTGCCGGCAGTAGTAGCGCGACTGATGGGTGTGCACATGTCGGTAGTGGTTCATCATGTAACTCTTGCGCGTGTACACGCGCCCGCACTCCGGGCATGGCACCTTCCTCGCCGATCTGCTGACAAACGAGAATAATTTAAGATAAACGTTTGTTGGTGGTAGAGCTTTTTCAGAGTCCGACTGGCTAGCTACCACCCACAGGTGAAATCTGCCGCCATAACAGCTCTGGCTGTGTTCCGGCAATATTAATGTGGGAGCCAGTACACTTGAAATCAGAGGCTCGAAGATCAGATGAGTCTACAGTCTGGCAGCACATTGAGGGACGCTTCCTGGTGAAGTGTCCCTCAATGGAATAGGCCGCAGTGGCCGCTTACCATCAGGTGGACTGCGTGCCTGTCTGCCAACTGACCTTGATAAAAAAAAACGAACTACCAGCGAAAGAGCGGAAAAACGTTTTCTTTAATTGCGTTTTTTAAGTATTTCTTATCGAATACCTATCCTAAAAAATGCATAATAATTTAAGTCCGACTACAGGCTCACACATCTATATGTGACTTGGTCACACACCTATTTGCGTCTCGGTCACACAAATCTATATGCGTCTCGTTCACATAGCTATATGCGTCTTGGTCACTCAGATATATGCGTCTCGGTCACACAGCTATATGCGTCTCGCTCACACAGCTATATGCGTCTCGCTTACACAGCTATATGCGTCTCGGTCATACAGATATATGTCTTGGTCACACAGCTATATGCGTCTCTGTCACACAGCTATGTGCGTCTCGCTCACACAGCTATATGCGTCTCGCTCACACAGCTATATGCGTCTCGCTCACACAGCTATATGTGTCTCGCTTACACAGCTATATGCGTCTCGGTCATACAGATATGTGCGTCTTGGTCACACAGCTATATGCGTCTCGGTCACACAGCTATATGCGTCTCGCTCACAGCTATATGCGTGTCTCGCTCACCTGGTGGCGTCTCTCTCGGCGGCGTGCGCTGCACTGGCGGCCACGTGTCGCCGGTACAGTGCAGTGCTGGGGAACTGCTTGCCGCACGTACTATATACACAGCTATATGCGTCTCGCTCACAGCTATATGCGTGTCTCGCTCACCTGGTGGCGTCTCTCTCGGCGGCGTGCGCTGCACTGGCGGCCACGTGTCGCCGGTACAGTGCAGTGCTGGGGAACTGCTTGCCGCACGTACTATATACACAGCTATATGCGTCTCGCTCACAGCTATATGCGTGTCTCGCTCACCTGGTGGCGTCTCTCTCGGCGGCGTGCGCTGCACTGGCGGCCACGTGTCGCCGGTACAGTGCAGTGCTGGGGAACTGCTTGCCGCACGTACTATATACACAGCTATATGCGTCTCGCTCACAGCTATATGCGTGTCTCGCTCACCTGGTGGCGTCTCTCTCGGCGGCGTGCGCTGCACTGGCGGCCACGTGTCGCCGGTACAGTGCGGTGCTGGGGAACTGCTTGCCGCACGTACTATATACACAGCTATATGCGTCTCGCTCACAGCTATATGCGTGTCTCGCTCACCTGGTGGCGTCTCTCTCGGCGGCGTGCGCTGCACTGGCGGCCACGTGTCGCCGGTACAGTGCGGTGCTGGGGAACTGCTTGCCGCAGGGAGCGCAGTACGCTAGTTCAAGTGGGTTTGAGCAATGCCGCCTTTCGCAATGCTGCCTGAGCGTCGCTCGGGTCGCGTAGCGTTTGTCGCATACCTTGCACTCGTACGTTTCGTAGTGACGTCTGAGGTGAAAATAATAATTCAGAAAGAATTTCGTTTTTTTTTTGCTAAATAAATTGGTAGACGGGCACGCAGCGCTGATTTTAATCTGTGATTTACACTCGCGTACGAGTCGCGAGACGAGGCACGAGCCGAGGCACAAGGTGAGAGTGCAAACAGACGCTCGCGTCTCGCCTCGCGCCTCGCAGCGCTCGCGTCCGGAGCGGTTTTTGGGCACGAGTCAAAGGACCTCGCAACAAACGCGAGCGAGGTGTGATCTTACCACAAGAATGTGAACATTTACCATCGATCACGTGAGGCAAGCTGTGAATACGAGACGAAGCACGAGACGAGGTACGAGGCGAGAGTGTAAATCTATTATAAGTGAAATTGTTGTTCTATTTTAATTATTATTAATTTTTGTGTATTTTCTTTTGGGCCCATAAAATTTTTCTTTCTTTCTTTCTTTCTTATTTCGATGGCCGCTTACCATTAGGTGGGCTGCGTGCCAGTCTGCTTACTGATAAACATACAGACATATTCACCTCATATGTTTTTCCAGCATACTCTTAGACTTGCAGCACTTGGAGCAATGGTCGCATATGAACACTTCGTGCAAGGATCTGTGATGTTTAAACAGCTGCCTGATGCTGCTGAAACTGCACAAACATATTCATAAATATATAAATATTTCTATTGTGTGACAAACTTATCTGTTCCGGTGGCGGTGTCGCTATTGTCGTTTTAGTATTGCCATAACGCCCGGTTCACACATGATCCGTTTTACTGTTCCGGTTTATCGTGTACGTCTTTATTCGTCGATGGCGTATGTATTACTGTATACAGAATACTGTGCTATGTGTGAAGTCGCTCATACAACTACATACGCCATCGATGAAAAAATAACGTATACGATAAAACGGAACAGTAAAACGGACCATGTGTGAACCGAGCGTTAAATATCATTTTTACACACAAATAATTTTATTGTCCAAGTGTACAAAAAGTGATAAAAATGTGAATTTCATACTTTAATAATTTTGTTGTTGACAATAACGTAGAGTAATAATTAAAACACGTTTTTTATTGTTGAATTCCATTTCTCAGTATTAACAATTCATTTTGGATTAACCAAATAAAATTAATGGCTTATTTGTTACAGCAAAAACTGGCAATAATACTACAGGATGATGGCTACAGGATAGCAGTTTTTAAAATTGACTATGTCACGTAGTTCCTATTTTGGCCACTGGAACAGATAAGTTTGTCGGTCTAAAGACACTACTCACACAAAGTCGTCCAAACCTAAAATTTGGAAAACAGGACAAGACGCGTGAAACCCCCGGATTTTAGAGTCCGAAAGCCGGACATGTCAACAATATCTTTTAAACATATTCAATGTAATAAAAACATCGTGGTGTGCGTGTCTCGCGGGCGGCCCAAATTTTTTTTATTTATTTAATTTTATAAACTCGGTCTACAAATGAAACCTTCCCCGGACGCTCCCCGGATGCCCTCTAAACTAGGACAACCCTATCCAAACCCAAACCACAGGTAATGTAAAACTAGTACAGATGGGATGGGGATCCCATACAAAGAAATGTGACTTCCTTAGCGGGCAATATATTCGGGCTATGATAGTACATACCTGTTGATAGCCACGAGATGTGATTTTCATTAAAACATTTTGCTTTAAAAAAATTATAGCAAGTTTCCGTGGTTTATAAGTACAGAGTGGAATTTTAGTCGTTGTTTTCCCGCAGTAAAATGATTCTATCTTAGTAGTAAAATAGACTATTAAAGTTCTTTTTTTAGTCAAATCAAAAGTTTTACGATTATGATAGACGAAACTCGAACCATAAGTACTAGCTGCGTCACGGACGGTCACTGGCTGAGGTCATTGCCCTTCGCGTTTATAAAAAAAATTATTATTTACTATTTACTCACATTTGGTTTTCATTTTCCCATCAACATTTAAAAAAAATTCAAAAAAAAGTTTAAAAAAAAAATTCAAAAAAAAATTACTTGCATAAATCGATAGTACTACTAAAGGTGAAGTGTTTTGCTGCAGGAAAACAACGACTAAAAAAACATGCAGTATATGTATTACAGTCAATAGATGGCAGTGTTTTCTAAGCCCGCGGTTAAAAATAAACCTACCTATATTAATATTTTAAAGGGGAAAGATTTGATTGTTTGTTTGTTGGTATGTTCGAAAATTATTCCTCTTTATAATATTGTTAGTAAACATTGAGTTACAAGTACTACGTATAGAGAGGCTATACGGACGAAAACTGTGTCGCAAAATGATGACTGGACTGACTGATGTATTTGCTACAGCGGATGTCGTCTAACCAAACTATAAAACTTGCAGCGCTAGATCGCTCTGTAAGCAACAGAGTATATTTTTCTGGCGACCAAAACGTCGTAAGCGCCATGCACAGGAAGGCGCTTACGCGTTTTGTTCGAAATGCCTATCTCATAGATCTTGAATGAGTTGTTGCCGTAACCATGGTAACGACAACAAAGCATCGCGCAAAAATTTTGTTTGCGGATGTCGGTTCTATACGCTAGTAATTGTAGTTCAATGTTAGTATATTAGTATTATACTTATCTTACCGATGAACCCGATACATCCTTCCCAACACGCCTACCGCAGTGGAAAATCCACGGAAACAGCCCTGATCAGCCTCACTGACAGGATTGAGAAGGCGTTGGAGGACAAAGAAATCGCACTATGCGCATTTCTGGACATAGAAGGCGCCTTCGACAACACACCAACAAACCTACTGGTTGGAGGCTTAGTGCGTAAGAACGTCGAGCCTGTTACCATTAGGTGGGTCGAAGCAATGCTTACCACAAGAAATGTAAAGCTAACCCTTCTACAAACAACAGTTGAAGTCAGAACCACTAGGGGATGTCCACAGGGAGGAGTATTATCCCCCTTACTATGGACCCTAGCTGTAGACCAACTGCTATATAAGATGGAAGACCTAAGCTTTGATACACAAGGCTATGCTGATGACCTCGTGGTCACGGTCAGAGGCTTCTGTCAAACTACGGTCTCCTTAAGGATGCAAAAGGCCTTAAAAACCATCAATGACTGGTGTGGAGACAATGGCCTATCGGTTAACGCCACAAAAACCGTTATAGTTCCCTTTACCAAGCGTAGACAGCTGAACAAGCTGATCAAACCTCGGCTGAATGGGAATGAAATTGAGTTTTCCACGGAGGTCAAGTATCTGGGAGTTACCATAGACCAGAGACTTACGTGGAACACTCATTTAAACAACATAATCCAAAAAGCTAAAATAGCTTTAGGATCATGCGGACGTATGGTAGGAAGCTCATGGGGGTTAAAACCCAAAGCAGTTTTATGGCTGTACACAACCATTGTGAGGCCGATAATAACATACGCCTCGGTGGTGTGGTACAATAAAGCCAGCCAGAAATCCGCATCAGACAGATTAGGCAGTCTGCAAAGGACTGCCTGTGCAATGGCAACGGGGGCCATGTCCACCACTCCTGGAGCGGCTCTGAATGCGCTACTCAACATCATGCCTCTTGACCTACACATCATCAAAGAGGCGGAAGCTAGCGCATACAGACTCAACGCCCAGGGAGGACTCAGACCTATCTCTCAAAAATTGAGGACCTTACTGGACTCAGTTCATGAGACACCAACTCTGAGGATGACCCCCGATGTCATGACACCGGTCCATGTTTTCAACAAAACATTCAAGGTTGAGATACCGGACAGGGAAAACTGGTTAAACAACCAAGTTACCTGTGAACGGGGAAGCCTAAACTGGTTCACCGATGGCTCTAAAATGGGCCCAAAGGTGGGCTGTGGAGTATATGGAGAGCGACCAAGATATGAACACTCACAAAATCTGGGCACATTCGCCTCCATTTTTCAAGCAGAGATCTTCGCCATCATAGAATGTGCGGAAATCAACCTGCAAAATAACCACGTAAATCGTGGAATATACATTAACTCAGACAGTCAAGCGGCGATACTAGCACTCGCCGCTAACCAGGTAACGTCAAAACTGGTGGCAGACTGTATGACCCGACTAAACTCTCTCGGAAAGAATAATAGGGTAACACTGAGGTGGGTTCCGGGACACGAGGGAATAATAGGCAACGAGAGGGCCGATGAACTCGCAAAAGCAGGTGCGGAGGCAACACAACATGGCCCAGAGCCAATCTGTGGAATCCCCAAAAGCCTAGCCCGTACCACCTTGGAAAACCTATACACAGAAAAGTCAAAGAGGGGATGGTTAAACATGCCAGGACTTAAACACGCAAAATCACTTACAAAAGCCTTTGATCCGAAAACTTCAAAACGGATCTTAGGACTGAGTAAGCGACAGGTACGCATCATGGTTAGAACCATTACAGGACACTGTTGTCTTAATAAGCACATGACTGTAATGGGTCTACGCGAGTCGAGGAAATGCAGATTCTGTCACAATAGCGACGAAACACCTCTGCATATACTCACGGACTGCGAGCCATTGATGCACAAACGTAGCCTTATTCTGGGGAAGCACATTCTACAACCAGACGAGGCTAAAGATATCCTCCCCAAGAATATCCTCCTCTTCGTAGAAGAGGTTGGGCTTGGAGAGGAACTGTAATCTAAGTGGCGTTCACAATAGATCAGAATTGGTCGCAGTGACTGTGGAAACACTAAGCCGCTATTAATAATAAAAAAAAAATAAAAAAAAATTGTATATTAGTATAGATAAAAAAAATACTAACATGGTCGCCCCGCAAGCAGTACACTGCAGTTTTCTAGTATGCTCCGCTAGGTGGCGGTACATGTGCCTCGCGTAGCATCTATGCCGGCATTTAACGCATTCGAGCAAGCTCGTATGCCGCACTAGATGACGTGTCATTTGATACTTCTTGGGAAATCGGCATTTACAAATGTCACATCCGTAGTGGCCAGATGACTGAAATTAAAAATAAATATCTTTGGACATTACTCACACAGCGCCATCTAGCCCCAAACTAAGCATTAGCTTGTGCTATTGGTGCTAGACAACGGATAAACATTACTTATATACTTTTTTGGTAAATACATATGTGCATATTATACATAGAAACACCCAGACCGAAACAAACAAACATGTTTATGCACACAAATGTTTGTACCGTGCGGGGATCAAACCCGCGAACTCTGTAAAAGCTAACTTCTCGACCATTACACCAAATGGCTCGTCATAAGTTCATCATTTCATCATTTTCCTGCCCTTATCCCACGCTAAGTAGGGTCGGCGCAACATGTTTTCCCCTTCCAAATATTCATAAGTTATTGATTTATTAATTGTACAAGTTTTCTGGCTGTGTTCCGGCAATATTAATGTGGGAGTCAGTACATTTGAAATCAGAGGCTCGAAGATCAGATGAGTCTAGTCTGGCAGCACATTGAGGGACGCTTTTGGGTGAAGCGTCCCTCAATGGAATAGGCCGCAGTTGCTGCTTAGTGCTTACCATCATGTGTGCTGTGTGCCTGTCTGCCAACTAACCGAGTACAAATAAAAATTGTCTTTAAATTAATAAAAGGTGCTTATTAATATTGTAAATAAAAAAATACTGACTTACAGTATGATGATATTTACTAGTATGTTCTAGTAATGCTTTCTCAGTCTTCCAAGAGTAAACACATGTCTCACATTTATATTTAGCACTCTTGTATATAACACTATCCCTTTCTCTCTCCATCCAATATTTTATCTCACTCAGTTGTATCTGAATCTTTTTCGTCAACCTTTCTATGTCATTCTTGTCAATTTTGTCAAAAACATACTTATATCGTTTTGACTTCTTACTCTTTTTTAAAATTTCATTAGTAACATCAATTTTCTCTTTTTTTAATTCAATAGGGATTTCTTCTTTAAAATCTTCTTGAGAAAAATCATTTTCATTATCAATGTTATTTGCGTTGTAATAAATAGGGCTTTCTTCTTTCAAATCTTCTTGTGGAAAACCATTGTCGTTACTATCAATATTATTGGCATCGTAATCATCATCTTCTATGTTTACTTCTACTTTTATATTCTGTTTTACTTCTTTGACATCATTTTCTTCTGTATGTGTTGTGTTAATTGTGTTTGGTTCTGTTTTTGAGATTGTAAGAGTTGATAGACTAGTTGGTATAATATTCTGTAATCAAATTGTAGTTATGTGACATAAAGTCAAAGTCAAAGTCAAAGTATTTATTTTGCAATTTGATTTACCAAGAAATTCTTTTGCACGTCATAAACTTTTTTTCCTACCAGCACTTCGACGTGAATGAATGGCTTGCTGTTGAGAAGAAGTGCCGCAAGAAACTCAACAGTCACATATGATAGCCTTTTTTAAACCATTAAGTGTTGTACAATATTAACATAATAATAATATAATGTCAACTTAATAACAATATAATGTCAACTTAATAATAATATAATAAGTACAATAAATAAGTATAAGAGTATGTAGATGTGCAGAGAAGCAAATGTGTTTCATGTCCACAGAGTCTTGTCATTTAAGTAATCTTCTACTTTGTAGTAACCTTTCCTCATAAGGTAATCTTTAATTATGACTTTAAATTTATTTAAAGGTAATTCTACAAGACGTTGTGGTATTTTGTTAAATAGTTTAATGCTCAGTCCAACAAATGACTTTCCTGTTTTATGAAGCCTGACATTAGGAACGGCAAGTCTGTGCTTATTCCTTGTGTTGAATTTGTGACAGTCGGATTTTTTTAGAAAATTATTGTAATTCTTCCGAACATACATTAAACAATCAAAAATGTATTGTGAAGGAACGGTTAAAATGTTAATTTGTGTAAATAGATCTCTGAGCGAGTCACGAGGTCTAAGGTTGTAGATTGCACGAATAGCTCTTTTCTGTAATATAAATATAGACTCGATGTCAGCAGCAGAGCCCCACAACAGTAGACCATATGACATGACACTATGAAAATAACTAAAATAAACCAGTCTCGCCGTTTCAACATCAGTGATATATCTTATTCTTCTTACTGCATAAGCAGCTGAGCTAAGTCTTGCTGCTAATGCAGTAATATGAGGACCCCATTGAAGTTTGGAATCAATATTAATTCCTAAAAACAAAGTATCATTAACTATTTCTAATTGCTCATCATTCATAGTAATGAATGTATCCATCTGTTTTACATTAGGCATCATAAATTTAACACATTTTGTTTTCTTTGCATTTAGTAATAAGTTGTTTGTGTTAAACCATTGTGACACTCGCGACAGAGCCCTGTTCACCTTGTCAAATGTTTTTTCATTTCTATCTGTTTTAAATATCAAAGAAGTATCATCAGCAAACAGAACTATATCACAGAGGTCCCCGGTGTAGTATGGTAGATCGTTTATATAAATCAAAAATAGCAAAGGGCCCAGTATAGAGCCTTGTGGCACGCCCATTTTCAGTTTAGCACCACACGAATTAATATTGTTGATATTGACTCTTTGTATCCTGTCAGTGAGATACGATTCAATTAGTTTCATGGCAGCGTTGGAGACACCGTAATGTTTTAATTTATTAAGTAATATTGTATGGTCAACACAATCAAATGCCTTTGATAAATCACAAAAAATACCTATTGCGTTCTGTTTACCTTCCCAAGCATCAAGTATATGTTTAATAAGTTCAATTCCCGCATCGGTTGTACTTTTGTTCTTAGTAAAACCATATTGCTTTTTATGAAGTAAATTATTGATGTTGAAATGTTCAAGTAATTGATTAAATATAATTTTTTCAAAAATTTTACTTAAAGATGGTAAAATAGAAATTGGCCTGAAGTTGGATGGGTCACTTTTATTGCCCGATTTAAATAAAGGTATTATTTTACTGTATTTCATCAAATTGGGAAATTGACTTTCATCAATGCATTTGTTAAAAATGCATGCTAAATGGGGTGAAATAACATCAATTACTGTTTTCATTATATCAGTAGAGATGCCCCATAAGTCTTCGGTTTTTTTCATGTTCAGTTCTTTGAACGTTTTCAAAATTGTGTTTGGGTACACACATTTTATTATCCTTTTGAACGCCAAGATACGCACTGTCGTGTCTAGAGATGCAACGGATATCCGGTTGCTATCCGGTATCCGGCCTATCCGGCCATTATTTTACTATCCGGCCGAATACCGGATAGTTGCGCACTATCCGGCCGGATACCGGATAGTGATGCTGTTTGTTATTTAACTTTGAAAAATGGTTAGAAAACAACAACAAATTATCATTATTCGGTATCCATTCAACCAATCGTAACGTATCGTATGTTAATTCCTAAACAACAAATTAAATAAGTTTTACCAAATATATAAAAAGAGAGTTTAATATTCATAATTAACTAACGGCAAATTGTGATAAATAAAAACGAGATTCTCTGCATTTTTGGGTAAAAGACGATTCCTTCTATTTTCATAAACAAGTCCTGCCTCTGCTACATGGTGAGGACAGATATATTATATTTGGGCAAATTTTACCAATATTGGGAATTGATTGGCGTTTGCTGCCTACCATGCATAAGGGTCACTCTGTCGATCAACTCGGACCATTTTTAAGTAAAAGTCGAGCTCGTTGGCTATATCACTATATTTTGTCGTATCTTCGAGCTTCGGTTTGACTATTATCTTGAGCGACTTCGTTAAAGCAATCCCAAAATGTTTCATAAACCCTTCTTTTTTGGAGGCGAATCACCTTCAATCCTATTTGAATCCTCTTCGCTACAACTCATTTTTAGGCCCTCCAAACCCTCCAAGCCCTTGAAACCTGCACGACGCGCCCGCCGCCAAACTAAAATGTAGGTATCGTTTGGCCGGCCGAATATTCGGCGGCCGGATACCGGATATTCGGCCGGTGGTCAAGCCGAATATCCGGTATCCGGTATCCGGCCAAACAACTATCCGTTGCATCTCTAGTCGTGTCCCGTACGCCAGGCTGGGTTATTCTTTATTCAACATTCAACGTAAAAAATACCAGTAATTGTTTTAAACATATTTATTTCATATTTTTAGAGGCAGGGTTTTTGTCAAGTAGACGTTGGTGCACAGGGCCCGTAGGTGTTATAGACGACTTGGCGTCCAAAAGGTTAAGGTAAACAATTTCTGGAAATATTTTTTTTGGCGCCGAGCATGTTAATAAATAATATACAATGTTATAAGGGTTTCTAACCGTTGGGGTAAACGGGTTCTAGAGTGGAGACCGCGTCTCGGTAAACGCAGTGTAGGACGCCCTCAGGCCAGGTGGAGCGATGATCTGCGCAAGATGGCTGGCAGGAGCTGGATGCGAGTGGCCGAGGATCGATCAGCGTGGCGAGCATATGGAGAGGCCTATGTCCAGCAGTGGACTGTCACAGGCTGATGATGATGATGATGAATGTTCTAAGACTAAGAAGCACTAAATTATTTACCTGTTTACTTTCATAAAAGGAATTAAGAATTTTCTGTGAGATCAAAACTTTTTCTACAAATAGTTTAGCTTTCTTTAGTACAGCAAGGCATTCCCAACAGATTAAAACTTGTATGTTTTCCTGAAATATAAAGAAATGACTCATTTGTAAATTTAGTACACTAGAAATCTAAGACTTGAAGATCAGATGATCTACAGTCTGGCAGCACATTGAGTGACGCTTCCTGGTACAGTGTCCCTCAATGGAATAGGCCGCAGTGACCACTTACCATCAGGTGGGCTGCGTGCCTGTATGCCAACTGATCTAGTATAAAAAAATATACAGTTTAACTAGACTCAAGGCAGGAATCAAACCCATGTCCTTCGGGTTTTAATCAAAATTCTACAGGAGCTGTGAAAATTAAAAATACTTTAAATTAAGCAGTTTCTTAACATTTGCCTCACAATTTTTTATTTTCTTTATTAAGGAAACATACAGCATTATTTATTACTTAAAGCTAAAAACAATATATAAAACTTAAGCAATTAAAGTTTCCAAAACTAATTTATACATATTTTGTTATTGTAATGGAGACTGGTGCGAATACAGAAAAAAATACAATGACTAAATTACATCGATCGGACTATCTTGGCTTATATTAATATATTATACTACATATCTATATAAAATTATTTACTATCTATCTATCTATATATATTATTATTTTGTATGTTTATCTATACTAATATTATAAAGAGGAAAGATTGTATTGTTTGTTTGTTTGTATTGAATAGGCTCCGAAACTACTGAACCGATTTGAATAATTCTTTCACTGTTGGAAAGCTACATTATCCCCGGGTGACATAGGGTACTTTTAATCCCGGAAATGGGAAGAATTTTTGAAAAAAGAAATTACGCGGGGGTGAAACCGCGAAGGCGACTTAGTTAAATAGTTATTGTTTTGTCATGTATATTATGTTGTCTTAGTAACTTACATACATTAAAAAAACTATTAAATAATCTCAAAGTCGTTCAATAAACCAGTATATTATTAGTTGTAAATTATTTACCATAAAAACGTAGTTGCAAATTCTTGAATAAATATCGGCGTATTCTTTCAGAGGATGCAGTGTCCGATCTAAGCTAAGGCATACATGACATATTGTATGGGGGTTCACTATTTTTGTCTTTAATTTCTCCATGATTTGACTTTGAGTTTTATTTTATCGTTTTCATTAAAAAATAAATCGCAGTCTGCGAAACAATACGATGAGCGAAGCGAAGCGAACTGTCACTGTCAAACACAACTGACAACACAGATGTTTTGTTTTTTTTCCAACAGCTGCTGAGCACTGCTGAGTGTCCTTGCTTGACTCTTGTTTTCATTTATCTTCTAACTAGTCTGTGTTGTTTTCCCTTTCCTTTGCTGCGTGCGTGCGTTGATTGCAGCTTCAGAAAGAATATTATGGGAAAAAGTGTATAAATAAAATACGCAATAAATTATTTCTAGTAAATTATCATCTCACGGTGATGCCACACGGGCGCGTTGCGCTGCGCTGCGTCGACGGAGCGTCGTCGATGCGTTATATTTCATACAAATTGAACGGCATGCCACACGGTCCGTTGTGGCGACGCGCGTCGCCGTAACGCGTGTACAACGCACACGTAGCCGACAGACGAAGCGGGGGGAGTGGTGCAGCGCTCCGACGACGGAACGACGACGCACGCGTCGCAGTATGGTTTTTGCAGTCTTATGAGATAGCGGTGCGCCCGAAGTACATAAATCATCATGAGTGTTAAAGAAATTGACGTGGACTACCTAATCTCGTTAGTGGAGGAAAGACCTGTTCTATGGGATAAAAACCATGAATATTATAAATACAAACACAGAAGAGAAAAGGAGTGGTTGGCCATAATTAAAATATCCATTGTTGTTCACAAACTAAACCTAAAATCAACGCAGACAACGCACGACGACGCACGACGACGCGTGGACAACGCAGCGCGTTGCGACGACGCATCGGATCGTGTGGCACCCATTCCGTCGAGCGCTTGCGGTGCGTCGACGCAGCGCAGCGCAGCGCAGCGCGTCCGTGTGGGATCACCGTCACACAATTTAAACTTTTAGACGCTTTTAATTTATTATTCCAAGGCTATGAAGATATTTAAAATTTATTAAAAAAAATAACGTCATTCAATCGATAATATTTACAAAACATTGTTTTATTGCAGAGATCTTAGATAATTAAAATAAATTGTAAATCGCTATGAAGAACAATATTTGTCAGACATGCTTGAGTAAAAACCGACGTCTAGTTTCACAAAAATCTTTGAGGCCATTGTTACAGGAAGTAAACATTTTTCAGGTTAGTAATATTTTGTAAACAAACTTCCGTTACAATTTTGTTTTATAAGAAATGTAAATGTAGTGAGACTTTTCAAGGCAAATGTTGGTTGATAACTTATCTTCGGTGATAAGAGAATCTCCAATTATAAACTTTAGAGGAAATTTTAATTGTTTGTTTTATTTTAGAGTTGCCCAACTATCGATAGTTTCGCTATCGATAGTTGACCTTGAAAAATAGTAACAATAACGATAGTGCTATCGATAGTATCGATAATATCGATAGTATCGATACTATCGATAGCCCAATCCAGGCAATACTATTGCGGGTAAGCAATACTATCGATACTATCGATAGTATTGTTGATCGATAGTTAAAAAACTATCGATAGTATCGAAAACAAACTTCGGTTACAATTTTGTTTTATAAGAAATATAAATGTAGTGAGACTTTTCAAGGCAAATGTTGGTTGATAACTTATCTTCGGTGATAAGAGAATCTCCAATTATAAACTTTAGAGGAAAATTTTAATTGTTTGTTTTATTTTAGAGTTGCCCAACCTTGACCTTGAAAAATAGTAACAATATCGATAGTGCTATCGATAGTATCGATAATATCGATAGTATCGATACTATCGATAGCCCAATCCAGGCAATACTATCGCGGGTAAGCAATACTATCGATAGTATTGTTGATCGATAGTTAAAAAACTTTCGATAGTATCGATACTTTCGATAGTATCGATAGTTAAAAAACTATCGATAGTATTGTTGCTCGATAGTATCGATACTATCGATAGTATTGCCTGGATTTGGGCTATCGATAGTATCGATAGACTATCGATACTATTGATATGACGTCAACTATCGATAGACTATCGATAGTTTAGCGATAGTGGACTATCGATGGGCAACTCTATTTTATTTAGGACTAGCGGTCGCCTCCGCGGTTTCACCCGCGCGTAATTTCGTTTGCCAGTTGTCCCCGCTTTCCTCCACATTCCCGGGATAAAAAGTACCCCCTACGTCACCCGGGGATAGTGTAGGTAGCTTTCCCACAGTGAAAGAATTTTTCAAATCGGTTAAGTCGTTTTGAAGCCTATTCAATACAAACAAACAAACAAATGTTTCCACTAAATAATATCTGTATATTATATGACATGGAATTCTCAAAATTATAAATGAATGTAAAAGTACATCAACGTAGGGATTTTGTGAGTTATTTGTGAATTGTGAGTGTAACCCATAGACTACTTACTTACTTACTTACTCCGATGGCTCAGCGACCCGAAGTGTGTCTTGGCCTCCGATACGAGATTTCGCCATCCTTCCCGATCCTGTGTGCTCGCGCGCCAGTCGTCAACACGCAGCTCCCGGAGATCAGCCGCCACTACATCGCTCCAGCGATACCTAGGGCGGCCAACCGGCCGACGGCCAGTATAGGCCGGCCCAGATAGGCTTTCTTGACACCGCGATCCTCTCCCATTCTCTCCAAGTGACCAAGCCATCGGAGTCTATGAGCTTTAGTCTCCCCTATAATGTTAGGCTCAGCCACAAGTTCTTCTATTTCGGCATTCTTCCGACCCCTCATGCTTCCGTCGGGTCTCGGCACTAGTCCCAGAATCTTACGAAGGATCTTTCGCTCAGTGACCAGAAGCCTGTTTTCCTCTTTAAGAGTCAGTGTCCAGGCTTCACAGCCGTACATTAGTATGGGCCGTATCACGGTTTTGTAAACCCGGATCTTGGTCTTTCTAGACTAGATAAATTTTAATTTAGTTCTGAACAATCATAAATAATTCTAATTCTACCCCAAGCGTAACAAAGGTTTTTTTTATGAACTAATTTTATCTTAACATTAAAAGTTAAATCGTCTTAACCGGGCAATATTGAAGCATCACAGTGTGAGACTGAGACAGCTTGTCTCAGTCACTTTTTGTATCCCAAGGTCAAATCCAAGGTCGCTCATATAAGTCGACTGGGCCTGGTGTAACCATAGCAACCAAATGTTGCTATATCCACAGCTAAGCCAGCACGCGCGGTGCCGCAACGACCGTCAACGACAGTCGCAGAGGGTCGTCGGCTGTCGTTGCGGCCCCGAACGACAGCCGCTCACCGCAGTCGTCGAGGGTCGCAAACGATGGGTTATTCGTCTGTTAGATCCCTAATGTGGTGCCTCCATAGCAGGTTTTTTATTTTCTTGGTCAGGCTATACAGTTACACATTCACAGTTTTATTATTTTTCTTATTGGTTTTCTTGTAGATAAAAAAAGCAGGTGGAATATGCTGGGAATGTCACCACATGCTGAAGAAAATTGCCAAATTCAAAACTCAAGTAAAACATGCTCAGAAAGCTCTCACATATTCTGAGGTAAGGCATTGGCCAATGCTGTATATGTCGCAGTATCATAGTTAGAGCCGAATTATAGTTATATGCCAAGGGTTATAATTATATAACGTAAGATGGTTATAAGGAAGCGATTTATAACTATCGTACGGCCACAATCTAGTAATATGGTTATCAGACTAAACTAATCTAGTTACATAGTTATAAATCTACTAAACAATTAAATAAAACGATTTAATGGTCTTTATTTTTGTTATAATTAACTTTTTGTAACCTACAATTAGTTACATTACAATACTTTTTATTAATAAAACGTGTCAGTCCGAATACTTAATTTTAAAAACCATTTCTTTCATTAATTTAGGGAATAGGTGTTAAAAAAAAAATAACCACGAAGGCTAAGGCGGGAGCTCCGCTACGCTCCGCTCCCGCCTTAGCCTTCTAACCTATGTCCATCCGAGTCGATTTCCGCCTCCGGCCGTTTATACAATGTTTATTACCTCACTAAAGCCACGAGACTCCTTAAGAGAACTATTTAAAAGTATTAACATCTTGACATTACCTTCTCAATTTATATTAGAGTGTGTTATGTATATTCGTAAGAATATTGATCTCTTCTCAAAGAAATCTGATTGCCACAATCTAAATACCAGAAACAGACACAAGCTTGCCATTCCTAACACAAGGCTTCACAAGATTGGCAATTCTTTTGTAGGTTTAAGTGTAAATTTTTTTAATAAACTACCAAAGAGTATTACTGAGTTGCCCATACAAAACTTTAAAACAAAGGTCAGAAATATATTAGTAAAAAAGGGTTACTATAGTATAAACGACTTTTTGGCGGACAGAAATCTGAGCCCAAACTGATAGTGCTGCTCCTCTGCATTGGATGATAATCACCTCAGAACAATCTGACTGCTGATCTATCTCCGACCGACTTTTCTTTTGTTTTTTGTCTTTGTTTTTCTTTTTCGACAGGTGCCGTTCGCGTCATGGAGCTGATAACACACAAGGTGGGACACAAGAGAAAAAGGGACCGGCGACGTTTTAATAAGAATACCTCAACGACAAGGAAGCTTGGACTCGCGCCTTTGCATTGTATAGAATCCCGATAGTATCAACAATGTTAACTTTGCTATACAGTAACACATTAAATGTTATAATTCAGTAAAATTAAATTTATTTTTCATTCAAAGAATCCTGAAGAGTCTGTAACCTTGGCGGTCATGCTCGCTAAAATGTGCTTGGGGTGGTGGCGTTATGTGTCGGGTAGTTACATTCCCTACAATATGGTTGAGTGAAATTATGGCTGGCACATACGTCATACTTGTGCTGCAGGTGCCACCTTTGGGCACTGGTCTTCCAGGGCTCACGGATTTTTCTAGATTATAGTCTCATTCTTATACTTTAAACTGTATGGCTTGGTATTCTAAAACTAATCAGAAATTGTAACAAACAAATTGTAAACAAACATGGCGATGAAAAAGAGTAACTGTCGAGTTTCTTGCCGGTTCTTCTCGGCAGATGACTGCATTCCGATACCGGTGGTAGAGTCACTCTGTAATTGACGATTCATAAATACTTGATACAAGTTTACATGAATAAAGAATATTTTGATTTTGATTTTGATTTTAATAATATTAGTCGCCAAGTTATATTTATTACACCTCATCTATAATTCCATACTATAAAATATTTAGACGCCCGTTAATTTCTTAGTCGCCCCAGTCGATTTATAACTATAGAACTAGATTAGTTTAGTCAGATAACCATATTACTAGATTGTGACCGTACGATAGTTATAAATCGCTCCTTATAACTATTGTACGTTACATAGTTATAACCCTGGCATATAACTATATTACAGCTTTATCTATCTTACTGCGACATATACATAATATCCAAGGATTTATAATAAACTAGCGGGCGCCCGCGGTTTCACCCGCGTGGTTCCCGTTCCCGTGGGAATTGATCAATCAATCAATTCAATTTTTCTCGCCGTAAAAACCATCCTTAAACTCAAACGAACATTTAAAGAAAAAATTGGCCAAATTGGTCCAGGCGTTGTTGAGTTATGCGCTTACCAACACATTTTGCGATTCATTTTTATATTATAGATAATATAAATAAATATCTATCATTATTGACACAGCACTATCTAGCCCCAAACTAAGCATTAGTTTGTGCTATGGGTGCCCTGCAATGGATAAACATTATGATGTTTTCCGTCACCAACAAGCTCGTGGTATATTCGCATGTTAAAAATATACAGGTGCGCGCCGAGTTCGAACCATTATCTTCACTCAGCGTGTAAATCACACACAACCCTTTCCATCCTTCATCATCCTAGCACTATCCCGGTTGCGCCCTTTCGGAGCCCCTTGATTCCCTAAAAATCGCAAACCTTTCCATATGTTAGTCAATCAACACTAATTCAAAGAAAATTTGTGAGAAAAAATCACAAAAGAATAAAAAAGTATATTTTTTTTATTTTTAGGTACAAACGAAAACTCTTAGTCACTTAACAACAGACACTAAAAATTATTACGATTTTGAGTTCACTTTCACTGATCCTCTAACAGATATCGAAAAGGTCGAAATAGATAGCTACGCAGATCCTCTTACGGACATCGAGAAAATTGAAATAGAGGTTAAACAAGAAATCACGCAATCAGATGAAGAAAGTCACAATGTTGATGATGATGATAAATTACTTCCATTTAATGATAAAGAAAGTACTGATAATCTTCAAGATGATGAACAAACACACAATAATGTACATGGTTTAGACACATTCGCAATTGATGGTGATGATTGCAATAATACAAAACATTTAAATAATGATCAAAATGATTCAGTAGTTAAAATTGAAATTACAGGTAAAGCATCTAATGAATCAAATAAAAATAATAAAGAACAAGATGTTAAATCAAAAACAAACAAATCAGTAGAAAAGAGAATCAAAAAGTCACAGTCTAAAAGTAAAGTTTCAGATGAAGATTTGATAGATGTTAAAAGCAAATACAAGAAAGTTGTGTTCACTATTGAAGAAATAATGAAAAATAGAGAAGATAAAAGGAATAGACCAAATTTTAAAAAGCTTCCATTTAAATGTGATATGTGTGTGCTCGGGTTTCTACGGAAAGATACTTTTGATCAACATATGGAAACAAAACATACAGAGGTAATTTATAATATTTATTTTACTGGGTCAGTCTAAGGAATCTACTATAAGAAGTAAAGCATCAGCTTATATAATGTCCTGCTGCAGGGTAAAGGCATCCATCATTGAAATCAAGTTAACGCCACGCTTGCCAAATTGGTGACCACAAACCCTAGTAAAATATCCGAAAAATCTGACACCAATTTTTCTCGACGTGGAAATTTAAGCTAGGCAGGCTAGGTTATTGAAGCAAGATCACTGCCAGGTTCTCAATCTTTTAGACCATCGAGTTGTTGGAATCTATCATATTATTAGATTAGAAAAATGGCTGACACAGTAAATTCAGGCATATAACAGGCTTTTCTTTGACTTGTCTCACGCCTTTGAATTCGTTTCTCATGATTTAATATTGAAAGAAAGCAAATAGTCAAGGCATTATAAATGTTGCGCTTAATTGGTTTAGGTCATATCTACGAAATGAAGAACAGTAAAACAATTTACTGTCAGCCATCTTCAAATGTGAAGCTAATTCGTGTGGTGTACCCCTAGGAGGTGTTTTTGGCTCCTTACTCTTTATTGTATAGTAACTATTCTTAGCCTAGCAAAACACAGCACACATTGTCTTGTGTGTGGCTAGTTACTTTAGGGTCAGAAGACTAAATGTAGTGTAGTGAAGACTAAAAGTGATATTTGATACAAATCGACATTAAACCACACGTTTGTTGTTCTTCGGCATACTAAGTGCTTGCCTTTTCAGGGACAACATTTTGTGATTAAATTATTTATAAATATTGTACCGTAACTGTCTCTGAATACACCATTTTTCTTTTCTTCTTTCTGTTGTAGAGTGCCGGTCCATACATTTGCGACCTTTGCCAAATACGTTTGCCAAATTTGACACTAATGGCGCGGCACTGGCGGCGGCACATGGAGGTGTTCCGCTGCCTGCTGTGCCGCAGCCAGAGCGCGCAGGCTTGGGCCGCGCGCAGCCACTGCCGTGCCCGGCACCCGCGCGACCGCCTCGGACGCATACACTGCGCGCATTGCCAGTGGATAGCTAGGTACGAACCTTGTATTGGGACGAGCCGGTGCCAGCCTTATGACTTACCAGCACAAGATCAGATGAGCTTACAGTCTGGCAGCACATTGAGCGACGCTTCCTGGTGAAGTGTCCCTCAATAAAATAGGCATTGGCAGCTTGCCATGAGGTCGGCTGCTTGCCTTGTCTGCCGATGCGAACTAATGTAGTATACAATTTTTTTTCTTTACAGTTCCCCAGAAGAAATGAGGGAGCACGTCAAAGCCGAGCACTCTCTTCGATGTGACCAGTGCGGTGATAAGTTCAGCCAGAGGAACACACTAAGGAAACACAAACGGTGAGTATTGAGTATTTTGAAGACTACATGCTTAGTGGACGACAAATAGATCTGTGGCATTACTACGCTAAGGACGCTATTTGGCATCCATAAATTACGTGAGGTGTTTTTTTTAAATTTTCTGTCCCTCCTCCCCCCCTGGTGAGGTGAGATGTCGTGAGATTTTATTATACCCCCTACCCCATCCCTCAATCTCACGTGAGATTTTTCAAAATGTGGTAATGATCTTAATCGTATTACTTTATATATATACTTTATTATGCATGTACTGTACATACAATCTGGACTAAATGGACCAAAATAGTATATTTTTTGTTGTTTCAATCAGAAAAAAATTGCACGTGATATTTGCCGAGACACCCCCTCTCCCCAACGTAAGATTAGATGAGATTTGACTCGACCCCCCTTAAACATCTCGCGTAATTAAACTGAACAAACTGTCGATGAATCCAGCCGCATCCACGTTGCGCGCGGCGCGTGGTCGTGCGGCGTGTGCGGGCGCGCGTGTTCAAGTAAGACGCGTCTGCAGGCGCACGAGGCGCGACACGACGCCGCGCTCGCCAGGAGGCTAAAGCACTGCGCCGAATGCAACGTCACCTACAAGAATGTGCACGTCTACAGGAGCCATTTGAAGAACAGCGCCAACCATGCAGAGAGAACGTAAGTTGTTTTTTATTAGTTTGTAGACAAGCACACATGCCAGCTCATGGTAAGCTGCCATTCGAGCATATTCCATTAAGAGCCACTTAGCTAGATTTTATAAAAGCATTTTATTGTGTTGTTAAAAACAATATAACAAATGAAAACAAATAATACGGCGTTCAAAACACTTCCATGTAACTAATTGATTTGAAACTCACTGAATAGGTTCAATATTGATATTATAATTTAATCTGGTGCAAAACTACGTATGGGTGTACCTCAAGGTTCTATATTAGGACCATTACTATTTCTTATATGTATATTATTTTACTGTTAGAGTTTACTGTTACTATACGTTAATGTGCACATAAACTAAGTAATCTGCGGAATTCCGGATACGATTCTTAAAGTGCAGAATTTTAATTGTATGGATTAACCGCATTTGTGATTTAAAACTTCTATAACATTGTTGTTGAGTTTAATGAAGTTGTTTATTTCAGGTACAAATGTCCAGAATGTGACAAGACGTTTGTGTCAAAGCAGTACTGGAACACTCATTACACATTCTACCATCTTAAGAAATCGAAGCACAAATGCGATATGTGTGATAAGGTAAATATAATAACAAACTAGCCTTCCGCCTGCGGCTTCGCTCGCGTGGACTATACGTTATCCCGCAGGATTTTTTTAGATATATTCGCCAGCTCCCAAAAATCATTGTATACTTAGATTTATTCTATTTTATCAACAATGCGTTGCTAATGCTATGGCAGCCTGTCACAGACACGTCAAGATAAAAACGGGAGGATAGTTCTTACTACCCGTTGTCATAACCCGTTTTTCCGTAGGAATGAAGCATTTTTCTGCAGTAAAAAGTATGTTCTTTAAGCCTATGTCCGACAGAGATAATATCGGCTTCTAACGGTATAAGAATTTTTAATCGGTCCAGTAGTTTCGAAACCTATTCAATACAAACAAACTATATATTATCTGTTCTAGATCTTCATATCTGACTGGCAGCTGAAGAATCATAAACAGATAAAGCATGGCCTCTCCCGGCCGAGACAGCACGCGTGTAATGTATGCGGGAAGAAGTTCTTTGTAAGTATATCTTTCTCTTTTTCTCCGAGCGTTTTTTCCGTGCGTGAAGCGGGACTCGCGCGTGGATAGTAATCCATTGCTGGCATTTCTACATTCCGTTGCGCATGCCCTGTACAAAACCAGCAATGTCTTAAAATCCGCCTGCGGCTCCCGCCGGACACAGAGCTCTAGCCACAATACACACACTCTCTCTCTCTCTCTCACACACACACACACAAACACACACACACACACAAAAAACGCATATTCCGACGGTCGCGATACATGCTTTGCTTAGTTTAGCGCTCAGCGGTCGCTAGTTTAAGTAAAAAAAAACTTAATGGTTTTAAAATTATGTTGTTTGTACAATTAAAAGCACGTCAGACGTAACACTTCGGACTTTGTGCCGCTCTTAAGTCGGGGGCATAAGTGCTATTGTCGAACTGCAAGTGTTTACCGTGATGTGCTGTTGACCGTACATCTTGTTAAGGGACGTACCTTTTAAGAGTATAATTTGCGGGCTTTTGGACAAGCAAAGATGAGGTGGTTTTTTTTTATGGTATAGCGGGCAGACGAGCATGCGGCACACCTGATGGAAAGTGACCATCGCCGCCCATAGACATCTGCAAATCAGGTGGAATCACAGATGCGCTGCCGGCCTATAAGGAAGGAATGCACTCTTTTTTAAAAACTTGCAAGTTGTGTCGGTTCGGAAACACCGCTGATGACAAAGAATTCCATATTTTGGTCGTGCGAGGCAGAACATTTGTTGTTAAATGTTGTCAGAGTATTCTTATTTTTCAGACTCTAGCAACACTCCGTGGCCACCAATACACGCATTCGGAGCAGCGCCGGTTCATGTGCGAGGACTGCGGCGACACGTTCAAGCAGCGGCCGGCCTTGTACAACCACACGCGGCTGGTACACCACGCGCCGAAGAAGGAAAGGAAGAAGACCCCTTTGAAAACGATAGAACCCGTCAAAACTCCTTTAGAACCCTTCATTACCCCCAAAAACCCATAAAACCCCCAAAAACCCTTAAAACCCCCATAAACCCATAAAACCCCTCATAACCCCTTTAAAACTCGCCAAAACCCACCAAAAACCCGTCAAATCCCACCATAAACCCGTCATAACCCCTTAAGATGCATTCGGAGCAGCGCCGGTTCATGTGCGAGGACTGCGGCGACACGTTCAAGCAGCGGCCGGCCTTGTACAACCACACGCGGCTCGTGCACCACACGCCGAAGAAAGAACGGAAGAAGACCCCTTTGAACACGATAGAACCTGTCAAAACCCCTTAAGAACCCTTCACAACCCCCAAAACCCATAAAACCTCCTAACCTAAACCCTCTCATAACCCCTTACAATAAAATAATATTACCTAATTAATTTGTATGATTTTTTATGATGTTAATAAAATGTATTCATTTATTATCTACAGGAAATGACATTATTTATAAATAAATTAGAATATAATTAATTGTTAGATACAATCATGTAATATAATAATATGTAATAATAAAAATATTCAATGATATTTTTCATCGTTTTAATGTATACCCAGTATCTATAGGTTAGTTTTTCGCATAACACAACGATACAAAAGGCGGGCTTATTGCCACATCGCATTCTCTATCAGTCAATGTGCTAGGACTCTAGGCACAGAGTTCAACTCTGTGACTCTAGGAGTATAGTGTTCTATGGTCAATCTTAGGGCTAAGCAGAAAGGGATAGTGTGGTAGGGAGGTACAATACAAGACGTAATAACTGGTTTGAAAAACTGTGGTAACTGTGGTGGCCTTCTGAAGTTGGTTAAAAATCTATAATATAAAAGAAAGTCTTGTTTGTTACAACACTTATAACTCGAGAACGGATGAACGGATTTAGATGAAATTTGGCACACGCATAGTTTATAACCGGGATTAAAACATAGGATACTTTTTATCCCGGTAAAGTGGGGGGAAGGGGGGATAGTTGAAAAAGGAAATTACGCGCGGGTGAAACCGCGGGGGCGACCGCTAGTAGTAATTAAAAACCAGTAGCACAATACCAACAATACGCATTACAAATTTAATAAAGACTCGGATTATGGAATTTAAAAAGTTTAACAAACGAGACAATGCGTAGAACACCACTATAAACTGACCTGTGAAACACTGCATTATTTATATTTCAGTCATACTTTGTTTGTAGCGATACTGCGATCAGGTATGTCTACATAATCTGGACGGTTTTTACACTATAAACACGCCATTTTAGCTTGACCTGAGGAGTTTGCAACAGGTTCTCCTTTGTCATGTATTGTGCAGTGAGAGGGAGCGGTGGTGAAGGTCTTGTTATTTCGGTTGTTTCACGCACACTTGCGTTGACGTCACGACGAGCCCCCACACACCTCCGTGTGTTTAACAATAAAGCGGCTTGAAGCGCTTTAATTAAATAATATTGTATTTATTTTAGTACAAATATTACTTTATTTAAAGCTTGTCAGATTCTTTACATTATAATGGTAAAACTTAAGAAACATAATAATAACTGCCAGTTTCTCCATTGTCAGATTAGTTGTTTTACGCCCTCAACATTCAGACTCCAGAAAAAGAGTATTTCTGATTTGAACCTAGGGCTTGAGTACGGTCAACAGCACATCTCGGTATACACTTGCAGTTCGATAATAGCGCTTATGCCCCTGACATAAGAGCGGTA
Organism: Mecyna flavalis; assembly: GCA_949319885.1. Lineage (NCBI taxonomy): Eukaryota > Metazoa > Arthropoda > Insecta > Lepidoptera > Crambidae > Mecyna > Mecyna flavalis. Next base: position 5,442,719 of record OX439421.1, on the reverse strand, counting down.
CAAAGTCCAAAGTGTTACGTCTGACGTGCTTTTGACTGTACCATTAACCTTTTCCCCGCCACGCTTTTTTCCGAAAATGGTGCCCCACACGCCACGACCATTAAAAAAAAATTCCAAAAAATTATTAGGTTATACTCAACTCATTCAGGCAAGTAAAAATACAACGTTTCTTGATCATGTTTTTTTGTCTGATATATCAGACATTGGCGTGGTGGGCACGAAAATGGTTTGTCTGATATATCAGACATTGGCGTTGAAAGGGTTAAGCTTTTACAAGTGCGACCTTCTGTGTGCTTTTACAAGTGACATTTCACCACAGCCGTGCAGTCCATATAATATTTGTATAACTAGCCATCCGCCCGCGGTTTCAACCGCGCGTAATCTTTTTTTCAAATATTCCCCCCTTTCCCCCACATTTCCGGGATCAAAAGTACTCTATGTTTAAGGGGGATAGTGTAGTTTTCCAACAGTGAAAGAATTATTCAAATCGGTTCAGTAGTTTCAAAATCGTTATTCCCGCGAGAATGAGACGCTATACTATACCTAGGTACGTGTGCCAAATTTCATCTAAATCCGTTCTGTCTGCCGTTTAGGCGTGATTGAGGAACAAACAAACATCCAGACTTTCGCATTTATAATTTATGTAGGATATTAGTAGGATAATGTTGAGAATGATTTATTTTTAAATATCATTTAGAAGCCTCCGCTCCGCTGGATACCGCTTTGCGCTGCCTCTACATTCTTGTCAAGTACCGGTTTCAAAATGACGTCACGGCCACACACCGAAGTGACCGAAGCGCGTCACCCGGCTCGCCGCATTTAAATTCCGAACAAGTCATTTTCGAATTTTGAATCGGACCGAGCGGGCTTGCCGCGCGTTTTCCGGAAATCGGAAAAAACTTTTTTCGTGAAAAAACATGAATGAAATTTAACGTTTGTGGTGAAATGAAATACTTTTTATTTTAAGAATTGTGTCGAAGACTCTGTTTTTGTGTTTGCGTGGTTTATAAATATTTTTGTGCGTTGCGCAAGCTTTTAAAGTTTGTGGGCGGCTGCCAAGTGCGTTTTTGTTTTGATTCGCCGAAATAACTGGAACCGACGCGACGCGACAGGATGGCGGTAAGATTTTGTTTGTTTTCTGACGTAGCCTTGGACGTCACAGATTTAGAAAGTTTTTTCGGCCAGCTCTCGTTAAGTACTAATAAGTTTTATATCTTTTTTTTTTATTTTGGCTGTAGCAAGTTTTTTTTTACTTTTGATGGTAATTATCTTATGGGTAGAATTTTTTTACAATCACGTGTATCAATCAGTTTGGTATGTTTTATTTTTTTTGACTCTACCTATTTTTGAGGCATCGTAGGTAGTATATTATACCAAATTGGCGCGAAAATAAGTTAACCACAAAACGGTAATTTTATAGTTATTTTCATTGATTAAAGAATAACATTATCTTAGTTGTTTATTATTACACAAACTTTTGAGTAAATAACTTACACAAAACGAAACTAAGAAATGTCAAAATAAAAAAAATTAAAGTAGGTAGGTACCTAACTTATGGATGTACCTTTTTCACAATATTTGATATTATAACAGTCTCGGTAGCGCAATTATTAGAGTTGTGACCTTGTCTTGTCTGCAGGGGTCGTGTTGGGTTCGAATTCCACTCAAAACTTGCTCTACCACACATAGTGGTAGAGTCGGCGCGCCTTATTTAATTTATTTATTTATTTATAAAATCTTTATTTACCACAAAATTACGGTACAAATACGTTTTAAGTCTAAAAACATGTCAAAGTCAAAGTCAAAGTATTTATTTTGCAATTTGATTTACCAAGAAATTCTTTTGCACGTCATAAACTTTTTTTCCCAGCGTATCCCGATTGCATCCAGTATGGAGCTCAGGGTCCGCTTCCACGATGATCCTAGACTTAACAAGCCTGTTTATTACAATGGAGCGATTGCCCTCTGACCTCCGCAACCCTTACAAGGGAAACCAGACCTACTTGGAACATAGTCGGGCGGGACCAACGGCCTAACGTGCCTTCCGAAGCACGGAATCTTCATTCTTTCAGACATTCAGGTGATTCAAGACTGCAATGTCCTAACCAAACTGGAAACAATAACACAAAATGATGTTCCCTGTAGGATTCGAACCCACGACCTCCGGGTTTTTAAAGCCCAACGCTCTAACCACTGTACCACGGAGGTAGTTTATAAATTATACGAAGTTAAAATCCATTAGCTTTCAAAGCTCTACTTAAGTTTATTTTTGACTTTGAGTTTAGGGCCGACCCCAAATTGGGAAAAGGCAGGATGATGATGATGATGATGGGCTGGTCAATAGCCACAAAGGCTGGCACCGGCTCGTCCCAATCGGGTGTGAAGGGTGTGAGGGGGAAACAGGGGGAGTTTAGTGGGTAGTGCGACAAACGCCTTTAGTCCTTACCCCCACACAGGGCCACAGGGTGTCGCTAGCCTGCGGCACAGTACCTATTTGTTTGTAAAACTGTGCCTGCGGTTGTGGCAACTAAACGCATTCACCTTCGCAAAAAAAGGCATAGGTTAGCATGGGCGTAGCCAGCCATGGGCTCAGGGTGGGGCAACCATGGGCCCAGGCTGGGGCAACAGTAAAATTATATGCGCTTAGAAAAAAATTAAGTACCTACACGCCGAGGTTTGAACAAAAATGCATCTACTTGAAGCTTGGGAAGTCTCTTAAAACTTTGCTACCACCGTACCTATTTTTATTATTATTCATTTATTATTATGAACGTCTCATACCTTTAGTATAGACGCACATAGGTACCTACCTGCTTATTAAATATTTATAAAAATTCATTTACAATGTCAAAGTCGAACGGACGTAAATGCATATTGATATTATTTTTATTTTATATAACTTTTAAGAGAACCCTAATTTGACCAGAAAGTACCTATACCTGCCAAATGTCAAGTTTGTAGACAAAGGTATAGTTTCTAAATATTAAATCAGTCAGTGGTATTTCGCTTTTATATAGGTAATAGGTATAGTATATGTTGTATATTTTCCTGCTTCCTTAAGTTGCAATGTGTCCCGTTGCGCGTATCTCATGCATATTCAAAATAATGTAGCGGTGCAGAGCGTGAATAAATGGACATGGGCGCTCGTAATAATCACTTTTACAATACTTTATTATAGATGTTTATTAAAATATAATTTGATTAGAGGAGTCGCCTGGAACCATAAACATATTATATCTATAATATATATTATTATATTATAAGGTTTAAACGATGAGAAAATATAGAACAATTGCGAGAAAAATACTAAAAACGACAATTTATTTTTGCCTGTCAAACGAAGTGATACGAAGTTCACCGGGTCAGCTAAATTTATATCTATAATACTCTATATATACTAATATTATAAAAAGGAAAGATTTGATTGTTTGAATTGAATAGGCGCCGAAACTACTGAACTGATTTGGATAATTCTTTCACTATTGGATAGCTACACTATCCCCGGTGAACATGGGGTACTTTTGATCCCGGAAATGTGGGGGGAAGAGGGGGATATTTGAAAAAAGAAATTATGCGCGGGTGAAACCGCGTGCGGAAGGCTATGCATATTTTAAATATATAAAACTCAAAGGTGACTGACTGACTGACTGACTGACTGACAAAATCAAAATCAAAATCAAAATATTCTTTATTCATGTAAACTTGTATCAAGTATTTATGAATCGTCAATTACAGAGTGACTCTACCACCGGTATCGGAATGCAGTCATCTGCCGAGAAGAACCGGCAATACGACATAGATAGATATCAACGCACAGCCCAAACCACTGGACGAATCGGGCTGAAATTTGGCATGCAGGTAGATGTTATGACGTAGGCATCCGCTAAGAAAGGATATCTCGATATTCCCACGGGAACGGGAACCACGCGGGTGAAACCGCGGGCGCCCGCTAGTATTTTAAAAATAATACTAGCGGGTCGCCCTCGCGGTTTGACCCGCGCGCAATTTCCTTTTTCAACTATCCCCCCTTTCCCCCATATTTCCGTGATAAAAAGTATCCTATGTCCATCTTCTGGTTCTAAGCCACCTCTCCACCAATTTTCAGCCAAATCAAAAATACGAAATGCTATTTACAGTTCTTTGGTCCGACCCAAGAATTGAACTCTTGTCTTTTCGTTTTTAAAGAGCGACTAGCCACTGTGTCACAGGCAGTGCTTTAAAGAGCGACCTAGCTTTCCTGTCACAGATGCAGTGCTTTAAACCTTTCCCCGCCACGCTTTTTTCTGAAAATGGTGCCCCTAACGCCACGACCATTAAAAATTTTTTTACCAAAAAATTATTAACCACTCAAAGCCGAACCGGCACTCGCGTGCCGCTTAACAATAGATTTTCTATTGTGTCTGGTGTTCCGGGGCTAGAAGGATTAAATTATACTCAACTCATTCAGACAAGTAAAAATACATCGTTTCTTGATCCTGTTTTTTTGTCTGATATAGGTATCAGTAATTGGCGTGGTAGGCACGTAAATGGTTTGTCTGATATTTGACAGTCATTGGCGTTGAAAGGGTTAAAGAGCGACCTGTGCCAGATAGGCAGTCAATGTCACTTTGACCCTGCGCTTATGTAAATCTATGATAATGATTAACGGATGTATTCTTCCTGTAACTGTATTGTTTGTTTTGCGCGGGCGCCGAATTTGACACAACGTCCGTAGTGACTATGGTTAGTTAAATAAACTTTTAAAAACAAGCTTTATTTAGTTAGTAAACAGGTGGTTACGGTCAAAATATTAAATTATTTTGTAGTCTTGCTTGACATACTCATTATAAGTACATTGCTCTAATACCCGGAGGCCGTGGGTTCGAATCCCGCGGGGAGCATCACTTTGTGTGAATGTTTCCAGTTTGGTTAGGACACTGCAGGCATGAATCACCTGAGTGTCTGAAAATAATGATGATTCCGTGCTTCGGAAGGCACGTTAAGCCGTTGGTCCTGCGCCTGATCTCTCTTCGGTCGTGTCAGACTGCTGTCCCACCGTGTTACGGGAGTGAGGGAATAGGGAGTGCACCTGTGCTTGCGCACTCACTTGCGCACTATAATATATCCTGCGTAGTTGGCTGATCGTAAAAGATTGGCCGCCGTAGCGTAGGCCGTAGCCGAAAACTCGGCTAGGAGGACACACACACAGAAGTACATTCTACGAATGAAAAATGGTTTCTATTAATTAATAATTAATATAATTAATAATAATATGCAAATTTATACAATGTAATAGGTTGGTGTAGCGGCCGCCCCGCGCGGATTTACCCGCGTGCAATTTCTTTTATCAATTATCAATATTCCTTCGAAATACCAAGGCCAAAGGCCAAGTTGCGAACGCACTGTTGTGTCTTGTTACGCCAGAGCTGGGTTATTCTTTATTGTATAAAGTTTGGAAAAAATACGAGTAATCGTTTTTTAAACATATTTATTTCATACTAGCGGCCGCCCGCGGTTTCACCCGCGTGGTTCCCGTTCCCGTGGGAATTGATCAAAATCCTTTCTTAGCGGATGCCTACTTTATAACATCTACCTACATGCCAAATTTCAGCCCGATCCGTCCAGTGGTTTGGGCTGTGCGTTGATAGATATCTATGTCAGTCAGTCAGTCAGTCACCTTTGAGTTTTATATATATTTTTTTATACTAACTCAGTTGGCAGACAGCCTCGCAGCCCACCTGATGGTAAGCGGCCACTGCGGCCTATTCCATTGAGGGACGCTTCACCTATATAGAAGCGTCGCTCAATGTGCTGCCAGACTGTAGACTCATCTGATCTTCGAGCCTCTGATTTCAAGTGTATAGACGTGTCGTTAGTATATCCCTTTCAGACCTGCACCGAAACTACGTAGAAATTGTCCGAAAAAAAAGCATTCCCTACATAAAATGACCTTCTAATTACAAATCTGAGGTCGTTTTTCCATTTTCCGGCCGCCATCTTGGAAAATTATAGCCCACACATTTGTATGAATCAGGGCCAAAGACAGCGAAGACACAATCGTGAGACCGCACAATTGTATCAAGACGGGCCTAAGCCTGTAATTTTTTTTTTTAAAGGAAACATTTTTTTAATAATAAAATGTTTATTAGCATTAATTTAACAATATTTTAAACCTGTACATGCAAAATCAACAAAAAGTTATAGAATATTAGGTAACAATCACCTATTATTAGTATTAATCAGTCTTAATTAGTGCTGATTCAGTCTTCTTCTTGTAAATGAGATCAATCAAGTAATCAATTAACCTTAGTTATGAAAGAAGAAGAAATTTCAGTCAAAGCCGATACCAATGGTACCAGTTCCAGAGCTACATGCAGTATTAACTCCAGCACAATAGGTACTGAACGTTTAAAACGTGTAAGTTTACCCTAATGAAAAAAAAATCTCTCTCTTGACATGGCACTAGCAATGCAAAAATAATTTAATTCTGGGAAAGCTAAAACAACCCATCAAACCGTAAATACCAAAAAACTTTTTGATTTCCCCAGAAGTACAAACAGGCTTCGATTGATGACCAGTAATAGTCATGAAATATTGATTTGTAGCTAGCGCAAACTGCTCCATTGATTCCGGCTTAAAATGCTGTTCGAAGTATTGTGCTGGAGGTAATACTGCGTGTAGCTCAGGAACTGGTACCATTTGGTATCGGCTTTGACTGAAATTTCTTCTTTTTCCATCTCAAATTTGCCTGTGGGACGTCTTCATCACTTGATGACTCAGAGGAAGAAGAGAAGGAAATGGAATGTCTAGATGATGGTCGTCATCACTTCCGTAATCCTCAGACCCATTTAAAAAGTTATTAGTTTAATCTTCATTTAAAAATAGCTCCTTCTTTGAAAAATCTGTGAAATAAAAAAAGTCCTAAGTTCGCTATGAGATAGCCTTCGGCCCTTCTTCATACAATTGTGTCGGAAAAGTTTAGTAACTTGCTACTGTGGGCGTTACTATCGAAATTAGTGTAAAAAACACAAAGTAACATCGCAAAAACATTAAACTTATCTTTCGTGCAATAAACCATACAAATAACTAATAAATACTCAAGTAATTCTATTTACATTTGTCGAAACCGGGACCGAAAAATACTGCTGTACTCGACAGGTCGCTGCCTGTTGGTCGACTGACTGACACCCGAAATTCAATCTTACGGTCAAAGGGCGGCTCACGCGCAATCGTGTGGAGTCGAGCCCGTTCATTTAAAAGAAATAGTTTTTGTACAAAATTGAATCTAGTAAACCACACAATCGTGTAAGGCCAGTTCTGAAAGGGATAAAGATTTTAAGAGGCAGGGTTTTTTGTCACGTATAGACGTGTCGTTGGCGTACAGGGCCCGCAGAAGCTTGTCAAGTGAAGACTTTGGCGTCCAAAAGGGTAATCAACACGGGCGAAAGGCTTGTTTCATCCAGTAAGTTCGATAAGTTGTAAGTAATCTGGGCGTGTGGTCAGTGGTTGATTCCGAGAGTCGAGTTACAATTCCGACTCCTGTTACAAATTACACTGGCGATGTTAGTATAGAACCGACACCGCAAACAAAATTTTTGCGCGATGCTTTGTTGCCGTTACCATGGTTACGGCAACAACTCATTCAAGATCTATGAGATAGGCATTTCAAACGTTTTGGTCGCCAGAAAAATATACTCTGTAAGCAATCTATAGCGCTGCAAGTTTTATAGTTTGGTTAGACGACATCCGCTGTAGCAAATACATCAGTCAGTCCAGTCATCATTTTGCGACACAGTTTTTGTTCCTTAAAGCCTCTCTAATGTGTTTGTGTTAGTAGTAGTAGATGAGTCGGTTATTAGCTGACTGTTCGGAGTAATAAAATGAAATGAAAAGGATAGGTTTTAACCTAGATGGAGAAGCAGACCACCGGCCACATGGTCGTCAATCATCGAGCAAGATTTAAAAGCCCAGAAGTCTTCACCGACGACAACCCAGGACAGAATTTCCTGGCGCACAAGAGGCCGACCCCTATGGCTTTTGGGGCAAAATTTCCGACCTTTTGAAGAGCAAGGTCCGGCTTTTTCAATTTAGGAGCTGGCAAGCCTAGACCCGACCCCAGCTGAACTGGGATAAACGCAGGGAGAAGAATAAAAAAAGGATCATCATCATCATCTCAGCCTATTCCCGATTGCATCCAGTATGGAGCTCAGGGTCCGCTTCGACTATCATCCTAGATTTGACAAGCCTGGTTATTACAATGGAGCGACTGCCATACCTTACAAATGAAACCAGACCTACTTACTTGGAACCTACTTGGAGCATAGAACATAACACATACAACGAAGCACGGAATCATCACTCTTTTCAGACATTCAGGTGGTTCAAGCCTGCAATGTCCTAACCAAACTGAAAACAATCACACAAAGTGATGTTCCCCGCGGGATTCGAACCCTCGACCTCCGGGTTTTTAGAGCCCAACGCTCTTACCACGTACCACGGAGGCAGTTGGCAAGAATAAGAAAAGGATAGATAATGCAAATCTTCCCGTACCTTGGAATGCACGGCGCCTGAACTCCCTTCGGTCGTGTCAGGCAGGCTACTTGATCCATATGAGAGTGAAAGAATAGAGAATGCACCTGTGCTTGTGCGCTTCATGCAGCACTATAAACAATGTAGCGGAAAATGGTAGGAGTCTGTCTGATGGACCGAGTGACCAACAAGGACCTTAGAAGGCGGAGCAAGGTCACTGACGTCGGCAAAAGAGTTGCGAAACTTAAGTGGGAGTGGGCTGGTCATATAGCCAGGAAACAAGAGCCTTGGGACCAAAAAAGACCCAGGGGAAGGCCACAAATGAGATGGAATGTATCCTGCGTAATTGATCGTAATTTTTCTCATACTAGTTCAGTTGGCAGACAGGCACGCAGCCCACCTGATGGTAAGGTCACTGTGACCTATTTTTTTATGTCAGAGGCGGCAAATAAACCAGCGGGTCGCCTGATGGTAAGAAGCACCGCCGCCCATGGACATCTGCACAGCAACACCGGTGGGATCGCTGTGGGGGGTGAAGGCCTCCGGCACTCTCACAAACCAGACGAAACACAACAGTTGTCACTATTATTTCACGCTGGTGTTATGTGAGAGGGTGGCACTTCCTCGGACGAGCCGGCCCATTCGTACTGTAATGTAAAACAGTATGGCTCTACCACTACTAAAATTCCATTGAGGGACGCTTCACCTGGAAGCGTCCCTCAATGTGCTGCCAGACTGTATACTTATCTGATCTACGAGCCTTCGATTTCAAGTGTACTGTGTGGTTCCGTAGCCGAAAAACTTTAGGTAGGAGGACATTATAACATACGTTCACCAAAAGTCTTTCTTTTTAAAAGATTGAGTGGGCACTTGTAAACATGTTTAACACGTTCATTGCGGCACCAAATTTACTGAACTTACCCAGGGTGCGACATGAACTCCATGATTCTCACGCAGGACTTCACTGCGGTGCGTCATGAACATCATTTGTTCACATTAGTTAATAGATTTAAGAGGTCATAACTATTTGAAATTAAAACATTTTTGTGTGTTCTTTTTTTTAAAATGTAGGTAATATGTTGTACTTTCTACAGCATAAATCGTTTTTAATTCTGATTTGTATTTCCCCAGATTTAGGAGAAAATGTACTACCCTGATTTCATGAGAAACATTTTGCCATGCCGCACTGTGTTAATGAGACGCCTAACGAGTAATAGTGATGGGCAAGCAATAAAAACCAACAATTCAAATCAACAATTCATCGTAATCATTACAGTGTAACAGCTTACTATGCTTAACTTAAATGAAATGTCTCTAAAATCGCAGTAATTAAGGAACTATAATCAAAATCAACAATTAAATGCTAATCATCACCAAACCTTCATTAAAAATTCACCTAACCTAACATCATAAAAATTTACCGTTATTTAAATTTAAAGTTAACTTAAATGAAATATGTCTCCTATTATCACAGTAATTAGGGACTAAAATAAAAAAATTAACAATGAAATATTAATCATCACATTTTTAAAGCCTGATTTGAGTGCGGACGTTGTGCATCACTATGCGCGACTGGCGAGAATGGCGCGCCCGCATTCGGTGCGGCATGAGGTGCAGGGGCGTGACCATATACTGGCCATGCCGCACACAGCACAAAAGTACACAACTCTGTGCGACGTGAACATTATTTTGCCATGTCTGTTTTGGATAAATTTAGAAACTTTTTAAAAAAACACTCAGAAATATCTATTTGTTTCTTTCTTACTCATAGAACAACATATGAAATACGCCCCCGCACCGTGGTGAGAAACACATTTTTCTGCACCGCACGCTGGTAAAGTCAAGGATGGCCCTATATTGGTCATGACGCATGGAACGTGTTAACCCATCCGCCATCTGTACACACAATCAACCCAGTTATGTCATTTCATTATCCCCCTAATTACTTTTACGGAGTCTATTATCTTGGTCAAATATTTGATATCAAAACATTAGGTCTACTGCGACTTTTATTAAATACTTTTGTGACGCTTGTTGGCAGACAGGCACGCAGCCCGCTTGATGATAAGCGGCTACTGCGGCCTATTGCATTGAGGGTAGGGTTGCCATCCGTCCGGGTTTCCCCGGATTTGTCCTAGTTTAGAGGGCAATCGGGGAGCGTCCGGGGAAGGTTTCATTTGTAGACCGAGTTAAAAAAAAAGATAAAAAAAAAAGTGGGCCGCCCACGCCCATTTTATTACATTGAATATGTTGTTGACATGTCCGGCTTTTGGACTCTAAAATCCGGGGTTTTCACGCGTCTTGTCCTGTTTTCCAAATTTTAGAGATGGCAACCCTAATTGAGGGACACTTCACCAGGAAGGGGGATCGAACCCGCCGTAAATTCCACTTGAACCCCGCGTTTGGATCCCCCAGGGGGTCCATGGATACTCACTATTTCGTTAGAACCCCCAAATAGGGGGCTCACAGATAATCATGAAATTTGATTTCCACCTCAACCCCCCAGAGTCAAAAAGAACGTTACTGTCCCACGAATAGTGAGTATCTATGGACCCCCTGGGGGATCCAAACGGGGGGTTCAACTGGAATTTACGGAACCCGCTACCTCTGGTGTAATAGCCGACTTCTCGACCATTACACCAAATGGCTCGTCAAATTACGTTTTGCGTAAAATATTGTGAAAATCAAACACACTTGAAAAACTATTTGCAAAAACTCGTGTATTTAGATTGACATAATCAATTCGCACGACGAGCGTAACCTTGGCTAAAGTTTACATTTACATTTTAGCATAAAATCGGTTTTTTATTATCAGGATTCCGTTAAATAGAAGATATTAATTCGCAATTAACATTTTAAATTGCAACATTTAGCTTCCTTTTTTTTATTTTCATATCATTTTCTGTGCCTTGACTTGGGGTATTTTTTTAATCTGATGCAACTTCATTTTGGTTCATCATCATCATTAGGCTGTGATAGTCTCTCCGAATGCACGCCACGCCGATCGGTCCTCGGCCACTCGCATCCAGCTCCTGCCAGCCATCTTGCGCAGATCATCGCTCTACCTGGCCTGAGGGCGTCCTACACTACGTTAATTACCGAGACGCGGTCTCCACTCTAGAACCCGTTTACCCCAACGGTTCTCGGTTCTACGGCTGATATGGCCAGCACACTGCCACTGCAGCTGGCTAATCCGGCGAGCTATGTCGGTGTCTTTGGTTTTCTGCCGAATCACATCATTTCGGATGCGATCCCGCAGAGACGCCGAGCATAGCTCATTTTGGTTAACTATAGCAAACCAAAAAAATAAATTCCAAATGATGAAATGAAGTTTATTTGTCTAATAATAAAAAAATACATGAATGTATTATGAAACACAAATATTTTTACTATGCCAAAAAAAAAACCTTACAGGTACCGGCAAACTTGTTGAACATCGGTCAACGGAGAAGGGGAAAGTTTGCACATTTGCTCTTGTGCGTGACCAATAGCGCGCGCGAATCTCCCGAACGCCCGCGCGCGCTATTGGTCAGAGTTTTGCTTCTGACCAATAGCGCGCAGGGTTGTCAGAATTCGTGTTCTGCGCGATCCCCACCCGATAATTAAGAAGTTTGCCGGTACCTGTACCTACTACTACTACAACTAGTGATGTCCTCAAGTTCCTAAACCATTACCAATAAATCGGCTGTCAAATCTGCCATTAACTTTAATTATACAGAACCACAGTGCATGTTTTCGCCTCGTCCATGTTAAAATGTCTGGGTCCTACGTAAGAATATATTTTTAAATTTAAACGATTCCGGCAGCGGCACTCAACTGTGGAACAAGTACACAGAGTCTACAACACAATAAGAAACTGCCTGGAGGGAAAGGAATACTGTTCGGCGGCCTTCCTTGACGTCCAGCAGGCCTTTGATCGAGTCTGGCACCGAGGATTACTGTGCAAGATTAAGAAACTGCTCCCCCACTCTTTTTACCTTCTAATGACTTCCTACCTGGAACAGAGAAGGTTCCAAGTAAGACTGGGAGACGCTAGATCATCCATATTCAACTGCAGTGCTGGAGTTCCACAAGGCTCTGTGCTAGGACCTGTCCTGTATAGTATATTTACCAGTGACCTACCTCAATCCCCGAACGTCTGTGTAGCTACCTACGCTGACGACGCTGCATTCCTTGCCTGCAACCGCGACCCTAAAGAGGCTAGCCAAGTCTTGCAGAAACAACTAAACGACACAAACGACTGGTTCAAAAAGTGGCGCATCAGGGCAAGCGCACCAAAATCCCACCATATCACCTTCACGCTCAGACGAAATACTTGCCCACCGGTCTGTCTCGGACAACACACTCTGCCGCAGACAGATTGCGTGAAATACCTCGGGTTCCACCTAGATCGGAGGATGACCTGGAAAGAGCACATTAAACGAAAGAGAAACGAAGTAAACATGAGATTCAATAATCTTCTGTGGTTACTAGGAAGACAATCTACTCTCTCGCTAAGTAACAAAGTTAGAGTGTACTGCTCAGTCATCAAACCAATTTGGACATATGGAATACAGCTGTGGTCCTCGGCCAGCAAGTCCAACATACTCTGTTTGCAAAGAATGCAAAACAGCATACTCAGAACCCTATCTGCAGCGCCCTGGTATGCTCGCAACACAGAAGTTCATGAGTACCTGGAGATCCCAACAGTCCTTGAAGAGGCTAAACGTTTTTCTGAGAGCTACAAGTCCAGATTGACCGCCCACCCAAATCCTCTAATAAGCACACTGCTACAACCGAAAGCCACTACAAGACTCAAGAGAGCCGATGTGCTGCCTGATTAGGTGGATCGGAGCAGTGGTTCTGATCTGCCGTAAACCTCTGCCACCTCCAACAAATCTGATCATAGTCCTATGGACTGATAGCAGATTATTAGAAGGGAAAAAAAAAAAAAAAATTTAAACGAGTCATTTAAAATCAGTTATATTTAAATAATGTTCTCTGTCTAGTTTTGGCTACGGCGACCAATCTTATCGATTTAACTACGCAGGATATTTTATAGTGGTGCAGTCGCGAGCCAAGTCTGAGGGTCACATAGTTTCTCGGGTGGCCCTTCCTTAGGCACCATCCTGACTTGAGGCCTCTCAATCTCAAGTCATTTAATGCATTTAACGCGCTGCCCTTTAATAGGTGATTTACACTCGCGTACGAGTCGCGAGACGAGGCACGAGCCGAGGCACAAGGTGAGAGTGTGAACAGACGCTCGCGGCTCGCCTCGCGTCTCGCCTCGCGCCTCGCAGCGCTCGCGTCCGGAGCGGTTTTTGGGCACGAGTCAAAGGACCTCGAACAAACGCGAAGCGTTACCACGAGAATGTGAACACTTACCATCGATCACGCGAGGCGAGAGTGTAAATCTAGTAAAAGGACCTCGAACAAACGCGAGCGTTACCACGAGAATGTGTAAATTTTTTGTAGTTTATTTAAACACTAGCTTTCCGATCGCGGTTTCACCCGCGCGTAATTTCTTGTTTCAAATATCCCGCGGGAATGAGACGTTTCCCGTAGGACTTTTATAGCCTATGTCCTAATCCGGGTTATAAACTATACGTGTGCCAAATTTCATCTAAATCCGTTCAGCCGTTTAGGCGTGATTGAGTAACAAACATCTAGACTTTCGCATTTATAATAGGTACTAGCCTCCGCCCGCGGTTTCACCCGCGCGTAATCTCTTTTTTCAAATATCCCCCTTTCCCCCCACATTTCCAGGATCAAAAGTACCCTATGTTCACCGGGGATAGTGTAGCTTTGCAACAGTGAAAGAATTATTAAAATCGGTTCAGTAGTTTCAAAATTGATATTCCCGCGGGAATGACACGTTTACCGTAGGAATTTTATTATCCTATTCCGGGTAATAAACTATACGTGTGCCAAATTTCATCTAAATCCGTTCAGCCGTTTAGGCGTGATTGAGGAACAAACATCCAAACATCTAAACATCCAGACTATCGCATTTATAATATTATACAAGCAAGAACCTAGTTTGCTAGAAAAAAAAGGCACCATTTGCATACAGCCAAAGATATTATAATAGAACTAATCTAATATCTTTGCATACAGCATGGCGGTGAGTCATAGGTTACTCTCACAAATTATAAAGACCATTATTTGTTTTTTTTTCCTAGATATGACGCCATAATTAAAGTGGGCAGAGATCGTAATCTGTAGCCATTGTCTATTATTAGATTAAAAACGGCTAGTTTTGTTGTTTCTATTGTATTTCACTTCTTGCATAGTAGGCCAGCCTGGACAGAATTGAAAAGTCAAAAGTGGTGTCAGTTTCATGTAACTACAATAAAGCAAATAAAAGATTCATAATCTTATTCTTAATGTTTTTGTTGTCCCCAGGGTATGAACCTGCGACTCGCGTTCGCGGTGATCTCTTCAGCATGCTGGTCAGCGTTTCAGCATGGGTACAACACAGGAGTCATCAATGCACCGCAAGCTGTAAGTTGACATCACAACCATATTAGTAAGAAGTAAATAAATAATTAAAATCAAAAGTTTCAATTCGGATTCGAATAAAATGTGTCCGAATCGTCAGTGAGTAAGCCCTTCTTACACCGCACTTCGCGTGGCTTGTCTGTGTGCGCCATAGTAAGTACAGGACTCGGCAAACTTCTTGAATATCGGGTGGGAATTGCGCAGAACACGAATTCTGCGCGCTATAAGTCAGAGGTATGCTTATGCGCGCGGGCGTTCGGGAGATTCGCGCGCGCTATTAGTCATGGCAAGTGCACATGCGGGACTTTCCCCCGCTCCGTCGACCGATATGGTCAAGAAGTTTGCCGGCACGTATCTATGCGTACTGCCATGCACGCCAAACAAAATCTCGACCCGTTTCTCAGCGCAAACAAAGAGAGTGAGACAACAAAAGCCCAATAAAATAAAATGACTATATAGTGGGTTCGATTCCCGCCTTGGGTCTGGTAACTGGTTGGTGATAGGACTTAGAGTCCGACTGGCTAGCTAGTACCACGCGCACTGGTGAAATCTGCCGTCATAACAGCTTTTGGTCAATCACATAATTTATCTTTCTAACCTGTACACGTGATGTCAAAATGGCTCCAACGTGTGATGCCCTGAGCGGAACCAACACGACTAACTCTGTAATCTTTCCGCCCAGGTGATGTCAGAATGGCTCCAACGTGATGCCCTGAGCGGCACCAACACGACCGTGGCTCCTGAGGACGACCCCAAGGTGACCACGGTTTGGTCCATCACCGTGGCGGTGTACTGCGTGGGGGGGATGATCGGGGGCGTGGTCACCGGTGTGGTGGCTGACAGGTACAGTACATAATAACTTAACTACTTATATAGTTTTTTTTTAAAACAGGCGCAATAAGATGCAGATTACAAAATCGTATATAGGTATAGGAAAAACATCGCAAATTCGCAATATTGAAATCGCAATAATGCGAATTTGCGATGTTCGGTAGCGATAAGTCCGCCTGTATTGTACAGCATTTGACTTCGTTTTTAAATGGGACCACTTCGCTACTTTGATAGACTACGAACATAGAAGTAGGAATAATACAGAAGGAGTGACGCGCGCTAAACCTGGGGCAGTGAAAACCATAGCTGGGCATCGTTAATCAAATAGTTAACTTCGTTAATCGCTAATCCGTTACTAAAAAAGTTAACTTCGTTAAACGTTAAAGCGCTTCTTTTGGGACGAATTAACGCAAGTTAACGTTAATCGTTAATCCGTTAACACATGGTAAATAATGCTAAAAAAAAATCAGAAATTAAAGGGGTTATTTACCAACTGGACACACGAGACTAGACAAGGTGGGTCCATTTAGTGAAATTAAAATTTGTATCATTTATTACTTTGTTATCTCGTCACGAAAAGATTTACTTTGTTTCAGGTTACAGTGTGACTCGTTGGGATAACTTTGTAAAATGATTTCCAACTAGTCACACAGAGTCACACTTGACTGTAACCCGTTGGGAGCAGTGGCGTAGCGTATTCCCAACCAGTCACACTCATTCAATATTTCAATCTACAACAAAAAATATTGAATCTCCAGTTACACTGTAAGGAGGAGGATCTTTATGATATTCAATGATAATAAAAGACAAGAGAAGAACTAATTCAAAGATACCGGTTGAGAATAGTGCTTTTACAATTTCTTCTTCATTTCATTCCAGGTCCACGACTGGTGGACGTTTTCTGAGGTGGACGTTCAGAATAATATATTTATCTCTTTTTCGCTGTTATTGTTCCTAACGTGCCCTGTTGGTGAACTTTGCGAACAAAACTTAAAAGTTGTCGCAACGTTGCTTGGTGGACCTTGGGAATAATCCAAATGAAGTAAGGTTGTTATTCGGGCAATTAATTTCTTTCTCAAAGGCCGGCAACTTACTTGTGACTCCTCCGGTGTTGCAGGTATCTATGAGCGGCGGTGATTCTACGGGTTTATTCCCGTTGTCCCCGAATGCCGTGTCCCCGTCCAACGGGGACAGCGGTACTTTAATTAAATATTTAAAAATACTTCCCGTTGTCCCCGTATTCTGTCCCCGTAAATATAGTTGAATAAAATAATAAAAATTATTGCCCGCTGTCCCCGTCTTTTCTTTTTTCAGTAGTATTACGAGTCGGCATCTTTTACCAAGCTAAGAAAGTTAAGAAATATTGTTAGATTAGTCTTGGCACCCGGTAGATTATTATAAAGAAATTTTAACCTTGTTTTCAAATTTTTAATCTGAATTTTTATATACATAATGAATATGATCGCAATAGTGAATTATTGTGAATGCTAATGCTGTCAATTTTGCTTAAAAAATAGGTAAGTATACAATCTTAAATGAATTTAATTACATGTCCATTATTTTAATTGATACATTCAAAGTTATGTTTTCTAGTAACTATGATAAACGGAGCGACCTTGACTTTTCAAGGTCGCTCCGTTGCGTTTATACGAAAAGGATGCGTCGCTGTCGTGCGCGCCTATGCAGCTACGGAACAAAAGCGCAGATAACATTGTTTTTGCAGAGCTCTCATTGGCTCATGCAAAATTTCCACTCCAGAATTCGACAAAATTTTTGTTGATTAATACTGTCTATTATGTTCAAATTGTGTTATTTTGGTAAGTTTAATAAAAAATTGGTTTTTTATTTACCTTTAATTAATATTCTAATAAAAATTAACCAATTTTGTTAAATGTCACTTCTTTTTCCAAAGTTAAAAACTAAGCTTAAAACAGGAATACAGATTTAGGGGACAGCGACTCGTGAAATTTTTACTTCCCGTTGTCCCCGTAAGCGGAATCTACGTTACGGGGACAACGGGAAAGAAATTTAATCACGTGCCGATGTCCCCGTGACGGGGACACGGCATTCGGGGACAACGGGAATAAACCATGCTACGTGATCTCAGGCACTTTACCATCATCATCATTTCCTTGCCCTTATCCCACGTTATGTAGGGTCGGCGCAACATGTTTTTTCCTTCCACACACTCCTATTAGCCGTCAATTCTACATTCTCTCCTTTTATTTTCAAATCATACTTCACGCAATCCACCCATCTCTTTTTCGGTCCTCCTCTGCTTAAATCTCCGTCTACGCCATAGAAATATTATGGTCTACGCACATAAATATCTATCATTCTTTTGGCGACATGTGTGTCTCTCTTCTCATTCCATATTAACCTTGCACTCCTTACTTTATCCACTACCGGTGCAACTTTCAAACTTCCTCATATATACCTACTCATTCCTAATCGTATCCAACCTCCACACATCCATCTTAGCATGCGCATCTCAGTTGCATGTACCTTTCTTTCGATCCATACATTGCGACCGGTCTGATGACCGTTTTGTAATTTTTTCCCTTAAGCTTAAGGGGCATCCGTGGGTTACATGTTGTTCCCGAGATCTGTCGCCACTTCATCCATGCTGCATTCATTCTATTCTGCACGTCCCGTTCCATGCTATGCTGTTCGTTCAATGTTTTGTACTTACTTCACCATAATAATGTTCTTATTTTATCAAACGTGTTCAGTTGACGAAAACATGAAAGTGATTTATTTTAAGTTTTCTTAAGTGGACACGTGTCGAGATGACATAGTAATAAATGATAGAAAATTTAAATTAATTGACACAAACAAAAAAAGAGTGTATATTTAGAGTGTTTAATGGCACGGTGCGGTAAACCGTCCTCCTAGCCGGCGGCCAATCTTTTTACGATCAGCAAACTACGCAGGATATATTTAAGTGCACAAGTGAGTTCGCAAGCACAGGTGCACTCTCTATTCCCTCACTCTCATACGGTGGGACAATAGTAAGTAACGGATTAACGGACTTGGAAAAATGTAACGGAAGTTAACGAGTCCGTTAACATTTTTTTAAGTTAACTTAAAAGTTAATCCGTTACTGGAAATGTTAACTTCGTTAATTAACGATTAACGGATTAACGAGTTAATGCCCAGCTATGGTGAAAACTCTACATTTTCGTAGAGTTTCGCTCAGTCGCCGTCAGTCGCGGTTTGTGACATTTCGATCGTGACGTATTGCACGTGTGCGAAAAAAAAATAAACATGCCGTCCTGCGTTGTTCCCACCTGCCGAAACAGTCCTAATCTGACAAAAAAAGAACACGGGATCACGTTTCACACATAAGTAACCGATAATACAGCACCTTCATTTTATTATTTAATATTTAACCTCTTCTAATTTATCAAGGAAAAAACTTCACTCATTCTTACAGTGTTGCCAGTAAATGAAAAAATAGTACCCCAAATTTTTTACCATTACTATATTGTAGTAACTGATATTGCTCAAAAAAAAGGAATGTTATGAACTGTGTTGTTAAAATAAAATGGAAAACTATTTAAACGATAAAAGTCTGTAGATGCGAAAAGTTTGCGCTGGCTGATTATAAATATTGTATTGACATTACCCTTCGTATTGTATTAATATCATAATTTATTATTTCGACATTACTATTGTGTTGTTAAAATGTGTATGTACTTTATTATTTGTAAAAAAGGCAAAGTGTTGAGTTTCTTGCTGGTAGGAAAAAAAGATCGACGTGCAAAAGTATTTTTTTTTAAATTCTATTTGCTGAATAAGTTATTTCATTTCATTAAACTATTTCATTGACATTATTCTTTTGATTCCTTGTATTGATATCATTATGTATGACATTATTAATGTGTATTCATGTTAAATCGTTTACAATATTCACTTTTTACAACATTAAAAATATATACAAAAAAGAACTAAACATAATTATAAATAAAAAATTTGGCCGAGGTCTCCGTCCATGGGAAAAGTACCCAGGACACTAGCAACGTTTCCACGCTGGATGGCTAGGCTGATACGCTGCCCTAGGTACAGACCAGCTTTGGGATCGTGAGATGACTCCAGCAAACGCTTAGATATCTCACGATACACCCTGCGAGCGCTTGGACCCCAGGGCCCCAGCGTTTCAACCCCAAAAGGCTCAAATATATAGGCATCACTGATGACAGAATATTTGCGCCTTTTGAGGTCTTCAGCCGAACCAGCCGCAGAACCAGCCCTGCCAACCGACAAAGGAAGATGAGACGGCGCCAAAGTATCAACACAAGTCGCGTCCCAAACAAGGGGCCGCCCCATCTTCCAGGGGACAAGGGTCATTCCATCCGGGCGCTTACCATCGCTGCGTGACAAACCATTAGGTTCTAAGACAGCTGGGATACGAGCGCTGGCAAGGGCACGGCGGATAATGTCGTTAAGGCTGGCATGACGGGAAAAGCGGCCGGCACTTCTGCCGCAGGACAGCCCATGGTGCCCGAGCTGGTTAACGTCTTTCCCGCATGGACAGAGATGAGGAACTGTGCAATATGCGCCCAAACGCAGACAAACAGAAATTTGGAATGAAATATTATCAAGAAGAGTTCCGAGGTTGGTAGATGGAAGCGCTTGAAGCCACAGACCTGACTCCCACTCTCCCACAGCCAGCAAGCGAGCGCGCTCAGCAGAGCTGATAGGCGTGTCAAGAAGGTTATTACGCACAACTCTGCAAAGCGGCCCATCCCACTGGCGCTGGGAGGAGAGGTCATGAGGAAGGTCGGCTGAGCTTAAAGTCTTCCACGACTCAATAGCCTCTGGTAAAAAAGGAATAGTAAAATGAGCGAGAGATTTGGACAAAATTTTGGATGTAAGATCGCGGGTACCATGAACCGATGAAAGGAAAGCCGGAAGAGCTACACTAGAAATTTTCCTGATACCCAGGCCCCCAAGGCGAATTGGCAAGGAGGCTTGGGTCCATATGCGGCCTTCAAATCTAACGTTGAAACAAGCCGAAAGAGTATCCCTAATTAAATCGTCCAATTTTGACGTTAGATAGGAATGCTTCCAGAAAGGAGATGAACGGAGTGAGTACGTGAATTGTGGTATGAATAAACAATGACGAATTATCGTGTAGGACATATGATTGTTAATTTTGATAAGCCGCTCCGAAACTGAATTAAAGTGTCTAATTTTGTCCTCGACAAAAGCCGGAAAAGACTCGTCTAAGATAGGGGACCCAAGAAGGCGAAGTGTGGACCGATCTATTATCTTGATGTTGGGAGCCAAAGCGTTGAATTTGGATATCGTATTAGCCAGGTCATTTTTTGAGGGTAAATATAATTCACATTTATTAAAATTTAAATCGAGTCCTGAAGACTTGAACTCATCAACCAAAAGGGTCAAATCCTCTAGGACCTCATTTACTTCGCCTCCGAGGGTTCCATCGTCCAAATACCAAAGGTTAAATTTAGATTTTAATTTTGAAATTATGGGATGTATGGCAAGACTGAAAATCGCGGGACCGAGGGGGTCGCCCTGCTGGCAACCGACAGCGGAGGAAAGAAGATTATCCCTGTACAGTAACTTAGTGGGAGCACTATAGCACTGCCATAAAAAACCATACAGGGACGGTACTACCTTCTTTATCTCGCGCAGCAGGACGCCCCTATCGATAGAATTAAAAGCGTTTTTTACATCCACCTTCAACAGTATATCCTGGGGGCGATTTATAAGAAAAGTTCGGAGGGAGTGAATGGCAGCTTCACACCCACCTCGGGCGCCGAAACCTAGCTGAGTAGGCTGAAAATAATTGCCTAAGGTTTCAGCTACGGCCTTGCAGCAGAGCTTAGCCACGAGGCGGCGGTAGGTAGTTCCTACGGCGATAGGGCGAACTCCGCCATCTTTTTTATTTAGGGCGCAAAGATTGGCACCGTACAAAATATCTGATATGCTGCAATTCACTCTCCCGGAGAGCATCAGGTTGGCTAAGCTGGTCAGCTCTTCAAGAAGGGTATCGCCAGCCTCGCCGCAGCCCACGAGATCTTTCAGGTGCTGCGCCGAGAGGCCATCAAGGCCAGCAGCAGTTCCACTTCTAAAAGAGCCGACCGCAGTACGTACATCTGCAGGACAAACGGAAAAAGCATTTTCAGGAGTTGGTGGATCTGGAAGCTTTGAGTCTACTGCTGGAGATGGATGCTTAGACTGAAGGGCAGAAAGGGTGTCAGGCGAATTTGGAGCCATTGAGTCTTCAGAAAAGAGAAGCCGGGAGGCACCTTTAATGTCACCATCATTGATTTTGGTTTCAATTAATTTAACTACTGATTTATTATTTAAGGTACAGGGATTGGGTTGCAAAACAAAGGGATCGAAATCACCGTGTTGTTGGATACAGTTTTCTTTAATGCGGTTGGTAAGAGAGGTACCTACAGAGGTATCGGTGGGTTTTACGTGAAGAATTCGAAAAGAAAAGGTAAGTAAATTTTGCCAAGCCTGAAGAGAATTTTGTTGAACTGTGAATTTTATATCTTGGGTAAGTTTTTTAGCCACGGCGATGCGAGCACCACGGGGAATACGCTTAACAACAGGTACGGATTGTTTAAGCCGGGACAATTTCTGCCAAAAGGGTTGTAAAGGGGTAGAGGGAACAACGGGAGCAGACAAAACAGGTACACTTGCCGCGGAAGATGATGGCTGACTTAAGGCGTGCGATTTGCCTATGTGGATTTGGAGACCCCTCTTACCTTTGAAGAAGCGCGGTTGGGGGCAGTGAGGACACCGAACATCCCTGACCGAAGACTCCGGCTGAGAAGCGCTTGGTCGCACAGCACAATTCATTTCACCAAAAACTGCTTAAGACTACACAAACAACTTAATAAAACTTAAACTTATAAATAAGGAAAACACAAATAATAATAAATAAAAGTCAGATGGGATGACACTGTCGATGTCGGGACGACACAGGCGCGCGCAGTCCGGTAAGCCACGCCGCAGACCCTATGCGCAGACCGCTCGCTCGGGGCATCTTATTTGGCCGGAGCTGGACGTTGCCCAGGGACCGGCAGCGTCTATGGCGTCCTGGAAGCGTTCTCTTGTCTGGAGAAATTTCTATCTGCTCATTGTATCGTATGAAATATCAGCAATGTCTCTTGAATGTTGTTTTATTTAGTTAGTAAATACGGAATTTGGGATTTTGCCCTTTTTATTTACTAAAAATTGAACATTTTTTGGATTAAAAGCTCAAAAATAATTTATTAAAAGATTTTGAAATGTCTAGTCTCTTTGTGACATTGTGAAAGATCTAATTATATCGACATAAAATTATTATTGTGTTGTTAAAATGTTTTTGATTTTTAATTACATATTTATTATTATTCTTTTATAAAAAGCAAAGTGTGAGTTTCTTGCGGCACTTCTTCTTCACAGGTAATTGACGTCGAAGTGCTGAAAGGGTAAAAAAGATTGACGAGTAAAACTTGCTTAATAAGTTATTTTATTAAAATTTTATTTTTATAATATTAAACATATTTATATTTAATTTACTGGACTATTTTTTATTTATTAACAACTACTTATTATCGTAAGTAATGCCACAGTATCCATTTACCCCAAAAAGTTTACCCCAAAAAATTGGGAAACGGCTTGCCCGAGTTTTGACCTGGCAATAAAACGCGGGGCCGAAGTGAGGTAGGTGCGGGGGGCACGCAGCGTTTCTGGACACACCTTGGCGTTTGATTTGACAACCAAACGTTCTATCTATATTTTGTTTCTTTAATCTATGACTACGAATAAAAATACCATTAAAATCGGTTAACCCAAAAGTTGATGAGGTACCTAATGCACAATATCTAGCGGGCGCCCGCGGTTTCACCCGCGTGGTTCCCGTTCCCGTGGGTATATCGAGATATCCTTTCTTAGCGGATGCCTACGCCATAATATCTACCTGCATGCCAAATTTTAGCCCGATCCGTCCAGTGGTTTGGGCTGTGCGTTGATATCTATCTATGTCAGTCAGTCAGTCACCTTTGAGTTTTATATATATAGATAAGGAATGTATATAGGGTTGCCATCCTAAAATTTGGAAAACAGGACAAGACGCGTGAAAACCCCGGATTTTAGAGTCCGAAAGCCGGACATGTCAACAAGATCTTTTAAACATATTCAATGTAATAAAAAACAGTTGAAAATGTCATAAATCACCTTTTTTTAAAACTCGGTCTACAAAATGAAACCTTCCCCGGACGCTCCCTGGATGCCCTCTAAACTAGGACAAATCCGGGGAAACCCAGACGGATGGCAACCCTATGTAGCCTACTAATATTATAAATGTGAAAGTCTAGATGTTTGGATGTTTAGATGTTTGGATGTTTAGATGTTTGGATGTTTGTTCCTCAATCACGCCTAAACGGCTGAACGGATTTAGATGAAATTTGGCACACGTATAGTTTATAACCCGGAATAGGACATCTAGTCTATATAATTCCTACGGGAAACGTCTCATTCCCGCGGGAATATCAATTTTGAAACTACTGAACCGATTTGAATTATTCTTTCACTGTTGGAAAGCTACACTATCCCCGGTGAACATAGGGTACTTTTGATCCTGGAAATGTGGGGGGAAGGGGGGATATTTGAAAAAAGAGAATAATACTACTAGCCTTCCGCGGGCGGAAGGCTAGTATTACATATAAGGAAGATAGGGTCGTTTTGATAACATCTTCCTGTTTTGTAGTCGGTTAAAAATAATAGGAAAAACAAAAGACGATCGCAGGAAAAAGGAAAAGTAAATTCATTTACTTATTTAATATTATTTATTTTCATCAACAGATTCGGCAGAAAAGGGGGACTGTTACTCAACAATCTGTTCGTAGTCATAGGCGCAGTTTTGGAAGTGGGATCAAAATATGCCAACTCAGCAGAAATGCTTATCATAGGCCGGTAGGTATTTCACAATCAAAATATTCTTAATTTTTTATATACTACATCAGTTGGCAGACAGATACGCACCTCACCTGATGGTAAGCGGCCACTGCGGCCTAATCCATTCAAGGACACTCCACCGGGAAGCGTCGCTCAATGTGCTGCCAGACTGTAGCCTATAGGCTCATCTGATCTTAGGGTCACCTAGTTTCTCGGGTGACCCTTGGCGCCGCCGACTTGAGGCCTCTCAAGTCGGGGTACCCGGAGATGGGCTGGTCAATAACCAAAAGGCTGGCACAGGCTCGTACCGATCGGGTATAAATTGGAAACCGCTGCAGTTTAGTGCGACGAATGTCTCTAGTTCCGAGCCCCACACGCTGTGGCAGTTGTCCTCCCCACACGCTGTCTCAGTTCTCCTCCCCACGCGCTAATCTTCGTTTTAATACTAGGTCAGTTGACAGACACGCAGCCCACCTGATGATAGGCGATCATCGGGAATAATCCCACTGCGGCCTATTCCATTCCAATAAGGTACGCTTCAACTGGAAACGCCCCTCAATGTGCTGCCAGACTGTTCCATCATCTCATCTTCGAGCCTCTGATTTTAAGTGTACTGACTCAGATATTAATATTGCTGGAACACAGCCAGAGCTGTTATGGCGGCGAAGATTTCACCTGTGGGAGTGGGAGCTAAGCCAGTCGGACTCTGAAAAAGCCCTACCACCAACCAGACCCAAGGCGGGAATCGAACCCACGACCTCCGTGTTTAATCCAGATGGATTATTATTTTCCCCTGGTGAAAGATACGAATCAATAAATAAATAAAAATAAAATAAAATATGTTTATTTCAGGCTTCAGGACCCATAGAATTGACATTAATATAAAACATAATAAAAACATCAGTGAACATTTAAACATAAAATACAAAACTCAATACAATCATCACAATGTCATAATAATAAACATAAATAAAAACAAAAATCTTTTACTTTTATATCCGGCAATAGGCTCGTTGTAAATCACAATGATTCATTGAATACAGTGTCAGTTCGCAGCATTGTTGTAATGTAATGCGTGTTGTTCCAGTTTGTTCATCGGTGTAAATAGCGGTCTGAACGCCGGTCTGACGCCGATGTATCTGGCTGAGATATCACCTGTGTCACTCAGGGGATCGGTGAGTATTTTTATTTATTTATCTAAATATTATTAACTCAAAGGTGACTGACTGACTGACATAGTATCAACTGACTAATCAACGCACAGCCCAAACCACTGGATGGATCAGGCTGACAGGTAGATGTTATGACGTAGGCATCCGCTAAGAAAGGATTTTGATTAATTCTACCCCCAAGGGGATAAAATAGGGGATGAAAGTTTTGTAGACCACGCGAGCGAAGCCGCGGGAAAGCTTAGTGTATAATATATTTTGCTGTGCCACAAAATTAGATGGCTAATGTTTTCTTTCTATGTGATATTTTTTTTATTTCAATGTCGAGACGAGCAGATCGTACACCTGATATGGTAAGCGCCACGTCTGCCCTTAGACAGTTCAGTGCCAAACAGTAACTAAGCAGTTACTGTTTGGCACAGTATGTATATCTACCAGCGTTTACGAGTGTTTGTAATATGCATACATTATAGCCTTTGAAATGTTTTCTTTCCAGATAGGCACAGTCTACCAGCTAGTGATCACCATCACGATCCTCCTCTCGCAAGTGCTAGGTCTCAAGTCAGTGCTAGGCACGGAGTCAGGCTGGCCCTGGCTGTTGGGCTTGACCGTCATACCAGCGCTAGTGCAGTGCGCGACGCTGCCGCTGTGTCCGGAGTCGCCCAAGTACCTGCTGCTGAATAGGGGGCAGGAGTTGAGGGCGCAGGAAGGTGAATATTCTTGCATAAATATTCTAGCTTGGGCTCCGGGTGGGGCAACCATGGCCTGCGGGTGGGGCAACCATATGGGCTCCGGGTGGGGCAACAATATGGGCTCCGGGTGGGGCAACCATGGGCTCCGGGTGGGGCAACCATGGGCTCCGGGTGGGGCAACCACCGACCGACTGGCTAGCTACCACCCTCCTCTCGCAAGTCCTAGGTTTTAAGTCGGTCCTAGGCACGGAATCAGGCTGGCCGTGGCTGCTCGGACTGACCGTCATACCAGCGCTAGTGCAGTGCGCGACGTTGCCTTTGTGTCCAGAGTCGCCGAAGTACCTGCTGCTGAATAGGGGGCAGGAGTTGAGGGCGCAAGAAGGTGAATATTCTTGCATGCCTTTTTTTCGCTAGGTTATTTGGCAAACGTAATGGGCGAAGCCAACCATGGGCTCCGGGTGGGGCAACCATGGGCTCCGGGTGGGGCAACCACAGACCGACTGGCTAGCTACCTCTCGCAAGTGCTAGGCCTCAAGTCGGTGCTAGGCACGGAGTCAGGCTGGCCGTGGCTGCTCGGACTGACCGTGATACCAGCGCTAGTGCAGTGCGCGACGCTGCCGCTGTGTCCAGAGTCGCCCAAGTACCTGCTGCTGAATAGGGGGCAGGAGTTGAGGGCGCAGGAAGGTGAATATTCTTGCATAAATATTCTAGCTTGGGCTCCGGGTGGGGCAACCATGGGCTGCGGGTGGGGCAACCATAGGCTCAGTGTGGGGCAACCACCGACCGACTGGCTAGCTACCACCCTCCTCTCGCAAGTCCTAGGTTTCAAGTCGGTCCTAGGCACGGAATCAGGCTGGCCGTGGCTGCTCGGACTGACCGTCATACCAGCGCTAGTGCAGTGCGCGACGTTGCCTTTGTGTCCAGAGTCGCCGAAGTACCTGCTGCTGAATAGGGGGCAGAAGTTGAGGGCGCAGGAAGGTGAATGTTCTTGCATGCCTTTTTTTTCGCTAGATTAGTTGGTATACAGGCAAACGGCCTTGGGCGAAGCAAGCCATGGGCTCCGGGTGGGGCAACCATGGGCTCCGGGTGGGGCAACTGTGGGCTCCGGGTGGGGCAACCATGGGCTCCGGGTGGGGCAACCATGGGCTCCGGGTGGGGCAGCAGTCTAAAAATAATACGTAACTAGCAAACTATTCTCGAAATCTTACCCCGGGAAATTGTCCTATATCTGAGCGGCTTAGCCACTGTTCCACGGAAGCGGTCATATAATTTTTTGTCTGAAGAAAATTTGTTTATGCACCTGTTGCCGCTGTGACGTAATGACGTCACGCGGCGCCATCAGCTCATCGTGGCGTCATCACCTTCGGGCGCGGCCGCCACCGTTCGCCACCATCATCGGGCTCAGCCGCCTCCATTCGGCGCCACCTTCGGGATTGACCGCCACCAGTCGTCCCATCGTTGAAGACACTCACTCGACTACGCTTGACCGCTACGCCCGTGGACCCCTGCACCGTCTTCTAGTTCCTCTCTGAATCAGTACTTCAACCTATACAGTCTACTCGCTCCTCCGCTCAGCTACACACCATTAACCGAAGACTAGCTATACCTGCGGCCGTGTGTGGGACTGCAGTCGCCAGGCGTTCGTCCCAGAGGGGAGAGAAACGGGAAACCGGGGGCGTTTAGTGGCACTACCCACTAAACTCCGCCGGTTAGCTTTGAAAATAGTCCCCTGGATGAAAAAGTTCAGAGTCCCACACGCGTTTGGGCGCATTATGTCCAATTCGCAAAATGTCCAACTGTCAAATTCTCAATTGGTCCAGTTCGCAACTGGTCCAGTTCGCGATTGGTCCAGTTCGCAATTGGTCCAGTTCGCAACTGGTCCAGTTCGCACCTGGTCCAGTTCGCGATTGGTCCAGTTCGAAAGTTTAAGGGTGATCCATATTGTAAGGGAGGTTGATGTTTTGGTAACACCCAACTTGAGAGTGAAACGTATATACTGCGTGTTTTTTTAGTCGTTGTTTTCCCGCAGCAGAACGCTTCACCTTTAGTAGTACTATCGATTTTTGCAAGGATTTCTTTTCAACTTTTTTTTAATAGTTTGGCGGGAAAATTAAAATCAGATCATAATTATCTTTTTTTTATAAGCGCGAAGGGTAATTATCCCGACTGGTGACCGTCCGCGACGCAGCTAGTACTTACTATTGGTTCGAGTTTCGTCTATCATAATCATAAAACTTTTAATTTGACTAAAAAAACTTCATTTTTCAATTTTACTACTAAGTTAGAATCACTTTATACTGCTACTTGTAATAAAACATCTATAACAAACATTTAAACAACAGTTATTTGAATTGGTCAATTTAAGAATTGGACCATTTGCTAATTGGACAATTTGAGATTTGGACAAAGTGCGAATTGGACAAATTGCTAATTGGACAATTTAAGATTTGGACGTTGTGAGAATTGGACATTTTGAGCGCCCAACCGCCCACACGGAAGGTTTGGCTAGCCTCCGAAAAAAAAAGATAAATGTATGTATTTTTGTCAAATATGTATTTATTTTATTTACTTTATTAATGTTTGTCCACAGCTCTGAACTGGCTAAGGGGAGACGTGGCTGTCCACGGAGAAATGGAGGAAATGCATCAGGTAAAACAATAATAAATACTGGCTCCCGCATGAATACTGCCGGAACACAGCCGGAGCTGTTGTGGCGGCAGATTTCACCTATGGGGGACTGGGGGTGGAAGCATTATCAAGTTACAAGTTATCAAATTCAAAAAAGTAAAAAAAAAATTACAAAAAAAATTACTTGCATAAATCGATATTATTACAAAAGGTGAAACTTTCTACTGCGGGAAAACAACGACTAAGAAACACGCGGTATAAACTTGCAAAAACCCTAACACTTTATTACCGCCTAAAATCAGATGGGCCGTAGAACTGAGCCATCATTTCAGCCAAACGACGTCCACTGCTGGACATAGGCCTCCCCCAATGATCTCCAAACCGATCGGTTCTGCGCCACCCGCATCCAGTGGATTCCGGCGATCTTTATGAGATCATCGGTCCACCTTGTGGGAGGCCTACCACGGCTGCGTTTCCCGGTACGTGGCCACCACTCGAGGACCTTTCCGCCCCAACGGCCATCAGTCCTCCTTGCAATGTGTCCTGCCCACTGCCATTTAAGGCTTGCAATTCTTCGGGCAATATCGGTGACCTTGGTCCTTCTGCGGATCTCATCATTTCTGATGCGATCACGCAGGGAGACTCCAAGCATAGCCCTCTCCATTGCCCTTTGCGCGATTTTGAGCCATTTTATGCGGCACATTGTAAGTGGCCACGTTTCCGAGCTGAACTAAGCCAGTACACTCTTAATTTCTAATCGTAACTAATGTTTTTCCTTCTTCAGGAAGCGGAAAAGAACAAAGTCAGTAAGAAAGTGACGTTACGAGCACTGTGCGGGAGCCGGCAGCTGCGCCGGCCTCTGGTCATAGCCGGCGTGGTGATGGTAGCTCAGCAGCTGTCCGGCATCAACGCGGTTATATTCTTCTCCACGGACATCTTCAAGAAAGCTGGGCTGACTGAGACGCAGTCCCAGTATGCTACCTCTGGTTAGTAATCTGACCATTTCATGGGCGTAGCCACGGTGGGGTAGAGTGGGGCAAGTGCCCCACACTGGCGCTAGTACTAATAGTTTACTAGTTACATTTTTTCATACTGCTGCCCCACCCTGGGTCCATGGCTGCCCCACTCTGGGCCCATGGCTGCCCCACCTTGAGCCCACGGCTGGCTACGCCTATAGACCATTTACTGTGGGCTCAAAACACGGCATAGATTTCTTATGTCCATAACTGAACATCGTCACTTTTTTTTAAGATATACTTTTAAGGGGTTATTCACAAACTAGACACACGAGACTGGACACAGTGTCAATTTAGTGAAAAATAAAATTTGTATCATTATTTCCTTAGTACCCAAAACTGTAATCTGTAACACTGGTACTCGTTGGGATAACTTTGTAACATCATTCCCAACTAGTCACAATGTGCTGTGAACAAAAGTTTTTACTTTAACGGATTAACGATGCCCAGCTATGCTTATGACGAACCACAAATCACAGAACAACTACTACTACGTACAGAAGGCTCACTCTTTAACAAAATTCATGTTCACATACAAATACTGCATGTACAATTGGCCATACATTATGGTCTAAGATCCCACTGCTCAATTCTGCAGGTATCTGTTTTTTTGATACAACAAATTTTAACCACTCAACGCCGAACCGGCACTCGGGTGCCGCATAACAATAGATTTTCTATTGTGTCTAGTAATCCGGGGCTAGAAGGATTAAATGAATGTTAAGGAATTATGTAATGGATTAGGGATAGATTGAGTATAAAAAATTAGCCGCAAGTAAAAAAAAATTTTTTTTTGGTATTTTTAATTCGCTATTATAAAAGGCAACCATATGTTTTTTAATGAATTTTACGACATTTGAAAGATAATAATCTCACAAATTGAAAAAAATAAAACAGGTGAGTGTAAACTGATAAAACTGTTAACAGCTGGCAACCCTACGTTGCGGCTGACTGAGAGCTGGTAACCATATTTTTTCAATTTGTGACATCATTACCTTTCAAATGTCGTAAAATTCATTAAAAAAACATATAGTTACAAGTAATAAATTAGCGAATTAATAATACAAAATTTTTTTTTTTTACTTGCGGCCAATTTTTTATAGGCAACCTATCCCTAATCCATTGCATACTTCCATATCATTCATTTAAAATAAGTTGCATCGAAAAAACAGATACCTGCAGAATCATGCAGTGGGATCTCATGCTATTAAGCTTTACAAATCTATCAAATTCCTACGACCAACTTTCAGCTTAATGACGATCGCAAAGAGTTCTATTTTAAGTGAGATTTTTTGATAGATTTATAAAGCTTGATGTTTGGCCCAGTGTACGGTCAACGACACATCACGGTAAACACTTGCAGTTCGATAATAGCACTTATGCCGCCGACATAAGAGTGGTACAAAGTCCTTAGTGTATAGTCTGACGTGCTTTTGACTGTACATAAATTTCGAGGTTGCTCTTTTTGTTAAAAAAAAATCAGACGATCTAAAGCAGGTTTCCAGACTTCCTTTACTCATACCAGAGACCAAAATTAAAATTTTTAGTGGTTCTGGTAGACCCCCGCTACATTTACACCCCATCCCCAAATCTCTACAAAAAAATGTGACTCCAACGTAGACACCCTGTTGCCTCCCATGGACCTTTGGGTGACCACCTAAACTACTTTGAAAACTAAGGATCTAAAAGAATTCCTTTCAAGGACTTTGGGCACCATACAGGATGCAATCGGAAACAAGCTAAGATGATGTAATAATACCTGCATGCAATATTAATATATAATAATATAAGTAAAATTGTCATAAATAATCATTTAATATTAATTTAATTGTTAACCCAACACACGGCAACCCTATTGACGTCTGCTGTCAAATCACTATTATAAAAGCAAGATGGTTGCCGTGTCTTGGGCACGTCTTGGGTCACTCGCTCACTGGACGCCGTGCTGATCACTTGTGCTCTATAAGTGTTGTGAAGAAGACAGAATAAAAGTTGATTATCACTGAAAGGAGTTGTTATTTTTCCTGATCTGTAAAAATGATGATGATGATTTCCAGGCACGGGAGCGATGAACGTGGTGATGACAATCATCAGCTTGTTCCTGGTGGAGAGCGCCGGGAGGAAGACGTTACTTCTCGTCGGCTTCTCCGGAATGTTCGTCACTACCATACTGCTATGCATCTCCATCTTAAATGTGAGTATTTATACGTTATTATTTAGGAGAAAAATAATAAACGCCGAGGGCATGAAGCTTTACCGCTTTGCGGCTAGGTACCCCCCCTGCCCCCCTTGGCGACGCCCTTGATAGAAGCTATGTGTGAATTCGCGAAAATGTTTCTCTTAATCATATCTTAGTAAACATTTATTTTCGTTGATAATTTCGTCTATTCCACTCTAATCCATTGGTCAAATCCACTAATGGATTAGATTCCACTTACAAGTGTACTCTAATCCACTCCTATAAATTGTTGTTTTTTATTTTAAAAAAACATGTGCATCAAACCCGCTTTTCTTCATACATCCGGTTATCCGGATTTTCGATTATCCGAATCCCCACCGACAACAATAAATTAGTCCGGTTAATCGAGTTTCTACTGTAATTTTAGATTTTTCCTCTATAAGAAGGTTGACTTTTTTTTTTCGGAGGAGAATGCGTTTATGCACCATAACCGCAGGCTAGCTAGACCTGCGGCCGTGTGTGGGACTCGAGACTAAAGCGTCCACTACCCACTAAACTCCCCCGGTTCCCCTTCACACCCGATTGGGACGAGCCGGTGCCAGCGTTAGCTAGATCGCTATTAGTGATAAGTCCGCCTACATTGTACCACTAAATTGTTACATGTTTTTTATTTAATTTTGTGCAATGTACATAGTATATCCAATATACTGACGAGCCATTTGGTGTAGTGGTCGAGAAGTCGGCTATTACACCAAAGGTCGCGGGTTCGATCCCCGCACGGTACAAACATTTGTGTGCATGAACATGTCTGTTTGTATCGGTCTGGGTGTTTCTATGCATAATATGTATGTATTTACAAAAAAAAAGTTTAAGTATAAGTAATGTTTATCCGTTGTCTAGCAACCATAGCACAAGCTATGCTTAGTTTGGGGCTAGATGGCGCTGTGTGAATAATGTCCAGGGATTTATATCTACCATTGTTAATTTTTGTTTAAGTGTTGTAATCGTGTTATTTTCTTACAGGCTCAGGTCGTGTGGGTGTCATACGTTTGCATTGCACTCGTCATCCTATTCGTGTTGATGTTCGCAGTGGGTCCTGGCTCCATACCATGGTTCTTGGTCACTGGTGAGTTCTATACATTTTTCATTTACCAGGAAAGTAGCACTCAAATATACGGCCTGATAGTAAGCGGTTACCATTGCCGAACACTTGTCACACTAGCGGCAACACTGGATCAAACCAACGAAAAAGTTTAAAAAAAGTGGTTTTTCGCAGCCAACACTATGAGCGTAGCCAGCCATGGGCTCAGGGTGGGGGGGCAGCCATGGGCCCAGGGTGGGGCAGCCATGGGCTTAGGGTGGGACAGCCATGGGCCCAGGGTGGGGTTGCCATGGGTCCAGGGTGGGGCAGCCATGCGCCCAGGGTGGGGCAGCCATGGGCCCAGGGTGGGGCAGCCATGGGCCTAGGGTGGGGCAGCCATGGGTCCAGGATGAGGCAACCATGGGGCCAAGGTGGGGCAGCCATGGGCCCAGGGTGGGGCAGCCATGGGCTCAGGGTGGGGCAACCATAGGTCCAGGGTGGGGCAGCCATGGGCTCAGGGTGGGGCAGCAGTCTAATATAATATGTAACTAGCAAACTATACTCGCGGCAGGGTGGGGCAAGTGCTCCACACTCCCCACACCGTGGCTTCGCCCATTTGCCTGACACTTCCCAATGAAGGTGTTTCAAAATTTAAAATCCGCTAGATGGCGCTGCGTAGTCAACTAAACTAATATAAAAAAAACCTTCGTTGTTTCTGATATCCATAACACACGTGCTGCTTACTTTTGGGTCAGATCAATAAATGTGTTATACGGTCAACAGCACATCACGGTTAACACTTGCAGTTCGATAATAGCACTTATGCCTCCGACATAAGGTACAAAGTCCAAAGTGTATAGTCTGACGTGCTTTTGACTGTACAATAATTATTTCTTGTTTCAGAGCTGTTCAACCAGACGTCGCGTCCGGCCGCTTCGTCGGTCGCGGTCACCCTCAACTGGACGGCTAACTTCATTGTCAGCCTGAGTTTTCTACCCCTGACGGTATGAACATAATATCTCTATCTCTCTACACGCACGATTTGGTTTAATAAATAATTGAGTCTACTACTGTTAAGGTGAGTATAGACTACAACATTTACTTGTATCAGAACATCGAGCATTCGCCGTTTTTAAATTTACTCGAACCTTTCTTCGAACACGACGCTCGATGTTTTGTTACAGCCTTTTTAAAAACCAACGAGCATATTGGTGTTACATTGTAGATCAGACATTTCAGAGAACGCAGGTACCTACAACAAAATGTTACGGGTAAATGCTCACTCGCTGTAAGCATTTACCCGTAACAAAACGCCGGGCATTCGCACGAACGTTACATTACATGGAAATGTTGAGACTAACCGAGCTTTTACTTTTATTGTACCATTCGCACGAACGTAACATTACACCAAAACGCTCGAGGAAATGTTGTAGTCTATACTTACCTTTATAGTCCGCGACAACTTATTGGCTTGTCTCAAGCAAGTTAGCTGCGAGCATACCTACATTTAAATTCTACGCTGGTTCTCGAACGATGTTCAGACAAGCCAATTCAGTTGACGCGTATTATACCAACTGCCTCCGTGGTCCAGTGGTTAAAGCGTTGGGCTCTAAAACCCAGAGGTCGTGGGTTCGAATCCGAGGGGACCATCACTGTGTCATTGTTTCCAATTTGGTTAGGACATTGCAGGCTTGAATCACCTGAATGTCTGAAAAGAATGATTCCTTGCTTCGGAAGGCCGTTGGTCCCGACTATGTTCCATATATATAATTATGTCTGGTTTCCCTTGTAAGTACTTGTAATAACCAGGCGTGTCAAATCTAGGATCATAGTCGAAGCGGACCCTGAGCTCCGTACTGGATGCAAGCAGGAATACGCTGGGATGATGATGATGATGATGACGGCAGATTTTAGCCTTTGCTCTTTAGTGGGATATTAATAGGCTGATACTTTGACGAGCCATTTGGTGTAATGGTCGAGAAGTCGGCTATTACACCAGAGGTCGCGGGTTCGATCCCCGCACGGTACAAACATTTGTGTGCATGAACACGTCTGTTTGTATCGGTCTGGGTGTTTCTATTATAATATGTAGGTATGTATTTACAAAAAAAAAAGTATATACTTATAAAATGTTTATCCGTTGTCTGGCACCCATAGCACAAGCTAATGCTTAGTTTGGGGCTAGATGGCGCTGTGTGAATAATGTCCAGAGATATTTTTCTCTTATTTCTGAGAACTTTATTATTATTATTATTACTTTATATTGGTACTATTGAAGATTCATTTATTTGTTGGTTTTCTTTCAGTTGGCGCTCGGTGCGTACACATTTGTAATATTCGCAGTCCTTCAGTTCATTTTCATATTATTCATTTTCTTCAAAGTTCCGGAAACTAAAAATAAAACTGTAGAGGAAATAACGGCTATGTTCAGACAACAAATGTAACATAATAATATGTAAGTGATACAATTTTTGATTTTTAATTATGTAGACTAAAATACAGACCGACAAACTTATCTGTTCCGGTGGCCAAAATTGGAACTACGTGAAATGCAATGCAAAAACGATATTTAATGACAGTTCTAAATAGACAGTAGCGACGCCGCCACCGGAACAGATTAGTTTGTCGGTCTATAAAATGTTGTTCCGGTGGCGGTCTCGGTGGGTGTATGTCGTTTTAGTATTGCCATTAAATATCGTTTTTGCAGTTTGCACTTTTGGGAATAAAAATAATTTTATTGTCCATAGTGTGCAAAATGATCAAAATGTTAATTTGTATTTTAATAATTGTTGTTGTTGTCAAACACGTAGAATAATAATTAAAACACCTTTTTTATATTCTATTTCTCAATATTAACAATTCACTTATGGATTAACCAAATAAAATTAATGGCTTATTTAAAACAGCAACAACTGGCAACAAAAATTACATTTCACGTAGTTCCAATTTTGGCCACCGGAACAGATTAGTTTGTCGGTCTATACTGGTCATTTATCTTTCAGGTATCAATAATTAATATAATTATCTGACGGTTACATTATCAGTTAAACTGGTCTTTAGTCTGCAAAATTAAAAATCAGAGTATAATTTGAATCAGGGACGTAAAACTCAAATATATTTGTAGGTATTTCAAAAAAAAAAAATACATATTTTACAGGTTTTACCGTGATCTTGTTCTTCCATTCATGTTTTTCTTAGTTTGGGGCTAGATGGCGCTGTGTAATGTCTGAATGTGTTTGGATATTTATTATGAGGCGTTTTACTTAAAATCCTCTTTTTTTTTCAATTAAACGCCTTATATTTTATTGTAAATGGGAATACTCAGTCGATCAAAGCATTTGGAGTCAAAATAATGGGTTCACTATGACAGTTCCTGTTTTTGAAAACTGCTCTTTAATTCCGAAGAAATAAGATTCACGAGTTGTATTTTGCTGCTAAGCTTGACAGTACACTTTGCCATTAAATCACTACATAGTATAAAACAAAGTCGCTTTTCTGTCCCTATGTCCCTTTGTACGCTTAAATCTTTAAAACTACGCAACGGATTTTGATGCGGTTTTTTTCATTAGATAGACTGATTCAAGAGGAAGGTTTATATGTATAATACATGCATAATATAGTAGAGAAACACTGATAATTTTAGAGGTTTTTAATTTAAGGTCGTAAATAATCGCATTTTTTTGCGCTTACATTGCAAACGCTGGCTGAACCCTACGAGATAGATCAAAATAATGTACTACACTATTGTACACCTTTAAAAGTTTTACAAAAAAGTCCGCGATGGTATATGTCTATCTCTTAGGGATAACCCACAATAACCATTTTCCTTTACTTATTACGATAAAATAATGGCTTATTTACGAAAAAGTGATTTTAAGCAATACAGTATTAATCCTTATCCAATAAAGTACCATAAATAAATTGTGCATGTAATATAGATCAATATGGCCCTTTACATCATGTAATTTAAATGAATAGTTTCGAAGATATTACAGATTTAAAATGCAGGGACATAGCGGTTGCGGCGGTACCGGCCGGGGAGCGGATGGATGAACTTTTGTTATTCTTTCACGTAAAAATTACTGAATTGATTTTAATGAAACTTTACAATAATAAAGCCTATACATAAGGATAACACATAGGCTACAATTTACAAGATATTCCCGCGGGATAACGTCCTATAGTTCACGCGGGCGAAGCCGCGGGCGGAAGGCTAGTAAAGTTTAATTTCAAATGGCACCAAGAGCTGTTATATCGAACCTATTTAATTATTTTGTCTGTAGTATTTAGATTTTATGTTATTAGTATAGTTCTTTCCAACCTATGATATTAGGAATTTAATATTTTAGGCATTAAAAACCTCAGTTGCTACGTGAAAGAACAACAAAAAAAAACACATTTTTCCTGTTTTCACATGGGAACAGAGCACTTTTCTGGAATATAAAATAGGACTTGTTAAGTTGTCATTGTTCATGGTCTTGTCTATGTTTGTACCAAATTTAATCAAAATCGGTTCAGTGGTTTCGCCTTGAATGTGGTAGTTACTTTTGCATAAAGTAAGTAAGTAAGTAAGTAAAATTAAAATATTGGTTTGAATAATTTGGGCTTGATAACTTTTGGTTGGGACGAACTAATTATATTTTATTTTGTCATTAGGTTTATTTAAAGACCGATTTTTAATTACATAGACTAAAATATTATCCTATTTTGTAAACGAAGTCATTTTCGGTTTATTTCAGAAGTTCAGTTTTTATTATTTTATTAACCATAAATATTGATTGGAACTTAAATAATATTTAAACATGTTTAAATCTTTAATTACTGATTTTAGTCTACGCAATTAAAAATTAGTATGATGTAGGTACTTAATTGTTATATTTTAATTTTTAATCTTAAGTTGTGAAAAACTAGTTTTTAATTTAAAAAAACTCATCTAGTTTTAAATATTAAAATACTTTAATCATTTATACCGAAGTCAACTGCTACTGTTTTGCTTTTGAATATACCAGTGGTTATGTTTTTTAATGCCTCAGTAGGTACCTACCTATAACTGAGTTCTAGGGTTGGTACATACTCGGGCTAGCCCGAAAATTATTTATTTGCGTTTTCCTTATTTTTTAAGATAATTTTTGACCCCTGTGCCTCGGTCTCGGTAAGCACGATAAGCCGTTGGTCCTGCGCCTGATCTCTCTTCGGTCGTGTCAGACTGCTGTCCCACCGTGTTATGAGAGTGAGGGAATAGGGATTAGGGAGTGCACCTGTGCTTGCACTTACTGCACCACTATAATTTATCCTGTGTAGTTAAAATAGGTCAAAATTTGGCTAGGGATTACAGTTTTGTAAATCTTCCATTTTTATATACTACTCTTAAAACAGGTCCCGGCAAACTTTTTGAATATCGGGTGGGGATTGCGCAGAACAAGAATTTTGACACGCCTGCGCGCTATTGGTCAGAAGCATACCTTTGACCAATAACGCGCGCGGGCGTTGGAAGATTCGCGCGCGCTATTGGTCATGCGCTAGTGCACATGCGCGAACTTTTTCCCCCACTCTTTCGACCGATGGTCAAGAAGTTTGCCGGCACGTATAGCAAGCATCACAATAGTCTAAAGTATCAGGTCGTGACCGCAGAGTCCTGGATTCAATTCTCAAAATTTGTACCGGATTTTTCTAATAGAGCTGTTTTGTGATCACCAATCCGCATTTGGCAAGCGTGGTGATTATACCAGTATACATTTTTGTGACAATGATTTCAATAATTCAGGCCTTGCCCTGCAGTGGGACATTATATTAAGCTGATGGTAAGCGGCCACTGTGGCCTATTCCATTGAGGGACACTTCACGAAGCATCGCTCAATACTGCCTTACTCTGTTAAGCTAATATGATTTGTAATTTTTTAATTTATTCTAGCATTATTAAGGTGAAAAATCTCCATTTGGTAAGCTTTATACAGAAAATAAAAGATATTTTGTAAGAAACGTATTTTATTTCATTTCAATAAACCCATTTATTATATTTGTCTAAAATAATTTACATTGTCATGAAACTTTGGGAACTTCACTGGCGGGTCACATAAGGCGATTAGTGCCGTCAAAGTGGCGCATTGTGCCGTCATTGAATAAAAATCATATCATTTAAATTAATACAAAGAAGATTATGGAATCCTGTGTTGTGTTTGTGAAAAAGAATATTAGGTATTTTTACGTTATCACAATAACACTTAAAACGTGTTACTTTTGTTGCAGTTTTTAAAAGTACCTAAAACGGCCGTTTTGGACGTTTTTGGCAACTACAACCAATTTTAATACGAATAATTTTGAGCCCGTTTTAATAACGTAAAAAATCTTTTTCCTTTTTTATACAAACGCAACATAGGATTTCTCACAGACTAAGTAGAGAAACAAGTTGGGATTTCTAGAAATCTTTGTATTAATATGATACTTGGCGACACTAATCGCCTTAAATTGTCGCTTAAAAGGAAAACTTTACTAAGCGACATTTGGCTATTTTTACAGGACACCTGTTAAAAGTAGGGCATTTAGAAACACAACAACGAAAAATTGCAATCGTCACACGAGTGCATTGTGCAGTGATCGGCAATATTATTTTACCGCCCAAATAGGGAACATGCATTATTTTTATTTTTGTGTTCATTTTAAAGAATTCCATGTAGAATAAACCACTGTTAAATTAAAAAATTAATACATTGTAATTTATCGGAAAAAATGCGGTTTTAAATT
Organism: Mecyna flavalis; assembly: GCA_949319885.1. Lineage (NCBI taxonomy): Eukaryota > Metazoa > Arthropoda > Insecta > Lepidoptera > Crambidae > Mecyna > Mecyna flavalis. The sequence goes on along the minus strand of OX439421.1, from coordinate 5,402,472 downwards.
GATAGTATAGATTTTCGCGCGAAAACGGACCTATGGTTCGGATGACGTCACTCCTGTCCTGTCACTGCCTCACTGGTAGACCGACAAACTTATCTGTTCCGGTGGCGGCATCGCTACTGTCTATTCAGAACTGTCATTAAATATCGTTTTTGCATTGCATTTAACGTAGTTCCAATTTTGGCCACCGGAACAGTTAAGTTTGTCGGTCTATACTGCTGTTGCACGACTATAAACTATGACGTCTACAGACGTCCTGTCGTATCGCCCGTAGGCGTTACTGTCCACGAACGTGTTAAGTGTCAATTTAGCCAAAATGTCGTTAGTAAATTGTTCCTTTCAAGCGTTGAAATAATAATTCCTATTTATTACTTAAATATTGATTTAAAGCAGGTATATATTGTTTTCTTGTAGCAGAAAGGTTGAGTTGTTTGTAGTATCGGCAGGGGGCGCCACTAGGCGCGGGGTGGGGGGTTAACTGAAGTGGTGGGGATGTCCAGTTCTCTAGGAAAGTCCCCAGCTGTAAAGAAAGATATAACTGGATTGTTTTCTTCTTGGTACAGTCGGCTCCAATAATATCTAATAGGCAAATAACATCTTGGCTTCAATAGAAAATTTACACTATTACACTCAAATAAAGCATGATTTTGAGTGTCATAAAACCTTTGACAGTGCCAGTCAAATCAAAGGGTCTAGAGGAGCAGTGGCGTAGCGTGGGTGTCAGCCGCCCGCGGTGTGGCGCCTAGAACAAGCTAGCTGGACAAAAACAACATTAACGATTCTGGAAACTGTCAATGAGGGTAATTAGAGTATGAGTTGCTAATCATAATTACAGGTAATGTTTTCTAAGAAATGTGTCAAAACATTCGCAATGAGGGTAAGTAATGTATATAAGATACTCGAGTAAAATGCATGAAATTAGTTGCATTTAAGCTTCTAATACGAAAATATTTTATGTGCTCTCCTTTGTTGTTAAGTTGTGAATTGGTGATGGATTCAATAACCAAAGGTAAGTAGTTTTTTTTAATATTATTATATTCAATATTGTTTAACGCGTTACCAAGAAAAATCGTGCGATTTAAAATATATTACTAAAAAAAATCTTACATTTGTACTTTAAAGACGATAAGTAAAAATCCCCTCATTTCCCCGGGCTGTTTCTTTTATCAAACGAGAGATTCATCATTGTAGTTTTAAATGCAATATATTTTTTTTTTTGCCCGAATTTGCCCCTAATTTTTTTATTAATTTTTTTGTAGGAGGCAGTTGTGCTGTTTCGAAAATGGAGCTTTTTGAAAAGTGGGTGAAAACTTCCAGCTTTTTGAAAAGTGGATGAAAGAAATGCTGCGCTTTTCAATTTTATTTCGACGAAACATGATCTGGGCAGCATATCGGAGCAGTCGTTGAAGGATATAAAGGCAGCTATTTCGAGATTTTCTGCGAAATTATCGGAGAAATGGGAAAATTCTCGTAGAACTCGGGATCGCTTTCTGACTTCGAATAAGTCTTGGCTAGAGGGTGATATAACGTTTCGTACGTTATAAGACGACACTGCAGAGCCATCCACATCGTCTCAACAACCCATGGCTAGCCCTGGAAGACCGAAAGTGGACTTGCAAGATGCCACTTACAAGACTAAACGTAGACGTGTTGACGATCTCATTCAATCCCGAAGTTCTGAAGAACTGCTCGCTGCTGCCAAGATATTTTCCAGACTATCAGGTACATACATATTGTGTAATATATACACATATAGTATATACACATAATATTATATGTATATGTAAATATTTCTTTATAATAGCTTTATCGTTTGATTACTTATACCTTTAAATTTAACTTCTGTTAATTACTTTCAGGGAAGAGAACTGTGGCCAGTCTGATCAGGGAGGTCAGTGAGAGTCCAGAAAAAATCAATGATTCCCTGAAGGCGACTGAAGAAATGAATAAAGCTCGCAATAAAGATTGCCGAAGATTTCGACAAAACAATACCCGAAAGCAGTCACGTATTGCCACGAATACAGACTTGCTTAACATGTTACTCATCACGTCTGATCCTGTAATTAACAGTCTCAGGGAGATTCCCAAAAAAAAGACAGGTTCTCTTCCTTCTGAGGTTTTAGAATTAATTTTAGTGCCAACAACTACTAATTTAAATCCAGTTGATATGTTAAGTGTTGTATCTCATAAAGACTACACAGAAGAAGATTCTTCTGAAGAAAAATTGAGTGATAATGCGTAGGTTAATTTATTGTTTCCTTTTTTGTAATTTATTTAAATTTATTTGTGTATCTAGTGATAAGAAATAAATATTTTTTAAAAAAAAAATGGATTTTATTTTTCTCGTTAAAACTATACACTGCAAACAACTTAGATTTAAATAAACATAAATAACAAACACTTCAAAAGCTAAAAACATCGATAAATAATATTGTCCAGCTAGCTTGTACTAGGCGACACACTGTGGCCCGGGGTGGAAGACAAGACAGTAGGGTATTTCACTGTAGTTGAAATTTTAATATTTTGTAACTGTATTCGATAATACAACACAGAAGTATAATATAATTGAAAAAATATTTAAAATCGGTTAAAAATCAAGTGAGTTACAAAGCAATTCATTTTCAGTATATCTCTCTTTCTAAAACAACATTTTATATGGCGCGTGTATGGAGCTACTTGCATGTGACGTCACATACAAGTAGCGCTCTCCTTTTCTAATCGTGAAGTTTACAACTCTGTAACTCCGAAAATACAAAAGATATTTCAAAATTTTTAAATGCTTAGTGTTTTTTATTAAATAAACTGTATAAAAAGCAAATAAAAAAATTATAGTCAAATACTCTATTCTGCCGCCCTTTTTTTGCTCCTCCAGTTGGCAAAGCAGCCCACCTGATGGTAAGTGGTCACTGCGGCTTATTCTAATAAGGGACACCTCAACTTTATTGTAAATTTTGCACCCCACTAAAAATTGCCGCCCGGGGCGGACCGCCCCCCCCCGCGCTCCCCTCATCGCTACGCCACTGATTAGATGGCAGTCGTTCCAAATAAGTTGACTTGCCAGATCCTAAATTGTGGTTCAAAAGATCGTTAAGGGTGTATTTAACTGCACATCAAAAAATACTGATTGTGCATAAAAAAATACTGAATTGCTAACTTTTTTTTTGCGTCAGGAAATGCTGTTACGCACCGGCCCAGCGTCCCTGACAAAACGGACGCCGGACCCCCCCGGCTGAACCCAGGGGTCACTCAGGAGACGGAAGTTCGTTCTGAGCGGTGTGTCAGACTCGCACATCGGCACTACCGACTAAAACCTGACCATGACCCTCTCAGCGCAGTGAGGGGGAACCGAGAACCCCCATGCGGAGATAACGCCACGGAACCCCCTCTCGCGCGAGCCGCTGCGGCCCGCCTCGGGCACGTCTTGCGACAGGCAGGGGATACCTATACTCCATAAAACGTAACATGATTAGAATGACAGCTGTCAAAGTGTTGTGGCTCTCTCGCTCGCTCTAAATAAACCTCTATCGATGTGTCTCATCTCTAAGATTTAATTTTTTTTGTAGAGTGAGACACATCGATAGGTTTGTTGAGAGCGAGCGAGAGAGCCACAACACTTTGACAGCTGTCATTCTAATCATGTTACGTTTTAAGGAGTATAGGCGGTATTCTTAGGCCCCAACCGAAGGGCACACTGAATTGCTGACCTAACCTAACCTTTGGTGTGCAATCAGTTATTTTGATGTACATTTCAGTATTTTTTTGATGTACACTTAAAAATATCCCGATCGTTAATAGGATAAAAATTTACCTGTTCTGCAATTAAAGGTCGGTCGGAGTAAACCGCTGTGTCCCTTTTCAACCCTTCTTTATAGTCTATGCCTAAAAGTAAGGCTACTTCGCACCCCCTTAAGGCTAAGGCCTCCGATATAGCTTCTATACTCTTTGGTTTTTGAAGATATACCTGAGAAATAAAAAATTAAGTATTTAGTAATTTAGCCTGTTATACTCCATAAAACTTAACATGATTAGAATGACAGCTGTCAAAGTGTTGTGGCTCTCTCGCTTGCTCTCAATAAACCTCTATCGATGTGTCTCATCTCTAAGATTTAATTTTTTTTGTAGAGTGAGACACATCGATAGAGGTTTATTGAGAGCGAGCGAGAGAGCCACAACACTTTGACAGCTGTCATTCTAATCATGTTACGTTTTATGGAGTATAATGTCCCACTGCAGGGCAAAGGCCTCCATCCTTGAAATCAAGTTATCGCTACAATGATGGGTACTGGCTTATTCACCACGCTTGCCAAATGCGGATTGGTGATCACAAACTCGAGCTGTGTCCGAAAAAACCGGACACAAACTGGCTCGAACCGGGACTTGAATCCAGGACCCCGAGATCTTGGCCCGGTACCTTTACCACTAGACCATCGAGGCGTTCATATATAAAAAGTATCTATACTAAACTAATATTATCCACCTAAAAATATCCTGAAAATAAAAAATCCCCACCCGATAGTCAAGAAGTTTGTCGGGGCCTGTAACGAGCGGGAATCGAACCCGCGGCCTCTGGTGTACAGTCTTCTGAATCATTAAACCAAATCGGTTGACTGTGGTGGAATTGTATGATTGACACTTTCGACTGGAGATGCCATTTCAGAAGACACCAGAGGCCGCGGGTTCGATTCCCGCTAGTTACAGGCCCCGACAAACTTCTTGACTGTCGGGTGGGGATAGCGCAGAACACGAATTTTGACACGCCTGCGCGCCATTGGTCACGCGCAAGTGCACATGCGCGAACTTTCCCCCTCTCCGTAGACCGATGGTCAAGAACTTTGCCGGTAACAATACTAACATTTGTGTGCATGAACATGACTGTGTATAAAGCCACTACCAATGACGTTCAATATACAACTAGACTCCCATTCACGCTCAAATATTGTCCGAAGCAAAAGTCTGCCCACGCAACTATTGGGCAGAGTTTCCGTTTAGTTGTATACAATTGACATTAAACACTAACTGCCACGAGATAAGGTGTTAATTTGAACGAATGTGTTAATGTCATCGTGTCAAGTGTCAACGCCGCTCGGACGTTTTTTGAGGAATTTTTCTTAGAGATTGGGTGTCTAGTTGTATATTGAACGTCATTGAGTCTGATATTTATTTTTACCTGTATTAGTATTGGAAAGCTGGGCACAAGAATTGTGCCAAATATTTTGACGTCTTTCTTGAGAAGCTGAGCGGCTGTTAACGACGACACGTCGCTTTTGGCCTGAGACAGATGATCTAGCTTTCTCTTTCTAGAAATATAATAAACATCAGCGTCATTGAAGAGGGATACATTCCTTATTAAATATTCCCTGGTCATTAACCTTTTGGACGCCAATCGAGCAGATCGTACACCTGATGGTAAGCGCCACGTCTGCCCTTAGACAGTTCAGTGCCAAACAGTAACTAAGCAGTTACTGTCTGGCACCGCCCTGCGCCCGCTACACCGAGACGACAGTTATTAGGTCTCATATACCCAGTAATTTCAATAGCCAGTGCCCTGTCCCCGAAACACAGAAGTGCTTGACACACTTCTATTTCACGGGAAAATATCTGGCACTGCGTTGGTGTGGTACCCACCTAGACTGCCCAGTACAGGAACCTACCACCTGGTAAATGTATTATGGGATACACACCTTTCAGCTTCAAAATCTTCAATCTTGAGCAAAGTTTCTAGAAACTGGACCACCTCCAGGTCCTGAGGAGTAGCCTTATCCAGGTCTTTGGAAAAGTTAACGGTATCTAAGATAATCGTACCTGAAATGAGGATAGAAAACTTTAAAATCACACACACTCACACAAACTCACTTTTTATGTACAGGTCCCGGTAAACTTCTTGACCATCGGATGGGGATTGCGCAGAACACGAATTTTGACACGCCTGCGCGCTATTGGTCAGAAACATAAATAAATAAATAATAATAAATATCTCTGGACATTATTCACACAGCGCCATCTAGCCCCAAACTAAGCATTAGCTTGTGCTATGGGTGCCAAACAACGGATAAACATTACTTATATAATTTTTTTTTGTAAATAAATACATATTATACAAAGAAACACCCAGACCGATACAAACAGACATGTTCATGCACACAAATGCTTGTACCGTGCGGGGATCGAACCCGCGACCTCTGGTGTAATAGCCGACTTCTCGACCATTACACCAAATGGCTCGTCTATACCATACATACATACCACATACCTCTGACCAATAGCGGTCATGAGCATGAGCATGAGCACTCAGTCGACCGATGTCCAAAATGTTTGCCGGTACGTATACATAACTAGCGGCCGCCCGCGGTTTCACCCGCGTGGTTCCCGTTCCCGTGGGAATTGATCAAAATCCTTTCTTAGCGGATGCCTACGTCATAACATCTACCTGCATGCCAAATTTCAGCCCGATCCGTCCAGTGGTTTGGGCTGTGCGTTGATAGATATCTATTCAGTCAGTCAGTCAGTCACCTTTGAGTTTTATACAGCGTGGAATTTTAGTCGTTGTTTTCCCGCAGTAAAATGATTCTATCTTAGTAGTAAAATAAATTAATAAAGTTTTTACGATTATGATAGACGAAACTCGAACCAATAGTACTAGCTGCGTCACGGAAGGTCACCGGCCGGGGTCATTGCCCTTCGCGTTCATAAAAAAAATGATTATTTACTATATTTACATACATTTGGTTTCCATTTTCCCATTAAAATTTAAAAAAAAAATCAAAAAAATTAAAAAAATATATAAAAAAAAATTACTTGCATAAATCGATAGTACTACTGAAGGTGAAGCGTTCTGCTGCGGGAAAACAACGACTAAAAAAACACGCAGTATATATAGATAGATAGAAGATTTCAGTTAGCAGGTATACGCAGCCCACCTGATGGTAAGCGGGCATTGCGGCCTATTCCATTAAAGGACACGTATCACCAGCTAGTCGGTGACTGTAAACATCGTGAGGGTACCTGCACAGTTGAATGTCTGTGTAGCCATGATCCAATTGGTCTGGTTCCCTGTCAAGGGTTACGGAGGTCAGGTGGCAGACACTGCAATGCAATAACTGGACTTGGATCGTGGTGCAAGTGTTCCCTGACTAGTTTGGCAAAAAGACTAGAAAGAAAGAACAGCTTACATAACTACACATAACAATCTCTCCGCCTGTATTGTACAGTTATTATGTAACATGTAAAGTGTCCAGAGCAAGGTGACGATGATGGTGATTAAATTAGACACATGTTGATGGTTTGGTGGTTCTATATTGATTGATCTCGAAAAAGTACATTTAATTTTTACCTTATTAATAAAACTACTAATTCAGCCAAACGTTACACGCGCGCCCTAATAAGCCATTTTTGCTAAAGTTGACTTGATTCTGGTCTTAAGTAGTGTAACACTACACATGTTTTCCTATGTTTTGTGCAATAAAGAGTACCTATCTTTCTATTTATCTCATCACAGCTCTGGCTGTGTTCCGGCAGTAATGTGGGAGCCAGTACACTTGAAATCAAAGGCTCGAAGATCAGATGAGCCTACAGTCTGGCAGCACATTGAGCGACGCTGGCGAAGTGTCCCTCAATGGAATAGGCCGCAGTGGCCGCTTACCATCAGGTGGGCTGTGTGTCTGTCTGCCAACTAATCTATATTAAATTATAAAGAGGAAAGATTTGTTTGTTTGTTTGTATTGAATAGGCTCCTAAACTACTGAACCGAATTAAAAAATTCTTTCACTGCTGGAAAGCTAGACTATCCTTGGGTGACATATGGTACTTTTTATCCGGGAAATGTGGGGGGAAGGGGGGATAATTGACAAAAGAAATTACGCGCGGGTGAAACCGCGGAGGCCACCGCTAAGTGTAGTATAAAAAAACCTATAGTACGCGCGCGAGTTCATAGCCATCCTGAAGAATGCGTTAGTGCTGTTTTCGTAACCTAATTATACTAATATCGATTTCGATAGGTATTATTACCTATTAGGTCAACCATATCTATCCCATATTTTATGCAACTTTTTAGTAAGTCAACTATTCGTTTCATAAACGCTTTTCTTATTCAGTCCCCGATGGCCATGAACGCGCGTACTGTATCAGGTATGTTTTACTTACTATGTAGCATATTAGTAAGAGCTGGGTAAGTGTTGAAGAATTCCACATTCTTTGCCATTAGAACTGAAAGATCTTTCGCTCTCTGAGCTACTAGGGTGCAACAAGATCCCACTATTTCTATGGTTCTTCTCGTGTCATCCTGGAACCAAAAGCTTTATAGTAATTATGTACAGACAAAAGCACGTCAGACTATACACTTTGGACTTTGTACTAATCTTGTGTCGTGGGCATAAGTGCTATTATCGAACTGCAAGTGTTAACCGTGATGTGCCGTTGACCGTACCACAGACGCAGAGCGTTGGGCTCTAATACTGAGGTCGTGGGTTCACATCCTGCGGGGAGCATGACTTTGTGTGAATGTTTCCAGTTTGGTTAGGACATTGCAGGCTTGAATCACCTGAATTTCTGAAAAGAATGATGATTCCGTGCTTTGGAAGGCACGTTAAGCCGTTGGTCCTGCGCCTAATCCCTCTTCCGTCGTGTCAGACTGCTGTCCCACCGTGTTATGGGACTGAGGGAATAGGGAGTGCACCTGTGCTTGCGCACTCACTTGTGCACTATAATATATCCTGCGTAGTTGGCTGATCGTAAAATATTGGCTGCCGTAGCCGAAAACTCGGCTAGGAGGACATTATTATTAGTATTTATGTAAGCGTGATGTTTAAGCCAGTACCCATCATTGTAACGATAACTTGATTTCAAAAATGGAGGCCTTTGCCCTGCAGTGGGACATTAATAGGCGGATACTAAACTTTTTTTTACCTTATAGTTCCACGCAGTTTTGTCAATAGGTCGATGGTCTATGATCTCAGTAACGTATGGAGCTAAAAACTTGTCTCTGTCTGCTAGAGTGTGGTGGTCTACTAACACAACTTTTACTCTCTTATCTATGACTAGCTGTTTCAAATCCAGGTCATTTCTGTAAAAGAGAAAAGTATTTTAATTTTCATAGATCAGTTTTCGACCGCTTACGCGCTTCCGTAAAACAGTGGCTAAGCCGCTCGGGTATATACCCGGAGGTCGTGGGTTCGATTCCCGCCTTGGTTGGTGGTAGAACTTTTTCAGAGTCCGACTGGCTAGATACCACCCCCACAGGTGAAACCTGTCGCCATAACAGCTCTGGATGTGATCTGGCAGTATTAATTTGGGAGCCAGTACTTACAACCAGACACGCGCCTGATGGTAAGCGGCCACTGCGGCCTATTCCATTGAGGGACACGTCACCAGGAAACGTCGCTCAATGTGCTGCCAGACTGTAGGCTCATCTGATCTTCGAGCCTTTGATTTCAAGTGCACTGGCTCCCACATTAATGCTGCCAGAACACAGCCAGAGCTGTTATGGCGGCAGATTTCACCTGTGGGGATGGTAGGTAGCCAGTCGGACTCTGAAAAGCCCTACCACCAACCAGACCCAAGGCGGGAATCGAACCCACGACCTCCGGGTTTTATACCCGAGCGGCTTAGCCACTGTTCCACGGAGGTCAAACTTTGTGTTAAAATAGACACAGCCACCCATTCCCTTCACCAGCACCACTCACCTAAAAACAAGCTTAACAGCATCAACACCGCTCTCTCTAAACTGGCTAACAACTTCAGTCTTCAAAAGAAAGTCGTCCTTATCCACATTAAGAATAGAGACGAATATATCATCTATCTCCCTCCCGCCAGGCCTCGTGCAGACTTTACACTGGATCTGTTGGTGTTGCCAGGCTAAAAAGACGGCGTAGACCAGGGAACTCACTGCGGAGTCTAGGTCACAGCTCTCGTTCCCTAGCACTATTGTTAGATCGTTGTAGCTGTTAGATTTCTGGAAATGAACGAGTGAGTGAACGGATGAACGAGTGAACCATTGAACGAATGAGTCATTGAACGAGTGAGTTATTTAGATAATAATATTAATTTCGAGCAACACAATTACAAGTAATTACTGGCTCATATCATAAATACCTTACAGACTAACATACATACAGAAAATATAAAAACGAAATTATGATGTAAACTATTTTAGTATTGCCGCATCTAAGTTGAGTCAGCTGGTAGCCGTCCTCGAAACCTCCGATAGACGACACCCTGCGGCCAGAAGTCCTCCTTCTAAAGAGTAACTAAAATTAACAATTGAGTGAATGAATGACTAGTTCATTCGTTGAACGAGTGAGTGAACGATTGAATACATTGATCAAATTAGTGGATAAGTGAATTATTGTGTGAATGTAAACGAATTATAGACCGACAAACTTATCTGTTCCGGTGGCGGCGTCGCTACTGTCGTTTTAGTACTGTCATTAAATTAAATATCGTTTCTGCATTGCATTTCAAGGGGGATAGGATGGGGGAAGGGGGGATAGGATGGGGGAAGGGGGGATAGGATGGGGGAAGGGGGGATAGAATGGGGGAACGGGGGCATAGTTGAAAAAGGAAATATGACGCGGGTGAAACCGCGAGGGCGATCACTAGTAAATGATAAACACAATACTAGTATTATTATAGTAACTGTCACCCGGGTGCACCTTTTTGTAAAGAACTATTAGATTTTAGTTGTGAATATGACTGGGTATGTGCGGACATGGCCAAGCTGGGCACGTCCTCAGATACATATACATATCAAAGTGAATCACATGGGTGTAAACGATGGCTCGACCACTGTGTTGTAACCAGGGCTGCGTGGGAAACAATAGTTGATGTTAGAGTAGTAAATAATGTATATTGGTCAGATCATTTTCCTCTAGAAGTAACATGTAACTTAGGATTAATTAAAAAAACAGTAGATGTAGAAAACAATGTAAATAAAAATATCTGTTGGGGTAGTCGAGACACCCCACAAATAGTAAAATATCAGGAAATATGTCACAAATTACTAAAGAAGATTGATTTCCCTGAATCTTTTCAGAGCTGTGCTGACAGTATGTGCAATGAACAGAATCATAAAGTTGTAATTGAAAAAAATGTACAAAGATATAGTGGATGCATTATGCAGGGCATCTATTGAAAGTAAGATTATAGGTATAAAGCCCTACAGGGGGCAATGTATATATGGGTGGAATAAACATGTCAAAGAGGCTCACAGAAAGGCTAGATTAGACTACCAGATTTATGTTGAAAATGGGAAACCGAACTCGGGACCAATTTTTGATAAAATGCGTGAAAGCCGTAAAATCTTTAAATCACATTTGAAATTCTGTCAAAAAAATCAAGAACAGTTTAAAATGGATAAACTGGCAACACAGCATTCCTCTAAAAATTTTAGTAAATTTTGGAAGGGTACGAAATCTCTAAATGGAAAGACAAGCTTACCTGCAAGTGTCGAGGGCATAAGCAATCCACAGGAAATTGCTAATCTTTTTAAAGATTATTTTCAAGTGAAACCGGTTCTGCAGACGGTCAATGTGCCTGGCCCGTCTGACTCGGGGGCTCAGCCAGTGGGCTTTTCTAGTAAACAAGTTGCAAGTGCAATTAAAACCATGAAGAGAGGGAAGTCGCCGGGGCATGATGGGCTCGGCATTGAGCACCTGCAGAATGCTGGTCCACACTTGAGTAGAGTGCTTGCTATGTTATTTACTTTTTGTGTGCGACACACATACCTGCCCTCAGATTTAATAAGGACAATAGTTGTGCCTCTAGTGAAGAATACAACTGGCGATAGATCTGATAAGAGTAATTACCGGCCCATATCACTGGCCACTGTCATTGCTAAAGTGCTAGACAAATTACTTAATGAGTATCTTAGTAAGAATGTGCATCTTAGTGATAGGCAGTTTGGTTTTAGGAAGGGACTATCTACCGAGAGCGCTATACTCACTCTAAAACATACTGTACAATACTATGTCGATAGAAAAACACCTATATATGCCTGTTTTTTAGATTTGTCCAAGGCATTCGATCTAGTATCTTATGAGAAACTGTGGGAAAAGCTCGATTGTGCGGGTGTCTCGCCAGAACTTAGAAATATTTTTTCCTTTTGGTATAGCAACCAGGTAAATGTCGTTCGATGGGGTAATGCTTGTTCAGATGAATATTCTCTGGAATGTGGTGTCCGGCAGGGCGGATTGTCTTCTCCGTGTATGTTTAACCTTTATGTAAACCAGCTAGTTGAGGAGCTCAGCAATACACATGTCGGCTGCCATATAGATGGGCTTTGTGTAAATAACATCAGCTATGCAGACGACATGGTATTGCTGAGCCCTTCAATTGGCGGCCTTAGAAAACTTCTCAAAATCTGTGAAAAATATGCTGTAGAACATGGCCTAAGATACAATTGTATTAAAAGTGAATTCATGTTATTTAAAGGTAAAATGAAAGGGCCTGAAACCATACCACCTGTTATGTTAAATGGAGTTCCTCTGAATCAGGTTTCCAAATTTAAATATCTGGGACATATTGTGAGCGAAAATCTTAATGATGACTTAGACATACAAAGAGAACGAAGGGCCTTGTCGGTGAGGGGAAATATGTTGGTGCATAGGTTTGCACGGTGCACAGCGCAAGTTAAGCTAACGCTTTTTAGGGCTTACTGCCAAAATTTCTATACGTGCAGCCTATGGACCAGCTTTACCCAAAATGCCTACAATGCCCTAAGAATCCTCTATAATAACATATTCAGGGCTCTGTTCGGGTTGCCACGGTACTGTAGTGCATCTGGCATGTTTGCTGACGCAAGCACAGATGATTTTTATGCGATTGTACGCAAAAACATAGCATCACTTCTGCATAGAGTGCGTGGGAGCCCGAACAGGGTCCTCAATGTGATAGGGGAGAGAGTGGACTCCTCTATACTCGGCCTGTTCCTCAAACTACATGTTTGGTGAACTTGGCCGAGTGAAGAGAAGTCAAAAATCAATTTTTATTTTTATTTTTATTTTTATATTCATGGTGAAATTGAAATTAATTAAATCTTTATTATTGTTATTTATTTCATGTAATTTAATGTAATGTTATATAACTATCTTAATATGTTTTTAGATTGGGATTTGTATTTTGACATGTGATAATTTATAATCTATAATTTTGTAACTGTACTATGGGTCAAAGTAGCCTGAAAATAAATGTTTTTTTTTTTTTTATTTTTTTTTTTATTTATTTTTTTTTTATTATTGGACCTGGCAGAAACTCAATTAACTATTATTATAAACAATGCTATCATTATGACCAATTGACAATAGTGGTTCACAATATAACATACATTAATTTTATCTACTTAATATTAAAGAACAAACCACATAACCTTCATGGTTTTTAGATAAAGGGAACATAATAAGTATTATACAAAAACTTTTTACAATCAATAACAAAATATTATGTAGGTACATATTTATGGCGAATACTGTGATATTTGGATCGAAATCCAGGATCACGATATTTATCGAGTGTGTAGTATAGCGTATCATGATATGTGATACGCTAAACTACACACTCACACAAAGTGATGCTCCCTACGGGATTCGAACTCACGACCTCCGGCTATTAGAGCCCAATGCTCTAACCACTGTACCACAAAGGCAGTGTGTGTTAACCCTTCATGTACCAGGTGACTAAAAAGCCTGTCCTATACTAGGTGGGGTGTGACATACCCAGAAATGTAAGATGTCATAAAACTAGTAAGTTTAAATTCTTTAAATATTTTGTTTATAGAATAATATTTGTACATTGTAATCAATAGGTTAAAATAAAATAAAAAAAGGTATTTATTACTTTTATCAATAAAAGAACAGAAACATAACTTTTTTTAATTTTAAGTACATACTTTTCTCTCTCTATACTAATTTAAAACGGCACAGTAAACTATCTCAATTCTTTAAATTTAAGTATCAACAATGAATATGTTACAGCCAAAGTGATCAATCTGGATATTATATATAATGACTAGCCATTATATATAATATCTACTCAATTTGGTCAAAGTGATAAATAACACAGAATTGATCACTTTAACCAGCCATTATATATAATATCTTCATAGACTTGGTCAATGTAATAAAACAATGCCTGACTGGTAATTTTTTAAAGAAATAATATTATTAATTTAAAGGAATGGATAGATTTGTGTTAGGTTAGGTTAGAACTGCGACCCCAAATGCCAGAACCGAATTCTACCCATGTTACTTCGTCAGGGCAGAGAGATAGTATTTTGTTTATTTACTATTAATCATCAAATGGTCTATATGTTACGCTCAAAGATCGAAAACGCTCATTGAGCGGAAAAATAGCTCACAAGGCGTTGTGGTCACAAAAGTTTTTTTCAGGTTTAAAAAAAAAGTCGATTTTCGCCTCCGAAGTTGTTTTTGTTCAAAAGAGAGTCTCCTCTGTGTGTCAGTTACGTTGGATGTTTTACTGTGACCTCAATGCGTTGTAAGCTATTTTTCCGCTCAATGAGCGTTTTTGATCTTTGAGCGTAACATATACATAGTTTGTACAACTATTTATACACTTTATATGTCAGGAACGTACGTATTGATCACTTTGGCTAACTAGGACCAGCTATTATAAATAATAGCTGGATAAAGTGATCAATTTATCACATTGTCTAGTCAATTTGGTTATTATATATAATGACCAGTCATTATATATAATAGCTAATTGATCACTTTGACTGTAACAAATATACTAAGAACTAAACTAGAAAAAAACGAAGTTAACATTATTTTAAATGATATCATTGGTATTAAAATTACCATAGCCTTGAAAAAAAAAAATTAGCATGCTCCATACATATGGGCATGTAACATTTCTTACACGCCAATCGAAGTGGCAAAATCGCATCTCCAGCTACTCAGAAAATTGGGCCCCGTGCTTTTATAGTTTTGAAATAATTGTTAATTTTCGAGGACTGGGGTGTGTCATACCCCACGTAGTACACGAAAGGTTAAAGTAATAACTAAGTAGTAAAAGTATCAGCCTATTTACTGTCCACTGCAGGGCAAATCATTGAAATTAGTTATCGCTATGAGAACAATGATAGGAACTGGCTTATTCACCAAGCTTATAGTTCTAGCGAGACTTACAAACAGCAATTCATTTTAATTTTTATAGAAGATTTAATGCCAAGACTGTCTTTTATCAGTGTTTTTCAAGAAAGATTTTGTCTTTGTATTTGGTGGAGCCCTTTACCCAGAAATAAATTCAAATTCAAATATTTATTTGCATAATATGGGTACAAGTAAATGATGTTACATAAGAAAAAGATGTGCTTCCATATTAAGCCCAGTCAGCATGCAAATTACATTACAATAGGATATAAATCGTTTAAATGGGTAGATACTTAATATAAAATAATTATATTATAATAATAAATAAATCTCTGGACATTATTCACACAGCGCCGTCTAGGCCCAAACTAAGCATTAGCTTGTGCTATGGGTGCCAGACAACGGATAAACATTACTTATATACTTTTTTTTGTAAATACCTACATACTTACATATTATACATAGAAACACCCAGACCGATACAAACAGACAATGCACACAAATGTTTGTACCGTGCGGGGATCTAACCCGCGACCTCTGGTGTAATAGCCGACTTCTCGACCATTACACCAAATGTCTCGTCAGACTTAGAACAAAAAACTAGTTTCCCTATTTATGAGAGATTAATTTACAGATATGTCCGTCTAAATGTAATATTAAAAGCCTAGAATTAGTACCTAAATTAATTCTGTTCTTTAAAGTTATTTAAATTAATACGTAAAGAAAACTGGAAAAACATACCAATTTGTTTAGTGTTGAATTAAAGTATTCGTCCATGTTGCAGTTGCACACAGTTGCAGAATATTCTAAATGTCTCTTTATTTAATTTCAGAGTTTTAATTACATCCACACAACTTTTCGCGGAAATTATAAGAAAATTTTGAATCAAATTTTTCTTTCAGCTGTCAATGTCAGAAAACAGGGTGACCATCCAAAAATGTGAAATATATGCCACACTAGCAGTAAGAATCTGCTGGGTGAATTTCAACAACAAAAAAATTTGTATCATTTCCGCGGACTTTTTTTGTTTCAATGCTATCTTCATATTTTTAGTGACAAATAAAACTTTAGCCTATTTTTAACATTGTGCGTGAGTGGTCATCCAAAATCATCAATACTTATATATAAATATTTAAGGATGAATTTTTAAGAGTCCACTGAAATGATAAGTGTCCACCGATATGATAAAAATAACCACTGAAATGATAGGAATGAAATAAACCCACTGAAATGATACAGCTAAGAACAACCGTGCCGAGCAGCCAGGGTTCTGTACTTTGTTAGGTTTGATTTCCACAAATTTTAGATAAACACTGAGACAGGACAGTACACAGTTATTTTAAATTATAGTTAGATATTACTTAAATTATACTTTCAGGTTACAATAACCTCAAAAAATGATATTAATGTAATATAATGTTTATAATGATATGAATAAATTGTTACTTTACTTATTTTGCCTAACAAATACACCCGAATAATCACTCTAGGTAAAATTACAAAGTACCTACATTGAAAAACCATTACTTTATATTTGACCCAAGGAACTCTAAAACTTTACGGTTTTATCATTTCGGTGATAAATATCATTTCAGTGGACTGTAATAAAATTGGTATAACAGTCCACCGAATCCACTGAAATGATAACACTGAGATGATAAAATAGAGGTTAATTCTACATTTAACTCCGAAATAAAATTATTTAAAAATATTAACACTACTCGAACAAAACAGTACTTACGGCGAATCTTATTCATAATTTTGAAACAAATTAAACGAATCTAGCACGAGTTATCCACTCAACGCCGAACCGGCACTCGGGTGCCGCATAACAATAGATTTTCTATTGTGTCTAGTAATCCGGGGCTAGAAGGATTAAAACAGCCACCGAAATGAGAATATTTTTGTCCCCATATCACTGAAATGATAAACTTACTTTTTTGGAGGGAAACCTTAAGACGTTAGAACCAGCGCGTTGGCGTCAATAGCTTGAGCCGGACTGATCCGAAGTGAGGAAAGGTGAGAGGGGCGTAACAACGCAGTGTTGTCGTGGCTATTCTACTAAAACTTACTGTCCTCTGAAATGATAACTTGTTTCGGTACAAAAGTTGACTGCCTGTCAAATTCATGAGATAGAAGATAAACAAACAAAAATAGTTTTATTTGATCGAACATTTTATAATGTAATGATAACTAAATCGATTTATATCCTTATTACGAATGTATTTGCAGGGTAAGGTATTTTATGAGCGGAATTGGGTTGGGGACAGGGCACCGTGATGATAAAATGACACTTTGTATTCATTTTTTTTGTTGGCAAAAAAAATCATTGATTTATACCCTCTAATACAGAGGGTATAAATCAATGATTTTTTTTGCCCAGGTAGAGAAGTACTTACTTTGTTGAAAAAATATATATAAAATTAAAAATCAGCACATTGCACTACCGTTCTCAGGTGAGCCGTGTATTTTTTTGCTTGGGCAATTCACCCTGCTACACTCGAACTTGCCTGACCCGAATTCCTAACTCAGTGGCGGGTTAGGCTGAACTTCAATGAATGAAAATTCAAAATTATATTTCGAACTTAACCCTATACGTAACCTGACCCAATCGTTCATTTTGATCCTGTATAGATGAATCGCTTGCGGGTTAGGTTCAAAATGTTTTTTTATGTATTGAAATTTCTAACCTAACCCATCCCGGGTTTTTCTGGTTAAGAATTCGGATCAGGTTCGAAATAAACCACTTAATCGTCCACATCTGATTCTGCGACACACAGCTGAAAATTAGTAACCAAATGTGCCAAAGTGGCAAAAATCTACATTATAGCCACCCGGTAAACTTTTTTATAAAGTTAATGTGACAATGTGTGGTCCTGATTTTTAATTTTACTTCGCATGTGGTTGATAACAATTTGATAAATCATATTTTTTTACAACAATGTTAAATGCAAAATGATATGATATTTATATATTATCTAAAAAGAAAATAACATTGCTCAATATTTGAATAAATAAATAAATATCCCTGGGTGGGACACTATTCACACGGCCGTCCAGCCAGCCCCATAACATTAAGGGTGCCAGGCCAGACAACCTCCCCCCCGATAGGACATCACCTTGTCGCGGTGGGGGGGCTTAGTAGCCGGGTTGGCTCCGGTGAACTAAGAGTGGCCAAGCGACACGAGGGGAGCGGACAGTAGTCATTACTGTCTGCTCAGCGCGCCCTCGGGCGCGATGTGGGGGCCGCGGTGCGCAACCGATTGGAGGGGGCCGGTGTTACGTTGCCGTTCCCCCCTGCGCATCGGCGGCCCAAGCGGGGCCACACCGCAGGTTGTGGCATGGCGGAGGTACAGGGGGCCAGTAGGCCCCCTATGTCGGGCGGTAGCTGCCAAGTGCTGCTCCCCACCCTCCAAAGCGAAGGGTGCGAGGGATCCGCTGGTAGTGTCACAGATGCAAGGCTATGCCGATTCCTGTGACACTGCCATTAAGGCGTCTGATGGGCATTGTGGGGTATACCTACCCCTCGGGTAGGAGAGTCCCACTTAACCCTCTAACGGGTGGTGTTGTCGCTTCTCGCCAGCACCACCTGGCCGAGGGTATGCGTAATGCATTCCCCACAATAAAAAAAAAAGCCGGACAACCTGTGCAGACAACGGATATAAACTTACATATATCATTATCATCATCATGATAAATTATACTTATGTAATGTTTATCCGCTGTACCTTAAGGCCTGTATTCACTTTGATTAGTGCGAGTGCGAGTGATTAGTAGCTGAGGGTGATTAGTGCAGGTGCGTAGTGCAAGTAGTGTCCAATTGTTGGCGAGTGCGAGTGATTAGTAGTTGAGGGTGTGTGTGTGTGTGGCAGGCACGCCGCGAGAGAGGGGGATGGGCGGGCGCGCGGGACGTGGCTACTCGCAGTCCACTCGCAGAAAAATAGAACACGCTTCTAAACACTTCACTACGCAGCCAACTAATCACTCGCACTAATCAGTCGCTGTCCACACTTATTTTCTACTAATCACTAATCACTTGCACTAATCACTCGCACTCGCACTAATCAAAGTGAATACAGGCCTTTAAATACATAGAAACCCAGACCGATACAAACAGGCATGTTCATGCACTCAAAAGTTTGCGGCGGGGATCGAACCCGCGACCTCTTGGCGTAATAGCCGACTTCTAAACCATTACACAAAATGGCTTTACTCTACGAATTTTGCTTGCAAATCAGAATCTGTTCCATCCATGACTTCCACGTCATCGAAGGAAATTCTTCGCTAAACGTCCGTAAAAGTATTTAAGCAATGGGAATTTACCTTTGCTCAATAATGTTTAGAGTAAGTGCACCAGTTTTTGGTGTTTGGTTGACGTATTTTTAATTTTTTTTAGACTTTATTTTTATTACAAAACTAGCTGACCCGGCGAACTCTGTTCCGCCTTAGAGGTATAATTAAGTAGACTTTGTATTTTAATATAGTTGTATTTTTTTTACGTTTTTTTTATACAAACGGGATAAAAAGTATCCTATGTTTTAATCCCGGTTATAAACTATGCGTGTGCCAAATTTCATCTAAATCCGTTCATCCGTTATCGAGTTATAAGTGTTGTAACAAACACGACTTTCTTTTATATATATGACGGCGCGGGAAGCGATAGTAGCGCCGGAAGTACGAAGACAGCGCCATCTTGCGGCGCAAGTGGAACGTGCACCGAACGTCATCGCGCCTCCCCACTACCCCCGCCACTCTACTGTTGGCTTTATAAGCGACGGCCGCCCTGAGTCGGCACCTGTGGTCGGCACGCATTTCCATCGGATGCGTCTCGGTGCACGGATCACTGACATTTTGAACTTAGCACTGTCTACCCTCACTGTTATTTTGATTAGATCTGTACTGATTAAAATAATTAAATTAGTTTGTCAGGCATACCTAGATTAATAGTGATTCGATTACCTAAATTAATTTATAGTGATTAGACTGTGATTTAGTTAAATAAATTGTGTAACTGGAACTGAACCTAGTGTTTTACTTCTGATGTCTAACCGTCTTCCGACATATAGAATAGAAGTGGGAATTAGGGAATATTGTGATATTTTTATAACAAGTGTGGATTTACGGAATAAGGGAATGTGATATAATATATTCCTGCGAGCAAAGTAACAGAACGTAAGGCTAGAGAATAATATAAATGAAGTTATCTAACCTACGCGGACAAAGTTGCAAGAAAAGCCTAGTAAAAAATAAATTATAATAAAAAGGTTAATACTGGGGGCATATACCCTAAATATATTTAATATTACTGATTGTTGTACTTATAGTTATATCTTATCGATACACTTATCGGTCTTATAGTCCAAGATCCCACAGAAATAAATGCACCTAAAACCATACTGTATGTTAGGTATGTGTAAGTAATAAGTATAAATAAAATCATCATCATCATTTCGTATGGCTTTCACATGAATCCTCAGATGTCTATGTCGAGTTGCCGCAACCAGTCCACTGCCGCCGGCATAAGGTTATGGAGCTCACGCATACCACCAGAAAAACGACGGATAGCCCGGGCAGAAATAAAATAAAAAGTAAAAATATAAATTGTAAATAGCTAGTGAAATTACTGGGCATATGAGACCTAATAACTATCGTCTCGGTGTACGGGCGCAGGGCGGTGCCAAACAGTAACTGCTTAGTTGCTGTTTGGCACTGAACTGTCTGAGGGCAGACCAGGGCAGACGTGGCGCTTACGATCTGCTCGTCTTGTTATACCTACATTGCAATAAAAAAAATAGTAAGTATGGATCCTGCCTGTATTAAAATGCCTGCCTGTTCTCGAGTTGGAAAACTTGGACAAGTAAGTATGCGAGTACTCACAGGTTTCGAATACTTTTTTTATTATACCACATCCCTTACCCATCACCTCATTGGACTCCTACTTTTTGAATATAACTTGTAGTTTGCTTTTCCTAATATTACATCAGAAATCATGTAAATATGAAGTTCCATATTCAAGTCGCTTAAGTTCCATATTTCACGTTCATATTGAGTAAAGTTAGAAGGTTCGTTAGGAATAAAATTCCTAACCGACCACCTAGGTGGTCGGTTTGGGTGGTTCGTTAGGAACAATCCGGTAAACTTACTATAAAGTAAACGACGTTGGATTCGAATACCACGTGTACTCGAAACCTGTAATCGAGTATTGTGGATCCGAATACAGTATTTTATGTATTTTTTATACTACATCAGTTGGCAGATAAACACGCTGCCCACCTGATGGTAAGCGGTCACTGCGGCCTATTCCATTGAGAGACACTTCACTAGGAAGCGTCGCTCAATGTGCTGCCAGACTGTAGGCTCATCTCATCTTCGAGCCTTCGAAGTGTATGGCTCCCACATTAATACTGCCGGAACACAGCCAGGCCAAAGCTGTATCTAACCACTCGGTCGGGCTCTGAAAAAGCCTTACCACCAACCAGACCCAAGGCTAGAATCGAACCCACGACATTCTCGGTTATTATACCCGGATTAGCCACTATTCCACGGAGGTGATCTACCTAAGTTTAAAAAAAAAAGGAAATGTTAGTTCGTATCCGCTTGTGCTTGCAATATTTTGCTGCAGACTCCTGTACTATAGTATGCAAGTTATCAGACTATCGAGCCATACCAATGATTTGGAACTCGAGTGTTCGCAACACAAGACGGACCACTAATTACTTATTGTCATTCGTTCTCGTCCAGTCGCTCTTATAACCTGCAATAACCAAATCCTTGATCATGGTGGAAGCATTATACCCTGGCGGTGAAAGAAGAATACTAATTGGTAAGTTTGTTTTATGCAGTTCATCATTTTTTGACAGCTGCAGGAATGAAGAGACGAGGTGGAAAAGGGAGCTACGTTAAAACAACGGAGGGGCAGCGCAGTAACGCCTTACAAATGGTTAAAACTTACAGAGCTACTTATTACCCCAGAGTCTAAGTCTTTTTGTTTCGATCTGAGTATTTAATTGTACCGGGTGTCCCATAAGTCCTTTGAACTAAAAAAAATTATATAAAAAAATCTACCTATGTACAATATGAAATTTTTATTTTTTGTTTAGTAATTAACATTAAAAGGGAATTATTTTATAAAAATCACTTGATCTAAATGTGCTTCATTTCGTTCTTGGCACTCCTGTAAACGACGACTAAAATTTTTTATCACTGCACGGCAAGTAGGTACGCTCTGAAATGCTTGACATTTTTCGCCGGATATTTTCTTTTAGTTCATCAGTTGACCGTGGATTTGTTTCGTAGACTTTAGACTTAAGATAACCACATAAGAAAAAGTCCATTGGACTCAAATCCGGGCTACGTGGTGGCCAGGGAATGTCTCCTCTTCGAGATATTACTTTGTTAGGGAAAAGTTGACGGACGTCGGGCATAGCAGTGTTATAGGTATGGGCAGTTGCGCCATCTTGTTGAAACCAGGTCCGGGTATTGAAACTTGGAAAATTCTGTAACTCTGCTCTGGTGTAAAAAAATTCTCGATCTTTGCCACATACCGCTCCGAAGTAACAGTAACCGCACGACGGCCATTTTCGTTCTCAAAAAAGTATGGGCCTATGAGGCCATGCGCTGATATAGCCGCCCAAACTGTTAGTTGATTGAGGGCTATGTAAGGGCCTTTGATGTTTGCGACGTGGGTAGTAGTAGCGTAACTACTCCAGTTGCGACTATTTTGCCTATTGACATGACCGTTGATGTGAAGGACAGTCATTAAACGTGCGTAAATTGCGATACTCTCTAAATTTACGACGCGCAATGTTGGCCGAATCATTGTTGCGATAAAACTCACGCACACAAAATGCACTGTCCGCTCCGGTGAAACACTCCATGGCGACTGAATAGGCTACTTGACTCTTTTTTGAAGTAGGTCTTAAATAATAACTATTCCTTCTATTAAAGCAAAAAAAATATTACAATATTTTTTTGATACTTAGAAAACCGAAAAACTGTAATTTAAAATTTTAATTTTCCTGAACGAACGAAAACGCTGTCCGCCATGTTCTGACGTCAAAGTATTGTAAACAAACATTTGACAGTAACACGAACTTAACCTTACAAAGTTATAATTAAATAAAACATGACTTCTACTAATCTACATGAAAAATATAGTAATTATCGTTATTGCATCGTCCGAGAATGCAAAAACACATCGATAAAGACCCCAGAAAAGTTGTGGATTAGAGTGCCCAGTGAAACAAATATACGTAACACCTGGTTAAGACTTGCTCAAAGGGATCCTGAATATTTATCGACTGTAACTCAGATTTATTTTTGCGAAGATCACTTTGATGTAAGTACCTACTCAACAATGTATAGAAACTTTACAGTTAGATTAATAATACATTTTTTAGGTTATGTATCGAGTCAGTAAACAAAATGTTCGTGTTATTTACCTTTTAGTTAGAAAATGATATGAAAAATTACGTACGATACAAAATAATGGGCTCCGGAAAAAAAATTTACGCAGAATTGCGAGAAAAAATACCCAATCTGGCAACCGTGCATACAGATACAGATGACGTTTGTTTGTTTACATATTGTATGACGTCATATCATGGCCGACAGCGTTTTCGGCGATTCAAAGTAAAAAAGAAAAAAAAGTTTTTTCAAACTGGATTTTTTAATTAATCTTTCGATTTTAATAATTAAAATCAACATAATTAGTTTCTCTAGGCAAAATACTGTACGAAATACTCATTTATTATATGAAATAAGATATGAGTCAAATAGCCTATTCCGAAAGACCGTTGGTACTGCCCCCGCACTCCGCGAGCTATTTCTGCGCGCCATTTAAATTTTATTCGAAATTTAAATTTCAAAGGACTTATGGGACACCTTGTATAATAATGTATTGTGAATGAAGTTACAAAATAAAAAGTATACAAATGAATGCTTAATCTTAGTTTAAAACTAAGTAGATATAGCGTTGTGTAAAATGACCAATAAATATTTATTTATTTACATTGTTGACAGAATCATGGACATTACTCTTCCCATATGGAGTGTTAAGAATTTGACTAATTTTGCAGAAAATACGTACTCAGAAGTTAAAATATTCGCCAGCAAAAGAAATGGCGACGAAGAAAATGGTAAGTGCATTTCAAAACCTTTAGTACACAGACAAGCATAAATACTTAAAGAAATAAAAAGCAAAGTATTGTTACCGGCAATCTTCTTGACCATCGGTTGACGGAGTGGGGGAAATGTCGCGCATGTGCACTTGCGCATGGTAATATGCTTCTGACCAATAGCGCGCAGTTCCTTTTGGTATATTTACTTTACTCTATGGTGCGCAGGCTTGTCAAAATTTTCTGCGCAATTCCCACCCGATAGCCTGATAACCAAGAAGTTTGCCGCGGCCTGTACCAGCCTATTGTTGTCCCAAGATGGCGGCAAAGGCCAGGCATTTAAACCACTAGACTGAAGACCAAATTAAAAATGCTAAAAATGTCTAATCTAATCAAAGGCGAATTCAAAACTTGCCATTGTTCTTGGGCCAAAAAAATAATAATTTAATGTGCAGAGATGAGATGTATTCTATGTGACAGACCACACACACACCATTAACTTTTATTATGATGATCACCATAATCGGTCCCAGGGGGAAAACCGTCCATTTTTTATTTTAATTTTTTTTTCACTAGGGCCAATTTTGTCGAAGCCATAATAAAATTGTTTATTAGATCTACTTCGTAGTATATGTCCCAAATCTGCACAACATTTTTTTGGACCCAGTCTTTTGCATTGTCCTTAAGGAGCATCGCTCTTGTCGGCGAAGCAACTTCCACTCTTCTCTGGACTCTGCCAGCACCTAAGTTCTTTCTTTATACGTTCTAACATTAACTTTTTCTTTTAGCCGTTGAACGTAGTTTCTTCTTGGTCTTCCTCTTCCCCTTCTTCCTTCTATTTTCCCTTCCAATAAAGTTTTGATAAAATGTCATGACGTATAAGATGTTCCATCATTTTCCCTCTTCTATTTTCTATTGTTCCCATTAGGCATCTTTTTACCTTAACCATTCCCATTACCTCCTCGTTTGTTATTCTTTGCATTCAGCTTATTCCCTTAATTCCCTTTATCCTTCTTAAACACCTCATCTCAAACGGCTCCGACCTCTCTCTATCCCTTTTTGTCATTGTACAAAATGAAATATTAGTGCAGTCATAAAATCCGTAATTTCTTTTTTTGAAATCTTCACTCAGCTTTGAAGCTCTGCTTAATTTTGGGCGCTCTGTTCATAATGTTGAAGAATATAATTTTTTTCTTATTTTTATATGATTTCAGATGGGTTTTCGTCAACAGATTCTGTTCTCTGCCATATCTGCAATGTTCACATACCGGCAGCATACTTTGCAGTACATGAAACTGGTAACAAACATAAAACTTATCTTAAAATAACACAGGAGGCCATTAGAAGGACCCAAGGACATTTACTTGGTAGTAAAATAGTTGTCGGAAACAAAAATGGTTATTATTGTGACCCCTGTGCCACTGTCTTTGAAAATGATGAAAAAGATTTACATAGTACGTCTAAAGATCATTTAGACAACGTTAATAAAGATGCTTTGTTTAATATACTGGCTTCTATGTACTCTGACAGTCACGCAAATAACAACGCAGTGGAAAAACATAAAATGAATGAAACTAATGTTAAAAATACTGTAAGAACAACTGACTTCTTAGAAGAGGCATGTAATGATATAGATGATGATATGTCTATACTGAAATCTGAGGAACCTAAGAGTACTATCGTCGATAGTTTAAATTATAAAGGGATGAAATACAAAATAGATGGTGTGACGCCGAATGAAATTAATACAATTGGTAATAAGATGCAAGATTCGGGCTTATCTAATGAAATTAATAACACAAAATTAGAAACAGAAAATTTAAAAAGTGATAATAAAATTGTCGTTGGAAATAATCATGAATCTAATGCAAAAAAGAAAAGGACACGCAATAAAAAAAATAAATCTAATAAAGTCAAGGAGGACCCCGAAGAAAACTGTATTGATAATAAGGACACGTTGACTTATGAAATAAATAAGAGTACGATTAAATCACCAACAGAGGAATATAATGAAATGACTAAGAATATTGTTTTGAACAAATATGATTTAAAAAATACACAACACCAGAATGAGGCCTCTAGCCCACTTGTCGAAGATAACTTTTGTAAAGTCTGTAAAGTGCAACTACCAAGGGGCCAGCGAAATTTAGAAGTTCACAATCAGGGACAACGTCATTTAAAGAACATCACTCAATGTGTAGAAAAAAAAGATAAGTGTGATTTGGACACTGTGAAAATGGTGAAAATAAACCTTCACAGTGATTTTGAATATATTATGGATAATTCTGACAGAGTAAAGTGTAGATTTTGTAAAATAAGGTTCGATGATGATGTAGACGAAATTTCAGATCATTTAAAAAGTAACGGACACAGTAAGATCCGGGAGTTCATACTTGAAAAAAATACTATTAAACTAATAGACAAGAAATACTATTGTAATATCTGTAAAGCAAAAATAAAGAAGACTAAAGTTTTAGACCACATAGAAAAAGACTCTCACGTATCTTTATTAATCAAATCAATGGAAGAAGACGATGTAATATTTGATGATTATTTAAGTTTTCTCAATTTTTCTATTATAAATGAGTACTATATGGAGCCACATGAACGTCATTATTTTTATTATAACTATTCTCTTGTACGTTGTAATATATGTAATGATAATGAACCAATTAATAATACTTATTATGAAATTAAGTGCCATATAGAGTCGACACGTCATAAAGAATTTCATGATTTTTTTTTGGAAAATCATTTGTTCCGTTATTTGTTGATAGATTCAGAAGGGGAATACTTTACCTATTGCGAAATTGACGATGACGTCGATTATTGCGAAGCTATAGTATATGCCGGCATGGAGTTACTTCATATATATCATTGTCATTCTAAAAAATACCGTGATCCTGAAAAATAAATAAATACAGGCCTCGGCAAACTTCTTGACTAACTGGTGGGGAATGCGCAGAACACGAATTCTGCGCGCTATTGGTCAGAACTCAGAAGCATAACTCTAGACTAATAGCGCGCGCGGGCGACTGGAGATTCGCGCGCGCTATTGGTCAAACGCAATGTGCACATGCGCGAACTTTTCCCCACTCCGTCGACCGATGTTCAACAAGTTTGCCGGGACGTAGTAGTGTAGTAAGTAGTGGCAATTTTTATTGAAGGACAAATAAAAACATCATTCATTAATTTTTTTTATTGTATTTTTTTTTTATTTGTTTTTGTGCAATAAAGAATATTTATGTTATGTTTATGTTATGTTATTTTTTCATTTTAAATACAAGACGCCGGGTACGCTAAGGTTGTGGAATGAGCTCCTCGGCGAAGTGTTCCCACAGGACTACAGTATGGGGTCCTTCAAAAAGGGCGTGAAAAGGTTTTTATTTGGTCGGCAATGCGCACGTGATACCCCTGGTGTTGCAGGCGTTCATAGGCTACGGTAACCGCTTACCATCAGGTGGGCCGTATGCTTGATTGCCAACTTTATGGCATAAAAAAAAAGAACAAATTAACACAGTCAATGAAAAAAGCAATATGTTTTTAAATAAACAACAAATTACATAGTTAAATCAAATTGATTCCAAAAGTAGTGTATTGCTGTGCTTCGACCTCCTAAACCTCCGATTTTAGAGTTTCGGAGCCGAAATCGGAACTAAAAGTGTAACGGTTTCGGAATCGAAGCTCCGTAACATCCTTGATAGGTACAGACCGACAAACTTATCTGTTCTGGTGGCGGCGTCGCTACTTTCTATATAGAACTGTCATTAAATATCGTTTTTGCATTGCATTTCACGTAGTTCCAATTTTGGCCACCGAAACAGATAAGTTTGTCGGTCTATGCACTGCACAAGTCGGTGCACTCGGTGCGCAAGAACAGGGCGGCACTTTTTCGGGGCGACAAAATTTCCTGGAGGACCCAAAAAAAAGGGCGGCAGAATTGTCTTCCACCCCGGGCGGCTGACACCCACGCTACGCCACTGGGTGCACTCCTTTCCATCACTCTCATAACACGGTGGGACAGCAGTCTAATACGACCAAAGAGAGAACCGCCCCCCTAGACAAGCGGCATTTATAACTTTCGTTATAGCTCAATTGGCGATAGCGAATGTCAAATCCCATACTTTCAACACGTGACTTTTCTATGGCATCTATCGATCCATACAATTTAAAGTTAGCGAATTTCGCCAGCTATGAAGCGATGTCAGGCGCAGGACCTACGGCTTGGCATGGCCTCCGTTACATCCCTGATACATACCTATGTATCCTGCTTAATTTATTAGTTGATCATAAGATTGGCCGCCGTAGCCAAAAACTCGTTTAGGAGGACATGTTCTACAGGCTGACATTGAAGTCGTTAGCATCCTTTTAAAATAAGAACATACTCATGATATAGAGTCCTTTCCCCAAATATAAGGCAAATCCAAGATATAAAATTATGGTTTTAAAATACCTTAAAACTTATTATTCAAATAACATACAAGCCTGAAACTACTTCATTGGCCTCCCGACAAAGCGGGCTCTGCTATAACATGAATTTATTCATGTTCGGGCGCGGAATTCACCTAAACAAACAATGTCACCCATGCTTCATACCCGCTTTGCACGCGTCCCTGCGCCCGCGCTGACGCCGGGCACCACCCCTGCCCACGTAAAAACATACCTTCATATGAGTATATTAATGGGCCAAATGGATGCCAATGACTTCAAAATCACCCTGTATATTTTGGGTAAAATTGTTGAAACCAAACACGTCTTTAATTAAGAAACAAGAACATCTATTCTTTCTATTGAATCAGCACTTCTCTTTTCAATGTCGTTGCCACTCATTAATTTTGTCATCACTTTTTTCATCAGCAAGTCTGCGAGATCCTTGATGATCTGTGAAGAGCTCATCATTTTGATCACCGCTTCGACGTCTATATCATTATTACCCTGGAAACAGACAACAGCCTCATTCATCATCATCATCTCAGCGTGTTCCCGATTGCATCCAGAATAGAGCTCAGGGTCCGCTTCGACTATGATCCTAGATTTGACAAGCCTGATGGTTATACAGTGGAGCGATTGCCATCTGACCGTAACCCTTACATGGGAAACCAGACCTTCTTGGAACAAAGTCGGGACCAACGGCTTAACGTGCCTTCCGAAGCACGGAATCATCATTCTTTTCTATTCAGGTGATTCAAGCCTGCAATGTCCTAATTAAACTGGAAACAATCACACAAAGTGATGCTCCCCGCGAGATTCGAACCCACGACCTCCGTGTTTTAGAGCCCAACACTCTAACCACTGTACCACGGTGGCAGTCAGTCAACAGCCTGCTTGGAACAGTGAATCAGGAAGTGAAAAATACGGAGGTCGCGGGATTGATTCCCGCCTTTGGTCTGGTTGGTGGTAGGACATTTTCAGAGTTCGACTTGCTAGCGCCACATTGTATGTGAAATCTGCCGCAGTAACAGATTTCGTCGGTACAATTTTTTTTTACCACATCAGTTGGCAGACAGGCAGCCCACCTGATGGTAAGCGGTAACTGCGGCCTATTCCATTGATGGACAAGCTTCGCTCAATGTGCTGTAGGCTCATCTGATCTTTAATTTCAAGTGTACTGGCTCCCACATTAATACAGCCAGAGCCAGAGCTGTTACTGCTTAAATTACTGTTATTACAGTGTGACAGCAAAATTGACATACCCTTCCTGGTTAAGTCCTCAATGGAATAGTCCGTAGTGGCCACTTAAGCCTTGCCAACTGATCTAGCAGGTATCTTATCTTACTAATATTATAAATGCGAAAGTCTGGATGTTTGGATGTTTGTTTGTTCCTCAATCACGCCTAAACGGCTGAACGGATTTAGATGAAATTTGGCACACGTATAGTTTATAACCCGGATTAGGACATAGGCTATAAAATTCCTGCAAAAACGTCTCATTCCCGCGAGAATAACAATTTTGAAACTACTGAACCGATTTGAATAATTATTTCATTGTTGGAAAGGTACACTATCCCCGGTGAACATAGGGTAGATTTGATCCTGGAAATGTGGGGGAAAGGGGGCTATTTGAAAAAGAGGTTACGCGCGGGTGAAACCGCGGGCGGAAGGCTAGTATTTTATAGTTCTGACCGCCTCCGTGGAACAGTGGCTATGCCGCTCGGGTATAGTGCACGGAGGTCGTGGGTTCGAATCCTACACAGGAAAACATTTTATGTGATGAATTGAAGAATATATACACTATACCATATTTTATTCAATGGGGGACAAACAAGAATTAAAAAGTTTGATCTGTCCCCCTACTACCGATAGGGGGACAGATAAAACTTTGAGGAGGTGAATGAAGTTCGATCTGTCACCTCGTCGGGAACAGGGGGACAGATCGAACATTTTTGTCCGATCTGTCACCCCAAGGGGACAAAGCAGGGTAACAGATCGGAATAATTCGATGAATGAATTGTGGTTGATTCGTTGACGAGCCATTTGGTGTAGTTAATGGTCGAGCGAGAAGTGAGAAGTTGGCTAGTAATGTTTATCCGTTGTCTAGCACCCATAGCACAAGCTAATGCTTAGTTTGGGCACAGAATATTATATTAGTACTAAGTTTAGGGCTAGATGGCGCTGTGTGAATAATGTCCAGAGATATTTATTTATTTATTAATAACACAAGTGCTCAAGCAACTTACTTTGGGGTCAGATCAACGATGTGATCCAATATTATATTTTAATATTATATACACTCACCGGCAATAAAACTTGGCCACTGGGCTTTTTTCATACAAACATGGTCGCTCCATACTACGATGTATGGAGCGTTGAGTACGGTTTATTGTTTTTCCTTTTTGAGAAAATTGAGCGGTTTGTGTAAATTCTTGAAATTGTGATTTGTTAAGTACTCGGGCGTTTGGCCTCTCCATTGACGTAATAATCATTGCACAGCTGCAAATAGTTTTCTATTGAGACGCTAAAGTGACCATGTTTGTATGAAAAAGCCCAGTGGCCAAGTTTTATTGCCGGTGAGCGGTGAGTTTATATACAGGGTGGAATTTTGTAATGCCACCTGAAAGGGAAGTACTCTTAATACTGTAGATAGAAAATTTTACTTAAAGAAAACATTCCTTTATTTTTTTAAAGAAAGAAAACTGCATTCAAAGATTTTTAAAAATTCGCTTGCTGCACCCGGTAATCGAACCGACTAAAATCTGTAAAAGTTGCACCCTGTACTTTTATTGCATCGATCGTTAGGGTCAATAATAAGGATGAAATCTCTCTAACAAACTTCATAAATTAAATGAAAGGAAAACAATGAAATCCTAAATTATTGATTCAATGGGTCAAGTTAAAGCACTTTTTCATTGTTTTCCTTTCATTTAATTTATGAACTTTGTTGGAGAGATTTTATCCTTATAATTGTCCCTAACGATCGATGCAATAAAAGTACAAGGTGCAACTTTTACAGATTTTAGTCGGTTCGATTACCGGGAGCGGCAAGCGAATTTTTAAAAATCTTTGAATGCAGTTATCTTTCTTTTCAAAAACAAAGGAATGTTTTCTTTGAGTAAAATTTTCTATCTACAGTATTAAGAGTACTTCCCCTTCAGGTGGTATTACAAAGTTGCGGCGAGCAAATTTTTAAAAATCTTTGAATGCAGGTTTTTTTCTTTTCAAAAATAAAGGAATGTTTTCTTTGAGTAAAACTTTCTATCTTCAGTATTAAGAGTACTTCCCCTTCAGGTGGCATTAAAAAATTCCACCCTGTATAGTAGATTGAACTAACCTGCGACCTGTAATTAACACTTTGCGAGTTGATGTGCATACATAAATCCTTTATGATATTTAATTTTTCATCATGCACCATCAATTGGTCCCCTAAATGAACGCAAACCGCTAAAAACAAACAATAGGTAGTTACTATTATTTTTATAATTTTTCAAAGCATTATACCTGCTTAATGGAGTGAAAGTACAGTTAATTAAAAACTAAATTGCATCTAGTGTCTTCAGGAATATAGGATGTCCATTAAAATTTACAATAAGTTACCAAATCAGTTAAGAAAAATAGAAAAGCCACCAGAACTGTATAAAATGTTAAGAAAATTGTTTCTACACTTTAGAAGAAATACCTAGAGGCCAAATAGTTTTAGCCTACAATTTAAATATTTTTATTAATAAATTAAGTAGTTACCGTATACAATTTAGTAATTAAGTTTCTTTTGCTGTGCCCTTACAGGGTTTATGTGCGATCTAATATAGTAAATTATTTAATTACCCCACCCAGGTGGGATAAGTGGGAAATAAGTTCATGCTGCTTTTCCACTTATCCCACCCGGGTGGGCAAAGTGGCTTTTCGAGTTTCCACTCTTCCCACCCGGAGGGATAAGTGGAACATACAGCTATGGAGATTATTGTATGGAGACTGGCAATTTAAAATCATATGATGATAAAGCATGGGGCTTACTTACCGAAGACTGTAATTAATTTCCATGTCATTTATCGATTTTCCACTTGAACGATTTTTCAAATCGATTATAACTTCTGCTCTATAGTACAGGAGAGCTGTGGTTAGAAACTCCAACCAAGCAAACATTTATTTGAGGAACCTTTGTATTTATTCTTTGTCTGGGCGTTAATTTGTTTAAGTAATAAAATAATATTAATAATTATTAATTTTGACAAGATTCACAGCTTTCCAAAACTTCGCACTTCATAGACCGCATAGTTGTTTAACATCAGGCAACTTTGTGGTCAAGTGCTAGCTTAGTCCAATTATAAAAAAAAAACTTAAGGTTGTCCTGTGCGGGATTCGAATACACAACCCCTGGTTCCGATAGCTTCGAATCAAACAGAGGTTAGGATTACTTTTTGTCCTCTGCCTCTTTGACTATAGAATCACTATCATTTAATGGTAGTTTTTTATTACAATCGACTAACTGGCTGCCAAGATGTAGTTATAAAAAATGTCGTTATTTTTTTTACGACTTTTTACAAGTAAGTTTCTAAGTTAGTTGTTTAAATCCCTTGACACTACTTAGCGTTCCTGACGTTCTGCGCCTAAACCTACACACGCAGTGTCTTTCAGCCGAACCTTGTCCTCGAATAATATATTTTAATATATGAATTAGAAAAAATCCAATTTGTCCATTTGGGGGCCGAGACTCGAACCCACACGCCCCGCTAAGGTTCGGGGCTACATGGTGCGGAGTGAATAATGTCCAGAGATATTATTTATCTATATTTGTTTTATATTTTCAGTTTCAGTAGTTATATTACCGATAAGCCTTGAGTTAATGTCTCGAGGTCATCAAAGAGAAGATGACCAGGCGAGAGCGAAGTTCGCAAGAGCTTACAACAACCCCTATCATCCCGAAGATGATTTGATCATTGAAAATATTTCAGATGAAGATGGTGATAATCTGAGGTGGGTACTTGAGACTTTAACCTTTTGAACGCCAAGCTACGAACGTTTGTGTTCCACTTGGCCCCCCTGGGTGGGAAGAGTGGAAAAAAAATTCCACTCTTCCACCCGGGTGGGAGGAGTGGAAAAGTCGCATGAACTTATATTCCACTTGTCCCACCCGGGTGGGAAGAGTGGATAAAAATTCCACTCTTCCCACCCAGGGGGAATGGCTGGGTGGGCAAAGTGGAATAGCCGGCACTGTCGCGTCGTGTCTTGGACACCAGAGCTGGGTTATTCTTTATTGTCGATTGTAAAGAAAAAATACCAGTCATATTTTTAACATATTTCATATTTTAAGAGGCAGTGTTTTTGTCAAGAATACACGTCGTTGGCGCACAGGGCCCGCAATAAGTGTTTGTCCATGGTTTTTGAAATGTAGTGAGCGAGGGAGTATCGTGAAGGTTTTAAGTGGGTAAACCGCCAATAAAATCCCACCTCCGTGGAACGGTGGCTATGCCGCTTGGGTATAAAACCCGGTCGTGGGTTCGATTCCCGCCATGGGTCTGGTTGGTAGTGAGACTTTTTCAGATACTTATTTTTCAGGTTCGGTGTTAAAGAAACAGTTGGTCAGCTAACTGACTATGAGAAGACGAAGTTAATACAAAAGAAACAGAAAATCAACGGACGCTTCTACGATATTGTGAAGAACCCATCTGAATTTACTTATGACGACAAATAAACGAATGAGAAAAAACACATTTTATTATACTGCCCATAGTGGCCACCTGAAACGTCGCTAAATGTGTTGCAACAGCAACACTGTAGCGTTGAGCGCTAAAGCCCAGCCCCCCTAGACACCCCTGGTAGTAGGCTGATGCAAGGCCCAGGGACGCTGCCGATAGCGATGCAGGAGCGCGGGGGGGTTTAGTGGGTATTCTCGTGAGTCCCACACACGGCTCGTCTTCCCTAGGCGAGTTATGGTGCGTAATTGCATTCCCCTCCACAAAAAAAAGCCCCCCTAGACAAGCGGCATTTATGACGTTCGTTATAGCTCAATTTGCGATAGCGAATGTCAACACCCATACTTTCGCCACGTGACTTTTCTATGGCATCTGTCAAATCCATACAATTTAACGTCTGGAATGATGATTCCGTGCTTTAGAAGGCACGTTAAGCCGTTGGTCCCGACTATGTTCCAAATAGGTCCGATTTCCCTTGTAAGGGTTACGGAGGGCAGATGGTAGATTGTTTTCTAAATAAAGTATTATTAAATTAAACTCTAGTTACCCATCCAGACTTTAGTTTGATCATTAGTACTATTAATCAGCGTAGCCAGCCATTGGTCAGGTGGGGAAGCAGTCTAAACCCCCCCGTGTTCTTACGTCGGTTCTTTTTATACATAAAGTTTACTTCCCTGCAACTTAAATTAGTTTTTTAGGTTTAGTAAGGTAACTTACAGTCGGGGTACCCGAGGATGGGCTGGTCAATAGCCATAACGCTAGCACCGGCTCGTCCTAATCGGGTGTGAAGGGGAAACCGGGGGAGTTTAGTGGGTAGTGAACGCTTCCAGTCTCGAGTCCCACACACGGCCGCGGGTCTCACTCAGCCTGCGGTTATGGTGCATAAAAAAGTAATAATAAAAAAAAAGGTTCAGCGTGGGGCAAGGGCAACTTGCCCCACCGTGGCCCACCTATTAAGTATTCTGTGGTTTGGGGCTAGTGTGCGGGGTGTAAATAAGTGCAAGATATAATTAATTATTTTATTTAATCCTCGTAGGATGAGTAGTCATATTTCTTCAGTTTCAATTTCTGTTCCTTATCGAAATAGCACTTCTTGTCACCTGAAACAAAAATAAGCTATAGTGAAACAATAAATTGGAAGAGACTTCCTAGTGAGTGGTTGAGAAGTCGGCTATTACACCAGAGGCATAGATTAAATAATACTATTTCTATGACCATCAGAGGTCGCGGGTTCGATCCCCGCACAGTACAAACATTTGTGTGCATGAACATGTCTAGATTACTAGTATTTTTTCCTTACATTCGACAATAAAGAATAACCCAGCTCTGGCGTACAGGACACGACATCAGTGCGTTCGTAGCTTGGCGTTCAAAAGGTTAAGCTAACTATTACCTTTTAATTTAAGTATTTCGTCCGATGCTCGTACCCCCGACAGTTTTTCCCATGATGTCTCTAATAAGCCTTTTTCTCTGCATCTTATAAACCTTAGAACCCTGGAAATATAAGTGCATACAAATTAAAATCCTGTTTCTTTTAGGACTAAAAATATATATTATGTTACGCTCAAAGATCAAAAACGCTCATTGAGCGGGAAAATAGCTCACAAGTCACAACGCGTTGTGGTCACAGTAAAACATCCAACGTACTGACACACAGAGGAGACTATATTTTGAGAGATACAACGTCGGAGGCGAAAATCGACTCTGATGGATATAGGTTAGTTGTTATTTTCGTGGTAATTTTTTTTTTAAACCTGAAAAAACCACACATTGTGAGCTATTTTTCCGCTCAATGAGCGTTTTCGATCTTTGAGCGTAACATATAGGTACAATAATAAAGTAAAAAAAAGAACTAAATATACTTTATAAGTAAAAAATTTGGTCGTGATTTCCGTCCATGGGAAAAGTACTTAGACACTTGCAACGTTTCCGCGCTGGATGGCCAGGCTGATACGCTGCCCTAGGTATAGTAAGATGACTTCAGCAATTAACGCTTGGATATCTCACGATACAGCCTGTGAGCGCTTGGACCCCAGGGCCCCAGCGTTTCCACCTCAAAAGGCTCAAATAAATAGGCATCACTAATCCTACTAATATTATAAATGCGAAAGTCTGGATGTTTGGATGTTTAGATGTTTGGATGTTTGTTCCTCAATCACGCCTAAACGGCTGAATGGATTTAGATGAAATTTGGCACACGTATAGTTTATAACCCGGAATAGGACATAGGCTATAAAATTCCTACGGGAAACGTCTCATTCCCGCGGGAATATCAATTTTGAAACAACTGAACCGATTTGAATAATTCTTTCACTGTTGGAAAGCTACACTATCCCCGGTGAACATAGGGTACTTTTGATCCTGGAAATGGGGGGGGAAGGGGGGATATTTGAAAAAAGATATTACGCGCGGGTGAAACCGCGGGCGGAAGGCTAGTACAATAATAAAGTAAAAAAAAGAACCTAAATATACAGCGTGGAATTTTAGTCGTTGTTTTCCCGCAGTAAAATGATTCTATCTTAGTAGTAAAATACATGAATAAAGTTCTTTTTTTAGTTAAATCAAAAGTTTTACGATTATGATAGACGAAACTCGAACCAATAGTACTAGCTGCGTCACAAACGGTCACCGGCCGGGGTCATTGCCCTTCGCGTTTATCAAAAAAATGATTATTTACTATTTACTCATATTTAGTTTCTATTTTCCCATTATAATTTAAGAAAAAATTTCAAAAAATGTTTTAGAAAAATTTCAAAAAAAAAAAATTAAAAAAAAATTACTAGCATAAATCGATAGTACTACTGAAGGTAAAGCATTCTGCTGCGGGAAATCAACGACTAAAAAAACACGCAGTATGTACTTATAAGTAAAAAATTTGGTCGTGATCTCCGTCCATGGGAAAAGTACCTAAGACACTTGCAACGTTTCCGCGCTGGATGGCCAGGCTGATACGCTGCGTTGGTGAGGAAGTACTGGGAGTTTAGTGGGTAGTTCCCCTGCCGGTGCCTCATCCAACCTAAGGCTGGATGGGGCAGCGGGAGAGACGGAGAGTCCCACATATCCCCACCCCAACCACCAACGGAGTGGGTAGTAATGTGTAAACGCATTCTCCCAGTATAAAAAAAAAAGGCTGATACGCTGCCCTAGGTACAGGCCAGCTTTGGAATCGTGAGATGACTCCAGATATCTCACGGTACAGCCTGTGAGAGCTTGGACCCCAGGGCCCCAGCGTTTCCACCCCAAAAGGCTCAAATAAATAGGTATCACTGATAACAGAATATTTGCGCCTTTTGAGGTCTTCAGCCGAACCAGCCGCAGAACCAGCCAACCGACAAAGGAAGATGAGACGGCGCTTCTTTCGAAAACAAGGCGCCGTCTTTTGGCAATCGCGCAATTTGTCCCCGAACTTATAATAGTGAAGTGTTCTTCAAGGGAATAGGCCGCAGTCGACTATTTTTTATTTATTTATAAGTATTTTCAGCTTATATAGCTATAGTTAGGCTAGCGGCCGCCTCAGCAGTTTGAAAGAATTATTTAAATATTATCGGTTCAGTAGTTTCGGAGCCTATTCAATACAAAAATCTTTATAATCCTACTTCCTACTAATATTATAAATGCGAAAGTCTGGATGTTTGAATGTTTAGATGTTTGGATGTTTGGATGTTTAGATGTTTGGATGTTTGTTCCTCAATCACGCCTAAACGGCTGAATGGATTTAGATGAAATTTGGCACACGTATAGTTTATAACCCGGAATAGGACATAGGCTATAAAATTCCTACGGGAAACGTCTCATTCCCGCGGGAATATCAATTTTGAAACTACTGAACCGATTTGAATAATTCTTTCACTGTTGGAAAGCTACACTATCCCCGGTGAACATAGGGTACTTTTGATCCTGGAAATGGGGGGGAAGGGGGGATATTTGAAAAAAGATATTACGCGCGGGTGAAACCGCGGGCGGAAGGCTAGTAACAGAATATTTGCGCTTTTTGAGGTCTTCAGCAGAACCAGCCAACCGACAAAGGAAGATGAGACGGCGCTTTTTGCGAAAACAAGGCGCCGCGTCTTTCGGCAATCGAGCAATTTGTCCCCGAACTTATAATAGTGAAGTGTTCTTCAATGAAATAGGCCGCAGTCGACTATTTTTTATTTATTTATAAGTATTTTCAGCTTATAGTATAGCTATATGTAGGCTAGCGGCCGCCTCAGCAGTTTGAAAGAATTATTTAAATATTATCGGTTCAGTAGTTTCGGAGCCTATTCAATACAAACAAACAAAGAAACAATCAAATCTTTCCTCTTTATGATATTAGTAAAGTATTTTTTTTTATAGTAGCTCAGTACATTGGCTCCACTTAGCCTGATGGTAAGCAAAAGGGGAACCCAAATTACCACGACAACGGACGCAACACCGTGGCGTTCTATCCGTTGGCATCGCAGTACCTACTGGCTCACAAGGTGCTTCTTCACGCTTCGTTTAAAGGAACTCATGTCGTAGGAAGGGGGAAATACATGAGCCGGCAGAGAGTTCCACTTCTTTATGGTTCGACAAAGAAAGGAATCATCAAACTTTTATAGTATAGATAGATATTCTGTTTTTGGTGTTAAATTAAAAAAAAATATGATCTGTCACCTGTCGTCGTCCGTAGGGTCTTGGACTGTCCCTACAGGTTCCATGTTGAGATCTGGCGCTATGTAAGGCGCAGACATTGCACACGGAACCCTCGATATTAACTCCATTTCTGTTGACAAGCAGATACTGAATGAATGAATGAATATTTTTATTTCAACCAACAAGGATCATAGTGTATTTTTAGTCGTTGTTTTCCCGCAGCAGAAAGCTTCATCTTTAGTAGTAGGTATATACTATCGGTTTACGCAAGTAAGTTCTTTTTTTTACTTTTTCTTTCGAATATTCTAAAAAAAAATCTTCATTAATCCATTGTACTTCTAAGATTTTACTGCGGGAAAACCACGCCTAAAAAGTCACAGCCTGTACTTAAGTATGTACAGTCAACAGCACATCAGACTACCCCAATCTGTCAAATTTCTACAACCAATTTTCAGCTTTATTCAAGTTATACATAAAGTTCTCTTTCAATTGAGATTTTTTGACAGATTGTGTTAGGTTGATCTGCTGCCGTCCGTACATGAACCATGTTGAGTGAAAATTCTTTGCGCGTCCCCGTTTTATGACCGAGCTGCAAACGGCACAGGTTGTCACTTGAGAAGTTTGTAACAGGTACAGGCCACGGCAAACTTCTTGACTATCGGGTGGGGATTGCGCAGAACACGATTTTCATAAGCATATTCGCACGCGCTATTGGTCATGCGCAAGTGCACATTTTTTTTTCGCGGGTAATGCTTTACGCACCATAACCCCGTCCTGGGGGACGGACAGGGCCGTGTGTGGGGCTCCCAGCGCCCGAAAAGGACGCTGCTCCTGGACTAGCTTAAAAGGTCCAGGGGTTTACCCACTATACCCCGCGGTACTCCCTCGTCGCCTTGGGGGGCCACGGGTAACAGCAAAGCCCTTGCTCCGTGAGCCTCCCTTTCTGTGGGGGGCTGCGGGAGCGACCCGGAGTACTGGGACACTCCCGCCCACGGCGATAGTGGAGCCGTGCTATGCAGGTTAGGGTGCCCCCGCCCCGCACCCATGACCTGCTGGTCTCCATTTTGGAGAGGCGGCAGGAAGCGGTCGAACTTTCGCCTTCTTCGCCTCCTTCTGCGTCTGCGGCATGCCAGTGCGAGAGGATCGTTCTCCCGCTCCCGCTCCGCCGCCTCTTTCTGCAACATGACATCTTCGCAGAAAGAGGCTACCGCCTGCCAGGCCTCTGCACTGCCCGGCATGGCCAGAACCACGCTAGGCAGCGTGAGCAGCATAAGTGCGTTGATGCGCAAGTGCCAATGACGTTCAATATACAACTAGACTCCCATTCACGCTCAAATATTATCCGAAGCAAAAGTCTGCCCACGCAACTATTGGGCAGAGTATCCGTTTAGTTGTATACAATTGACATTAAACACTAACTGCCACGAGATAAGGTGTTAATTTGAACGAATGTGTTAATGTCATCTGTGTCAACGCCGCTCGGACGTTTTTTGAGGAATTTTTCTTAGAGATTGGGTGTCTAGTTGTATATTGAACGTCATTGGCAAGTGCACATGCGCTAACTTTCCGCCACTCCGTCGACCGATGGTCAAGAAGTTTGCCGGGACGTATACAACTTTTTATATGTATAGATTTGAAGATGATGGGCTCTGACCTTCTTCCGGATGGCTGCAGACAAACATCCTGAGATGGCAGACGCTCAGGAAAGTCCGGTAGACGCCCTCGCGGCAGCGCCCACACACCATCACGTTGCGTTGAGGACAGCTAGATGGACAGTCTTCTTCAATCTCTACAACAAATGGAAAGTTGAATAATGTTCTGCCGAATCTTGTTGCGTCTTACTAAGGCCGGATGTCCACCAAAGCGGAGATGTGTGATTCAAACAACCAATAGAATTGCGTTATTACAAATAGGATAAAACAAAAAACCAATAGAATTGCGTTAAAAACACAGCACACCGACCGCACACATCACACATCTCCGCTTTGGTGGAAACCCGGCCTTATAGCACGGTCGCGAAGCAGGAAGAATTTTGTACGATGACCTTTTATACCTGTCTCTGTCGTTACGCGAGACGTCTACTAGAATCAAAAACAGCAATGTCCTTTTGTTTTCATATGGACATTGCTGTTTTTGATTCTAGTCAACTGTACTAGAATCAAAAACAGCAATGTCCTTTTGTTTTCATATGGACATTGCTGTTTTTGATTCTAGTCAACTGTTTGCCGTCTCGCTCGCACGGTTGCACCGGTGCGACCACGCTCCAGGATTTGGCAAATCCAATTATTCATTGCAGCGACTGCTATCTGACCTTCGCAACCCCTAAACAGGGTTTCCACACGATGTTGTCCGTCACCGCCGAGCAAGTAAGTAGTAAATACCATAGAATTACTTATTACTAACTATATAGCCTTCCGCCCGCGGTTTCACCTGCGCGTAATCTCTTTTTTCAAATATCCCCCCTTCTCCTCACATTACCGGGATCAAAAGTATGTTCACCGGGGTTATTGTAGCTTTCCAACAGTGAAAGAATTATTCAAATCGGTTCAGTAGTTTCAAAATTGTTATTCCCGCGGGAATGAGACGTTTCCCGTAGGAATTTTATAGCCTATGTCCTAATCCGGGTTATGAACTATACGTGTGCCAAATTTCATCTAAATCCGTTCAACCGTTTAGGCGTGATTGAGGAACAAACATCCAAACATCCTGACTTTCGCATTTATAATAATAGTAGGTTAGTAGGATTCTATGGTAAATACCTACGCATATTAGAGAGAAATAGCTGTGCTTAAAGATTCAACCCTTTTTTTGGCTCAAACGGTTACGGAGAGCAGATGGCAGTCGCTTTTTTATATTTAAACTACTTACTAAGCTAGCTAGCACTTGACCACAAAGTAGCCTGATGTTATAGGTACAACTTTGCTGTCTACGATGGAGCGCGCTTGCTTAAGAAAAGCCCGTTAATTCTGGCCTTGAAGAGCCCCAAGTTGTATTGTGTAGGAAAGACTGATCCCGGCAGAGAGTTCCACTACCGCGCAGTCCGTATCAAAAAAGATGCAACAAATCACCGCGGTATCTCCAATGTATACTGTGTCGTTGCAATGTAATTGCTGGATTTGGAGGACAATGCGTTTATGCACCATAACCGCAGGCTAGCTAGACCTGCGGCCGTGTGTGGGACTCGAGACTAAAGTGTCCACTACCCACTATACTTCCCTTCGCACTCGATTGGGACGAGCAGGTGCCAGCCATGTGGATATTGACCAGCCCATGGATTTGCCAAATAATGCTTGGAGAAAAAAGTTATGTAAGTATGTCACCTTGCGACTTCTCTTGAGCGTTTTCATCATCACCACTTTTATTCGGTAACTGATCATCCTCTCTGTCATCATCTGTTTGAGGAACATCATCTTTACCATCATCGCTACCTTTGTTCTGAGAATCATCATCATTTTGATTACGTTCGTTGCCAGAAACTTCGCCGTCATTCTGTAAAAATGTATTTAATTAACTGTTAGTTTAATCGCATAGATGCCTTCGAGATGTGGTGCTGCAGGAAAATGTTTAAACATTCACTGGACAGCCCACCGTACCAACGTGTCTATCCTGCGTGAGCTTAAGGTCCAGACCAGACTCCACCACATGCCTGCGCAGAGTACTTGAGTACTTCGGCCACATTGACAGAAAGGGAGACGACAACCTGGAGAAACTTGTGGTTGCAGGCAAGGTCGAAGGTAAACGACCCAGATGGAGAAGCCCGATACGTTGGGCCGACCAGATCCGCACCACACTCGAGTCCACACTCCACGACGCTTTCCACACCGCCGCAGATCGATGTCAGTAATAAAGTGTGGCGTCCCGCCACTCATAATTGTTCATTAGTATAGGTAATTAATATATGTCACTAAATGTATACTTACCTAACTTAAATCTAAGTAACTAAACTTAAATCTAAATTTAACCTAAATACTATTTACATTAAAACTAAGAATTTCATATAACATTAATTTTTACAAATCACCTTTTATTATATGAACTTAAAACTAATTAGAATAAACATTGTCTTTACATAAGCTAATTTAATTACAATCAAAATTAACAATTTTTATATCAACATACAAACATTCCGCACTATTTTGTATTAGTAGAAGCAAAACTATTTGCTAATCTATTGTTCGCGTCGTGAGCAGGTAGACGGGCGGGCCGACCGCGCCCCGCTCCTCACCGCGGCTAGCCTGCGCCCGCGCACACATCAGTCCGTACTCGCTTGCGACGCTGGCTAACCTGTTTGCTATATATGCGCTTCTCGCTGCTTATTTACTTTATAAACAATCATCTTAATTCGCTTATTGTTACTTGTGCATTGACTATTATCTATTCCTTCTGTGCTGTACTACTTGCTTTTCTCCTTCTGACTTTTTGTGTGTTGTGTGTGCAAAACTGTGTGTACGTAATATACATATTTGGAACTTGGACTTGGACTTTCTTCTTCCTCACCGCACGTACGTACAATCCCCATAATTACCACATTGGTGACCCCGTGGAACACGAGTAGTGGCATGAGCAGCAGCGAAAGTGATTCAGAATCCCGGAATATTAACACGTT
The DNA here is from genome assembly GCA_949319885.1 of Mecyna flavalis. Lineage (NCBI taxonomy): Eukaryota > Metazoa > Arthropoda > Insecta > Lepidoptera > Crambidae > Mecyna > Mecyna flavalis. The sequence goes on along the minus strand of OX439421.1, from coordinate 5,358,914 downwards.
GCCTCGAAGAGCAAATAAAATGGCGGGCGGCGATGAAACGGCTAGCGGCTCGACGGCAAGATCGATGCCAGTAAGGATACCGCCATTTCGGCCCGAGAAACCGGCGATGTGGTTCGCGCAAGTCGAGGGCCAATTTACAATTTCCGGCATCACTGATGACAGCACAAAATTTTATTACGTCATCGGACAGCTCGATCCCCAATTTGCGGATGAAGTGGAGGACATAATAATAGACCCACCGGCTACCGACAAATACGCAAAATTAAAATTGGAGGTCATAAAGCGATTATCAGCTTCAAAAGAAAAAAAGGTGAAGCAGCTACTGATGCACGAAGACCTAGGTGACAGGAAGCCGTCACAATTTCTTCGCCACCTGCGCCACTTGGCTGGCCCGAGCATACCAGACGACTTTCTGCAAACGATCTGGACAAGCCGTTTACCCAGTGCAACGCAAGCTATTGTGGCCTCACAGACGTCATCGAAGCTGGAAGACCTGGCGGACCTCGCGGACCGCATACATGATGTGGTACCCGTGACTCCACAAGTGGCAGCTACCTCCAGTTCTACAGTACCAGGGAGCTCCATGGACTCCTTGGCTCAACAAGTGGCTGCGCTTACAAAACAGATGCAGGCCTTGACAGCGCAGGTCAATCGGCAGTCCCGTCCCCAACACCGTACTAGACGTGACAGCAGCAGAGGACGTTCCAGCTCCACACGCTCTCAGTCCAGCTACCGGAAGTACCCCACTTGCTGGTATCATTTTAAGTTTGGGGACCAGGCGAGGAGGTGTGTGAAGCCTTGCGACTACCAGGCGGGAAACGCGGCAGGCAGTCGGTGATGGCGACCGCTGATTGCCCAACTTCCGGTCGCCTGTTCGTCACTGATCGTGCTACGAAAACACAATTCCTGGTCGACACAGGGAGCGACGTCTGTGTTTTCCCACGGTCAGTACTCCAAGAACGACGGCAGAAGACCTCCTACGAATTGTGTGCGGCTAACGGAAGTTCTATCGCTACGTACGGGTATGCTCAGTTTACTCTAAACTTAGGCTTGCGCCGCGACTTTGCTTGGCGATTTATTGTTGCGGATGTGACTAAGGCAATTATTGGTGTCGATTTCTTAGCACATTATAATTTAATAGTAGACTGTCGCAACCAACGCCTCATCGACAACACCACTAGTCTCACTGCCCCGGCTTCGCTCGCCAAGTCACCCAACAATATTTCGTCGGTTAAGGTCGCGACCGGTGAGTCTCGGTATCACCATATACTCCGAGACTTCCCTGAAATCACCCGTCCTTCCGGTTTCCCGAGGGTAATAACCCACAACACCGTCCACCACATTAAAACCACACCTGGCCCTCCTGTGTCTTGCTCACCTCGGCGACTAGCGCCCGATAAATTGAAAATTGCTAGGGATGAGTTTTCAGACATGTTGCAAAGCGGAACAGCTCGGCCTTCGAAGTCACCCTGGTCTTCACCACTCCACCTCGCGCCTAAAGGCGACAACGGATGGCGCCCCTGCGGTGACTACCGAATGCTTAACGCAAGGACCGTACCAGACAGGTATCCGATTCGCCACATCCAGGACTTTGCCCACAGCATTTCTGGTTGCCAGGTCTTCTCGACCATCGACCTAGTGAAGGCTTTTAATCAGATACCTGTCAACGCTGAGGACATCCCGAAGACGGCAATCACCACCCCCTTTGGCCTATACGAATTTCCGTTCATGACGTTCGGACTTCGTAACGCAGGCCAAACTTTCCAGCGTTTTGTGGATGAGATGGTGAGGGGGCTTGATTTCTGCTATCCTTATTTGGATGACTTTCTTATCTTCTCCAAGGACGAGGCAAGCCACGCAGACCACCTTCGCCAACTCTTCACCCGGCTCAGAGACTACGGTATGGTTATCAACACAGCAAAATGCGTCTTCGGGGTATCTTCAGTGAAGTTTTTGGGTTACAGCATTTCGGTGGCTGGTACTAAGCCTTTGCCATCGAAGGTCCAGGCAATCCAGGACTTTCCAGTCCCAAAGACTGTGAAGGAGTTGCGCCGATTTCTCGGGATGTTAAACTTTTACCGGAGGTTCATCCCTTGTGCCGCGCAATTTCAAGCCCCGTTAAATGCTCTTCTTACGGACTCCGTTAAAGGTTCACATCCCGTGAATTTTTCGACTCAGGAACATGATGCCTTTAAAGCCTGCAAAGACAGTCTTTGCAAGGCAGCACTCTTGGCGCATCCTGACTGCAACTCAAAGCTGGCCTTGGTCACCGATGCGTCCGATACGGCGATAGGCGCGGCTTTGCAGCAGCTGAAAGATGGTGAGTGGCAGCCCCTAGCATTCTTCTCGCGGAAACTGATGCCCTCACAACAGAAGTATTCACCATACGATCGTGAACTCCTCGCGATCTATGAGGCCATCAAATATTTTCGCCATATGGTCGAGGCGAGGAACTTTGTTGTCTACACGGACCACAAGCCTATTGTCTTCGCGTTTCACTCACGTAAGGAGAACTGCTCGCCGCGACAGTTTCGGCATTTAGATTTTATCGCGCAGTTCACCACCGACATAAGGCACATATCAGGGAAGGACAACGTCGTGGCTGACACTTTATCTCGCGTCGAAGAGATAACCCAGCCCATCGACATCACTGCACTGGCCACGTCCCAGCGGTCTGACCCTGAGCTACTGCAGCTATTGCATGGTGATACTTCTTTGTGTCTTAAGAAGGTGAAACTGCCGGGATCTCATGTCGAACTTTACTGCGATGAGAGCAGCAGCACTCCGAGACCTTATGTGACGAAGACAATGCGGCGTCAAGTGTTTGACAGCTTACACGGTTTGAGCCATCCTGGCGCAAATGCCACTGTCAAACTGGTAGCGGAAAGGTATGTGTGGCCAAACATGCGAAAGGATTGTCGCGAGTGGGCCCGTTCCTGCCTGTCATGCCAAGGCGCAAAAGTGACGCGACATGTGTCGTCACCTCTAGGCAGTTTCAAACTGCCGCGATGCCGTTTCATGCAGATTCACATTGACATCGTCGGTCCCCTGCCACCATCGCAGGAATTTAGATATTGTCTCACAGCCGTTGATCGCTTTACCCGATGGCCAGAGGCAATACCACTCAGGGACATCACGGCGGAGACAATAGCTAAAGCACTGCTGCATGGTTGGATCGCAAGATTTGGATGTCCAACTGACATCGTAACGGATCGCGGCAGACAATTTGAGTCGGCACTGTTCAGACATCTGTCTGAAATTGCTGGCTTCCAACACCGCCGCACCACCGCATACCATCCCGCCTGCAACGGACTCGTGGAAAGGTTTCATAGACAACTTAAAGCCGCTATTACCTGTCATGCTACCACAAACTGGCTCGATACCCTTCCACTAGTCCTACTAGGCATCAGAGCAACATTTAAGGAGGATATACAGGCCTCACCAGCGGAGATGGTATACGGCGAGACCCTCAGACTACCCGGAGATTTCTTCGACCCACAAACCGTAGACACAGAAGACGTGACGCAATATGCGACACGTGTGGCAAAAATCACCTCGAATCTTTCGCCATCTCCAGGCTCACGCCATGCCAAAAGTAAAATCTTTATTTTTAAGGATTTGTCCACAGCCTCTCACGTGTTTTTAAGGGATGATGCCACGCATGGGACTTTTAAACCAGCTTACACCGGCCCACACCCAGTCATTAAAAGAGGTGACAAAGTTTTTAAATTGTTAGTGCGAGGCAAGGAAACAACAGTATCTATAGATCGCGTAAAACCGGCCTACATACTGCAAGACACAACTCCCACTAACACCATTGTCCCTCCACTATCCGTTCAAACTCCTCCTCAATCCATCCATACTCCTGAGACTCCTACTCTCCTACCTCCTCCTCTTCCTACCCCTACTCAACCACCAAAAGTTACGCGATCAGGGCGTAAAGTGCGAATCCCTGATTATTATCGCCCGTAACACGGTCTCTGGAGGGGGGTGATGTGGCGTCCCGCCACTCATAATTGTTCATTAGTATAGGTAATTAATATATGTCACTAAATGTATACTTACCTAACTTAAATCTAAGTAACTAAACTTAAATCTAAATTTAACCTAAATACTATTTACATTAAAACTAAGAATTTCATATAACATTAATTTTTACAAATCACCTTTTATTATATGAACTTAAAACTAATTAGAATAAACATTGTCTTTACATAAGCTAATTTAATTACAATCAAAATTAACAATTTTTATATCAACATACAAACATTCCGCACTATTTTGTATTAGTAGAAGCAAAACTATTTGCTAATCTATTGTTCGCGTCGTGAGCAGGTAGACGGGCGGGCCGACCGCGCCCCGCTCCTCACCGCGGCTAGCCTGCGCCCGCGCACACATCAGTCCGTACTCGCTTGCGACGCTGGCTAACCTGTTTGCTATATATGCGCTTCTCGCTGCTTATTTACTTTATAAACAATCATCTTAATTCGCTTATTGTTACTTGTGCATTGACTATTATCTATTCCTTCTGTGCTGTACTACTTGCTTTTCTCCTTCTGACTTTTTGTGTGTTGTGTGTGTAAAACTGTGTGTACGTAATATACATATTTGGAACTTGGACTTGGACTTTCTTCTTCCTCACCGCACGTACGTACAATCCCCATAATTACCACAAAAGCACAAGTTGCTACAACAAAGAGGTCACGACCCCCAGTAACTGGGGTATCGACGCAAGAAGAAGTGTTCGTGTACGCTTAAGCCTACGGGCCGTATTAGTCTTCGTATTTGTACTTTTTTCTCATTGATGATACATTTACACTATCAAGTTGGACATTCTGCGACAGGGACATCTTGCGAAAGGGACATTTTGCGAACAGTACATTCTGCGAACCGGACATTTTGCGAAAAAGACATTCTGCTAATAGGACATAGTGGATATTTTGAGAAAGGGACATTCTGCGCCTGAGCCCTTGTATCACCAGAGGCATCACGTGTTGCCGACCCTGTAATTTGAAGGGAATTCATAATGTTAGCACAAAAAATGGCTTCTTTCCGCCGCCAACACCCAGCCCTCTTTGAGGTCTGGCTGGACACCTTACTTTTTTTTATGTCAGAGGCGGCAAACGAGCAAGCGGGTCGCCTGACATCTGCAATACCACAGGGATCGCTGATGCGTTACCGGCCTCTTTATGGGGCCACGCCTTCGGCACTTTCACAAACCAGACGAAACACAATAGTTGTCACTATTATTTCACGCTGGTGTTATGTGAGAGCGTGGTAGGTACTTCCCCAGACGAGCGACCCATTCGATTGGAAGATTCTATGCTTTCTATCTTAAATTTATATAAAAATACTAACCTGGCTTTGTCCTGTATTGTCTGAATTCTGTGCTGATCCATATTGGTTAAGTTTATCGTTTTCGTCACCTGCTTTGAAAATTATTTCATAATTAATTACTTTTGTGTAAATTACTTTTGGAATCTGTTTAAACAATTTTTTTTATCATTTAGAGCCATTTTGTGTAATGGTTGAGAAGTTGGTTACATCAGTGGTCGCGGGTTCGATCGCCGCAAGTTACAATCTTTTCGTGCATGAACATGCCTAATTTGTGTCAGTCTGAGTTTTTCTATGTTTTTTTTTTATACTATGTCAGTTGGCAGACAGACACGCAGCCCACCTGATGGTAAGCGGCCACTGAGGCCTATTTCATTGAGGGACACTTCACCAGGAAGCGTCGCTCAATGTGCTGACAAACTGTAGACTCATCTGATCTTCGAGCCTTTGATTTCAAGTGTACTGGCTCCCACATTATTACTGCCGGAACACAGCCAGAGCTATTATGGCGGCAGATTTCACCTATGGGGGTGGTAGCTAGCCAGTCGGACTCTGAAAAAGCCCTACCACCAACCAGACCCAAGGCGGGAATCGAACCCACGACCTCCGTGTTTTTATGACCGAGCGGCTTAGCCACTGTTCCACGGAGGCGGTCATGTATAATATGTATGTATTTACAGAAAAAAGGATTTAAGTAATGTTTATCCGTTGTCCGGGACCCATAGCACAAGCTTATGCTTAGTTTGGGGCTAGATGGCGCTGTGTGAATGTCCCGAGTTCTTTTATTTCAGTTGGCAGACAGGCACGTTGCCCACCGTAGATATCTTAAGGGGCCCAGTATTGCTCAATGTCACACTAACAGACAGAAACAAAATTATCTGTATATTTGACTTTGATTTTTTTATTCTGGCTTATAAACAATTTTGCTGACTTTTCTCTTTGGATTCTAAATGAAAATATTTAAAAATACATACAAAATGGTACTCACCACCGTCTGAACCAACGATTTCGAGACCCGAGCCAAACATCGGCTCACTGAACATTCTATCTTCCCCTATTACTCCTTTATCTATAACCCTCTCATCCCCTATTACGCCTTTGTCTATAACCCTTTCATCCCCTATTACTCCTTTATCTATAACCCTTTCATCCCCTATTACTCCTTTATCTATAACACTTTCATCCCCTATTACTCCTTTATCTATAACCCTTTCTTCCCCTATTATCCCTTTGTCTATTAATCTTTCATCCCCAATAGCACCTTTGTCTATAACTCTTTCTTCCTCTAATAGACCTTTGTCAAGAATCTTTTCTTCCCCTATCTCGCCCTCATCCGTCCGTTCGTCTCCAGTATCACTCTTATCTAAAAGTTTCGGTTCCTCAACCACGTCTTTGTCGGTATTCTTGCCTTCCCCTATCACACCTCTTTCATCTGAATCATTCTCTGAAGCTTCCTTGTTTGCATCTGATTCATCCTCTTTCTTATCCTTATCAGAAATTGGTTCATCCCCTTCTTTTTCTGTGGGTGATTGTTGCGCTGTCACTTCGTCCAGATTTCTTGGTTCTTCACTAGATTCTGCTGTATATTAAAAAAAAGCTCTTTTTAAAAAGCATTAAGGAAAGTTAGATATAGCAGTTTTTACGGAGTTTTAGTTAGATTTTTTTTTATACTAGTTCAGTTGGCAGACAGCAGCCCACCTGATGGTAAGCGGCCAGTGCGGCCTATTCCATTGAGGGACGCTTCACCTGTCCTACCACCAACCAGAACCAAGGCGGGAATCGAACCCACGACCTTCGTGTTTTTATACCCGAGCGGCTTAGCCACTGTTCCACGGAGGCGTCAAAAATAGATTTTTTTATCAGCCACATCAGTTGGCAGATCTTTCATAAAATTTTTTAATTATAAAAAGAATTGGTTTGTACCTTTAAGCTTCATTTTCTTTCCATATGCAAATTCGCCGGTATCAATATCACTTAAGGGTTTCTCTGGAAAGACAAAAGATTCATTTAAGCTTGAGGAGCTTATGACCAAACGGAGGACAAAAGTCTCGTATGAAATTGATAAAAAGATTCGTGAACTCGAGTAACCTTTCAAAGTTTTCGGCACGAGACCCTCTCTTTGTAACTCTCCCCACTATCAAAACAAAAGTTTACCAATAAAACCCACTTGAACTCCAAACCTAGGTTTTAAAAAATAGTACTGTCTAATATGTGAGGACCTATCAGTGATTCGTATAACTGCCATTTTTTTTAACATACATAAATTTTGTAAATTCTGGTCTTCCCAAAATAAATAAAATAAAATAAAATATAGTCTGACGATAGTTGACGTCCTGTCGATAGTATAGATGGTAGTTATTGTTGATGAAATAAATTGAACTTATTTTTTTACGAGCAACAATATTCTTGATAGTATCAATAGTTTATTCTTTTTTTTTTTTTATTGTGGGGAATGCGTTACGCATACCCTCGGCCAGGTGGTGCTGGCGAGAAGCGACAACACCACCCGTCAGAGGGTTATGTGGGACTCTCCTACTCGAGGGATAGGTATACCCACTAAACCCCACAGTGCCCAACAGGCGCCTTAATGGTAGTGTCACAGGAATCGGCATAGCCTTGCATCTGTGACACTACCAGCGGATCCCTCGCACCCTCCGCTTTGGAGGGTGGGGAGCAGCACTTGGCAGCTACCGCCCGACACGGGGGGCCTACTGGCCCCCTGTACCTCCGCCATGCCACAACCTGCGGTGTGGCCCCGCTTGGGCCGCCGATGCGCAGGGGGGAACGGCAACGTAACACCGGCCCCCTCCAACCGGTTGCGCACCGCGGCCCCCACCTCGCGCCCGAGGGCGCGCTGAGCAGACAGTAATGGATACTGTCCGCTCCCCTCATGTCGCAGGCAGACCTGTCGGTCCGCCCACTTGGCCACTCTTAGTTCACCGGAGCCCACCCGGCTACTAAGCCCCCCCACCGCGACAAGGTGATGGCCCATCGGGGGGGATCAATAGTTTATTCTGCCGTGACCTAAAATACTAACGAAATTATTGCAGCTCTATACAAATAAGTATGATCTTATTGTTTTTGTAGGCTGATTATATATTTTTAGAATCAAAATAGTAGTCAATTACAATAAAATCTTAACAAAATACCTTTTAACTTCAGTTTCGCTCTATAACCGCCGTCATTGGCATTAATATTTGTTAAAGGTTTTTCTGGAAAGAGATAATCAATTTATTATTTCAAGTTTAACATTTTTTTATACCTCGAGTATCAAGTCAAGTATACACTTGGCGCTGGCTAGCCCGTTCCTTTCCTTGAACTTGGCTTGACACGCTGCCGCGTGTCTAGTTCTGGCCCTCATGATGGTAAGTGTGGTTACCGTCGTCTATGGACCCTTATAACACCAGAAAAAAGAGTTCTTTTAGCCATGCCAGCCATGGGTTTAGGGTGGAGCATCCATGAGCTCAAGGTGGGGCATCCATAGGACCAGGGTGGGGCAACAGTCTAAGTATACCCGCTGTCTAATCCTGGTATTTTTTTTCATACAAAATGTTACACCCTGTGGCACCCTGTATATATCCTGCGTAGTTGGTTGATCTATAGGAAGACATGTTATTTATTTGATTACTCACCAGATTTCATATCTGCGTCGGAATCACTCCTGTGCCTCCTATATTGTTTTCGACTTTTATTCGTCACATTTTTCGAAGAATTTTTAGAAGTTTTCTTTGCTATTTTATCTTTAACTATCTTCTCATTTTTCAGTGCTACGTTGGTCTTAACTTTCTTGCTATTTTTAGTTAAAACTTCTTTCTTTGGATTATTAACTTTTTTAGATTTTACTGCTTCCTTTTCTTGAATTTTTTTGTCATCAATGTTAGCATCTGCAGGAAAAATAAGGAAACTAATTAATAAGGGTTTAAAATCTCGCATGTATTTGGGTACTTGATAAGGTGTAAGTACCTAAGTATTACAGGTACCCTTTTTTTTTTAGTTAGATCTGCGGCCGTGTGTGGGACTCGAGACTAAAGCGTCCCACTACCCACTAATGAATGAATGAATGAATGAATGAATGAAAGAATTTATTTCAGACCGAGGTCCATATTCATGTTAGTAACATTTTTACCTTAGCCTATGTTAGTAAACTTCAATCAAATACAATCATAATATCAAAATAAAATACAATTAAAACGTCGGCTTATTGCAAGAACTCATTAACTAGCATTATCGTGATTTAGAGAAATGGCTTAATGAAGTTTGGAAATAAAAATAGCTATTATTTATAAAGTATAAAAGGTACAGTCAAAATAAAAATACCTACTTGTAGATCTTAAATTTATTTATCTGCTTTAAATATCGACACATCGAAATATACCTTAGGACTTTAAAAAAAAATTAAAATATGTAATTAGTGCCTTTTGCCAAACCTCAATTTAAAACAAATTAAAAATTGATGACTTCTTACTAATGTCAACAGCCAAATTATAAAGTGATAATCTAGGAAGATCAAGTTTAGATGACTGCACTCCAATCTCGATTCGGTTCACCATTATCTCGAATCCGCCAAGCTTCATATGTTGGTACTAAGGACTAACGGAGACGCAAATCGGATGTCCAGCTGACGCGGCCTACTTGCACTACCCAGGATTCATTCTGGAGTACAAATTCAAGCGGCGTGCTGGGGTCTGTTTGTATTTGCGAGACAACATCTGTACCGAATCGACGTCTCCGTGACCTTGAAGATTCCAAATTTTCAATTGTTTGGTTGCTGGTGGATACAGATCATAATAAAAATATTTATGCCTGTCTGTATCGTTCCCACACTGGTGATGAGGAGACAGCGAGAGAATACCTCAACAAAGCAGCTGAAATTGCCCAGCTCCTCTTGCGTATTTGGAAGTCAACGATCCTCAGTGTTTCGCAATTCGGGTTTCGTAGAGGTAGGTCCACTGGGGCCCTTCTTATGTACGCAACGCATTAATGGAGCGATGCTATTAAAAACCATGGTGAGGCCATTGCTGTGTCCTTGGACATATCAAAGGCTTTTGACAAGGTCTGGCACGATGCCCTTATTGGCAAAAATTCTTCCCTCCTGTGGGTTCCCCGCTGCGGTTTGTGCTTGGATCAAAGATTTTCTGACTGGACGTCCCATCAGAGTAGTTGTTGATGGGTTCACCTCCGACACACCTGAAATAAATGCTGGCGCCCCTTAGGGATCAGTACTCTCGGCTACACTCTTTCTGCTACACATTAATGATCTGTTGGCTACTCCCGGAATTCTGGGGTATGCTGACGATAGCACGGTAGTTGAGAGATACTTGTTCAATGCACGTACAGGTAGCGGTGAAACTGAGACTTTAAGATCAGACATGTTGGACAAGTTGAATCAGTCTAAGTTGTCTCAGACTGGGGAGATGCCACTTTGGTCAGCTTTAACCCCACAAAAAAGAGTGCATTTAAGTTGACTCCCTCTTTCCGTGGCGTATCTGTCCCTCTATCTGACCGACTACAGCTCCTTGGTATGGAATTATCTTCCAACCTAAACTTTGGGTACATAGAGTCTGTAGCAGCATCTGCCTCTAAAAAGCTTGGAATCCTTTCCAGAGTCAGGCACTTCTTCACTGCGGAACAGCTCCTAAACCTCTACAGAGCTCAAGTTCGTTCCTGCATGGAGTATTGCTGCCATATAATTAACATTCTTCATTTTGTCAAAAATCACTAACTGTTAACATTCGCACGATGTTCTGTTTACAAAATTCACTAAGGGAAAATAATTAATTTTGTTGCAATAAAAATCTTTGAAATAGCATTTAACAATTTTTAACAAAATTTTTCTTCGAAACTATGGCAGATAGAATTTTAGTGATTTTTGCATATTATAGAGCAACTTTTGGTCATTCCAACCATGTCAATATCGCAGTTAATGATTTTTTGTAGTTAATGACTTCTTGCAATAAGCCGACGAAAATACAATTAAATAACATCATTAAATCAAAATAAAATACAATCAATCAAATAAAATCATAAAATCTAACTAAACTCCCCCTCGATTGGTACCAGCTGGTCATATTTTACAAATATATATACAGGCCCCGGCAAACTTCTTGAATATCGGGTGGGGATTGCCCAGAACACGAATTTTGACACGCACGCATGCGGGCATTCGGGAGATTCGCGTAACATTTGGTCACGCGCAAGTGCACATGCGCGAACTTTCCCTCTCTCCGTTGACCGATGTTCAAAAAATTTGCCGTACTTACCTGCATCAGCTTTTGGTTAAAGTAATCTTACTTACCAAACCGTGCACTTCTTTTGCTTCTACGATGAGATTTGCTTGGTTTATCTGAAAAAAATTAAACGGATTATAAAATCTTTGTGTGTCCAGCGTTTTTATACATATCTAGCATAGAAGGATGTAGTGTGTACCTACTTAGTATAAGAATGGAGATACAAATTCAAAGAATCTTGACCATCTATGTATCAGTCTCAAAATAAGTAAATAAATAACTTACCGTATTTTGGATTCAATTTGTGATTACAATGCTTCATTGGAACTACAAAACCATCTATACCTGAAAACAAAAATTTACTTATGGTAAACACAATAATTCGAGCCGAATGGGCCGATTCGAACTAAACAACATTTTAGAATATTTTGTATGAAATTCTATGAAATCGAATCGACCGAATTGAAAGAATCCGTTGACGTCGTTAAAATCGGCAAGGAGTTTGAATCGGGTCCCCTATTCACCCTAAATCTCTGTAAAGAATGATGATTCCCGAAAGTTATTCCCGAATATGTTCCAATTAGGTCTGGTTTGCCTTGTAAGGGTTACGGAGGTCAGATGGCAATCGCTCCATTATACCTTCCAGGCTTGTTGAATCGGTTTAAGGATCATAGTCGAAGCAGACCCTGAGCTACATAGTATATGCAATCGGGAATAGCTGAGATGATGATGATTAATATGGTTTAACTACTTATCATAAATAACCACAGGCTTTGGTGGCAGAATTCACCTGTGGTAGTGGTACTTGGTACATAGCTAGCCGGGCGCCGGCGTTGAACTCAAAAGTCCTACTCTCAAAGAATTAATGCTAATTTCTCTTACCTTGATGACATTTCATGTATTCCAATTCGCACTGATTCACCATTAAAATGTACGTAGTCTTGTTAACTAATTTCTCTCTGTTGTACTTCAGTTTTACACAAATCTGCTTCTCGATAGCTGGGCACTTAATATTCTTGCATTTGGTAGGAATTTTTGGCACGATTAACTTTTTTCTATTCATATTCATCTTTGTACAACTTGAGAAAGTAAATGCTGAAAGTATTTTTATGTTGTGATCATTTTTTTTATGTCAGAGGCGGCAAACGAGCCGGCGGTTCGCCTCGGCCTCGACCTTGTGAGCCTCCGTCACTCTCACAAACCAGACGAAACATATCACTATTATTTTACGCCAATACGCTGGTGTTATGTGAGAGGGTGGTACTTCCTCGGACGAGCCGGCCCATTCGTACTGTAAAACAGCATGGCTCTACCACTACAAAAAGACAGTAGACAGGCGCACAGCCCACATGATGATAAGTGGCTAAGATACGGTCTATTCCATTGAGGGAATCTTAGCCAGGAAGAGTCACTTAAAGCCACATTTTAGGCTCCTCTGATCTGCCTCGCATGGGCTCAAGGTGGGGCAGCCATGGGCTCAGAGTGGGGCAGATATGGGCTGAGGGTGCAGTCTTAAAGTGGATCTTAAACTCGAATTAGCCCTATAAGGAAGGGGGATATTTAAAAAAAAGAGATTACGCGCGGTAGTATAAAGAGTTTTGTTCTATACATACCACATAGTATTAGGAGGAAAATACATTTCATATTTTACGATAAATAATCCAATCGCAATTTTGAAAGAAACTGTAGTCAACCAGATGCACAGAATGTATTAAAATTATCATTGAAATGCTTCGTTGGCTTTTATCGTTTTCAATTATACCTTGACTTCAAGATGTTTAAGAATGCAGTGCAGTATTTATGTAATCAAGAACAGATGGCTAAAAAATACAAAATATTTATCCATAATAATAAATACGGTTTGACGAGCCATGCACTTAGTGTAATGGTTGAAAAGTCGGTTATTAAACCAAGAGGTCGCTGTTTCGGTACCCGTTTGTTTGTATCGGTCTGGGTGTTTCTATGCTATATACTTAAATAAAAATGAATTGCTGTTCGTAAGTCTCGCTAAAACTTGAGAACGGCTGAACCGATTTAACTAATTTCAGTCTTGAAATATTCTTGGAAGTCCGGGAAAGGTTTAACGATGAAAAAATATGGAAAAATAATTGTGAGACTAAAGTGGTCCGAAGTTCATACACTAAGTAGCTGTAGTGTAGGTATTAATTAAAAAAATATATAAGTAATGTTTATCCGTTGTCTGGCACCCATAGCACAAGCTATACTTAAATTAGTTTGGGGCTAGACGGCGCTGTGTGAATTAGTGTCCTGCCCCCCTAGACAAGCGGCATTTATGACGTTCGTTATAGCTCAATTTGCGATAGCGAATGTCAAATCTTATACTTTCAACACGTGACTTTTCTATGGCATCTGTCAAATCCATACAATCTAAAGTTAGCGAATTTCGCTATCGCTGTCAAAATGTTACTTTGTCTAGGCCCACAGGAATTTATTTTTTAAAGGTAGTCGATGACGTGATGATACAATAATAATAAAAAAGAGATACCATTGAAAAGATTTAACATTTATTCATGTAAATGTTTGAAACGAAACGTATCACAAGTTCTCTTATAAACTAAAATCACATTAATACACGTACTTAGTAGGTATGTATTCTAACAGTTCACAGTAATACGAGTATAATAAAATTAAAGGTATAACTTAACCTAAGTTTCCAATGTAGGTATACTCGGTTATACCTAGATGTTTTAACTCACGAGTGAGCCATACTTGTCGTTGTAATGCATGTAAACACGCGTTCCAGTGCGCTAACACGCGTTCCAGTGTGCTAACACGCGTCCCAGTGTGCTAACACGCGTTCCAGTGTGCTAACACGCGTTCCAGTGTGCTAACACGCGTTATAGTGTGCTAACACGCGTTCCAGTGTGCTAACACGCGTTCCAGTGTGCTAACACGCGGTGTGCTAACACGCGATCCAGTGTGCTAACACGCGTTCCAGTATGCTAACACGCGTTCCAGTGTGCGTAACTAGTAGTGTGTGAGTAGTGAATCGGTCGAGACTGCTGAGCGCTCTCGAGGCTACAGGCCTCGGCAAACTTCTTTACTATCGGGTCAATCGGGTGGGGATTGCGCAGAACACGAATTTTGACATGCCTGCGAGCTATTGGTCAGACGCATACTTCTGACCAATAAAGCGCGCTGGCGTTCGGAAGATTCGCGCGCTATTGGTCATGCGCAAGTGCACATGCGCAAAATTTCCCCCACTCCATCGACCGAAGGACAACAAGTTCGCCGGCACGTATATTAATATTGACACACAAGTATGGCTCACCCGCGTTCGTGAGATAAAACGTCTACAAATTAATGGCAGGTATATAAATGTGGTGGGTCATCACGTTCCCTCTATACTAGCGGCACGCTATGATGGCCGTTTTGACATATTATTACAATACATGGTTTTACAGTTAAATAAAGCCCAAAACAACGGTTTAAAAAACGGCTCTAAAAAAACAGCAGGTTAACTGCTGCACAGCAGATAGTTAATATAAAAAATGCAAAAGCGTTATAAAAACCATGTATTGTAATATGTCAAAGCGGCCATCATAGCGTGCCGCTAGTTTAATAAAAACAATAATGTCCTCCGCTACAAAAGCTAACCATTACAATCAACCAACTACGCAGGTTATAGTCATGCAGTGAGTGCGCAAGAACAGGTGCACTCCCTATTCCCTCACTCTCATAACACGGTGGGACAGCAGTCTGACACGACCGAAGAGAGATCAGGCGCAGGACAAACGACTTGACCTGCTTTCCGAAGCACGGGGGTGTTTTACACCGACAAATTACCTCTAATATGGACCTTGGTTATACAACTTGTTATGTTAAATGCGCAAACCAATAATAATTGTGAAGAAAAAATCAACATTATAAAAATTCAAGGTTTTATGAACTGTTTTTATTTAGTTTCACTGGCAATTCAAATCGTTTCTTGCGTCTGCAACGACGCTTTGTCGAGGGACGAGTCGGTAGGCATGGTTTGCGCACGTGATGGCTTGACCTATTAATAAATAGACAGGGCAACATTTTTAATAAATATTTTTTGAAAAATGTGACCTATATTAAAAAGTGGTTTAATAGATTCTACCCAACCTGATCAAACTAATTTCAGGTTTTGCGCATTTAACTTAACACGTTGTATAGATGGGTCGGTTGGGACCTAATCTATTCTTAAATATATTTTAATCTTATTTCTTAATCAGAGAACTATGACTTAGTAACGTACATTTAAATGCAGATTGTATTGATAAATATTGTAAGTTTTGGCAATTGAAGGGAGTAACTATCGAGATTATTTTCGGTTCTTTTCGATAGATATCAACACTCCAAAGTACAAGGGCATCGCCAAGGGGGGGCAGTTGTCCCCCCCTTGAGATCAAATGTCGCTAGCCGCAAAGCGGTAACGCTTCATGCTCTCGGCGTTTATATTTTTTCTACTAAATAATATTGCCCCATTGCCCCCCCCCCCTTAATCATAAGCTGGCGACGCCCTTGCCAAAGTAGGTGGTAGAGTCACTACGTAACATTGACAAATTGACTATTCTTAAGTACGTACAATGTACAGTCGCCAGCACATCAGACTATCCCAATCTGTCTTTCTACAAGCAACTTTCAGCTTCATTCGCTTCACATAGAGTTCCCTTTCAATTGTCATTTTTTCAATTGACAGATTAGGGTATGATCTGCTGCCGTCCCGTTACATCTATGAAATCTACATGAATGAAGAATATTTTGATTTTGATTTTTTGAACGTTTTTTATTGTGTAAATTCTTCAATGAAAATACACAAGGTTAGACAATTAACACATAGAAACTTTACTTGTGTACACGCCTAACATTTAAAAACTTTTATACTCCATAAAATGTAACATGATTAGAATGACAGCTGTCAAAGTGTTGTGGCTCTCTCGCTCGCTCTCAATAAACCTCTATCAATGTGTCTCATCTCTAAGATTTTATTTTTTTTGTAGAGTGAGAGACATCGATAGAGGTTTATTGAGAGCGAGCGAGAGAGCCACAACACTTTGACAGCTGTCATTCTAATCATGTTACGTTTTATGGAGTATAACATCTAGACTAGACCCTTCCATTTCCGTCCCAACTAATTTAACTAATGAATTTTGACATTTTTCTTATTCTACATAGATAAAGAATAACATAGTTATTATTAACCTATCTTACAAGTATTTTGAAATTCGGATTTAATACTATACATTAAAAAAAAGCTGTGCGAAAAAACCGACACAAAGTTGGCTCGACCCGGGAATAGAACCCAGGAAATTGAAACTACAACACAATCATAAAGCCTCGAAATTAAGTGCCGTGATCTGGAATCAATATCCAGATCGAGCAAAAAAAGACGAATCATTCGAAAATCACTTTTTGTCCTTATATTTTACCATTAAATAGTAATAACAGTCTTACAAAACCTGTAATTTAAGATATGGCACGATTAAAATAACTAACAGTAGAATCAAAAACATATTTATCTACATCCATACCATATTATGTCTATTTTATAGTCAGGAGCGATGAGCAAACGCCCTACATTTAGATATAAGTATCTGTGGCTGCATCGTAATGTTAACATTTTAGTATCGGTAACCGATACTCTAATTACGTTCAAATTTCGAACGTCTTCTTAAAAAGTAAAAATTAATGGATTTTAAGCTAACATATGTAAGCAAAACATCTTGATGTATTTTCAAAGGTACCAGGAGAGCATAACCGCAGCGTAACTATTCATTAAATCAAAGAGTTTGAAAGACGCGAGCTAGCCTAGCTTATTGTTCTTCTCTGCTCTTCTGGTACTACGGATTATATTCCACGCGGTTTCACATCGATCCTGACTTTAAAATAGACATTTATCGTATGAATGAAGATAAAGTTATGTATGTGACTGTACATAAATAGGCATTAAAATACTCATGTGATCCTTTTATGAAACTCACTTCGTTCGTTTCATAAATCCACATTCGTATTTTAATGACCCTCATTATGCAACAGTCACTTAAATAACTATTGGACAATTCAGTTGGCCGTAAATCAACATACCCAAATCGGAAGTCATATTGGGAGATTTTCTGACAGGCCATTTAAAAAAAAAGGTACCCAAAAGCTTCACTAGATGGCGTTGAACGAAGTATGTATTTGTCTATGATCTATTTTTACCTCTGGCACAGATAATATAAAACTCTGGTTTTTTAACTAGGAGCCATAATCTTTACTCATTCTTCTTCTTCTTCATAATTAATAGCTTGATTTGTGTTTTTAATAAAAATTCCGCCAATAAGTATTTTTTTCGGGAATGAAAATGACATCTGACATAGACAAAACCATAGATACGTGCATAGGTGGAATGGCGCCATCTATTGAGAACTAATAAAACGGGCTGTCAGAAAATCGCCCATTAAAAAAGATCTCTATGGTATTGACATTAAGATAAAAATTGTATACAGTTAACAGATTAGAATACGTTGATGTGCTGCCGACTGTACTATAGTTAGCAACCTATAGGTTGGAATACCTCCTAATGAGGTATTTAATACATGCTTATGTTAATTATGAAAGAATCTTTCTTAAGCACCGTACCGTACTAATTGTAAATCAACAAATAGAAAATGCATTTTTAAGCGTTTCCGCTTTTAAATGTTTCAAGATGGGACTGCTCCATGGGTGAAGCCACGGCATGTGGCACTTGCCCCACCCTGCCGCGAGTATAGTTTGCTAGTGACATATTATTTTAAACTGTTGCCCCACCCTTGGCCCATAGCTGCCCCACCCTGAACCCATGGCTGCCCCACCCTGAGCCCATGGCTGCCCCACACTGAGCCCATGGCTGCCCCACCACCCTGAGCCCATGGCTGGCTACACCCATGTGCTGCTTGATGCCATCTTGGAAGCTCCTAACTACTTTACACAGTAGAAATTAACAAGTATCTTTCATCATTAAATAATGAAAAAATAAAAAAGATTTCGCTTTTTTTCAGGTACCTAATTATCATAATTTGGTGTAAAAAAAATGTATTCAAAATACTTATACTCCTAAGAACTTTAGCCAGTACACTTGAAATCAAAGGCTCGAAGATCAGGTGAGCTTAGTCTGGCAACACATTGAGCGACTCTGGTGAAGTGTCCCTCAATGGAATAGACCGCAGTGACCACTTACAATCAGGTGGGCTGCGTGACGGTCTGCCAAAAGACGTGGTATAAAAAAAAGCACCATTGTTACCCGACAGATAAATGGTCATTAATTTAAACAAACGAGCAAATGGGTCACCTGATGGTAAGTGATCACCGCCGCCCATAAGCACCCGAGACCCCCTTGGGGTCGCAGGCGCGTTGCCCGCCTTAAGAGACGACAGTTATTAGGTCTCATATACCCAGTAATTTCACTAGCCATACTTTAAGGTACAGTTACACATGCTTATTTTAAGCATGAAAGCATGCTTCTATTAAGCAGTTGCTACTTAGTAGCATGTGTGTCGGAATGTTGCTCAAATTAGCATGCTCATTTCGAGTTTGCTCAAAAATCGACAGGCGTGCGATTTTTGAGCATGCTATGTCCTCTGAAGGGGACGTGCTTTAAGCGCGTCTAAGCTTATTGAGCATGCTAGTATCGATCAGTCGTTCGCAACAGAGAGACAGAGAGTTGTTTAAACTGACAGAGAGCGAGAAAGCACGCTATAAAATGGCATCTGTATTTGGAATGTTTGCTTTGAGCATGCTTATTCAGGAGCATACTTAAAACTAGCATGCCTATTGCTAGCAAATGTAAACTGCTTATAAGCATGCTCGTATTGAGCACACTCAATAGCACACTTCTAGCAAGCTATTTTAAAGCATGTGTAACAGTACCTTTATGATCCATTTACGATATAACTTGGTAAGAAGATGGTAAGGCAGGTTTCTTTAAAATATGCCCAGCGCTCTTAATATGATCTAAATCATCTTCGAATGTTATCATCTTATTACAATATTTACACCTATAACCCGTTTTCCTATGCTTTAATTTATTTTCTTTCACCAGCTCTTTGTACTTAGAAATATGGTTGTATGATTTTAAATGTTCCGTACATTTGTTTACGAATAGAGATGTTTCGCAAACTTTGCAAAACATAAATTGCTTATTAACGCAATTTTCAAAATGGTGGTAAAATCTTTCTTTGGCACCAGTACCTTTTTTATTAGGCTTATTTTTGTTAGATTTCTTTACTGTAGCGTCACTTTCATTAGCATTTACTGTATCACGAATATATTCAATCATAGTTTTATGTTCAACTGAGACAATATGCTCTAGTTCCATATTCATATCAAGATCAACGTAACACACATCACAATAGAATTTGTTATTTTTGTGGTTAATTTTATTTTTGTTCAAAAGTTTTATAATAGCTGTTCTGTGATTCAAACCCATCATATGCTCATTGATATTCCTATCATTACCTATCCTAAAAGGAACCATTTTGAGACAGACCAGACACTCAACCGTTGTTTTATCCACTAGTTTAAAATGGTAGGGTAAATTCGCAATTTTAGGCTTTGTAGCTGTTTCATTATTATTTGTTTCTACAGGTGTATCTAAAGATTTATAAGAATTAACTTGAGTTTCGAATGGAACATCGTCCGCGGTAGCTGTCGTGACTTTACTTTTAGCTATCGGGACAGGTAAAGTGGTTACTTTATTGTTATCTAAGGTTGCATTCTTAGCTGTGAAAACTTTAGTTTCAGCTGTGGTGACTTCAGTTTTAGCTGGGACAGCTTTAGTTTTTGCTATGGGGACGTTAGTTTTCGCTGTGATTACTTTACTTTCGTTTTTAATTGCAGCTAGGGCTCTAGTTTCTGTAGGAGTTGATATTTGAGTTTTTGCAGATTTAGTTTCAAGATATTTGTAGTTATTATTTTCTGTCTTAACTTTATTATATTTCTTCGGTGTGGTAATCTTATTGGAAGATGTGGTTGCACTGCTCCCTGTTGAAGTACTTGTAGTAATACTCGAACCTGCGAAAAATAGAATAAATACATTAAAATCCATTATTATAAATGCGAAAGTAACACTGTATACGTTACGGTTACGTGTTACGGTCATCTAGACGAGGATGTAATGCTGGCCATACACCATCAAGCCTATCGTCAAATCGGCTTGAAGCGAGGCGATAACTCGAGTTGTCAAGCCAATCCACGCCCACACACGGTCAAATTGGTTTGATCCAATCGATCGCTTCAAGCCGATTTGACGATAGGCTTGATGGTGTATGGCCAGCATAATGGTTGAGAAGTTGACTATAACAACAAGAGGTCGCGGGTTCGATTCCCGCACGGTACAAACATTTGTGTATCGGTCTGGGTGTTCCTATGTATAATATGTATTGTATTTACAAAAAAAAAGTATATAGTAATGTTTATCCGTTATCTAGCACCCATAGCACAAGCTAATGCTTAGTTTGGGGCTAGATGGCGCTGTGTGAATAATGTCCAGAGATATTTATTTTATTATTTATTTATTATTATATTATAAATGCGAAAGTAACACTGTATATCCGTTACGCTTTAACGCCCAAACTACTGAATCGGTTTAGATTAACTTTGATAAAGACATAGACTAGCTGCCTCCGTGGTACAGTGGTAACGTTGGGCTTTAAAACCCGGAGGTCGTGGGTTCGAATCCCGAGGGGAGCATCACTTTGTGTGATTGTTTCTAGTTTGGTTAGGACATTGCAGGCTTGAATCACCTGAATGTCTGAAAAGAATGATGATTCTGAGCTTCGGAAGGCACGTTAAGCCGTTGGTCTGACGCCTGATCTCTCTTCGGTCGTGTCAGACTGCTGTCCCACCGTGTTATGAGAGTGAGGGAATAGGGAGTGCACCCTGTGCTTGCGCACTCACTTGTGCACTATAATTTATATCCTTCGTAGTTGGCTGATCGTAAAGATTGGCCGCCGTAGCCGAAAACTCGGCTAGGAGGAAATTATTATACAGACCGACAAACTTATCTGTTCCGGTGGCCAAAATTGGAACTACGTGAAATGCAATACAAAAACGATATTTAATGACAGTTCTAAATCGACAGTAGCGACGCCGCCACCGGAACAGATAAGTTTGTCGGTCTATAGGCTGATGATGATGACTTACTTGACACTATTGGTCGGTTGGCGGGTCTACAGGTTATGTTGACGGCTCTCATCAGCGCTTCCATGTGACCCTTCATCTTCTGGTGGTATAGCACGTCGATGAAATTGTCGTTGCAAAGAACACAGTGCTTGTAAGAACGGTCAACCTGAAATAAATATTTCTTTTTATTATAGAGTCCGGCAAACATCTTGACGCATCGATCGACGGAGTGGGGGAAAGTTCGCGCATTATTATTATTAATAAACTACTCTTCCGCCCGCTTCTTAAGAAACAAACGTGTTTTATTTGTGTCAATTCTAAACACAACTCCTTTACCCAAAATCTCATTTTTTCCCATTTAAGTGCAGACACCAATAATAATAAAAAGTAAACATGAATATTAATAATGATGATAACTCATATAAAAGCTAAAGTTTCTAGCTATCACAAATCCTACTAATATTATAAATGCGAAAGTCTGGATGTTTGGATGTTTGTTACTCAATCACGCCTAAACGGCTGAACGGATTTAGATGAAATTTGGCACACGTTTAGTTTATAACCCGGATTAGGACATAAGCTATAAAATTCCTACGGGAAACGTCTCATTCCCGCGGGATATTTGAAAAAAGAAATTACGCGCGGGTGAAACCGCGGGCGGAAAGCTAGTGACATATAATTTTTATTAAAATGTTGTATACTTTTACTTAACACAATGTTTGAATGCAGAGGTAGCGCTTGAGTCGATTTGGTTGCTCGCGAGTGTAGTACCATAGTATAATAATGAGTACTGCGTACGTACATACTGCACGTATGGCCACTCCCTGCCTCCCGCTGAATGCGCCCCCACCCGCGATCGGTTACCTTACAGTTACCGACTGTCAAGGACGCGGCGAAATCAACAACGCTGTTCACGCCTTTTTGCTCTAACCTCCGCGCGCCGCTCAGAAGAATCGAATTTTAAGACGTTGTAAATATTGTCACCGCGTGCGTTCCTGGCAAAATGGCGCCAACCCTAGTATGTCTTATCGCACTCACACAAGCATGGTACGCGTTCACCTACACGAGCCATGAGCATGACTGTGTGCGGTAGAACGCGTTTGTTTCATACATTTTGTCGCGATTGTCCGAGGTGTGGTAGTACTCACCTGCCGATAGCAATGAATATTCTTCAGCGGCTTTCTAACTCTCTCTACATGTACCCAGTTAAGACAATGATCCATCTTCGACTCGTCCATCACAATCCGGCAGATTCTACACTGCGTGTAGTTAGAATCAGGAATCGCGAACAGGCCGTTGTAATTATCAAACGACACTTCGACAAGGCATTTATCTAATGTCTCTATGTGGACTGTGTGTAGTCCGATCATTGTGAACTTGTGCGATGGTTTCCCTGCAGGTAAAAGTTAAGAATCAAAAATGTAGAATCTAAAATCAAGAATCTATTAATCGTAAACAATAATTTAAGAATCAAAAAACTATATTCAACAATTTATCTTAACAAGAATTAATACTCTAGGAATAAGAATCTAAATTCACGAATCTGGAATCAAAGGGTCCCGTCAGTATAAAATCAAGAATTTAGAATAAAAAACGTAGAGCCAAGAAATCATGAATCTAGAATTAATTGAAATCAAGTCATTACTACAAAAACGTACATATATTTTTCCTAATCATGAAAGCCTCCGCAATGCATATGAATTAATAGGCAAATTATAAAAATGTATCCAACTGCCCTGGGGGCCTAGACAAAGTAAAATTTTGACAGCGATTGCGAAATTCGCTTACTTGAAGTTAGCGAATTTCGAATTTGACAGGTGCCTTAGAAAAGTCACGTGGTAAATCGATATTAAAAGTACGGGTTTTGACATTCGCTATCGCAATTGAGCGATAACGAACTTCATAAGTGCCACTGGTCTAGGGCCTCAGATTTCAAAAAGTCTTAACTAACCTGCGTTCTCAGTCAGCAATTCAACATATTTATTCATATATTTTTCAATTTCTTCATCTAGAGCACTAGGATTCTCAATGATCTGCCCCAAAGGCTCAATCACATCATCAGACTGGCTGAAAGTGTCATTACTACACTCTTCAGGTTCCAAATCATCACTATCACCATTTTCTTCACCTTCATCATCAGATATATCATCATTTTCAATCTTAGTTTCAGTTGGAATAGAATCAGTTTCATTTCTTAACTCTTCTGATTCTTCTTCACCCAAATCATCATCGGTTTCGGCGTTTTCTTCACTTCCGTTGTTAGATATCTCATCATTTTCAATCTTAGGTTTATTTATAACAAAATAAGTGTTACTTCTTAACTCTTCAGATTCTTCTTCATCCAAATCATCACTATCATCATTTTCTCTGCTTCCATCAGATCTTTCAATCTTAGGTTCAGTTCGAACAGAATCTGAATCAATATCTTTATCACTATTACTTAAATAAGTCAGATCTAAATTTTCTAAGTACCCTCTATCTTTGTAAATCATTTGCAGGTCATTCAAATACCTATCTTGTAAGACAGATTTGTAATGCAGTTCTGACGCTTCATGTTTATCTCTATCTGTATCTTTGACTAAAATAACACAGTTCTCACAGAAATATGTATTGGGTACTTTATTAACTGTATGTATATCATTATCATTAGCAATGTTGGAATTTACTCTTTCTAAAACAGTTCGAACTATTTCTACACTTGTCCTATGTTTCTGGCTGGCTATATGTTCTTTTCTGAACATATTTGGCACGTCTATGTCACATAGTATGCATTTGTAAGTTTCGTAATTTGTGATATCTGAAAAAAATGCATGTGTGTTTATTATTAGTCTTATAGTACAGGATCCCACTGTTTGATTCTGCAGGTATCTGTTTTCTTGATACAACTAATTTTAAATGAATGTTAAGGAAGTATGCAATGGATTAGGGACAGGTTGCCTAAAAAAAATTAGCCACATTTACCTGTGATTAATTTTGGTATAATTAAATTTGTTACTTATACACTAAAAAGCATTTCTCTGGACATCTCTGGACATGATTCACACAGCGCCATCTAGCCCCAAACTAAGCATTAGCTTGTGCTATGGGTGCCAGACAACGGATAAACATTACTTATATACTTTTTTTTTTTGTAAATACATACATATTATACATAGAAACACCCAGACCGATACAAACAGACATGTTCATGCACACAAATGTTTGTACCGTGCGGGGATTGAACCCGCAACCTCTGGTGTAACAGTCGACTTTTCTACCATTACACCAAATGGCTCGTCAAAACAAATACACTAAAAAGCATTGTACGACGAGTTTGTTAGTGTCCCAGAATCTTTTTTATTTTAGCAATTATTAGTAATTTCCATGATCCAATTGGTCTAGCTCCCCTGTTACTGAGGTAGGGTTGCCATCTCTAAAATTTGGAAAACAGGACAAGACGCGTGAAAACCCCAGATTTTAGAGTCCGAAAGCATGGCAAGCAAACATGTCAACAAGATCTAATAAACATATTAAATGTAATAAAAAACATCGTGGTGTGCGGGCATAGTGTGTGTCTCGCGGGCGGCCCAAATTTTTTTTTTTTTTTTTTTTAAACTCGGTCTACAAATGAATCCTTCCCCAGACGCTCCCCGGATGCCCTCTAAACTAGGACAAATCCGGGGAAACCCGGACGGATGGCAACCCTATACTGAGGTCACTGGACTTGCTAAATTCTGGAAATGCAAGCTCACCTTGAGCAGACTGGTTCGAGATGCTCGGAGAATGATTCGTAATTTCAACACAATTCTGGTCAATCTCTGCAACAAAATAGTATTGTAGTACGACAAGTAGTAGTTAAAATACATTTTAAAATTAATTTACACTTAAAAATATCAAAGTGCAAGTTCTCCTAATTATTTTAGAATTAACCCTTTCCCCGCCACACTTTTTTCCGAAAATGGTGGCCCTAGCGCCACGACCATTGAAAAAAAAATTCCAAAAAATTATTAAGTTATACTCAACTCATTCAGGCAAGTAAAAATACAACGTTTCTTGATCCTGTTTTTTTGTGTGATATATCAGTCATTGGCGTGGTGGGCACGAAAATGGTTTGTCTGATATATCAGGCATTGGCGTTGAAAGGGTTAAAATATTTTTAAAATTAATTTACACTTATAAATATAAAAGTACAAGTTCTCCTAATTTTTTTAGCGCTTAAATTACACCTTTTATTTGCATTTGTTTTTATTAAACACCTCGATGGTCTAGTGGTTTAAGTACCAGTGTACGAGTAAACCCGTACATTTGCGTAGTATGTACTTTTTACGACGTTGGCAATTTACTTGTCTTGACCCCGTTAGACATAAGTATTGTAATATATTTTAACTTATAAATTAATTAGTGTTGAATAAATATTACGACAAGCGACATCTATCATTTCATCTGACATCGACACTCACAGCATCCTCGACATAACTATAATTGTGTAGAGACACTGCACCATTATACATGGTCCTTCGAGCGACACTGAACCACGACATCTGGCAACACGACATTAAGGATTGAAGAGCATTCGACATTTGGAAAAATCAACGGTATACCACGACATTGGCTGTACTGATTTCGACATCATTCGACATTGGACAGCTGCGACAATCGACAATAACTTGGTGAGTTTGCTCTCCTTCAGTGTAGTAGCGTATCGGTCTGTACAGCCTTCCACCAGCGGAAATCCCTGTTCAGATTGAGAAGGGTGACGCACATACTGCGCTGAATTGACAAATTTTACCAAGTGATTTATTAGACATTACGTCATTTTCGACATGGAGGCATTATTCAACCGCCAAAACGATATCATTATCGAAGTTGAGAGAATTATCAAGAACTTTCGCAAGGACAGTGTAGACAGGAAAACTACTGAATATATTTCACTACGTGTAAAAGCATTAGACAGTCTGTGGGGGGAATTCCAACAAAATAACTCTGTGCTAGAAAAGCAGAGAGACGACAGCTATGAGTACTTCTCGAAGAACGTGTTTACCGAATTCAAGGTATATTTTGATAGCGTAAGAGATACCGTTGCGTCATTCAAGATAGAAAAGAAGAAAGAAGATCAATCTTCTACAAAATTTAATATCCCTGTTGTTATCCCGGAAAAGGCCGAGGTGAAGCCTTCAATTCAACTGGAAAACCTGCTGTCTCAACAGAGGACAAACTTTCGGGCTTTAAACCGTCTTATCGACAATATCGACATTTCTGACATCACAGAGAAGTGGGAAATAGAAGATGAGTTAAAGAACCTCCAGCATAGGTGGAATGTTATTGATGAACTGCACTTGCAAATTGACAACTTGCTGCAAGGAGAAGATGGTTTCTACGAAGGAGAATTTCAGCGTATAGAAATGATCTACAAGGACACCAAAAAGTCCTTAAATAGAAAAATATATTCGACAATGCACGCCCAGCAATCTATTCCTAAAATTGACATTCCCGTATTCTTTGGGAATTATACCCAGTGGCCTACTTTTTGCGATTTATTTACGGAGACAATTCATTCCAACACCGGCTTGACAAAGACGCAGAAAATGCAGCATCTGAAAAGTAAGGTTAAGGGTGAAGCTGAACGTTTAATTCAACATCTTAACATTTCAAGCGACAATTACGACACTGCATGGGATCTACTCTTACACCGTTACAACAACCCGCAAGTACTATTTACTAAGCAGATAGAGATATTTTTGAACCAACCGACAATGCATAAACAATCTTCTCTCGAGCTTAAGAAGATATACGACACGACTATGGAATGCATCCACGCCATACATAACCTCGGGATTGATACCACTACATGGGATCCCCTCTTAGTACACCTGCTTGTGAAAAAGCTGGACTCCGACACGTACACCGCTTATAAAGAGTCACGCAAGAAACCAAGAGAGCTACCATCATTTGAGGAACTTTTAGCATTCATTGAAAACAAGTTTATCGCCCTAGAGCCTCTTCACAAACGAGAAAGGGAGCCATCGACATCAAAAAACCCAATGCAATATTTTTCAAACAAGCCAGCGCTCATCGAACCTCATCAACCACTTCCACCAAGACCTACTTTCAAAAACTACCAAACAGTGGCAACATTTACAAGAAAATGTCCATATTGTACGTACGAGCATGACCTATATCAATGCAAGAAATTTTTGAGCCTGCCTCCGGAAGGTAAAATTAGGGCACTTAACAAATTACAAGTTTGTTATAATTGCCTTTATCAACATCATTATAAGTGCAGCTCAACAAAACGATGCAAAGAATGCAACGCAGCTCATAATACAATATTGCATAATACAATAGCGAGCGTGTCACCGACCTTATTGAACTCGACACCGCCTCTACACGCTCCGGCTGAGACCGGAAACAAGCCATTGGTATCCAAAACCGTCAATCATGTTGCTAACCAGGATGAGGAGGTTCTGCTGACGACACTGTCCCTTCAAGTCAAGGCATCTGACGGCACCTTCATCACATTGAGAGCGCTTTTGGATCAAGGGTCCCAGATATCCCTTATCTCCGAAAACGCTGCACAGCTATTACAATTACAACGAAGACAGTATCCTGCATCAGTATCTGGCATTGGTTTCGGCTCCAAGCAAGGAAAGGGGATTGTTACTCTACAATGTAAATCTATCCATGATGATTACATTTTACAAACACAAGCTTTAGTTATCAAGCAAGCTATAAACAATCTACCTAATGCATCCTTTTCTAGACAGACATGGCCACATCTTCAACATTTAAAGTTAGCGGATCCAGAGTATAATATCTCCAAACCCATCGACATTTTACTCGATGCGAGCGTCTATTCAGATATAATTTTAAGTGGTCTCATCAAAGGACCACCGACAGCGCCAATAGCACAACAAACGCTATTTGGATGGATATTATCTGGCAATGTAAAGACATTTAGTTGCCATGTAGTATTGACGAAACAGGCAGACTTGACAAAGTACTGGGACATCGAAGACATTCCTTTATTTACTGGAAGGTATAGTCAGTGGCCTACTTTCATCGATCTTTTTAATGAGACTAAGTGGATAAATTTAAATAGGTTGAACACTTATTTATATTTCTGTTGTGGAACTTGCAACCTGAGAACAATATGCGCGGATCAAGTTACGACACACAGTCTGGCGCGAGCTAACTTAGTCAGCATTTCGGCTGACTGTGTTATCAAGGCTGATAAATATGTAATTTATTCCCACAAACAATTCGAAAACAAATTGGAGTATGGAACGGACATTGGACACCTTGATATTCCGCCAATTAATAAAATATTGAAAATAAATTCGAAGCAACCTCAAATAAATAGCACGGAGGACGAGACAGAAGACAGACAGCCAGTCGACCCGGAATTGCAAGCAATCGGGAATCGAATATCTAAATTAAAGGAAGAGAAGGCCCCGTTGTATGATCAAATATCCTACCATGACATACATCATTACACAGTAACATACATTCTTCTAGCCGTCGTAACAGCGGCAGGAATTGGTGCTACGTGCAAGTACATGCGAGGTCGAAGGCGCAGGCCCGCGACCGCGCTACAGCTGCAGCTGCAGGCGCCGGCGCCCGCGCCGCGCACCCGCCTGAGCATCAGCAGCGAACAGCGACTGGACATCCCCCATGGTTTAGGTTTAGGTTGGCCGGGGATTTACCGCACTTGGCCTCTAAAATGGGCCATTGTACGTGAAAAATACATTACCACCACCGTCACTCAAACCATCTGAGCTCGGTCCAGAGCTCCAGCACTGCTGTGATGTCTCGAAGCACCTCCCGCAGGGTGCCGCTGTTGGGTAGCAGGCGTGCTCGATGATGGTCCACACTCTTGCACTGCAGTAGTACGTGAG
Source organism: Mecyna flavalis (assembly GCA_949319885.1). Taxonomy (NCBI): domain Eukaryota; kingdom Metazoa; phylum Arthropoda; class Insecta; order Lepidoptera; family Crambidae; genus Mecyna; species Mecyna flavalis. Next base: position 5,329,351 of record OX439421.1, on the reverse strand, counting down.
CCGGTGTTTCTTCAGCGTCCATGCAGCCTCTGCATAGCGGGCTGTCCGTCATGCCGATGTTGAACATGTGCTTATTTAGCGTGCAGTGGCCTGTTATAATGCCCACTGCGTGTCGTAGGTTCACTTTGGACAGTTTCAGCAGACAACGCGTCAGTCGTCTGTCTAGGGACGGGAAGGCTTCCTTTGTCTGCTTGCACCCATCCATTGCTGTCCACAGGCATTCATGATTATTTTCTGTTCTCTCCTGTAACCATGCCGTTATTTGACTATAGGGTAGAGGCACTATCGGCTCAGGTCCGAATATAGTGGTTGCTGAGCCCCTTCTTGCGAGCTGATCAGCTGCGTCGTTGCCTAACGAGTTACTGTGGCCTTTTATCCACTGCAGCGTTATCTCGTTTTGTTGTGAAATTTCTTCAAGTTCGCGGTGGCATTCTAAGATGAGCCCGCTGTTCATACGGTTGCTGTTGAGAGCTTGTAGTACTGCAGCGCTGTCAGAGATGATGCGAACCGATTGTCCGCATACTCTTCTGGCCTTTACTGCCATTGCTGCTCTTATAATACCAACACATTCCGCTTGAAAGGTGGTGTTGTGATTTCCAAGGGCCGTTGATATATTTATGTTGAGGTCGTTTGAGAATACGCCGGCTCCGGTGCCAGTCTCGGTTTTGGAGCCGTCAGTGTATATTCTCATTTCTCTGATGCCTGAGCTATCCTTGTGTTCTTCGTTCAGTTCGATGCGGTACTTCTTGTCGAAGATAAATGTTTTCGGGATAATGTCGCACGCGGCCTCTATCATTGGTAGCTCACTTTTAATATCTTTGATGAGGCGCGTGTGGGGAATATTATCGTCCTGTTTCCAGAGCCCCATTTTCTCGAGTCTTAAGGCTGCGGCGGCTGCCTCCTGCTGTACTACGAGATGTAGTGGTCTCAGGTTGAGGATCACCTCGAGTGCTGATGTTGATGTAGTTTTCATGCAGCCAGTGGTGGCTAAGCAAGCGAGGCGTTGTAGGCTTTGTAGTTTGGTTTTCACGGTGCTTAGTTCTGTTCTGGGCCACCAGACTACTGCGCCATAGGTTATCATAGGGCGTATTATGGCCGTGTATATCCATAGAGTTATCGCCGGCTTAAGGCCCCATTGTTTTTCTATTAGTTTCCTGCATTGCCAGAATGTTGTGCAGGCTTTTCTCGTTTTTTCGCTGAGGTGTTCGTTCCAATTTAGCTTATTGTCGAGTATCACGCCGAGGTATTTGACCTTGTTGGCTAAATTGAGTGTTGAGCCGAAGAGCTTGAGTTGTATTGGTTTGAGCTTCTTCTTGTTGGTGAACAGGACCAGTTCTGTTTTTTTGGGATTGACAGCGAGATCATGTTGGGTACACCATCGCTCCACGATCCTCAGTGCTATTTGCATGCGAGAGCATATGTTGTTTTCTGTTTCTCCCTTGATGAGAATAGTGATGTCGTCTGCGTATCCGACGGAGTAGCAGCATCTCTCATTTAGGCGTTGTAGAAGTTCATCCACCACCATGTTCCACAGGAGCGGTGAAAGGACGCCACCTTGGGGGCAGCCTCGGGCTACTATGGCTCGTGTGGTTGTGTTGACTGTGAATTCGATGGATCTCCTTTTTAGAAGTTGGTCGATCCAGCCACTAATGGTGCTTTCCACTCCGAACCTGCTAAGGGATCCGTGAATGCTGTTGAACTTAGTCTTGTCAAACGCTCCCTCGATGTCGATGAAGACACCAAGTGTCATTTGTTTTGCAACCAAGCCTTCTTCTATTTTGCATACTACAGCGTGTAAGGCTGAGTCCGTTGATCTGCCTTTCCTGTAGGCGTGTTGTTTCGGGTGTAGAGGCTTGCAATTTAATGCACCATCTCTTAAGTAGCGGTCGGTCAACCTTTCCAGAGTTTTGAGCAGGAACGAGGTTAGACTGATGGGTCTGTAAGATTTTGCCTGTGTGTAGTCTGTCTTCCCCGGCTTAGGTAGGAAGATTACTTTCACTGCCCTCCATTGGCGTGGTATGTAGTTGTGTGCTATGGAGGCTTTGTAGATTTCTACAAGCTGTGGCACGATTGCTGTTAGACCTCTTTGTAGCAGGGCGGGAAATATCTCGTCAAGCCCTGCTGACTTGAAGGGGAGGAAGCTTTTTACAGCCCACTCCACGCGGTTTTTCGCCGTGAGCTGTTCAGCTATCTCCCAGTCCGTAGAGGTTGGGTGTTTTGGTTGTTCGTCCGCCCATACCGGACTGTCTATTACTTCGCAGTCTGGGAAGTGCGTCTCGATGAGGACGCGACTGATTTCCTCATCTGTGTTAGTATATGTGCCGTCTTCTTTCTTGAGGGAGCCGAGGGTTTTGTTATTGTCGCGTGTTAGTAGTTTCTTCACCCTTGCTGCCTCAGTTGTGTTGTTTATGTTTTCGCAGAAGTTTCTCCATCCTTCGTCTCTGCGATTCCTTATGCGCTTTTTGTAGTAATTTTGGGCATCTTTGTAGTTGTCCCAATCGATGTCAGATCTTGTGTTCTTGGCTCGATTGAACAGTTTTCTCAGCTTGGTTCTGAGCCTGTTTAGCTCGGGACCCCACCATTTGCTTGCACTTACCTGAGTGGGTGTTGTAGGTAGGCAGCATGCGTGGTAGCTGTGTTGGATGCACTTGGTTAGCGTATTTGTGTTGTGTTCGATATTCTCGGTGCTGAAAGTCATGTCCTTAAACACACTGTTTTTTACCTCTGTACTTAGGAGTTTCTGGAACCTCGCGAAATCCGTTTTACGCGGGTTTCGTCGGGGTTGCAGATCCTCCTTGTGTACTTTTATTTTGAAGCATATTCTGCGGTGGTCTGCGAAGGAGGGTTCCGGAGAGACGTGCCATCCAGTCACCAATTCCTTTGCGCCGCTCGATGCAAGAGTGATGTCTATTATTGTTTGATATCTGGAACTGACAAAAGTCGGCTCCGAGCCGTTGTTAGCTATAGAGAGGTTAGTCGAGAAGAGATAATCAGTTAGAGCCTCACCTCTTCTGTTGTGCGTGGTGCTCCCCCATAGGGGGTGATGGGCATTTGCATCCGCTGAGATGATAATGTCCCAGCTGTTGTCTTCGCAATGTTGGACTAGCTCAGCAAGCTCTTTTGGTGGAATTTCTCCATCTCCAGGCATATATGCTGAGGCCAGTACTAGTGGTTTGTTGTTCTGCTCCGGGTTGCCTAGTAATTTTACGGCAGTAAGGTCTCTGGAACAGAATTGTGCTAGTAGCATTGCTGTTATGGTTTTTGGTAAGTAGACACATGTTCTCGGTTTGGAGACCGAGTTTGCGTACATTAACTTACCACCGATGTTCGTGAGACCACATATTTTGTCGCCCCTGATCCACGGCTCCTGGATGAGGGCGATGGTCTTGTTGTCAACCTCCAGCAAGCGTCGTAGTGTAGCCGTCGCAATCTGTTTATGCTGGAGGTTGGTTTGCACGACGTTCACGTCAGTCAGATGTGGACCCGAGAACAGAGCTGTTCAGGGATCCGACTGACGTGTCCGCCATGCCATCCATCGCGTCGGCCTCGATGGCGGCATCTGCTGGTGCCGGGATCGACGTGGTGGTACTCGGTCCGGCTGCTGATGTCGCTTGACGCGGTGGGTCTGCTGTGGTGGGATGGGTTCCACCCGTAGTGTTGGTCTCGGGATCGGGAGTTGGGAGGTCGTTCCTGTCCTCGGCAGCGCGAAACACTACGTACACACTGCCAGTCATGAACGCCACGCGCCGCCCCCTCTCCATGATTTTCGGCACCTCGGGTTCCGGGATACCTACTGTGAGGTGGATGCCGTTGTTCGCGGTGGTGTCGTTCACAGTGGCCATGTACAGTTGCCACGTGTTCACCTTGTACCAGGGGTTCTGTGCTGTCAGGATGAGGTGGATCTCCTCGAGGTCCTCGTCGTCGGTGTCGGGCAGCCAGATTGACGCGCGGACTCGCTTGGTCATGTCCGACTGCCTGATGACGGACAGCACTGTTGCCGGTACCGGCGATGACATGGCTGCCACCGTTGTCTGGAGCCACTTCAGCGTGTCCTCATTTTCGCACCACACCTTCAGGACTCCTCCATCGACGATGGGCTTACCTCTGAAGGCGGGTGTGAAGGCGCTGCTCTGGCTCCTTGCTTGCTTGCGGACCTCCTCGCGGATCTTCCCCTTTAGGGACTGGTTGATCTGCCGGGCTTGGTCCGCTGTTATGTCGGCAGGAGGTGACGTAGTTATCGCCACCATGAGGTGCGACTGAGTCGCATCAGCGAAGCTACGTCCTGCCGTCTTGGGTGTGGAGCTCAGCTTGACGCGTTTGCACTCTTCCTTCGGTGACGTGGTGTCGTCGAGACGTGACCTTTTTGACTTTCCAGCCAAATCAGCCTCGTCCCGGCGACCGGGTGCATCCGCTGCCTTGCGAGCTCCGCGTGCTCCACGGGGCTTGCGCCTGCTGTGCTCAGGTCGCGGCCCTGCTGTGTCGGTTCCGCGCGTCGGTCGGCTAGGTCCTGCTGCGTCATCGGGCGTACCCGAGTGTCTGCGCCGGTCCCGCTCGACTCTCGCAGCGGTGGGTGCGTCGCGACGGGCGGTCGGGGGCGCGGGGGCCGTCATATGAGGCTCGCTGCTCCTCGACCGTCTACGTCTGTCTGTGGTACTCGCGCGCCAGGGTTGGCGGCTGCGTTCCCTGCTGTCGTGGTGCCTCCGGGTCGGCTCCGCGCGCCGGGCGCCCTCGTCGCCGCCGCCCGCACGCGGGTGCGCACGTCGGGGCTCCCTCGCAGCGTAGTCGGCCCTTTGCTTCACTCGCGCTGCCTGGGGCGCGTGGGCCGGCCTAGCCGGCTCGCTGCCCGAGGGCGCGTGGGCCGGCCTAGCCGGCTCGCTGCCCGATGGCGGTGCGCGAGTGTGGTGTTGCTCGCGATTCCCACGGTCACTACGGCGGCTGCGCTTGTGACGCCCCGAGGTGCGGCGTGGGACGATCTGCCAATTGGTGCTCGTCGGGTTGTGGATCAGGGGCATCGCTTCCGCGAGCCCCTTGAGGTCCATGGTGGACCCTGGATGCGCTTCTTTGCCCCCCCCAGAATACGTGGGGCAGCCCGCTTGCGCGGGGAGGGATTCTCCAGCGCGGGACGCGCCGGTACCCTCCTGGGGTAGTCGATTTTTGAGACTCGCCTCCATGGTTGGTTTGGGTGTTGGGGTGGGGAATGTTACGGAACACCGTCCCCCACAGTGTTCCGATGTGTCTCTGTCTGTATGTGTGTGTGTAGTGTGTGTGTGCAGTGTATGTGTGTGGGAATACAAAGTCAAGTATGCCCGCTTGACGCCCGCTGGCTCCTTGAGCTTTGCATTCCCTGATTCCCTCCTCATTTATCCGGGCTTGGGACCGGCACCTTGCAGGATATTACACCGAGATGAAATATCCCACAAGGAGGCTGAGACATCCCCCATAGCGACACGACTGGACAATCTCAAGCCGTTCAGTTCCAAATCCCCGTTATTAACGATAGCTCCCTCTAATAATAATCTAATGTTTGTTATCCTTTCCCCTGGCAATATGTACGAGTAAACCCGTACATTTGCGTAGTATGTACTTTTTACGACGTTGGCAATTTACTTGTCTTGACCCCGTTAGACATAAGTATTGTAATATATTTTAACTTATAAATTAATTAGTGTTGAATAAATATTACGACAAGCGACATCTATCATTTCATCTGACATCGACACTCACAGCATCCTCGACATAACTATAATTGTGTAGAGACACTGCACCATTATACAACCAGACTTAGATTTCGGCGTCCTGGGTTCAATTTCCGGGTTGAGCTTACTTTGTGTCAGTTTTCTCAGACACAGCCTGACTAGCCTGAGTGTGATCTCCAATCCACATTTGGCAAGCACCAGTACCCATTGTAAAAATAACTTGATTTCAAAGTTGGAGGCGTATGCCATGCAGTGGCACATTAATAGACTAGATTTTTCTTTACTTTTGAACATATTTAATGCTTTTTTTTTCAGTAAAAAAAAATATTTAATTTTATTTTGCTGACATACCATTTTTAGGAGTATCTTCGATTCGTCCGACTAGTATTTCAAACTCACGGTAATCCGAACTTCTTGCATTCAAATCCCATAAAGGCAAAACATTATCATAATCGCGATTTAGGAAATAGTTTAAGTCTAAATTATCCAATTTCAGTATAAAGGACGGTAGTTCCATGATTTTTCAAGTTCTTCGTCATAAGCCAACTCGAATACTTTTACCAAGAATAACTAACTAAATAAATGTAACACATTGGAATAAGTAATTAGAAAGAATAACATTATTACACTTTGTGTAAAGTTTACATCGTTGTGATAAGTAAGCACATTCAAAATGCTATCAAAAAAGTAAAAAACTGTTGTAACTAAAATGTCAAAGAAAAAATGTAAATAGTGCCGCGCGAAACTCAACAATCTTTACCCGTTTACCCGTTGATGGTAAATAAAGTATGTTTGTTAAGTATATTTTTGCTTTTTATTCAATAAATTACATTTAAGATTATAAAACGATTTCAGGAATTTTCAGTCAAGATTTCTGTATACTCAAATTCAATCAAGGGCATTTTAATTTTAAAAATCGGTATCGGTATATTTTAAAAATGTCACATCAATCACTACGTTTCTCTACGTTTCGATACCAATCGGTTAATGAGATTGTCTATGGTTGGGAGTTTTCAAAAAACATCACAAAAAGTAAGACGGTGTGAAATCAACAAAATGTTTAAGAATTTTATGTAATTAGTAATTACGCTATCGGTCGGTAACAAAAAAGGATATTAAAAAACTTGACCGTCACTGGAAGCTTTATATTGAGAGAGCACTTCCGTTTCCGTCGATTTTCTTCCCAATTTTAGCACTTATGTTGACTTTGTTTCCGACTCAGTGGCGCCACCTGGTGATTTCGCGCCCTTTTTTAGTTTACTTAAAACCATGGCGCCATTTTATTCTCATTGGCGTTCTGTTCACCGTCGAAGCAACTTATTTGCAACAGTTCTATCTTTGCACCGTAAAAAGTTGTAAGTGTGAGTTTTTCGAAGAAAAAGTAAAGTGAAAGCGTAAGTTTACAAAAGTGAATTTTCTACGAAAAACTGTGAGTACTACCCAAAATTTTTAAATAATTTAACAGTAATTTTATTTTATTACAAATAATTACCTATTTTGCACTACGCAAAGTGAGAATAATAAAATAATATTTAAAAATTAACGGTTTTTGCCGTTCGTGTTTTTTGTGATATTTTTAAAACATTGTTGATGTAAAGTTTTCGGTTCATGTGCGTAGTGAGAATAATAAAATGATATTTAAAAATTAACGGTTTTGGCCGTTCGTGTTATTTGTGATATTTTTTTAAAACTGTTGATGTAAAGTTTTCGGTTCATGTAACTAGGTTTAAATCAACGCTTTTTATTTTTTGTTAAGAATGAATAATCCTGAATCCGATCCCGCCGGTGTGCCTCAGCGGCCACAACCGGAGCCCGGCCCGAGCGGGACGGCGCGCAAGCGGAGCCGCAGCTCCAGCAGCAGCAGCTCGACCAGCAGCTCTTCAAGCTCCTCATCCTCGTCCGGCAAACGAGGTAAACGACGGTCTCGCCGCCGTCACCGTAAAACAAGTAAGCGTTCACGTTACTCTAACCATAAAATGGATAAATTATTTCAAGAAATGAGTGAGATTCGCAAACAGTTAGCTCCAACAAATTATGTAGATGCTGCTGACCAAATATCAATTTATTCTGGGGTTAGTGGAGAATTATACGAACAAAATTGTACTGAGGATCAATGTTGTGAGTCTGAATACCAAAATGCAGCTCCTTTTACGTTTCAAATAGAAACTAAACTTAAGGAACCCACAGTTCCAAAAACTCCCGACCAATTTTTAAAATCTCTTATTGATATTCAGCGTTTTGGAAATAGTTCCTGGTCTGAAGTTAGATACGCGGATACTCAGAAATTATACAACCATACCCCAGGTTTCATAGACCTGGAAACAAACGAGGAGGTAAAAATGTATGACAACATGCGTCATTTGGGACACTCTGAAAAAGCATACGCCGCTTTGACCTATTGCGTATTAAAACAAAAAGAAGCCTTACAGGAAAATATTTGTAATCTTCTCGCGTGGGCTAAAAATTCAGATATCACTTTTGATAATTTAAATGAAAAGATTGTGGAATTTTTGGAATAACCAAAAAGGAGATTTCCATAAAGTATCTTCCGACCTGTTACAATTAGTCTGTGGCCACCGGGCAGAGAGTATTGAAATGCGGCGAGAATCTATTACGAGCCAAGTTAGAGATCCACTAATTAAAGCCGCCCTAAACAGAGTTCCTCCTTCACATACAAACTTATTTGATTTAGAGCCGTTCACAAAAATCTTGGAAAAAGCTGGTGGTGTACGAAAAGCTTTTTGGCCTCCAAAAAGCGAAGACTCCTCTAATTCAAAAGGCAATCAATCCAATCGCCGCCCCTCGCGGGGGCATGGCGTACGCAGACCAATAGTCCCATCACGTGGGGCTCAATATTCCTTTCATGAGGCTACCTTTCCTACATATGCATATGCCTCCAATAATCCACCCTCGCGGGGCGGACATGTGCAAGGCAACTACCCTTCGCGAGGGCAGTCAAACTACACTAGAGGCTCATACAACTATAGAGGTTCGAGACCAGATTATAGAAGCAGCCGAGGACGCTCTGATGCTCCGAAAGCTACCAAAGAACATACCAAACGACAGAAACAATGACTCGCAACAGTTTCAAGCAGGTCAATTAGCACATTACCAATCACAGTGGAAGGAAATGAATGCACCCAAAATAATTCTAAAGTTGATTCAGGGATACCGCATTCCTTTTTGTCAAAAGCCACCACTTATATACCCAGATGTTGTCAAAAGCCCGTTTCAAACGCCTGTTTCGGACAACATGTCTGCAATAATTCAAAAGATGAAAATACAGGGTGTTCTAAAAAGTGCACACCTGTCACCGAGCTTCATTTCCCCTCTATTTTTGGTGCCGAAACCCGACGGCTCGGCCAGACCTATATTCAACCTAAAAGCTCTGAACGACTATGTGCTAATCGAACCTTTTCATTTGATAAACATGCACCGCATCCCAGATTTCCTCCAGCCACAGGACTGGATGTGCAAGATCGACATTTCCCAAGCTTACTTTCATCTGAAAATAGCAAACTCCCACAGGCGCTTTCTACGCCTCATATACAACGGAGAGTTATTGGAAATGACTTGCCTTCCATTCGGTTTGGCCACAGCTCCAAAAACGTTTTCCATGTTGACAAATTGTGTGGCTCAAATCTTACGAGAAAAGTGGAATATAAGGATCCTAGTTTATTTAGACGACATTTTGATTGTACATCAAAATGCAGACGTATTACTCGAGCATGTCAACCACACAGTACAAACGTTGCAGCACCTAGGATGGCAAATAAATTTCAAAAAATCTGTACTGTCCCCTCAAAAGAATATCATTTACTTGGGAATAATGTGGAAAACCTGGGTGAATCAAAAGAGCTTGCCGGTAGAAAAGGTTTTGACACTCAGAAAACAAATAAATCATATTATCCTCGAGCAAATGAAAATAACAGTAAAAGAATTGCAAAGGATAATAGGGTTTCTGAACTTCGCCAGTTTTGTCGTCCCAAGAGGTCGATTGAATCATCGGCACTTAATGAGGTACCTAAATTCACTGCCAGATCAGACAGCGCAGTTTTTCCCATTACCGCCAAAGGTTCTCGAAGAACTGCAATGGTGGGCCCAGAATTGCCAACTACCGACCGCGATTCACTATCCTCCCCCAATGCATTTCTTGACAACGGATGCATCGGACCAAGCATGGGGAGCGCAGCTAAACAATCTAGCGATATCAGGCACTTGGTCTCCAGAAGAGAAAGGATTGCATTGCAACATGAAAGAAATGTTGGCGATACTACACACGATTCAGGACCAGATTCACTCCCTTCACCACAGTTCAATCCTCATACAGTGCGACAGCCAGACTGCAGTAGCACATCTGCGGAAGGAAGGAGGAACGAAATCATTAGCCTTGTTAGAACTGACTTACCGAATTCTAGATCTACTGGATCGTCATCAAATACACTTCAGAATACATCATATACCAGGCAAGTACAACAGTCATGCCGACCATTTGTCACGCAATCGCAAACCACCGGAATGGCATTTACTGCGACCATGCTTGGAGATAGTGTTTGCGAAGTGGGGCTGTCCAGTGATAGATCTGTTCGCCTCGAAGACAGCACACGTAGTCAGCAATTATGTGTCGTTAGACCTGACAGACCATCAAGCTCTGTTTCACGACGCGTTCAGTGTTCCATGGAACTATCCCCTTGCATGGGTTTTTCCGCCACCATTTCTGATACCCAAGGTTTTGACCCATCTAAATCAATCAACGGGAGTTTTTCTGATGGTCGTGCCACGATGGAAAAAGGTATTTTGGCGAGCGGACCTCAAAGCCCGAGCCACCGCGGCACCATTAACCTTGAGACGTCTTCAGAAACATCTCGTCGACACGTCAACGGGCCTTCCACCACCGAGAGTCGAGGAAATAATTTTAGAGGTCTGGAGATGTGGGGGTGGTCTGACGCGGTAGAAACTTGGAACGCTGAACAGCTATCCTTGTTGAAAAATTCTTGGCGAAAATCTACATTAAAGACTTACGAGGTGGCATGGAATCGTTGGTGTTCCTGGGCTACGTCTAAAAATCTTAATATAAAAAGCCCCACTGGCTCACAGTTGGCACAGTTTTTATGCGATCTATACTTAATTCATAACCTGTCCTATAATACAATATTATTACATAAATCCGTAGTTTCAACCTTGTGTAGCGCCGAAGTATCGGGACAATTGAGCAATCACGTCATAGTAAAACACATTTTAAAATCCATTGCATTAAAAAACCCGAAAGGTTCCAAACCACCAGTTTGGGATGTCAGTAAACTAATTAACTATTTGACTAATTATAAAATCGACATAAATAATATTTTTCAAACATCCCGTCATACGGCAATCTTATTGCTACTATGCTCGGGCAGACGTATACATGATCTTACCCTACTCAGAACTGATTCTGACCATTGCATTAGAACAAAGGAAAGTATAATATTTTGGCCGCAATTTGGTTCAAAAACGGACAGTAACAAGTACAGACAATCCGGTTGGAAATTACTAGTGAATGTAAATAACCGGAATCTGAATCCACCTTTCTGGATAGAAAGAACTATAATGCTATTAAATGAACGACGAAAGGCTTCAAAATCGTTTAATTTGTTCATTACAGTCCGTGGAACACCGACACCTGCCTCACGCACGGTTATTGCAGGATGGGTAAAGACAATTTTTAAGGAAGCTGGTATTACAGCTACTCCAGGTAGTGTAAGATCCGCGGTAGCATCTAAGAGCTGGCTAGAAAATCATCCTCTCGACGAAATCTTAGCTCGTGGGAACTGGCAATCAGCTAACACTTTCCAGAAATTCTATCGACGTGAAATTATTAAAAATGTTGATTCAGAAATAGTAACTCAATTATTTGATCCTATAATTTGATTGTACAATAAAATATAAATGTATATTTTATAAAATATTTGTAAAAGATACATAGATACAAATAAATAATTAAATAAAAGTTTCAAAATCTTGTTTTATGTACTAAAATTAATCACATTGGCGTTTCAGACTTAGTTACCAAAGTGGCGTCACCAGGCGATAACAAACAGGTCTCAATATAAAGCTTCCAGTGACGGTCAAGTTTTTTAATAGCAGCGTTTTACCCTGAAATAAAACGCATATTAAAATACTTACCTCACTGGAAGCTTTCACTTTATTCCTGCCTGGTGAAATTCAGCCAATGAGAATAAAATGGCGCCATGGTTTTAAGTAAACTAAAAAAGGGCGTGAAATCACCAGGTGGCGCCACTGAGTCGGAAACAAAGTCAACATAAGTGCTAAAATTGGGAAGAAAATCGACGGAAACGGAAGTGCTCTCTCAATATAAAGCTTCCAGTGAGGTAAGTATTTTAATATGCGTTTTATTTCAGGGTAAAACGCTGCTATTTAGGTTTGATTTTATACAAAGTTTTATTCAAATAATAAACCAAAGAGGTTTTCATAAAATCCGTCAAACAAAACGGTAAAATAAACATTCAAAGCGATCGGTAAAATAAACATTCAAATCCTTTGTTGTTTGTTGTCAATCAATGTTGAAGAAAATACGTTTTAAATGTGGATTAATCCATAAATATCAATTCGTTACAGCATAAAACATGTAAAAACCAAATTAAATTATAGCGTTTATCATTTTACGCATCCAAATACTGGATGTTAGCGTCCGTAACAACATAACCTCAAAATGAGTTCTATACAAGAAAGGTTACAGCTCAAAAGGGTGCCTTTAGATACTTGGAATATTAGAGAACAGCTATGCCTGGCGTCTGCTGTGGTCAGGAGTGGGGATCAGAACTGGATGTCAGTGTCTAGGGCTCTCAAAACTGTGGGAGAACCCAATAGACCTCCGGATTGGTACTCACAGAAAAGGTAACTTTATTTTTTACTAGCCTTCCGCCCGTGGTTTCACCCGCGCGTAATTTCTTTTTACAAATATCACCCCTTTCTCCCACATTTTCGGGATCAAAAGTACCCTATGCTCACCGGGGATAGTGTAGCTATCCAACAGTGAAAGAATTATTCAAATTGGTTCTGTAGTTTCGGAGCCTATTCAATACAAACAAACAAACACAATCAAATCTTTCCTCTTTTTAATATTAGTATAGATGTTCTTCGTCAAATAACTAGATTAGGCCAATGTAAATGGTTTAGCCTCTATTTATCAGTTTTTGAATACATCTAAGGTGTTTTTTTGTCATTATTTTTTATTAATTTAGAGTAAAAATATTTCAAAAATTTGCTTAATAAATTGTGTAATGCTTGAGTCAACCGTTTCAATGATGGAAAACAACACGAAGAAACCTGCGCGCCACGAGCGCTTTCCACATACCACACATTAAGATGTAAATAAATATAAATATCTCTGGACATTATTCACACAGCGCCATCAAGCCCCAAACTAAGCATTAGCTTGTGCTATGGGTGCCAGACAACGGATAAACATTACTTATATACTTTTTTTTTTTTGTAAATACATACAATATATTATACATAGAAACACCCAGACCGATACAAACAGACATGTTCATGCACACAAATGTTTGTACCGTGCGGGGATCGAACCCGCGACCTTTGGTGTAATGTAATGTAAGATAAATATAATGTAAGATGTAAATACATAAATGTAATGTAAGATGTAAATGTACTTTGTTTAAACCATAGCTGTGCAGCACAATATGGGGCCTTGCTCGAGCATGTCGAGACGCCAAAACGCAAGAAACGCTGCTCAGAAGGTGCAGTGGAGACTCCGCAGGAGAGTATCCTGAAACGACTGACGCAGGAGCGGATTGTCGAGATACAGAAGACTATAGCTGAAATGAACCAACAGTATGATCAGTTAAAGGTGAGTAATATAATTAATAATATCATATTATAGCTTAACCAACACTGGTGCCGTGCCAGACAGTAACTGCTTAGTTACTGTTTGGCACTGAACTGTCTAAGGGCAGACGTGGCGCTTACCATCAGGTGTACGATCTGCTCGACTTGTTACACATTGCAATAAAAAAAAATTGACACCCTACAGACCGAAATATCAGAAGTACGAAACCCGTCCACATCCGAAGACAGACTCTGTGAACTATGGTCGAACATAGAAGCGTCTAAACGTGCGAGAGAGAGGGAGAACGCGCGCCGCGCCGCGTGGCTGAAGGAGAGGGAAGAGCGGCGCGCAAGGGCAGACCGGACGTGGCGACCGCCGCAGCCGACGACGCCGACTTCGCAGTCGCCTGGTGAGTAGTGATGCCGAACTATCGATAGTTTTATTGTCGATAGTTTTCATCTAAATAAGGCGGTCCTATCGATACTTTCGATAGCAAAAAACCAGGCAATACTATCGCGTATTAGTAACACTATCGATACTATCGATAGCATTAATAGTTACGAAGAATAAACTATCGATAATATAGATACTATCGATAGTATTGTTGCTCATAAAAAAAAACAACGATATAATCGATTCTATCGATTGTTTTAGACTATCGATAGTCCGAGAACTTGCAATAGTATTGGCTATGTGTATTTGTTATACAGGTATATCTCCTGCGGCGACGCCAGCTCCCCCCTCCTCCCCACTCCTCACGTCGCTGCTCAAGTCCTCGCCCGTGGTGACCACGCCCCAGCACATATCACATCCAGCCAATTCCATTGGTAAGTTATTCTTAAAATAAACAAAAAACAGCCTATTATGTTCCACTTCAGTGCAAAGACTCTTCAGTCCATTCATCATAAGCCTATATACGTTCCTACTGCTGGGACACAAGCCTTATCTCAATTGTGAGATAGTGCGGGCCATACTCCACCACGCTGGCCTGGTGCGAGTTGGTGGAGGGGTGCGTAAGGCAAGTGACCAACCTTAGTGTCAGATGTTATCAAGCCGCCAAATGGCCTCTGACTAGGACTGTATACGCCTGACTAGAAAAATAAAAAACTCTTCTGGAGGGTTATAGCAACACTTGGTTGCTATGGTTATACTCACAAATAACTCACAATATCCAATAATAACAAGACACGGTTGACAAAAGACATCACACTTTGACAGACAGCAAATAAATTACATCTTATTGTTTTTTGGATTCACTGGAGGGTAGGCGATGGGTCCACGCGTCTTTTAGTTTTAAATCTTTTTATTTGTGATCTAGTGCAGTTTGGTGTTGAAAAGTGGTGTGATTTTCATTCAGTAAAGTGTAACGAAGTGTCATAAATAAGAAAATTGAAACAAATTGACTGAATGGACGGGTATTGCGTGTAGTGTGTCTCATCGGTAGATGAGACGCTCTTACCGCAATGGCGTCCATTCCCCCTTGACCTTGAGAGTATCCTCCAGTGTTTCCATGAAGCGTTAAAACATCTAAACACCAATGTTTTAACGCAAAAAGAAACTCCCTCATCATTCACTTGACATTGGCAGAATCATCGCGCCGCAAACAGGCGCGGGATAGTCCATATAAATAAATAAAAAAAAAAAAATTGTTTTTTTATTTGATTGTTGCCACTTGAAGAAATAAGTTCCAATATTATTCCGAAATATGGCGTGGTTTTTTATTTTATTGGTCATAGCCCACCATTGTAACGACAACTTTATTTCAAAGATGGTTGCCTTAGCCCTGCAGTGGGACATTAATTGGCTAAATACTAATTTTTTACTTTTTATTCGTATACTTCCTTCACCATTATTATTGTCCAACAGAAACAGTGTCTCCCTCCGCCACGGCTCCGACTCTCTCAATGCTTCTGGAAAAGCCGGCGCCCTCCACGCACGAGAGCAAGCACGCCGCCATCGAACACATCAAGAGCCAGCTCGTGCAGATTGAACAGCAGCTGATCGGTGAGATCATCATCATCGTCATCGTCATTATATAAAAAAACATGTTAACTTTAAAAAAAATATTATTATCATCATCGTCGTCTCATAATCGTCATCAGTATCATCAGCGCCATCATCATTCATCATCATTGTACACCATCATTCATCATCCTTATTTATCACCTTCATTCATCATCATTGTACACCATCATTCATCATCCTTATTTATCACCTTCATTCATCATCATCATGCTGGAAATAGGCCTCTCCAACCGCTCAGACCGTATCAATGCTATTGGAAAAGCCTGCGCCCTCCACTCACGAGAGCAAGCACGCCGCCATCGAACACATCAAGAGCCAGCTCGTGCAGATTGAACAACAGCTTATTGGTATGATCTCACCAATCATCATCATCATCATCATCGTCATTAACAAAATCATAAGATTTTTTTCTCATGTAAACTTAAAAAAACACTAAGTTATCATCGTCATCATATTCGTAGTCATCATTATCATCATCATCATCTTTGTCGTCATCATCATTATCATCTTCATCATCATCATGCTACATGCTGGAAATAGGCCTGTACAGCCGCTCCGTCCCTGTCAATGCTATTTAAAAACATATAAAATTTCTGTTTTTAAATAGCCACTATTTTGTTGTTTCCAACAAGCCAAAGGTAACGAGCCCATGCAATAGGCCATTCCACGATTTTTTTAAATATTTTTTTATAAATGATCATAAAAATTTGATAACCGACTAGTTTATATCCCCATTTTTTTTTGCCACAAAGCAAAATAACATCGTTTGGTATTACAACTATTACAAGTCAATAATACATCTATCTCTTTCCAGCGAGTACGAGCGCATCTCCCGTCCCGCTCCCGCCCGCCGCGCCTGCAGTAGACATAGATGACATTGAGATAAAGGCGGAAGATGTCTATGCGTTCAGAGATATAGATATACACATACCGCCTGTTACGGCTATGCATAAACCTAACCCTAGGTAAGTTTTGTATATTGATGTGCCGAGTCAACTACTTTTGGTATTCGAATATATTGATATTCATTAAAAGAATCGAATCAGAACTCGAGTCCGAAGACGCGATTATGCGAGTACTAGCGCTGAACGGGTATTCGAATATTTCAGTGGACTCGAGTATTTTTGAATCAAACCATAGGTATTGTTTTTGTATTTATTTATTTTTATTGTTGGTTTTTCCCATATATTCCACCACAAATAATTGTATGGTAAGAAAAAAACACTTAAATCTGCATCTGGCGAGACTAATTTTACGTTCACAATGAGTAAAGTTATAAGGTTGCTATTAAAGTAAACGACTCGAAACTTGTATTTGTTTGAGTATTGGATCCGAATATAGTATTTTATATACCTGTTAGGTTTCCGAGTCAGTGTGACTCGGTACATCTCCAGTTTTATCGACAAAGAACAAATTCAGTGGCATTATAGGAACTATCTAGGAATCCATTATATTATTTATTAATTCAGTATATTTCTCTCAATGTCATCAGGGTTATCGACAAGCCAACATTCAAGAAAGATGATGATCTGGTGCCGACCATGGTGACGGAAGCTACCATCAATGTGGAAGAAGTCATCAAGGTAATGGTTGATTGATTATTGTGTAAATCCGCAAGCAGATGTACGGTCAACAGCACATCACGGTAAACACTTGCAGTTCGATAATAGCACTTATGCCCCCGCCATAAGAGTGGTACAAAGTCCAAAGTGTATAGTCTGACGTGCTTTTGACTGTACTATCCGGCTTAAATGCTATTAGTTTACCTTTTGGAGTTACGTTACGCGACACTGATGACTGACACACACACTGGGTGCGTTTGGCAGAAAAAAGCGATTGTGAGCGCTTACTAGCGCTGAACAGTTTTCGGCCAGGACACGTTCGCTAACTTCATAGCGCTAACATAATCCGCCATTTTGCTTATTTATTTTGTTTGTTTTGAAGTAGATACGCCATTTTGCTTATAGCCTGACCAGGAATATAAAAAACCTCGCCATATTGCGGAAAAATATTAGAACTAATTTCTTCAAGTGGCAACAATCAAATAATAAAAAAATAAGATGTCATTTATTGTTATTCTGTCAGAGTGTTTTATCAATTGTCAACGGTGCCTTGTTACTATTGGTTAATGTGAGTTATTTGTGAGAGTAACCATAGCAACCCAGTGTTGCTATAACCATAGCTTATGTGGCGCCGTCAGAGTAGGTTTTTTATTTATATTCCTGGTCATTCTATACAAGCGCTACTTTTTTCTGCCAAACGCACCCAATGACAAAATAGCGCGTTGCTAACGTTACGGACAAGCGCAGTTGACGTCATTTTTCGCTCCATTCCAAAAGGTATTATCCTAATAGCATCTGAACCGGATAGTACAACCTGGTTAATTGAGCTCAGGCAGGACTACTTTAATCAATGAACAATATGTGTAATGAACAGTGTATTTTATTGTCTTCAGGTGGAGCCAATGGCAGTGGATACGATCCCCGAAGATGTCATACCAACACCCTTAGAACAGGTATGTCGTATTATTTGTATGCTTATATATGTCTGTTTGTATCGGTCTCGAACAGAGGGAAATACACTCACCGGCAATAAAACTTGGCCACTGGGCATTTTTCATACAAACATGGTCACTTTAGCGTCTCATAGATAGAAAACTATTTGCAGCTGTGCAATGATTATTACGTCAATGAAGAGGCCAAACGCCCAATTGTCGAATCACAGTTTCAAGAATTTACACTAACCGCTCAATTTTATCAAAAAGGAAAAACAATAAACCGAACTCAACGCTCCATACATCGTAGTATAGAGCGTTGAGTTCAGTTTATTGTTTTTTCTTTTTGAGAAAGTAGAGCGGTTTTTAGCAATTTTTGAAACCACATAAAAGCGAAACAAACTGATAAATAAAGGTACTTTTGTATTTTTAATATTTTTATGGATTATATTTGCTTGTTTTTTTAATATAAGTAATATTAAAAAAAGTCATTGAGTCTTTATCTTTCTACAGCCAGTGGAGCCGGAACCAGTGACCCCAGTGGTGTCAGAGCCAGAGGTCAAGATTTCGTTCCCGGACGCGCTCGTCAAGTTCCCCACCACGGAGATCAAGGTCATCAACCAACAGGAGATCAAGGTAAGCCCCCACTTACACACTTTATTTATTTATTTAAACTTTAATGCACAATCAAGAGTACAGTTTAAACAGGCTTCAGCGACAATACAATGAATTACAGAAGAAAATTAATGTGGATGTGTTTTCGTTCAGTACTCTCTATAGACCGACAAACTAATCTGTTCCGGTGGCGGCGTCCCTACTGTCTATATAGAACTGTCATTTAATATCGTTTTTGCATTGCATTTCACGTAGTTCCAATTTTGGCCACCGGAACAGATAAGTTTGTAGGTCTATAATTTAAGAGGGCTATTACTTGATTCATTCAAGTCATAGCTCAAAACCAATTTTTGTCTTTTCTCACATTAGCAAGTCGTGGCAGCCTGTAACTGAATCTGCACTTAGCAATATACTTAGACCTAAGATAACCAAAATGTACATTAGTGTAAGATTTGTTGGTTGTCCTAAATAAATAAATAAATAAATAAGTACATAAGGTACACTTTTTAGACCAAACAAAAAAACTGGTACTGTAACTGCGTCTTACTTTGACCCTGGACATTGGCTCAAATTAAAAAAAAAATGGTGAAATTACTCTCGGCTTTGCAACGAAAGCATTATACTAGTTCAAGTAAACAGAGCTGGTAGCATTAAAAAGCATTTCTGTAACTGTAATGCACATTAGGTACTCAAAACCTAACGCGACTTCTCGACCAATCGTAGCGTGCCACGCTCGTACCGTGACGCGTCCGCCAATCGCAGCGCGTTAATATCATAGACTGCGGCAGCGCTCTGCAACGCTCCCACGCGATTGGCCGACGCGAGAGGAACATGACGTCTAGTTTGAAATGTAATGCTATTGTGGAAATTATTTAAAAATTGTAATCGACAAGGATCGTTTTATTTTGGCTGCCTTACGCCCTGTTGCAAAAAGCTCCATTAAAGTTAATGCTTCATTAAATCTAATGCTGTCACTTTTCGTTGTCATGAAATAAAAAGTGACAGCAATAGCTTTAATGAAACATTAACTTTAATGGACGTTTCTGCAACTGAGTGTTAATCCTTTACATAACTTATTTAATCTTGCTTATTGGGCTAAAGTTGCCGTCCAGAGCCAAAGTAACCCAGAAAATACTACCTAAAGTAACCATTTTTTAAAATTATTTATAATCAACTAGCCTTCCGCCCGAGGTTTCACCAATGTAATGTCTTTTTTCAAATATCCCCCCCCCCCTTCCCCCCACAGTTCCGGGATCTAAAGTACCCTGTGTTCACCTGGGATAGTGTAGCTCACAGAGTATATTGAATATATGGAGATAGAGCTATCAGCTAAAAATCGTACTACTAGCGCTGACGGCGTTAAAAACTGTAACTAATGCGATGATATATATAACCTGACGTATCACGTAGATATATAGAATGCACCTTACGCGGTACCTATATATATAGTTTTGTATTTTTCATATTTTTAAATGCTATCTTAGTCAAAATATTTGTCATTTTCTTTTTGGTTAACTCTGCCATGACTCTGCGTGTAACGAAACGTCTTACGTATCAACTGCAAAATGTTGCCATAACGAATAATTATTTAGTGATACCATTACTCAGGTTAATTTCATGAAAAGAGCCATCTATCGATAATAACTGGTAATAACACAAATAACACAAATTTCATAGAACCTCTTTTTGTATGGAGCTGCAAACACCGTGGTGTAGCTTTCCAACAGTGAAAGAATTATTCAAATCGGTTCAGTAGTTTTGGAGCCTATTCAATACAAACAAACAAGTCTTTCTTCTTTATAATATCTATAGTATAGATCAATTAAATATGTCACTGTGACACCTGTATCAAGTATCATCCTAGACTGTACAAACTATAATGAAATTATGTTATTTCCACAGATAAAAGAGGAGGTGAAGGAACCGGAACCGCCAGTAGTGGAACCAGAGAAGGTTCCCGAAGAAGAAGTTCGCGAGGAGGAACCACAAGTTGAAGTTGTAGAAGAAAGGTAAGTATTAAGACGAGCCATTTGGTGTAATGGTCGAGAAGTCGGCTATTACAGCAGAGGTCGCGGGTTCGATCCCCGCTCGGTACAAACATTTGTGTGCATGAACATGTCTGTTTGTATCGGTCTGGGTGTTTCTATGTATAATATGTATCGGAAAATTAAGGATGTTTTTTATTGCACTTAAACATTATAATAATATTATATTATACTAAAAAATCCTTCATTTTCAGATTTGGTACTGTAACCTTAATAAATTGTCAAAAAGTCTCACTTGAAATAGAACTCTATGTGATGGCCATTAAGCTGAAAATTGGTTGCAGACATTTGACAGATTTGCAAAGGTTGATCAGAAGTTCAGAAGTAACGTTAGCAACCAATAGCAACGCATTATTTATCTGTGTGTGTGTGTGTGTACGAGTTACCCGTTGTCCTAGGTGGGCGACGCGACGCGACGCGACGCGACGCGACGCAATGCGACGTAATGCGACCAATACTTCACGCGACGTGTGTCCTATGTCCGTGCGCGACAAACGCGGCAGTAGTGTTTTAACCATGGGCAAATATACTGCGTTATTACTAGAAAATTCGTATTTTAAATACTTAGCCCTACAGAAACTTCGTAAACATAGAAAAAAGACAACAAATAATAGATATTTAGAGCGAAATAAATCTGTCAAAAGTGTATTCATACTCCTTCACAAAAATTCCTTTGCAAATGTCAAGCCGTCGCGCGTCGTCGCGTCTTGTCGCGCAAAAAACAAGTCCGCATTACGTCGCGTGTCGTCGCGCACTGACTAACGCGACAACGTAGGCCACTATCATACACAACGACCATTTGACATTTACGCATCGCGTCGCGTCGCGTCGCGTTGCCGCGTTTGTCGTTCACCTAGGACAACGGGTTAGTCATCATCGTCGTGTCACGCTGTGTGTGTGTGCGCGTAAGTCGTCACTGTCGCGTCACGCAACTACAAAAAGTCTTATCCTAATAGAATTTGAACCAGATAGTACATTAACATTTGTTTCCCCAGTGAACCGCCCCCAGAGGAAGAGGTGCCACCCCCAATCCCCCCGGCGGAGGAAGTATGTCCTCCACCAGCGGAGGAGACGGAGACACTGCCCCCGCACCCTGAGGACATCCCGCTGCCCCCGCCTGTAGTGGACCCAGCGGTAGAGGTGGCTGGTATGTACTGTTCTATACTATTAATGTTCCCGCCTTCAAGGAAACACTGCCCCCCACCCTGAGGACATCCCGCTGCCCCCGCCTGTGGTGGAACCAGCGGTAGAGGTGGCTGGTATGTACTGTTCTATACTATTTGTTTTTTATACATAGGTGCCAATCTATGGTTATGAATGTTAATTATTAGTATCACTATGATAGCCATGTGAAAGTGCACAAGTATAATAAATATTCCCATCAAACAAAAATAAAAATCACGCAAATCGGATTAGATTTTTATAAACGTTATTTTATACCAAACTAGCGGCCGCCCGCGGTTTCACCCGCGTGATTCCCGTTCCCGAGGGAATTGATCAAAATCCTTTCTTAGCGGATGCTTACGTCATAACATCTAACTGCATGCCAAATTTCAGCCCGATCCGTCCAGTGGTTTGGGCTGTGCGTTGATAGATATCTATGTCAGTCAGTCATCTTTGAGTTTTATATTATAGATATCGTTTATCGTATATTTTTTCATTTTGAAATTAAAACTAAGGTATTTAAAGTACTAACCCAACATTATGTCTCTGCGAGGAGCAACATGTCAGCACTATCCCAAAAATGTCAACCCAAAAATCCTATCTACGACAATACAATTAAGCAAAATGTATACCACAATAATTGTTACATCATGAGGAATGAAGATTTTATAATTTTAAACCATTCATTTATTATCCTTTTTCGATAATAACAATAAATAAAACTGCAATATTTTAAAATGAATTATTTATCAAAAAAGGCATGGACTCGTCTGTGGAAAAACTGTCTTAAGGCCTTACCCAGAGCAAATGACTTTGAGCATTTCACCTTCACTTACCCCCACCTCACCTCAACCCATACTTCGTAACCATCGGTAATAATATGAGCGCCATCTAGTTAGCTAGCGCCAAACTATTACTAACATTGTAAAGCCACTATTAGCAGACTGAATATTAATTGTCATAGAAAAAAAAGTATCTTGTAGATACACACATCATAAAAGTAGAATCGAAATGTTTTTCAGTACGATAAAATACAACAAGATTAATTTTAATTTTTTTGTTCTCTATTTGAAAATACAAATTTGAACATGAAAGATTTTCAATACAAAAGAAGAATTCGATTCAAACGGTTTTTTCGATATTTTCAACGGATATCTAGATTGAAAAAAAACTCTTAGAGGATTATCAGAAGTTTTACGAGTAAAAATTACAGCAGGTATAGTACATCAGGAGGTGTTCTCCGGGTAGTATTACCAGGGTGTGTTTTCAGGGTATTAACATCATAGGTGTTCTCCAGGAAGTATCATCAAAGGGTGTTCACCGGGTTGTTGCATCAGAGGGGTGTTTTCAGGGTAGTCACATCAGGGGGTGTTCTCCGGGTACTATTACCAGTGGGGTGTTTTCTGGGTATTAACATCATTCAACGTGCAACGTGGTCACGACCCTGAGGATTGGGATACGGAAACTGCGTGCTATTTCTCTCGTAGAATATCTACTCCAGTCAACGAAGCTCTAACTTTGCCATTTTAGCTGAAAAGATGAATCAAAGGACAATGCTCAAAAAAAAACCCACGTTGGAATCAAATGAAAAGTATCTGTAAAATTATTGGTAATAATATGTAATTAAATATTCCATAGGGGGCATCATCGAAATCAATGGCGGTATGTGTGAAATTGCTTTTCAGATTTTTAGGGGTCACATAAAGTATCAATTAAAGGAGTAAACAGATACAGTTGCGGTTTAAAAGTGTATAAAATGGCTATATCTAATATAATTATATTATACAGGGTGTTCGGAAGAACGTTGAACATACGATAATGGGGGGTAGTTGGGGTGGTCTGTTTACTAACTAGCTCAAAAGATTTCACCTAGGTCTTAAGATTTTTTTTTAATTATTTTTTTATAAATTTCTATAATTTTTCGGTTTTGTACCTTTAAACCCGTCTAACTTTTTTTTTATGACTAGATCCAAATAATTTTTTCATTATTGGAATCTTAGTGATTGGTAGGTCCCTTTAAAAAAACATTTGTAAATTGCACATTGCTAGAAACAAAGTTATATGCGCCCTCAAACATAAAATAAGAGTTGAAACAAATTTCGAATCTCAACTTCGCGTAGCATTTAAAAAATAAATAAAAGGGATGGATGACTTCTGATTTGTTAAAAACATCTCCAAAGTGTGAGCTTTATAACGATGTTTTGATATCTTTTTTGTAACCAAAATTATTCGATGTTTTCTACTCAGGCGGACCATTTCGACGAAAATCTACTTATGTGAAAACTTAAATGTTTTGCGAAATTTGTCAATGCAAAGGTCAAAATAACAAATTAGTGGGATAGTGACATAAAGAATGTACATTTTTTCTCACTCTTGCACACATAAAGGCTATCTTTTCTCTCTTTCACTCTGTGTGGAATGCGCGGCTAGTGACGCTTCCCGAGAAGGTAATAACACTAATGTTTCACTCTAGTACACTTACATCGCATCTTCCCTCTCTTTCGCTTTCGGAACAGGCGACTCAGTGTAAGTGTCAGAACTCTTAGTCGAGACTTAACTGTCCAAGAAGGTAATAATAATAATGTTTCACTCTAGTACACTTACATCGTATCTTTCCTCTCTTTCGCTTTCGGAACAGGCGACTCAGTGTAAGTGTCGAAACTCTTAGTCGAGACTTAACTGTCTCTGCGATCATACGTGCCCTTTGTGCCTACTCTTGTTACAGTTATCTTCGTTCTTGATAAATTCTACGCGCTTCACGCGCATTGGAGTTAGCTCTTCCATATGCCATTAAAATGTGCGCATATTCCTCATTGGTAAATTTAGTCATTTTACCGATTAACAAACGTAACAGAAATAACAAAACTTAACAAAACAACTGATAACAATAATACAAAACGAAGATAACTGTAACAAGAGTAGGCACAAAGGGCACGTATGATCGCAGAGGCAGTCAAGTCAGAAGAATTCTGTCCTCTTTGGTTCTGTCACTTACACTGAGTCGCCTGTTCCGAAAGCGAAAGAGAGGAATGATACGATGTAAGTGTACTAGAGTGAAACATTAGTATTATTACCTTCTTGGGAAGCGTCACTCGCCGCGCATTCCACACAGAGTGAAAGAGAGAAAAGATAGCCTTTACGTGTGCAAGAGTGAGAAAAATGTACATTATTTATGTCACTATCCCACTAATTTGTTATTTTGACCTTTGCATTGACAAATTTCGCAAAACATTATAGTTTTCACGTAAGTAGATTTTCGTCGAAATGGTCCGCCTGAGTAGATATCAAAACAAATGACATATCGTTATAAAGCTCACACTTTGGAGATTTTTTTGACAAATCAGAAGTCATCCATCCCTTTTATTTATTTTTTAAATGCTACGCGAAGTTGAGATTCAAAATTTGTTTCAACTCTTATTTTATGTTTGAGGGCCCATAACTTTGTTTCTATCAATGTGCAATTTACAAATGTTTATTTAAAGGGACCTACCAATCACTAAGATTCCAATAATGAAAAAATTATTTGGGTCTGGTCATAAAAAAAAAAAGTTAGACGGGTTTAAAGGTACAAAACCGAAAAATTATAGAAATTTATAAAAAAAAATAATAAAAAAAAAAATCTTGAGACCTAGGTGAAATCTTTTGAGCTAGTTTGTTAACAGACCACCCCAATTACCCCCCATTATCGTATGTTCAACGTTCTTCCGAACACCCTGTATAATTTTATATAATTATTATTATTTAATATAATAAAGCGTAACAGTTTGTTTGTCTTTGTAAACGCGCTAATCTCAGGAACTACAAGACCGATTCTAAAAATTCTTGCACCAATGAGAAGCTACAACTTTACTGAATAGGTGCTAAAAATATATTTTTATAAAAAATTATAAAAATATTTTTTTATTATTCAGTAACTATGTAGGTAACTGATACTTTATGTGACCCCTGAAAAATCTTAATAGCAATTTCACACATACCGCCATTGATTTCGATGATGCCCCCTATGGAATATTTAATTACATATTATTACCAATAATTAGAGATACTTTTCATTTGATTCCAGCCTGGGTTGTTTTTCATACTAGATGAGCATTGTCCTTTTCGTTAATGACCCCGTGATAATGATACCATACTAAAAATGCGGGGTGGGGTGGTGTCACCGGGGTCATTCGAAAAAATGGAAGAGGGTGAAAAATTACTTTTTCCCGATAATCTCAAAAACTAACAGAATTAAGAGAAAAAGTTTTAGACAAAAGCTGTAGAGAATTACTTTGTCTACAAAAAAGGTTATAATCATTTTACGCGTATCGCGCCCCGTTTGCTAGGAATTAGGAAATCGCGTACAATGTGCGAAAATTAGCACGAACAATGTTTTTCGCTATTTAAAACGGGGTTTTTTCATATTTTCCAATTGAAATGATTTTTATGCATCCTCCGACACACCCTAAGAGATTTCCTTCTAATTTTTATAGATTTGGGTCAACAAGTGCGTTTATTATTCAGTAACTATGTAACTGATACTTTATGTGACCCCAGAAAAATCTGAATAGCAATTTCACACATACCGCCATTGATTTCGATGATGCCCCCTATGGAATATTTAATTACATATTATTACCAATAATTAGAGATACTTTTCATTTGATTCCAGCCTGGGTTGTTTTTCATACTAGATGAGCATTGTCCTTTTCGTTAATGACCCCGTGATAATGATAACATACTAAAAATGCGGGGCGGGGTGGTGTCACCGGGGTCATTCGAAAAAATGGAAGAGGGTGAAAAATTACTTTTTCCCGATAATCTCAAAAACTAACAGAATTAAGAGAAAAAGTTTTAGACAAAAGCTGTAGAGAATTACTTTGTCTACAAAAAAGGCTATAATCATTTTACGCGTATCGCGCCCCGTTTGCTAGGAAATCGCGTACAATGTGCGAAAATTAGCACGAACAATGTTTTTCGCTATTTAAAACGGGGTATTTTCATATTTTCCAATTGGAATGATTTTTATGCATCCTCCGACACACCCTAAGAGATTTCCTTCTAATTTTTATAGATTTGGGTCAACAAGTGCGTTTATTATTCAGTAACTATGTAACTGATACTTTATGTGACCCCAGAAAAATCTGAATAGCAATTTCACACATACCACCATTGATTTCGATGATGCCCCATATGGAATATTTAATTACATAATATTACCAATAATTTGATTCCAACCTAGCTTCTTTTTGAGCATTGTCCTTTTAGCGTCAGTTTCAGCTTTACAACTAAAATGGCAAAGTTAGAATTTTGTTGACTGGAGTAGATATTCTACGAGAGAAATAGCACGCAGTTTCCGTATCCCAATCCTCAGGGTCGTGACCACGTTGCACGTTGAATGATGATAATACCCTGAAAACACCCCACTGGTAATAGTACCCGGAGATCACCCCCTGATGTGACTACCTACCCTGAAAACACCCCTCTGATGCAACAACCCGGTGAACACCCTTTGATGATACTTCCCGGAGAACACCTATGATGTTAATACCCTGAAAACACCCTGGTAATACTACCCGGAGAACACCTCCTGATGTGACTACCCTGAAAACAACCCCCGATGCAACAACCCGGTGAACACCCCTTTGATGATGCTTCCTGGAGAACACCCATGATGTTAATACCCTGAAAACACCCCCTGGTAATACTACGCGGAGAACACCTATTGATTTTTCTACCCGGGAATACCCTTGGGTCCTAAGTGGGAGTATCTTGAGGAAAGGAGTGACTGTTCTCCTCCCGCCTCACCACGCTGCGCTACAACCTCAACGCGCTCAACAACATCGGCCGCCAGCAAGCAAAGAGGCTGAAGCGAGCCACACCGCCGCTCTGGCCGATGTTGGTGATAGCTCAAAGCCGCTTGATGATACTACCCGAAGAACACCCCCTGATGAATACACTAGCGATTGGGAGGGTCCGCAACGTTTCATCAAAGTACACGTATTAAAATTGCTCCGTTTAAATATTATTCTAATACATAAGTGTAAAAAGTAAACAGTTTTTAGTAAATGTTGTATAAAAATGTGCGGCAAGAAATAGCGCATCCTGTGGTGTAAATTTTAAATCGTTTAGTTGACATTTTGGATGTTTTTTTAACAAAATTAAACCAACTGTGACGGTTACGAGTGCAATATTGGATAAAGCATGTAAATAATATTGTAAAGTGACTCATGTTCCAACGGACCTCTGCGAGCAAACAATACTGATCCTTGGACCCTATTCACGTCTGTTGGTGCGCGCTGTACTTCATTGCTTATTTCGTACGTTCTATACAACGCTCGGTGGCCGAGTGCAAATACGCTGACGTAATAAGTGAACATTAGTTCAAATCCCAAGTAGTCCAAAAAAACTTTTTGAACATTTTTTTTGGTTTGAGATTGTTTAGTTCTTCTTTTTTTATTATTCAATTTTTTTAAATATCATTCGTTGGTGTATTACATTGGATAATGTAATACACCAACTCAAGACTCATGACTCAGTCTTGGTTTGTATTGAATAGGCTGCGAAACTACTGAACGGATTTGGAAAATTCATTCACTTTTGGAAAGTCACCCGGGTACTATTCCCGGCCCGGGTGACATACGACAGGATTATAGGATAAATTATTGACAAAAGAAATTACGCGCGGGTGAAGTGAAACCGAGGAGGCGGCCTAGTTTATTCAGTGAAATTTACCGTCGTAGGTACCTACTGATCGATTTGTAAAATTCATTCACTTTTGGAAAGTTATCGCGATTTTGGCAAGCCATTTGGTGTAATGGTCGAGAAGTCGGCTATTACACCAGAGGTCGCGGGTTCGATCCCCGCACGGTACAAACATTTGTGTGCATGAACATGTTTGTTTGTATCGGTCTGGGTTTTTCTATTTATAATAATGTAAGTATGTATTTACAAAAAAAAGTTTATTAGTAATGTTTATCCGTTGTCTAGCACCCATAGCACAACTAATGCTTAGTGCTGCACAAGCTAATGCTTAGTTTGGGGCTAGATGGTGCTGTGTGAATAATGTCCAGAGATATTTATATTAAATTTATATTAAATCGAGCGTGTAGCATTCGCCATTGATAAAATAGTTTTACTACACTACTATTATTAAACAAGATAATTAAATCGTCCTTTCGCATTTAATACAAGACACACCTCAGCCTCACAATATAAATGATTCCTTGCGTAAACAAAGCAAGCAAACGTCAGTGCTTGTTTGTGTCGCTAGGTGTCGCTGTCTCACCGATCTGTCACGTGTGTGAGCGAGCGACACGGGTTCCCCGTAGCACAGCTAGCGACCGACTGCCGCCCGCTACCCGTTGTGGGCGCGTGAGAGAAATGGCCGTCCGAAATTATGAATAATAATCCGTAAAAATCAAGAAAAGGATGATTTCCAAATTTTTTGCAGCCAATTTATAGTTTTTTTGATTGTCTATCGATTGGCGCAAGCCAAATTTAAAAAACACGTTTAAATTAGGAGGAGTGCATGAAATAATATTATTTTAGACTTATTTTCAAAGTCAGTTTTGGTAGTGATAAATAAAGATAAACACAAACTTTAAACGTGGAATTTTAAGATAAAACTACAAAGATTAATTACGTATTTTTTAAACTGTTGTATATGCATTAAATAAGGAGTTGAGAGCCGTTAAAAACAAGACTTTTGGTCTGGGAGACGCCTTAAAAAAAATTAACTTAACAATAACCACTTTATTCTAGAACCTCCACCAGTGGAGCCAGCCCCACCTGAACCTGAGCTAGCCCCACCCTCCCCAACGCCGGAGCAGGTGGAAGTGGAGCAAGCGTTGGAGGAACCTCTCACAGAAGAGAAGAGCGTAGAGGATGTCAAGAAGGAGATTGTTCATGATGAGGTATGAGTGAATTTATTATACTGCGTGTTTTTTTAGTCGTTGTTTTCTCGCAGCAGAACGCTTAAACTTCAGTAGTACTATCGATTTTTGCAAGATTTTTTTTTGAGTATTTTTTTAAAAAATATTTTTTTTATTTTTTTTTTATTTTTTTTCGGAATATGATGGGAAAATGGAAAACAGATGTTAGTAAATAATAAATAATATTTTTTTTGATAAACGCGAAGGGCAATGACCCCGGCCGGTGACCGTCCGCGCCGCAGCTAGTACTATTGGTTCGAGTTTCGTCTATCATAACCGTAAAAATTTTGATTTGACTAAAAAAAGAACTTTATTAGTTTATTTTACTACTAACATAGAATCATTTTACTGCGGGAAAACAACGATTAAAATTCCACGCTGTATATACTAGATCAGTTGTCAGACAGACACGCTGCCCACCTGATGGTAAGCGGCCACTGCGGCCTATACCATTGAGGGACACTTCACCAAGCGTCGCTCAATGTGCTGCCAGACTGTAGGCTCATCTGATCTGAGCTGGAATACAGTTAAAGCTGTTAAGGCGGCAGATTTCACCTGTGGGGGTAGCTAGCCAGTCGGACTCGTAAAAAGCCTGTGGGGAGTGAGTGTACGTACGTGCGGTGGTTGGTAAAAGAAAGTCCAAGTCCAAATTGTACAAGCAGGTATATTACGTACACACACTACACAAAAGTTAGAAGAATTAAGCAAGTAAAACAGCACAGAAGGAAGAATAAAGATTGTATAAAACGTAAAATACAGCGAGAAGCGCATAGATATAAAACAGGTTAGCCGTGAGCAAACGGGGTAGACGAAGTAAAAGTTCCAACGGCTAGGCTCACGTCACAACCATCCCGTCAGCATCATTGTGACGTAGGCGAAATGGCCACATCTGCCGGTGGCAAGTGCGAGCGAGTGCGAGAGGCGCCCGCGCATGATTCGCCATTGCGCCGTGTCTAGGATCTGGCCCAAGCTTCATAAGCGGAGCGATTTGCTCCGAATTATAGGGCGGGGGTCCAAGTAGTATATATGGCGGTTAGGTCGCCACAAGCCCTACCACGACCCAGACTCAATGCGGGAATCGAACCCACGACCTCCGGGTTTTATAACCGAGCGGCTTAGCCACTGTTCCACGGAGGCGGTTGTGGCTATTATTTTCTTTTATATTTCTATTGTCTCCAGGACTCAATGCCTCTCAAAGACATGCTAAAGGAGGAAGGCGTGACCCCGGGCCCAGGCGTGGGCGTGGCCGTGGGCGCACCGCCAGTCAAGCTAGAGCCGGAGGACGCGCATACGGAGACCGATGATGATACGCCTATGGAGGTATGTGGATATCATCATTTCATCGTCATCATCATTTATTTATTTAAAACTTTATTGTACAACAAGAGTACAAAAGGCGGACTTAATGCCTAATGGCATTATCTATCACTTTTGGGCCCAGCCGATTATTAGAGAGAGAAGAGATATTAATTCTGTATGTTGTCACGAGTTATTAGAAATCATCAGAAACTAACTTAAACATTATCAAACGAATAAAACTGTTTATTTCAAGCAAACAACATTTCATTTGGTCGGGTTTAAAGTTTCACTGTTTAAAGTATGCATTACTAGCCTTCCGCCCGCGGTTTCACCCGCGCGTAATCTCTTTTTTCAAATATTCCCCCTTCCCCCCAAATTTTCGGGATCAAAAGTACCCTATATTCACCGGGGATAGTGTAGCTTTTCAACAGTGAAAGAATTATTCAAATCGCTTCAGTAGTTTCAAACTTGTTATTCCCGCGGGAATGTGACGTTTCCCGTAGGAATTTTATAGCCTATGTCCTAATGCGGGTTATAAACTATACGTGTGCCAAATTTCATCTAAATCAGTTCCGCCGTTAAGGCGTGATTGAGTAACAAACATCCAAACATCTAAACATCCAGACTTTCACATTTATAATATTAGTAGGATTATTATGCAGAACCCTAGGAAGTGTATATGCTATTTAATAACGATAGTTTCTTTTTAACAGTTAAGCAGAGAAGAAGAAAAAGATGGCAAGAAGAAAAGAGATTATTCTCGTAAGAAGAAATCAGATTCTAGAAGTAAGTACATATTTGTATTGTATAATCAATAAATAAAATGAAATTGTTTATTTCTAATTAAGGGTTCACATAAATATTGAAGACCGATATAGACCGACAAACTTATCTGTTCCGGTGGCGGCGTCGCTACTGTCTATTTAGAACTGTCATTAAATATCGTTTTTGCATTTTTTCACGTAGTTCCAATTTTGGCCACCGGAACAGATAAGTTTGTAGGTCTGTAGTTCATTTGAGAGTGAAGCTAGTGCCCGGATGACTTATTTTTTACTCTTATTGTAGTTTTCACAAGTCTTAAAAACCGTTTAGGTTCAAAATGTTCAATTCCCAAAATGTTAACATGGTGCAAAACGTTCATGTCCCGAAATGTTCATATCCCAAAATGTTCATTTCCCGAAATGTTCATGTCCCAAAATGTTCATATCCCAAAACGTTCATATCCCAAAATGTTCATATCCCAAAACGTTCAAATCCTAAAATGTTCATATCCCAAAACTAAACATTTTTTCGTATTATCTTTATGAATTTAACAACCATTGTTAAGTTAGTTTACCAGGTGGTAGGTTACTGTACTGGGCCGTCTAGGTGGGTACCACCGCAGTGCCAGATATTTTCCCGTGAAATAGAAGTGTGTCAAGTGTGTCAAGTCTGTGTTTCGGGGAAAGGGCACTGAAGCTAGTGAAATTACTGGGTATATGAGACCTAATAACTGTCGTCTCGGTGTAGCGGGCGCAGGGCGGTGCCAGACAGTAACTGCTTAGTTACTGTTTGGCACTGAACTGTCTAAGGGCAGACGTGGCGCTTATTATCAGGTGTACGATCTGTTCGTTTTGTTACACATTGCAATAATGAAAAAAAAAAAAGAAACAAGCAAAGTAAATATCCTGTTCTAAAAACTAGCCTTCCGCCCGCGGTTTCACCCGCGCCTAATCTCTTTTCTTTTTTTTAAATATGCCCCCTTCCCACCACATTTCCAGGATCAAAAGTACCCTATGTTCACTGGGGTAGTGTAGCTTTCCAACAGTGAAAGAATTATTCAAATCGGTTCAGTAGTTTCAAAATTGATATTCCCGCGGGAATGAGACGTTTCCCGTAGGAATTTTATAGCCTATGTCCTATTCCGGGTTATAAACTATACGTGTGCCAAATTTCATCTAAATCCGTTCAGCCGTTTAGGCGTGATTGAGTAACAAACATCCAAACATCCAGACTTTCGCATTTATAATATTAGTAGGAAGTAGGATTTCCTCTAAATCTATCTTATTATATCTACATTCACACGAAAAACTGTATGGCTTAGTATAGATAGATTTATTATCATTGTTGTATAAATTTCTTTGGCGATTAAAAAGAGTAACTGTCGAGTTTCTTGCCGGTTCTTCTCGACAGATGACTGCATTCCGATACCGGTGGTAGAGTCACTCTGTAATTGACGATTCATAAATACTTGATACAAGTTTACATGAATAAAGAATATTTTGATTTTTGATTTGATTTTTGATTTTTTGATCTATTTGTGTGTATTAACATGTGATGTGATATATTGTAGCTTGCTCAGGGTCTGAAAGTGCAGCGGAAGCCAGTGCGCCGGAGTCACCGTCCGCCAGTGACGCGGAGAGACAACACCGGCTGTGGAAGAAATCTGTTATGCTTGTATACAGCAGGTTAGGAACAAACCAACTAACTTATTTATGTATTTATTTTATAATTTTATGAAATAGGTAGGAAATCATAAATTTTTATGTTATAAAATACGGAGGCAATATATTTAATTTTATTTTATGAAATAGGATAATGCTATTTCTATATATCACACTTCTTTGCTACAGATTGTTCACGATAAGAAGTCCTCTAGCCGCTATATTGGTACTACTGTTTTTCAATACTTTCAATCTGTTTTTTGACAGATTTACAAAGCGTACAGTCTGTTCACCATAAGTTGTCCTTTAGCCGCTATATTGGCAGCATTGCCTACGCTTTGTAAATCTGTCAAAAAACAGATTGAAAGTATTGAAAAACAGTAGTACCAATATAGCGGCTAGAGGACTTCTTATCGTGAACGATCTGTAGGCAATGCTGCCAATATAGCGGCTAAAGGACAACTTATGGTGAACAGACTGTAGTTGTAGTATCTCTGTATGTCATACTCTTTTAATTATTTTATTTAAAAAAAAATGGTTTTTTTTTCTTTTTTCATAATCTCTTGGTTATGTTAGTTGATTTTTACAAGTATGATCTTGACGATTCAGCTCCTTTAATTCCCTAGTTTCTTCTTTAATTCTTTTCAGTTTGCAAAGAATCGAGTTCCTACTGTTTAATATTATTGTCCGACCTTTGTTGTCTGCATAAAAAAAGATTTTGATTTTGATTGTACAGCTGTATTATGTTACAACTTACTTGTTTTCCCATTAATGTTTTGTGCAAAAAAGAGTATTATTCTATCCAGCTTATCTATATCATGTTTGTTTGTCCGTATGTCGCAGGTTATGTGCGCACAAGTACGCATCTCTATTCCTGCGTCCCATCAGCGACGACGAGGCTCCCGGCTACAGCATGGTGATCAAGCGACCCATGGACCTGTCCGCTATACGGCGGAACATCGACAATGGGCTCATCAGGTCAGTGGGGCAGCCATGGGCTAAGGGTGGGGCAGCCATGGGCTCAGGGTGGGGCAGCCATGGGCTAAGGGTGGGGGAGCCATGGGCTTAGGGCGGGGCAGCCATGAACCCAGAGTGGGGCAACCATTGGCTGAGTGTGGGGCAGCCATGGGCTCAGGGAGGGGCAAACATGGGCCCAGGGTGGGGTAGCAGTCTAAAATAATTATGTAACTAGCAAACTATGCTCGCGTTGGGGTGGGGCAAGTGCCCCACTACCCCAACGTTGCTAC
Organism: Mecyna flavalis; assembly: GCA_949319885.1. Lineage (NCBI taxonomy): Eukaryota > Metazoa > Arthropoda > Insecta > Lepidoptera > Crambidae > Mecyna > Mecyna flavalis. Next base: position 5,294,584 of record OX439421.1, on the reverse strand, counting down.
GCCCATGGGCTTTGTAATGCGTCAGCGACGACGAGGCTCCCGGCTACAGCATGGTGGTGAAGCGACTCATCAGGTCAGTGGTGCAGTCATGGGCGCAGCCAGCCATTGGCTTAGGGTGGTGCAGCCACGGGCTCAGTGTGGGGCAGCCATGGGCTCAGAGTGGGGCAGCCATGGGCTCCGGATAGGGCTGCCATGGGCTCTTAGGGTGGGGCAGTCATGGGCTCTCAGGGTAGGGCAGCCATGGGGTCAGGATGAGGCTACCATGGGCTCAGGGTGGGGCAGCCATGGGCCCAGGGTGGGGTAGCAGTCTAAAATAATATGTAACTAGCAAACTATACTCGCGTTGGGGTGGGTAAGCGCCACACTCTAAATCTTCCGCCCCATCACAGAAAGAAAATAAACGTGAGCGAGCATCGAACCTGCTAACCTATCCTCATATTTCACAGGACGACGGCGGAGTTCCAACGCGACGTGCTTCTAATGTTATCTAACGCGCTGATGTACAACAGCAGCGAGCACAGCGTATACACCATGGCCAAGGAGATGCATGAGGAGGTGATCGTGATTTATTACTTACTGTGTTGAAGATGTGAGCGTGATTCTTGGTTACTGATGAGGTGGTGAGTGTGATTTTTGTTTACTGATGAGGAGGCGAGTGTGATTCTTAGTTGCTGATTAAGAGATGAGACTGATTCTAAGTTATTGTCAGGGAACTGAACGTAATTTTTAGCTATTGACAGGAATGAGAGTGATTCTTAGTGTTACTGTTATGGTGGTGAGCGTGATTCTTACTGACAACAAGGTTGTGAAAGCAATTCTTATTTATTGGTACTGAAGGTCGGAGTTGTGTACTGACTCCCACATTAATATTCCGGAACACAGCCAGAACTGTTATGGCGGCATATTTGACCTGTGGGTGGTAGCTAGCCAGTCGGACTCTGAAAAAGCCCTACCACAAACGGCACCAACTAGACCTATGGCGGGAATCGAACCCACGACCTCCGGGTTTTTATAATACCAGTGTGATGGTATAAACATGTCATTGAATATATGTATTTGTATTGAGCTTGTTGTTTGTATACAGGCGGCGTGTCAGCTCGGCATGCTGCTCGCGGCGCAGGCGCACGCCGGCCTCAGCGCCGCGCCGCTGGCCCGGCGCAAGCGGCGCAGGCAGGACCTGCCCGACAGACATGCCACTACTGATTAACGCTGAGAGAAGTGACGTATGATAGAATACATCGAAAACTAGTTAGGCGTTGTCTCCAGAAAAGCGAATTCGTCGCGAATCTTCAATGAGGGTTTCCACCGCGAGCGGAACGGACCCATTAATACATTGACTGCCAAAGTTCCAAGCCCCATATAAAATTTATTGTTTGGGGATCACCCCATGGCGTTCTGCGTGTAATGAATTCGTTGGGCTCGCAAGTGCTAACTGCGTACTTGTATACTATTTGTTGGTGGAAACATAAGTATGCAGTTAGCGCTTGCTAGTTGAAAGAGGTCATTAATGGGTCCGTTCCTCTCGCGGTGGAAACCGTGCTTCAGGCCTTGTCCAGGAAGGCGAATTCGTCACGAATTCATACGCGCGTTGGCGCGGTACTGATGGCCTAGACTAAGTAAGATTAACATTTTGACAGCGAAAACGAAATTCGCTAACTTCAAATTGTATGGATTTGACAGGTGCCTTAGAAAAGTCACGTGGGTCAGTCGATATTGAAAGTACGGGTTTTGACATTCGCTATCGCAAATTGAGCGATAACGAACGTCATAAATGCCATTTGTCTAGGGCCTATGGAGCTTAACACATTGCGTCCACGTGACGTCCAGAATCACGTGTTTAGCGGCGAAATCGCCGTTCTAGACAAGGCCATAGAGACCTACCTGATTAGAACAGCAAAAAGTTCAATTGTTGGTTTTCAGTTCAACGAGAACCCGCAGGTAGATTTAAGTTTCACGTGGAAAACTGCTTTTTTTTTATAAAATGAATATTGCTGAAAAAAAAGTAAAATGTTTTGACTCAAATATCACAAAAATGTTGAAATATTTTCTTTTTTATTAGTAAGATATTGTAAGCTTCAAAAGAGCTTAGCTTAGTGTAATCTGTCTATAAATAAAGAAAGAAAGAACAAGTTTGACTTTGTACATTTATAAACCCTTGAAACCCCCTTTTCCCCTCTTTCAAAAAAGGTGCAGTAGATATTATACAATAGATGTAGATTTTCTGATTTTCTCTAAAATGTTAAATAATTAATTAAGACAGCAAATGGCATTTGTCTTTAAGTACGGTCAACAGCACATCACGGTAAACACTTGCAGTTCGATAATAGCACTTATGCCCCCGACATAAGAGTGGTACCAAGTCCTAGTCTGACGTGCTTTTGACTGTACATGCGACTAGCATTTTTGGGTACATACCTAGACATAAATAAAATCCAAAAATCAGCTATAATATACACTTTATTGAACTTATCGGCTATTCGTTACAACCTTTGGCCGACGTTTAGCCGAGCCATACATCAACAGTCTGCTTACGCGACCACTTAGTCAAGTTCAGTCAATCTAGTTGACTGTTTAGTCAAACAAATCGACTTTTAATCAATTTCGTCGATTTTTAAAAATATACGACTAACTTATCAGTCGTTTGTCAATCCAATGTCCATATTTCACATAACTAGAATCTGGTTACGAAAAAACATGGTACAGATCGTTCACGATAAGAAGTCCCCTAGCCGCTATATTGGTACTACTGTTTTTTAATACTTTCAATCTGTTTTTTGCCAGATTTACAAAGCGTAGGCAATGCTGCCAATATAGCGGCTAAAGGACAACTTATGGTGAACAGACTGTAGCAGTCTCTTTATATTGTCTGGTTCAAATGCTATTAGGATAATACCTATTGGAGCTGCGTTACGCGAGAGTGATGACTGACACACACACATACAAAATGCGTTGCTAACGTTACGGACAGGCGCAGTTGACGTCATTTGTCGCTCAATTCCAAAAGGTATTATCCTAATAGCATCTGAACACTGATCTCCATAGACAACTGGATAGGCGATTGGTACCAAATATTTGATCCGATTTGAAAATCGCCATATTGGCGCTGAGAGCAGTAGTTAGTGTACTTGGAACTAATAATAGTGCTGACTTTCGCAGATAAACTTCTGTCAATGGTTATCCATTTGAAGTGATTTGAAGTCATTTTAGTTCCCAGTACACTATTGGGGGCGCTTCAAATCGACCGAAAAAATAGCTGTCATTTCAATGTCTATAGCCACCCCAGCGTAATACGCCGTATTATAATGGACCTCAGTGCATCTGAATCAATAAAATATTGACACCAAACACGCAATGGGATGGTATTCCATTGAAGCAAAAACAAAATATAAATCAAATAACATCACTTTCTTCAACATGATAATATCAACCTGTGTGGTTTGTGACATCAACTAAAATCGACTATGTATATGAAAACTTTAATGGCATATCATTAAAATACATACCTGTGTATAAAACTCCTAAACACACTTATATCTATATGTAATATATTAAACACAATTTGATATTTTCACGTATTACACGAAGCTTTATCACAAATAGTTTAAAGAAATATCAACATTAAACAATAAATCATTGAACTACAAATTACTAGCGTATAGAACCGACGCCGCAAACAAAATTTTTGCGCGATGCTTTGCTGCCGTTACCATGGTTACGGCAACAACTCATTCAAGATCTATGAGATAGGCATTTCAAACAAAACGCGTAAGCGCCTTGCTTTGCATGGCGCTTACGACGTTTTGGTCGCCAGAAAAATATACTCTGTAAGCAATCTATAGCGCTGCAAGTTTATAGTTTGGTTAGACGACATCCGCTGTAGCAAATACATCAGTCAGTCCAGTCATCATTTTGCGACACATTTTTTGTTCCGTATAGCCTCTCTATACGTAGTACTTGTAACTCAATGCAATAAACACAGTGAAAAATGGACTTTAATGCAATCACAATATGACATAGCAGAAGTTTTGTTATATACCCTCGACTTGAGGCCTCTCAAGTCGAGGTACCCGGGGATGGGCTGGTCAATAGCAAGGCTGGCACCGGCTCGTCCCAATCGGGTGTGAAGGGGAACCGGGGGAGTTTAGTGGGTAGTGGACGCTTTAGTCTCGAGTCCCACACACGGCCGCAGGTCTAGCTAGCCTGCGGTTATGGTGCATAAACGCATTCTCCTCCGAAAAAAAGTTTTGTTAAATAGCTGTGATCACTGCTAGTCAATCTTAAAATTACTCGAAAATTATTGACTTTTTAATCCATTTATCTACATCCATACCATAATATGTCTATTTAATATTCAGGAGCGATGAGCAAACGCCCTACATTTAGATATAAGTATCTGTGGCTGCATTGAAATGTTTACATTTTAGTGTCGGTAACCGATACATAATTTCGTTCAAATTTCGAACGTCTTCTTTAAAAGTAAAAATTAATAGGTTTTTTCGATTATCGAATTAGTCGATTAGTAATTTTATGTTCCATTCCTATACATTTAATTCGATGCTGAAATTATAACAATCGATTTGAGAATCGAAATCAACTCGAGTCTAGATTGTTTATGGATTTTAAAAACTACAAATGTCAGTCATTATGTCAGTACTAACTCACTTCGTTCGTTTCATAAAACCACATTCGTATTTTAATGACCCTCATTATGCAGCAGTCACATAAATAACTATTAGTTATCCAATTTTTGTTATATATCCAAAAAGTACAATCTTTGATCATCCATTCTAATACTGACCATGCAAAAAGACACTTTCTACACATTTTCAAATACTAACGAAACATTTTTAATGAATACTTTTTGAAAATCACTTTTACACTACTATTTTATATAAAAAAAAACTCTGTTATTGCTATCTGCAAACTTTTTGAACATCAGTCTACGGAGAGGGGGAAAGTTCGCGCATGTGCACTTGCGCGCGACCAATAGCGCGCAGGCATGTCAAAATCCCCACCCGATATTCAAGAAGTTTGGCGGGGTCTGTATGTCATATTGTCTTGCTTGAATTTTGTCATAATCAACTAGTTGTCTCGTCATATAAGTTTAGATAAGCTCCTGATAAGTTGTCCGTCGGACAAATAATCACGAACTCATCTGACAGTTGTCACTGGTACATATTTGTGTGATAAATTAAGGATAGGCACACCACATTGACGTGAAGAATAGGCAAACCACTTTTAACATCATCACACAAATATTTGCTTATTACGTCAAAATCGATTTTGCTATAGTCATAATTCAAGAAATTGTCACATATCTTTAACTTTCATATATTTTCTCTTATCATTGAGACGTTAGTGAGATAGGGGTTCCCAAAATAATTCAATCATTTTGATTTTTCTGTTGTCAAATGTCGCCTCTACCACCGCCTTCTATTTTATCACCCAGAAACCACACTCAACTTAGAGGCAAAAATATGGAATCACACTTGTTATTTTTAACCTATTTCAGCATAAAAACAATTTAAACATATAAAATGATATTTGTATCATTTCAAAGTCCTTTAGTTGATATTTTTTATGATACTTGTTTGTAAATCAACTTAAATTAGTTGATATATACGGACGTGCTACCATTTGCGTCGTAGTAATTTACAAAACGGCTGTAGTAATTCTTATAGTAGTAATAGAAACAATTTTTCGAATCAGCTCTTGAATCATATTCATGTTTTTGTTTATATTCTGACATTGCTAACATGTATTATTGTACAATTTAACGTTCATATGTGGTCTTTTATGTGCCTACAAAGAATAAATAAATTTGATTCTTGATTCTATAAAGAGGACTGTGTTGCCAGCTACAATACAACTTATATAGGATCAGTAGTGTGGTAGTAGAGGCGACGTTGGGTTCGAACCCCGACCGGTCCGTAGCCGTCGTCATCGGCCGACCCGCCGGATGCAGCCGATGCGACGGATGCAGCCGATACGACGGATGCAGCCGATGCACCGGATGCAACAGATGCGACGGATGCAGCCGATGCGACGGATGCAGCCGATGCGACGGATGCAGCGGATGCAACAGATGCACCGGATGCAACAGATGTGACGGATGCAGCGGAGGTGGGTGAGGAGCTTGCGAACACGTCACACCCTATACTCACTTCGCTTCCTTTACTCTGAAAACAAAAATATGTAACGTTAGTTAATTCAATAGCACTGGTTCAGTTATTATTATTCAACAACTAGCCTTCCGCCCGCGGTTGCACCCGCGCGTAATTTCCTTTTCAACTACCCCCATTCCCTCATCCTATCCCCCTTCCCCCATCAAAGTAAATTTTCAGCCAAATTGGTACATCCATTCTTGAGTTATAAATAGTGTAACTAACACAATGACGTTCAATATACAACTAGACACCCAATCTCTAAGAAAAATTCCTCAAAAAACTTCCGAGCGAAGTTGACACAGATGACATTAACACATTCGTTCAAATTAACACCTTATCTCGCGGCAGTTAGTGTTTAATGTCAATTGTATACAACTAAGCGGAAACTCTGCCCAATAGTTGCGTGGGCAGACTTTTGCTTCGGACAATATTTGAGCGTGAATGGGAGTCTAGTTGTATATTGAACGTCATTGAACTAACACCACTTTATTTTATATATATATAGATTTATTTGCAAATTAATAAATGTAATACTTGAGTTTAGTCATAGGTTTAGTCATAGAGATCAGAGGCGGATTATCCTAAAGGCAAAGTAGGCATGTGCCTAGGGGCGCGACGGTACAAAGGGGCGCGCGGGCAAAATTGTAAAATAAAGAAAAAATATACTTTCATTTAATTTTGCTTAATAAAAGATAAATTTCACGGATAGGACTGGCTAAAACTTACGCCTACAAACAACCTTGTCGATGGTACATGATCTCTGATTGAAGTTGGAAAGATACGTCGCGTCGCGGCGTCGACTGTGAGTATCGGACGTTCCGCTTCTAAAATTGCGGGGACGAGAGTGTGGTGCGGGGGCGGAAGCTAAGCGGTCAGGCGCGAACGAATGCGCCAAATTTTTTTAATTCACGACGACGTTCGTTTCCCAAATTTGCCTGACCGAGAAAGAAATCCAGTGGATTCCGGCGATCTTTATGGATTTATCGGTCCACCTTGTGGGAGGCCTACCACAGCTGCGTTTCCCGGTACGTGGCCACTCGAGGACCTTTCCGCCCCAACGGCCGTCAGACCTCCTTGCAATGTGTCCCTGCTTAAGGCTTGCAATTCTTCGGGCAATGTCAGTGACCTTGTTCCTTCTGCGGATCTCATCATTTCTGATGCGATCACGCAGTGAGACTCCAAGCATAGCCCTCTCCATTGCCATTTGCGCGATTTTGAGCCTTTTATGCGGCACATTGTAAGTGGCCACGTTTACGTTCCGTAAGTCATCACTGGCAACACACACATATCAAAGACTTTCGTCTTGAGGCACTGCGGCAGTCGGGCCGAGAAAACGCTGCGTAGCTTCCCAAACGCCGCCCAGCCGAGTTGGATTCGTCGATCGACCTCTTTCTGGAAGTTGGACTTACCAAGTTGGACTTTTTGTCCCAGTAGTAGTACTTATCTACAACTTCCTGTGTTGAGCCCCCAACTTTTACAGGCGTGGGTACGACATGGGAGTTCAATCATGATTTTCGTCTTTTCCATGTTCATTTTAAGACCCACTTGTTGAGACACCACTAAGATCGTTGAGCATTGTGCCTAAGTACTTTCAAAGACTCATGCAGCCATGACTACGATATCATCTGCAAAGCGAAGGTGCGTCATGTACTTGCCGTTTATGTTGATACCAAGTTCTCTCCAGTCCAGAAGCTTAAACACGTCCTCCAACAGAGTATGTAGTAAACAGTTTCGGCGATATAACATCGCCCTGTCTCACACCCCGCTGGAACCGAATGGGTTTTGTCTTCTGGTCCTGGAGGCAGACTGACATGGTGGCGTTTTCGTACAGCGACTGCAACACTTGTATGTATCGGTAGTCTATTTGGCACCTTTGGAGTGACCGAAGCACGGCCCATGTCTCGAATCAAAGGCTTTTTATAGTCCACAAACGCTAAGCATAACGGGAGATTATTTCTTCGGACTTTTGTATAATCTGCCGCAGCGTGTGCATGTGGTCTATGGTACTAAAGCTTTTACGGAATCCGGCTTGTTCGGGAGGCTGAAAGTCATCAAACCTAAGTACGAGACGATTCGTTATAACTCTAGAGAAAACAGCTTGTAAACATGACTCAGTAGCGTGATGGGTCTGTAGTTCTTCAGCTGCGTCCTATCGCCCTTTTTTGAAGAACAGCTTCACCACGCGCCTGTGCCATGCGTTTTGCCCTCGAGAACAACGAAGTCGAACAACCTCTGGAGAGCTTTCAGGACCGGTCGGCCTCCTGCCTTTAGAAGCTCCGCTGTAACTCCGTCATCCACCGCGCCTTGTTGTTTTTAAGCTGTTTCAGATCTACACTGATTTCTTAAAGGCTGACGTCTTGATTATATTCAGTGTAGTGTCGGGTCAATTTGGCTCTACGATCTGTGGCCTCAGTGACAGGTGTTCGTGTCGTCGAGTAAAGCTGCCCATAAAAGTTTTCAATCTCGGCCAAAAGCTCATGGCGTGACGTGACTACTCTACCGTCCTCCGTCGTCAACTCGTCAGCAAGCTCCCCAAGAGACAGGTCTCTGGCAAACACTTTAGAGCCTTTGTTTTGCTCAAGTAATCACGAATTAAGTAACTATAATAAATATTAAAGATTTAAAGTTAGTTAATTATATAAATTAAATATTTGATACACTGATTTAATTAATTTTTTGAGGCGTTTTTATTACTCTATGTTTTCGGGTTTGCCAGTCGTACCTTAAAGCTTTAAAATATTGCAAATCGAATTCGTAAAATCTGTCCGACAATATCGATCTCATGTAAACTCATGCTCTTTTTTCCTTGGCCTCTATCTCACCGCGTTTTCCTAATGGTGCGTCTATGCTTACGAAGCGAACACGAGCGGCGCACGAGCGGAGCACGAGCCGATCCAAAATTCGTGTACTGTGGACGGACTTGGAGCCTCGAACGAGCGCGCTTCGAGCATTCGTTTCGTGCTCGACTGTGCTCCGCCCGTAGACAGAGAAAACTATAGCTGTCTATAGTTTTCTCTGTCTACGGCTCCGCCTAATGTCGGGTTTTTGACGAACACAAAGAGGTTCGCATCGCGCTCGCAGCAGGCTCGTAAAGTGCGTCCACACTTGTCACGCGAGCAGAACGGTTCGACTCGTGCTCCGCTCGTGCGCCGCTCGTGCTCGCTTCGTAAGCATAGACGCACCATAAGGTACATCGGATTCGGTCAAACTATAGTATGTACGAGTTATATTTAAAATAGGGGCGCCGATGAGATCCTTGCCTATGGCGCTCTCAACGTTTAATCCGCCTCTGATAGAGATAGTTTAGTGCACGTACCTATGTTGTTTCCAATGTTGTTGAGTGCGGGCTCGGGCCAGCCGCTGTGCATCCTGGAGAACAGGGACTCGTGCATGCCGACCGGCACCTCCTGCAAGAACAATACACAATGTTATACACGAAAATAATTTGTAGGAATAAGCTTAAAAATCTATACTAATATTATAAAGAGGAAAGATTTGATTGTTTGTTTGTATTGAATAGGCTCCGAAACTACTGAACCGATTTGAATAATTATTTTACTGTTGGAAAGTTACACTATCCCCGGTGAACATAGGGTACTTTTGATCTCGGAAAAGTGGGGGGAAGGGGGGATATTTGAAAAAAGAAATTACACGCGGGGGAAACCGCGGGCGGTATGGCTAGTATTTAATAAAGTACCACGAAAATCTTGCAGAACTACTCATTTTAAACTCAAAATTAAAATAATTTTAGGATATGATATAATTATGCTCCTCTGCACATCAAGCCAGCTGTTTATTTAGTGTTTTTTTAACACTTTGACAGCCGATCCCGTACTGGGTACGGGTATAATACGACTCAACTAAACTGGCCCGTCCGAAGTTAGCTGGTCGCGTCGTTTGCGCAGGTGCGGGGCGCGGCTGCACCCCTCTAACGCCTACATTTGTGTTCTGCGCAGGTTCTCGCACGATGTTCGGACGGGCCAGTTTAGTTGAATCGTATTATAACATGAGTTTTTTTCTTTAAAATGGCCGGCTGTCAAAGAGTTAAATTTTAGTTGGCAGACAGGCACACAGCCCATCTGATAGTCAGTGGCCGCTGCGGCCTATTCCACTGAGGGATTCTTGGCCAGAAAGAGTCACTCAATGTGCTGCCAGACTGTAGGTTCATCTGATCTTCGAGCCTTTGATTACAAGTGTATGGCTCCCACGTTAATACTGCCGGAACACAGCCAGAACTGTTATGGCAGAATACACCTGTAAGGATGCCAGATAGTCAGTCAGACTCTGACAAAAGTCCATCACCAACCAGTCCCAAGGTGGGAATCGAATCCACGCCGTCCGGGTATAAGACCATAACCCCTGTTCTACAAAGAGTACCATGGTTCAATGTAATATTCTTGGAGTGTCATATAAATCCTAGCGAGCGACAATCACTTCGCTTGTGCGATGTAGGATTCCATCTGTAGTCGTACCACTAAGGTGGGAGCGAGCCCACCACCTTCATGGATTGGCTAAGCGCCACTATTCAACTATGGTCTAATATACTAAAAAAGGTATATTGGAACATCCTACCTGCCCTTTGTAGAACTTTGACTCTGTCACATGATGAATCGTCACCTCACTGTTAAGCTTAGACCCAACCCGCAACCTCTGAAAGTACGGCAACGAGTCACCATTGGCCATATGGCTGGCTGCCTCTTCAAACTTCCCAGCGTTGGGCCCAACATCACTCTTATCGTTGAACAGTGCACTCCGGAACACATTCCTATCCTCTTGACCAAACGGTGTGTACAACCCTGCTCCGGTGAAATCATTTCTATGGTTCTCCTCTTCACGTTTCAACGGTGTCCCAATTGGCTCAGGCCGTTGAATCGGATTTGCAAACAATGATGAGTCGTTTGAATCGAATGACCTGTTAGTTTCATTCGGTCTGGTACCGATTGGGTTCGGAGAGACAACTGGCTTTGGGCTCTGATTGTCAACGTAATACTCCGGAGTGAGGAAGCTTCTCTGTTGAGTTTCATCGTTGGTTTTAAACAGGGAGTACCCTTCATCGTTCTTTTGAGTGAACGAAGCCAGATTCATAATTCTGTTCTGAAACTCGTCCTGCTTCGGTGAAGTTTGTTCCATTACGAACTGAGCTGGGGTTTGAACTGGATTATAAACGTTGGGGTTCACATAATTGTATTGAGGATTATACATCGGGGTCATTTGTGGGGTCTGACTCCTCATCCCCATAAGACTTTGTTGGTGCATAAGAGACATCAATGGGTTTCTGATTGTATACATTCCGTTGGATGTGGGAGTAATGGTTGCTTGGCAAGGCGCGGGCGGCATAGGGATAGGGTCGGGAATTCGAATCTCCGCTTTCTTCTGCGGGGGAGTGTTGGAGACCTGAACTGGGGGTAGGTTCGGGTGGAACATGGGGTTGCGGAGGGTCACCATCTTGGCGTCCTGCTTGGGCTCTTCCGCGGCGGCTTTTTTGGCCTTTTTCTTGGCTTTTTTGGATTTCCCCGCGGGAGGCGCGGGCGGCGGGTCCGGGATTATCATCGTTTTCGGTGGCTCTGTGGAATAAAAAAAATTCGTCGTTTAATTACTTTGTTTTATTTGGAACTGTACGATATCTGCAGTCTTTTGTTACCTAGAGTCAAGACGGGAATCGAACCCGGGTCTTACAATTCGTAACGAACCGCTTATTCAAGTGGAAGTTGTACTTTGTTTAGATAGATAGATAGATATACTCTTTATTGCACAAAATTTTAAAAGAAAAATATGTTACAAGATTGGATGATACAATGTAGGCGGACTTATTGCTAAAAGCAATCTCTTCCAGTCAACCTTAAGGTAGAGGAAAAGTTTTAATTAATTTTATAAAGTAGGCAGTGCAAAACTCAAGAGCAAGAAATAAATACGAGTTGAACCCAATTCAAACTTCTCAAAAAAGTAAGAGAAAAATAATAATAATAATAATCTAAAAATAAAATAAAACATATACTTACTTATATAGGCATACACATACACATACTTATACATACATACATACCGACTTAGTATAATAAATACATAGAAAATAATAACCATGGATTTCACACAAAAGAAACATCTGACAAAAGTAAACCATGAAGATGGAACTAGAAGAAAGAAAGAAAACAACTGAGTAACCTAGTCACGCGGAAGTTATCGGAGGGAAAGAAAATAGGATTTGACACGGGATTTAAAAATGTGGGGTGTCTGGGATTCACGGACAGATAGGGGCAGAGAGTTCCAAAGGCGAATAGATTCGATAGTGAAAGATTGAGAGTAAAACTGTGTGGAGTGGGATGGACAATTTAGATGCAGCTTACGGGAAGAACGCAAATCAAGACCTCTGGTGGATTGCAAGAAATTGAAACGTTCTTTTAGGTAGGGAGGAGATAAAGGGTTAAATAGTATAGAAAAAAGTAGACTGAGAACGTGTAAGTCACGGCGACGTCGTATAGGAAGCCAACCAAGCTGTGCTCGGTACTCGGACACATGATCATATTTACGAAGGCCGAAAATAATACGAATGCAGAAGTTTTGCAGTCGTTCCAGCTTATCAAGAGATGATTCGCATAGATCGACATAGCAACAGTCAGCGTAATCTAGTATCGGCAGTAAAAGGGCCTGCACAAGCACAATTTTGGTGGGTACTGGTAGAAAATTGCGAAGTCTGTTTATAGAACGAGCCGAAGCAAACACCCTCCTGCTCACCTCCCCAATTTGCTTATCCCAAGACAGAGTGCTGTCAACATAAACACCCAGGTTTTTAACCACTTGGCTAAAAGCTATATGGACACCGTCAAGCATAATTGGTGGTAAAGAACCACAGTCCACCCGTGAGATCAACCGTGATCCACCAACTAATATCACTTGCGTTTTCGCAGGGTTGACCTTAAGCCCAAATGACTTGCTCCACACCGAAATACGATTCAAATCTTCATTTATAGCCCCAATAACACTCGGAAGCTCTACAAGATCACCGTGGGAGTAAAGTTGAAGGTCGTCTGCATAAAGATGGTAGAAAGAAGATAGTCCATGGGTGATACCATTGATAAAAGTAGAAAAAAGTAGAGGAGACAAGACGCCACCCTGAGGCACACCCGCATTGACATCATTCCATGCTGAAAAGGAATCGTCAACACAAATACGTTGCCGGCGACCATGCAGGTAACTATGAAACCAATCAGCTACCGTTGGAGATATGTTAAGAGAGCGTAACAGACCAAGCAGGATGTCGAAGTCAACATCGCTGAAAGCATTACTGAAATCCAGCAAAGCCAGCACCGTGAGACGTCTACTGTCCATAGCAAGGCGGATGTCATCGGTGATCTTAACTAAAGCCGTGACCGTACTATGACCACGACGGAAACCAGATTGAAAAGGATTTAAAAGGTTATTTTTAGACAGGAAAAAGCTGAGCTGCTGATAAACTACACGCTCCAGGACTTTGGATAGGAATGGTAAAATGGATATAGGACGGAAATCTGAAAGGGAAGATGGATTAGCTTTCTTTGGGAGTGGAATAATTTGAGCGTGTTTCCAAGAAGTCGGAAAGATACTCGTGGACAAGGAGTAATTTAGGATATGGGTAATGATAGGAGTCAAAAGGTCAAGGAGAGGAATGATCATTTTACGGCTAACACTGTCACTGCCAACAGCGTTAGAGGCTATAGCTAAAATGTTCTTCTTAACATCACAATCGGTTAGCTGATCAAAGACAAAAGATGAGTAGTCAGGAATTGGAAGTGATGAAAGATCATGTAATGTTTTAGTTTTAGTATTACCATCAATAGTAGATGATGATGAAAAATGGTTGTTTAAGTGGTCTATGTTGATATCAATAGGAAAGGAACTGCTAGAAGTCTTACCAAGTTTAATTTCTTCCTCTTTTTTTTGTAGTTGACAAGCTCTTATTTCAATTATTTAAGTATGAGATACAAAAAGTTAAAGTAAATAAAAGTTATGACAAGTATGTATAGTCAGCTAAACATTATTTTTATAATTTTTAAACATTTTGCCCGTTTAATGGCAAAATATTAGAAAAAAAAAACAATTTTTCAAGGTATTAAGAGGGGATCGAACTCCATTGCGCTTTATGAATAGTGTCTTCTTATTATTATTGATTTATTTTTCATATTTATTGTAGTATCATACCAGGGTGTGCGGCGGTGAACATCAAAAGCGAGGGGTCAGCGTTGATGACGGGCGGCGGCCTGGCCACGGGGGTGGGCGTGGCCGGCAACTGGTTGCACTTCCATAGCGGCTGCGAATACAATGAAATTACATACAAACATATAAAAACATAATATGCTATTTATTAACAATATTTCACCCGCATTTCTTTTTTCAAATATCCCCCCTTCCCCCCATATTTCCGGGATAAAAAGTACTCTATAACCTAGTCTGGCAGCACATTGAGCGACGCTTCCTGGTGAAATGTCCCTCAATGGAATAGGCCGCAGTGACTGCTTACTATCAGGTAGATTGCGTGCTTGTCTGCCAACTGAGGTAGTATTAAAATAGTTATTTATGTGACTGTTGCATAATGAGGGTCATTAAAATACGAATGTGGTTTTATGAAACGAACGAAGTGAGTTTCATAAAAGGATCACATGAGTATTTTAATGCCTAATTATGTACAGTCACATACATAACTTTATCTTCATTCATACGATAAATGTCTATTTTAAAGTCAGGATCGATGTGAAACCGCGTGGAATATAATCCGTAGTACCTACCAGGAGAGCAGAGAAGAACAAGAAGCTAGGCTAGCACGCGTCTTTCAAACTCTTTGATTTAATGAATAGTTACGCTGCGGTTATGCTCTCCTGGTACCTTTGAAAATACATCAAGATGTTTTGCTTACATATGTTAGCTTCAAATCCATTAATTTTTACTTTTTAAGAAGACGTTCGAAATTTGAACGTAATTAAAGTATCGGTTACCGATACTAAAATGTAAACATTACGATGCAGCCACAGATACTTATATCTAAATGTAGGGCGTTTGCTCATCGCTCCTGACTATAAAATAGACATATTATGGTATGGATGTAGATAAAATATATATATTACCTAGCAATAAGGCTATCACCGGCTCGTCCTAATCGGGCGTGAAGGGGAACCGGGGGAGTTTAGTGGGTAGTGGACGCTTCAGTCTCCACTTCTCGAGTCCCACACACGGCCGCGGGTCTAGCTAGCCTGCGGTTATGGTGCATAAACGCATTCTCTTCCGAGAAAAAAAAAAGGTCTCGCCAGCCTGCGGAGCATGCATAAATTTCTACCACAAAAAAATGTTAGTAGCCTGAAATTCCGTGTTATATGCAGTAACGTACCACAGACTTGATGGTGGGCGGTTCCTTCTTCTCACACGGTTGCACTCGCGTCAACGTGATGCCTGGAGGCAGCTTCAGGTCGGCCACCTGGGAACAAAGTAAAGTTGAAGCTTAACGTCGTATTGACTGGTTTGTAGATAAATTAGCGACTTCTTTTGGCTTTACAAGGGGAAGTATTCTTGTTAAAAATCTTGTCCTGACAGTGGCGGATGCAGAAATGATAGAAATATATCAATAATTTCAGTTTTTATTTATATAAATGAAGTAGGGTCAGTTAGGGTAAGAGGAACACCGGTGGAAGAGGAACGAAACCATCATAACTCATAAACTACAGAGTTTAGCTGTATGTTCTACCAGTCGATAATAATAATAGTCGATAATTATTGACTGGTAGAACATACAGCTAAACTCTGTAGTTCAAGAGTTATGATGGTTTCGTTCCTCTTCCACCGGTGTTCCTCTTACCCTAACTGACCCTAAGCCTATTTAATGTTCCCCTACTGGGCAAAGGCCGCTAATATGATGAAATCAAGTAATCGTCATAATGATTTAAGGTTTTATCACCACTCTTGCCAAATACGAATTGGTGATCACTACCCTGAGATGGGTT
Organism: Mecyna flavalis; assembly: GCA_949319885.1. Classification (NCBI taxonomy): domain Eukaryota; kingdom Metazoa; phylum Arthropoda; class Insecta; order Lepidoptera; family Crambidae; genus Mecyna; species Mecyna flavalis. The sequence goes on along the minus strand of OX439421.1, from coordinate 5,278,452 downwards.
CGAAAAAATCGACACAATCTTTTCTCGACCTGGAAATCGAACCCAGGACGCCGAGATCACGACCTGGTAGTTAAACCACCATTGAGGCTTGTTATTATTAAATACTAGTAGTCGCCCTCGCGGTTTCCCCCGCTCATAATTTCCTTTTTCAACTATTCCCCCCATTCCCCTATCCTAGCCCCCCCTTCCCCCATCAAAGTATCCTACATATATTCGACTCCTGGTTCTAAGCTACCTCACTAGCTCTACCCATTTTCAGTCAAATCGGTTCATCCGTTCTTGAGTTATAAATAGTGTAACTAACACCACTTTCTTTTTTAAATATAGATGTGATAATGCTCCAGGGATTTACTAAGCTCTTGCTTCGCGAGCCATCTATGTTATAGTGGGCAATAGCCCAACAGTGGGCTTACCTGCACGCCGCTGCTGAGCTGCTCCATGATGCTACACGACGCCGGCTTGTCAGGCTCGTTGATGCACTGATTCTGCAATCATCATCAATATTCATTGTTTTATCATTATCTGTCTGTCTTAGTCCACTGCTGGACATAGGCCTTTTTTTTTTTTTTTTTTTTTTTTTATAAAGAGGCAGTCAGGATGACCTCACTCCACCTGATGGTAAGCGGAAGTGAGGTCCAAATGTAAGGTTGACTGGCTCAATAGATCATACCAATTGAGCCAGTCACCCTCACCCCGAAGGCCTGCATAGATGCCGCTTCACGCCCCGCCTGAAAAGCCCAGGATTATAGGAGGAAGGAAACACGTGAGCCGGAAGGGCATTCCATGCCCTAATGGCACGGGGCAAAAAAGAGGAACTATACCTCTTGGTACGGGCCACCAGTGTCTGGATGGTATGGGGATGGCAACGCAGTCCGGCGCGTGTTGTTCGGGAGTGGAAAGGGGAGGACGGGATGAGTTGGAATAACTCTTCAGAGCATTCCCCATTATAGAGACGGTAGAGAACACTAAGACTGGCAACGTCTCTACGTAACTGAAGAGGTTCTAGGGTCTTAGTCACCTCTTGATCACCGATAATACGGATAGCACGTCGCTGCAACCTGTCGAGAGCCTCCAATAAGTACTTTGCGGAACCATCCCAGAGATGAGAGCAATATTCCACACACGGGCGAACCTGTGCCTTGTATAAGAGACAAAGCTGCACCGGAGTGAAAAATCGTCTCACTCTGTTCAGGATTCCGAGTTTACGGGAAGCTGTTCTGATGACGCTCTCGATATATTCCCGTTGGTTCAAGTTGCTACGAACATCGATGCCAAGGATGCTTAGGCTATCCTGTATTGGTAAGGGCGTGCTCTGAAGAGTGGGATGGGAAAGGAAAGGAGAAGCTTTCGCAGAAAACACACACACCTGTGTTTTCTTGGCATTGAACTCGACGAGATTGCTGGCACCCCATTTGGCAATGCAGTCCAGGACCCCGTCAAGCTCGGCGACAAGAAGATTCCTCTTTTCCTCGGTTTCGGTCTGTTTAGCCGCAGGTCTTCCGAAATAACGTGCGTGGACAGTGCTGTCATCCGCATAGCAATGAATATTACCTAGTGATAACATGTCATTGATATGCAGAAGAAACAAAGTCGGCGACAGTACGGAACCTTGAGGCACTCCGGAATTTATTGGGAGGAAGCGAGAAGCGCGTCCATCACAGAGGACACGAATCCTGCGACCCTCCAGAAATCCCGCAATCCAGACGCATAAGCGAGTTGGCAGACCATATGCCGGAAGCTTGGAAAGAAGCGAGCGATGCCAAACACGGTCAAAAGCCTTGGCAATATCCAGGCCAACAGCCATAGATTCACCATGCTTCTCCATAGCCTCCCCCCAGAGGTGCGTTACGTACGCTAGAAGATCACCCGTGGACCGTTTTTGTCTGAAACCATACTGTCGGTCATGTAGCAGCGAGTGATCTTCTAGGTAGCGGACAAGTTGGGAGTTGATTATCCGCTCAAACACCTTTCCAAGTACAGAGGTTATGGCTATGGGCCGGTAGTTAGCAGGGTCGGACCTATCCCCCTTCTTGGGAACAGGTTGAACGTTCGCCTCTTTCCAAGCCTGGGGCACAATACCAGTGGTGTACGAGAGGCGGTACAGGCGTGTGAGTACTGGAGACAACTCCGCTGCGCATATTTTGAGAACCAACGCTGGAATACCGTCAGGGCCACTGGCTTTCCTAACATCGAGTGACTGCAACTCAGCACGGACATCACATTGCCTGATTCGAATTTCAGGCATTGTGGTACCGCAGTCAGGAATTTTAGGCGGCTCTGCTCCACAATCATCGATGCAGGAATTAGCGGCAAAGAGGTTGGCTAGCAGATCAGCCTTCTCCTGCGGCTGATGGGCCAGCGATCCATCGGGATATTTCAGCGGGGGCAGCGAAGGCTGGCAGAAATTGGATTGCACATGTTTAGCCAGGCGCCAGTAGGAACGGCTACCCGTGGGGTGCGTGATGAGGTCCTGGCCAACACGTGCAACTCGCTGGGCATCTGCTCTGATGTAGGCCCTCTTGGCGGACTTGGTGGCTTTGTTGTAGGCAGCTTTAAGGGAGGCTATATTAGGATCCCGCAAGGCATGAGCTCTGGCCCAAGCGCCGTACGCTGCCCGTTTCAGTTCAACGGCTGCAGCACACTCACGATTAAACCAGAGATCATCTTTGCGACCGCTGGTGACATCAGTAAAAGGAATGTAGTATTCCATTCCAATACTGATCTCACCCGCAATAGCCGCTGCACACTTAGAGGGATCCTTTTCTCCAAAGCACCTCTGCCCCCAAGGGACGGACGCGAAGTATTCCCGCATACCGTCCCAATCTGCCGACGAGTAGCGCCATAGTCTCCGCGTCACCTCCACAGGTTGTGGGGGAGCAGTGTAAGGCGCTTTTGCGCCAACCAGGCAGTGATCGGAAGACCCTAGTGGGGCGCAAACCGACACTTGATACCCAGATGGGTGACTCGTCAGCAAAAGGTCCAGCAAGGAGGGCGCATGACCGACGATGTCTGGTATCCGGGTAGGCTGAAGTACCAGTTGGGTCAGGTCGTGCGTAAGAGCAAATGCGTGGGCGGTCCTGCCAGCATGGTCAGTTTTAGGGGAACCCAACCAGGTATCGTGGTGAGCATTGAAGTCCCCTAGAAACACCATTTCGCTATCAGGGAACCGCGCCTGAGCGAAATCTGCCGCCTGACTCAGGTGGTCGAAGAGTCGAGTTGTCTCGGCGTCTCCTTTATGGGATCGGTATATGCACACGTAGATTCTGCTCGTAGAGCCAAGATCCACGTGCACACAGAGGATGGAGAAGGATGGGTCTTCAAGGCAGCGAAGACGGGCACAGCAGACGTCCGCCCTGACGAAAAGGCATACCCCGGCCTTGGGCTGGAAGGACTCTTCCAGTACATAGCCGGGATAGTTCAAGTATGCCGTGTCCGCCGGGCAGCCAATCTGTGTTTCCGTCAGAAACAGCATCGCAGGCCCCGCCGTCTCGAGGTGTTGGTGGACGGCGTTGAGGTTTGCATGGAGTCCACGGATGTTAGTGAACTCCACCTCAAACAGCGAGTTGGTGGGGGATAAGGATGCCGCTGTAGGACGAGTGCGATGTCGTGTTCGTGCCATTGAAGTAAAAAGGGGGGGAAGGGAGGGCGCGAAAAAGGTGACTGCTACCGCGGCAAAAACGAGACAAAGCGAGGAGCCTTGCTTTGGTATTGGACAGTACGGTACAAAGGAAGCCGGCCCGCCGGACGGAAGGGCCCCCGTACCCCCCCGGAGATGGTCGCCGGGCCCCACTCTTACCGGGCACCACCCGGCACGACGAGCCACCCCGGGATTATGCGCGACCTGGTGGGGCAGCCTTCGGAGGTGGTTAGCCACCGTCGGGCCCCTGTACTATGCCGCGGGCGGCCAGCGGCACCACCGTTTCTACGGGTCTCCCTGGCCGGCGGGCCGACCCACTCTGTCCGCACAATACCGCCGCTAAGGCTCCACTGGTCCGGCATCTGCCGCGCCAACAGTCCCCCTGGCTCCGGTTAGTACAGTGCTGAACCTGGAACGCGACCCGACCGAGACAGGTCAGAGTCACTTGGCAGGTTTTTCGCAGCTGTATGGTGGTAACAGCAACCGGTCGACAATGTCTTCCACCTGAAGAGCAGATGTTCTGCTAAAGTAGAAATCCCTTAGTCGCCTCTTACGACACCCACGGGCAAGAGATGGGGCGGGAGTTGGTATTCTTTAGTGCCGCTCCCGCACGGCACAAGGCCTTATCCAATACTTGCAACTTAGTTAGGTTTTTTGGCAACTCGTATCCAGCTCTTGCCAGCCATCCTGCGCAAATCGTCACTCCACTCCATTCATATTGTTTAATATTGCAAACCTAAAGCTGTGTTTTATTTGTTGCTTTATCATTACTTTATGGTAACAAAAATATAAGATATTTTTGTGGTTTTTTTGGTTGTTTTTCGTTGAATGTGATCACCAACCCGTATTTGGCAAGCGTAATGTAATCATTACGCTTGCCATATACGGGTTGGTTGTAACAAGAAGACCTGATGGTAAGCGCCACGTCTGCCCTTAGACAGTTTAGTGCCAAACAGTAACTAAGCAGTAACTGTCTGGCACCGCCCTGCGCCCGCTACACCTAGACGACAGTTATTAGGTCTCATATACCCAGTAATTCCACTAGCTTCAGTGCCCTTTCCCCGAAACACGAAGTGCTTGACACACTTCTATTTCACGGGAAAATATCTGGCACTGCGGTGGTACCCACCTAGACGACCCAGTACAGGAACCTACCACCTGGTAAAAATTGGGTTTTGAGGCAATAAATAGGTTAATATTTGCCAGCATAGTTTTATAATAATTTATCTTTCAGTTAACTTACATTTTAATGTAATAGAAAGGCAAACGAACTTTTTGTAACACCTGATAGTAAGTGACGATTGGTGTTCACAAACTCGTCCTATGTCCATCAAAACCGTAAAATTATTTTGCTAGAACCGTGAATAGAACCAAGGACTTCGAGTTTCCGATACAATGTCACATATTCCCTCACATTCCCTCACCTTCTTATTGAGCACTTCGATGGTGGTGTCCGGAGTAATGTTGATGACCTTGGGTTGTTCCTTCTTCTTCTCTTTCTTGCTCGGCTGTTGTTGAGGTTGCGGTTGCGCTGGAAAGAGACAGGGCCGTTAAGCACGCTACGCTGAGTCAATATGAGGATGGGTGGGTAAAAATATGAGTTTCATGTGCTGTATGAAGAAAATTGATTTGATCTAATTGTTTTTATAAGACAGTTTCTATACCAGAGGTCGTACAACCCAAACAAATACAATCTTGCTATAGTCGAGCCATTTTAATAGGTCACATTTGACAGTTCATTTATGCAAAGAAAGATATACCTAACGCTAGAGGAATAAAACTCAAGAAAACAACATCAGTTCTTATAATTACAATTATTTATTTAGAGAATTAGACACTACTTTTGATGTACGGTAGCACTTTTCTTTGCATAAATGAACTGTCAAATGTGGCCTTTTAAAATGACTCCCTGTTTCACGCAAAAACTACTGAACGGATATTCGAGATTTTTTGGTGCAGACATAATTGTAGACCTTGAAAAAGACAGACTGTTTTTTTTATTTGGAAAGTATTTTGGTTTTTGGGATAGTTTATAGCTAGATTGGAAAGTCACATAATCTATCTTTTTATCCTCGGAAAAAAACTTCTGCGGGATAACGTTTGTTTATAGCATGTGATTAGCTAAATTAAGTTTTTTGTTATTTTGTATCTATACTTTAATGCTTACTCCCGTATTGTATCTCTAGAAAGAGCGCTAGTCTTCTAACACAAGTGAAATACTAAAAAGGAGACCCCAGACATTGTTAATTGTGAACTTGTAAGTAATAAAGAAGTCATTATTTAAAAAAACGTCGTATAGTCCACGCAAGCATTATTTAGGTTATAGTAATCTTCTTCACTCACCATTCTTCTCCAGTTTGTTCTCCTTCCCCTTCTTCTCTTTCTTATCCTTCTTCTCGTCTTTCTTCTTAGCCGGCTCCTGTTTCTTGACTTCGTTCTTCTTGTCGGCCTTCTTGGCTTCGGCTTTCGGCGGTTCGACCTTCTTCGGTTCGGCTTTTTTCTTCTGTTCTTGCTGGAGTCTCTTTCTTTCTTCTTCTTCGGCCTGGGAGAAGGAAATGTTATTATTTAACATGTTTTTTTTTATGATTAATGTAGACAAACCCTATACGATGGTATGGTGGATTAGGCATAATTTCCGGGACGCGCAATCCTACTAATATTATAAATGCGAAAGTCTGGATGTTTGGATGTTTGTTCCTCAATCACGCCTAAACGGCTGAACGGATTTAGATGAAATGTGGCACACGTATAGTTTATAACCTGGATTAGGACATAGGCTATAAAATTCCTACGGGAAACGTCTCATTCCCGCGGGAATATCAATTTTAAAACTACTGAACCGATTTGAATAATTCTTTCACTGTTGGAAAGCTACACTATCCCCGGTGAACATAGGGTACTTTTGATCCTGGAAATGTGGGGGGAAGGGGAGATATTTGAAAAATGAGATTACGCGCGGGTGAAACCGCAGGCGGAAGGCTAGTCTATTCTAATACGAGTATTATAAAAAGGAAATACGAGTATTATAATAAGTAATTGACAAGATATGAACTCCATACCTGTTGCTTAGCGAGCGCCTTCCGCTGCTTCTTGGACAGCGGCGGCGGCTCCTCTTGCTTCGGCTGCTTCGCTTCGGGCCGCTTCGCTTCCTGCTTCGCCGTCGTGTCCTTTGGCTTCTTTTGCTGATAACAATAGTTATGATTATCAATATTGCTACAGAAACAAAAAAGTCAATAAACTATTATATCTATATGTCGCAGTAAGATAGATTTATATTACTACTAAATATCTTACTACACTCGAGTCATTTTAATAGGCCACATTTGACAGTTAATTTATGCAAAAAAAAGTGCTTCTTATGTCATCGGGAGTTGTCTAATTTTCTAAATGAATAATTTTATTAATTCAATTCAATTCAATTTATTTCATTAACAATAAAATTGTGTTTGAAAATATATAAATTACAATAATTAAACATAAGTTAAATAATAAGGCATTAAATAAAATCACATTACACTCAAATTAAAAAACAATACAATAGGAATAAATACGATTAATTAATAAATAACAATTTATAACTACATATTACATATTATAAGAACTGACGTTTTTTTCTTGAGTTTTATTCCTTTAGCGTAACTCGTAAGGTATATTTTTCTTTGCATAGATGAACTGTCAAATGTGACCTATTAAATTGACTCGACATTAGGAATATATAATTATGACACCGTATAAGTTTAGTGATACATATATTTATTAATATATTAAAATATAATAGATATCACTTTAAAATATTGATGCTTATTTGAAAAAATAAAAGAGTTGCGTAAGGAATAAAACAATTGAAATTTTATTTTCTTATGGCTATACAGCGCCATCTAGCGGATTTTTAATTCAAAGACCCTGTGATTTTATGTTTAAAGTGGAGTCATTTTATTAGGTAACATTTGACAGTTCATTTATGCAAAGCAAAGTGCTACTTATGTACATCAGGAGTAGAGCCTAATTTACTAAATAAATAATTGTATTAAAATAAACTGATGTTGTTTTCTTGAGTTTAATTCCTTTAGCGTAAGGTATATTTTTCTTTGCATAAATGAACTGTCAAATGTTACCTATTAAAATGACTCCACTATAATAGAGCAAGTTAGCTAAGTCACCTTGGTCCCTTTAGCGAGTTGGTTGATGTGCGCAAGAGCCTGTTCCCACGTGTGTTTCTTGGAGTCCGCCGGCTTTTCTTGCTTGTCGGCTTGCTTGTCCTTGGACGAGTCTTCCTTCATGTTCAGTACTGCGCAAGAACATTGATTTTAAGGTGGCTATCAGTTTGAATACAGACCTACAAACTTATCTGTTCCGGTGGCCAAAATTGGAACTACGTGAAATGCAATGCAAAAACGATATTTAATGACAGTTTTAAATAGACAGTAGCGACGCCGCCACCGGAACAGATAAGTTTGTCGGTCTATAGGTTTCGTATAAGCTTTAACCAAGCCCGGGTAGATGCAATTTTTCATTGGTTTTCGCCGGTATTACAAGTACATAAAGTTCAAATTAAGGTGGGTTCTATTTTCCCAATATCTGGTTAGGAGAAAAACTTCAGTTGTGTCTGTGTTGTTGTCAGCGTATTTTACAAGTTTAATCACAGTTTAACCGAGTTTAACTCACAGAACAGTGTGAAGTGGCGTGTATGTATTTGAGTGTGAGTGTAGGTAGGATATGAGTTTGTGTATCCACACAAACTCATATCCTATCTACACATCATCCGATGTGTGTATGTGTGTCAAGGGCGCCGCCAAGGGGGGGCAGGGCCCCCCCCCCCTTGAGATCAAATGTCGCTAGCCGCAAGGCGGTAACGCTTCATGTTCTCGGCGTTCATATTTTTTCTTCTAAATAATATTGCCCCATTGCCCCCCCTGAATCATAAGCTGGCGACGCCCTTGATGTGTGTGTGTGATGTGAGGGGGAAGCGAGTGTACGTGAGTATATACGTAAATGGTGTTTGTGTTAATCAGTGTTTGTGATTGTGTTAGCCAGTGGTTTTGTGTTTTTGTTTGTTTGTGTGTGTCTACACGCACCAGTGAGATGCGAGTCGGTCCTCAGCAAGGTCGCGAGCGGCGTGTCCCGCGCGTGTCCGGGAATGGACACGGTGACCGCGCCATCCGCGCCGGACCGACGCACGCACACTATGCTGCCGCCACCACTGGCACCTGTGGATAAACAGACATAATTATGTATAAGTATAGGCTTTTATCATGCATTGTAGAGGTCGTTGGGGGAGGTCTATGTCCAGTTATGGACTTCCTATAGCTGATATCATGATGATAAATTAAAAAAGAGACACTATCTTTTCAATCATCATCATCAGCCTATATACGTTCCCACTGCTGGGACACAAGCGTTATCTCAATTTGAGATAGTGTGGGCCATACTCCACCACGCTGGCCTAGTGCGGGTTGGTGTAGGGGTGCGTAAGGCAAGTGACCAACCTTAATGTCAGATGTTATCAAGCCGCCAAATGGCCTCTGACTAGGCTTGACGACTAATATTTATTTACATTATAGTAAATATCAGCCTTTTTTTTTTGTTTTTTTTTCCGGTTCCGGTTGTCAAACAGTCAATACGCACGTCACAGAGCTCCGCGGAAAATTAAATATAAACAGTGAAAAAAAGTGCCAGCAAAGTGTGTCATACGAATTATTTTGACCACAACAAAGAACAAAATACGTGATCAGTGAAAAAACAACACAAAAGCGAAAAACTGTGAGAATAAATCAACCTCGTAACGTAAAAATCCTAACCTACAAAAATACTGTCAACTGTCAAGTGTCACCAGATGCAAATTGTGCATAGACTATAGAGTGAAAACTACAGTACCAACATAACAAAAACAAAACAAGTGTTGCCATAGCAAAACAAGCGTTACCACAAAAAACAAGTGTTGCCATAGCATAAATTTTTTTTTTTTTTTTTTTACCAAAGATGGATAAAAAAAGTATGGAAATCCTACTGGCAAAATTAGACGAAAAGTTAGATCAACAAACTAAACTTATAACAACTTCAGTAACACAAAATGTCATGGCAGCATTAGATGAGAAGCTCAAAACGATCACTGAAGAAAACGCTCAACTTAAAAACAAAATTAGCGAGCTAGAGTTAAAACTCAAATTCGTTGACAAGGATAAGCGCAAAAACAACCTTGTCTTCTTTGGCATCGAGGAAGGAAAAGCTACAACAGAAGCGGAGCTAGTGAGCTACATAAAAGACATTATAATAGATATGGGAGTACACTTTGAAGCCTTCGAAATTAATAACATTCACAGAATCGGCAAAAAAGTGCTCGATAAAAACCGCCCTGTTGTAGTTTCACTTACAACTACGTGGAAGAAACATATGATTCTACGAAACAGACCTAACCTACAAGAAGGTGTAAATATCAAAGAGGATTACCCTAGAGAAATAATAGAAAAACGTAAACAACTACAGCCGCAAGTTGAAGAAGAAAAGAAAAAAGGGAATATAGCGTTTATAAAATACGACAAACTGATAATAAAGAAAACACAAGCAAACAACAGAGAAAAGAGGAAAAGAGAGACTTCAGGATCACCGAAAACACCATCACAAAAGAAAGTCAATGCACCCAAAGTACATTGACCACCTCGAACAACGCCCCGTCTAGAACTGAGACAAAGGAAATAATCAGACCAAATATACTGAACTATGTGGAGCGCGGGAGATCAGCTTCATCATCAAATCTCTCAAAAAACTAATATGCGACACCCGGACCCAAACAACCCCAGCAACCACATTATCAAACACAACACTGAAAAATTGCACCCCAAGCCGGCTTGTCACCGTGGGGGAAGAAGACAAACACCCTCCATCTAAATCAAAACATAACAATTATAATTTAAAATACCCTAAAGAAAACCTATCTAGTAATATGTACAAAAAGAAACCAATACAGATAAAACAAGATAAAAATAACGCTAAATATATACATGTCTGCACACTGAATACTCGGACACTAAGAACGGAAGAGAGCTTGAAAGAACTAGAAATGTCCATATCCAGCATAAAATGGGACATATTGGGCATCAGCGAGATGAGAAGGCCAGGAGAAGGGATAGAAGAGAGGAACGACTATATCATGTTCTACAAAGGAGAAAACACTGGACAGAGAGGAGTAGGTTTCCTTATTAAGACTAAACTGAAGAAGAACATTCTGGGTTTTGAAGGTCTTTCTGACAGAATTGCGGTAGTTCATTTAAAATTCCCAGGATACAAGAAAAACTGGACCATCTTTCAAATATACGCCCCAACAGAACAGGCAGGGAAATCAGACATAGAACATTTCTATGAGAGTCTCTCGGAAGCAATAAAACCGCACTACAGCAACAACATAATAATCATGGGCGACTTTAACGCACAGGTTGGAGAAAGGCAAATTGGAGAAGAATCCACAATCGGGAAGTTTGGGCATGGCAAAAGAAGTCAAAATGGCCAGAAACTAGTAGAATTAATGATGGAAAATAACCTTACATTAATGAACTCACGTTTTTACAAAAAAACTAAAAGCAAATGGACTTGGTCTTCCCCAGGTGCAAAATTCAAAACTGAAATAGACTATATTATAACCAACAAAGCAATCGCGTTTACAGATACCAACATTGTTAAAAACCTCAACTTTAATACTGACCACCGTATGGTAAGAAGCTGCCTAAGCCTAAAGCAACCCAAAAGATCCAGGAAAAATATAGCAAATAATAATAAGCTGTGCCAAATACAAGAACACAGCCATTCCACTAACTCCCACACAACTAAATCACTCCATGAAACTATTAACTCCGACGTCGAAATAGGGATCAAATATAGAAGACTACAAAACAAATTGAAAGAGATGCTAGTCATCAAACCCAGAAGCAATGAAAGCTATTTAAGCAAAGAGACACTAGAACTACTAGACGAAAGAAGAACACTAATATCAAATAAGGGGGACAAAGAAAGACGCCAAAAAATTGCAAACCTTAGCAAGAAAATCAAGGAGAATATGAGGAAAGACCGCAAGGAGAAAAGAAATAGAGTTCTGGAATAAAACATAAAAAGAACAGGAGGAACAAAAAAGGCTATGAAACAACTAAGCGAACATGGTAAAGAATGGATATCGAAGCTAAAGCAACGCGAATCTTACTTAACTAATCGACTCTCAATACAGAATCTAGCTACGGACTATTACCGCCTATTGTACTCTGACAAATTCGATTTAGAATTGGACACAATCCCGGAAGTAAACGAAGCAAAAGAAAACAAAGTAGACGAAGTGCCAGAAATCCTTGCCTCGGAGGTAATCAAGGCAATAAAATCCCAAAAACTCGAGAAAGCCCCAGGGCCGGACAAGATACCTAACAAATTCCAGAGGAATGGACCGAGTGTCACATAATTCTACTACATAAAAAAGGCCCTAGAGACGAGATTGGGAACTACAGACCAATCTCCCTAATATCAAACATATACAAAGTATTTGCCAAAGTGATCCTGGAAAGAATATCATCAACACTAAACGAAAACCAACCTGTAGAGCAAGCAGGTTTCAGAAAAGATTTCAGCACAATAGATCACATTCACACAATAAAACAGTTGTTGCAGAAATATAATGAATACAATAAACAAATCTACTTGGCGTTTATAGACTATTCAAAGGCATTCGACAGCCTAAGGCACCAATACATATGGCGGAGCCTTGAACAACAAGGGGTCCAGAGCAGCTATATAGAAATACTTAAGTGTATATACAAATCTAGCAAAGCCAACATCAAACTGGAATCAACAGGAGAAACATTTCCAATCAAAAAGGGTGTACGCCAAGGCGATCCTCTCTCCCCTACTTTATTCAACGCCGTACTCGAGCACATCTTCAGACAACTAAACTGGGACCACTTAGGTCTGAACATTAATGGAGCTCGCCTAAACCACCTAAGATTTGCCGATGATTTGGTGCTTCTTGAAGAGAAACCAGAAGCAATAGAACAAATGATGCAAGGACTAGCAAATAAAAGTAGAGAAGTTGGTCTGGAAATCAATGCCAGTAAAACAAAATTGATGACAAACTCAAGGGAAATAGACGTTATGGTAGATGACAACAAGATCGAATATGTCAAAGAATACATTTACTTAGGACAGATAATATCCCCCTCAGATGAAATGACAAAAGAAATAAACAGGCGAATAGCCCAAGGTTGGAGAAAATATTGGTCACTGAAGGAGGTAGTAAAAAGTAAGGACCTAAGCAACTACATAAAAAAGAAAACATTCGAGACCTATATTCTGCCAGTTCTTACCTACGGCTGTGAAACTTGGTCAATAACACTTCATCACAGGGAAAGACTAACTAAATGCCAACGTGCTATGGAAAGAAGCATGCTAGGGATAAAGATCAAGGACAGAGTCAGGAACGTAGATATAAGAACGAGAACAAAACTCACAGACATTCTCACCCGGATAGACGTCCAAAAGTGGAGATGGGCTGGACATATGATACGCCACCCCATTAACAAATGGAGCAGGCAAGTCACCCTCTGGCAACCAAGAGACGGCAAAAGAAGCAGGGGTCGTCAAATCAGGAGATGGGAAGATGACTTGAAGCAGACAGCGGGACCATTCTGGTTGAGAGTGGCAAGAGACAGGACCCATTGGAAGGAATTGGAGGAGGCCTATGCCAAAAGGCACACCGAACTTAGGGACTTTTTGTAACGTATACCTATGTTCTGGAATAAAAGGCTATTATTATTATTATTATTATTATTAAATATCAGCCGGGACCAACCGCTTAACGTGCCTTCCGAAGCACGGAGACGCTCGAAATTAATGTCACTAAATTTGGTCAGAATGGTCACCCATCCATTAACCGACCGCGGCGTAGGTAGCTTGACTTTCGTTATCGCTAACGAACCACTGTCACAGCTGCGCCACGAGCGCCTCATTATCTTTTCAATATGGGGCCGTCCATATATTACGTCATTCTAAATTAGGGGGGGGGGGGGTTGGTCTGCGGATGACGGCAAATGATAGATGGGGGGGGGGTGTTTCAAAATTGACGTCATTCTTATTTATTTATTTATAGTTTATTGTTCACGTACAAAAAGATTATTTCTAAAAAGAAATTTCTTCCAGCACACCTAGTAAGTGAGACTGCAAATGTGAGAGGCGGCTAAGGCGCGTACAGTACTAAAATAACTGATAATAAACATACATAATGCAACATAGATGTACACAAATACAGTAATAACTACAGATAAAATACTCTAACAATAATATTACATATAATACTAGCTGCCCGCCCCGGCTTCGCCCGTGGTACTTACATGTATTATACATATAAACCTTCCTTAAGAATCACTCTATCTATAATAAAAAACCGCATCAAAATTTTTATATTATATTATACCAATGATTATTGCCAAAGTAAAAATAATAAAAGGTGATTCTATAATCAAGTGTTTTAATCATTAATACCCTATTTTTCTCAAATCTGCAATGTTTTAATTTTGTCAAACTGGTAATGACGTCAATTTTGGGAGAAGGGGGGGGGTCATTAAGAAATGACGATAGGATGATTGTAGGGGGGGGGGGGTCTAAAATCTGAAAAAATCGATGACGTAATTTATGGACGGCCCCTATGTAGTCCTACTAATATTATTAAATTAATGCGAAAGTCTGGATGTTTGTTACTCAATCACGCCTAAACGGCTGAACGGATTTAGATGGAATTTGACACACGTATAGTTTATAACCCGGATTAGGACATAGGCTATAAAATTCATACGGGAAAAGTCTCATTCTCGTGAAATATTTGAAAAAAGAAATTACGCGCGGGTGAAACCGCGGGCGGAAAGCTAGTATCTAATGTCATAAATAGTCATGTCTACTCACTACTCTCAGCGGCGCGCTTCTGCTTCTCAATCTCTTGCTGCCGCTGCAACTGCTGTTGTTGTTGTTGCATCTGTTGCTGTTGTTGCAACTGATGTTGTTGTTGCAACTGTTGTTGTTGTTGTTCCTGGGACGACTGTTGCATCTGCTGCTTGTACATCGCGGTTTGTTGTTGCAGTATTGCTGTTTGATCCAACTGTTAAAGGAGGTTTTGTTTATTTATTATTGCATTTTATTTTAAAGGATGATGCCAGTTTTTCTATGAAATCTGGTCCCACCTCCAATAGCTATGTGTGTTACATCACTGGATAGATACTTTTGAGCTGAATAAAAGTTACTATAGCGCCAAGTAGAGAGTAAAACCGCCTCGCATGTTTTTAAAACTAATAAAACAGTAACAGATAATGTGAAGCGTTCTAAATTCAAATTACGCTGTTGTTTTTCCTATAAAAATTAATATCATAGAAATCTATTATATTTTATCTACATCCATACCATAATATGTCTATTTTATATTCAGGAGCGATGAGCAAACGCCCTACATTTAGATATAAGTATCTGTGGCTGCATTGAAATGTTTACATTTTAGTGTCGGTAACAGATACGAAATTACGTTCAAATTTCGAACGTCTTCTTTAAAAGTAAAAATTAATAGGTTTTTTCGATTATCGAATTAGTCGATTAGTAATTTTATGTTCCATTCCTATACATTTAATTCGATGCTGAAATTATAACAATCGATTTGAGAATCGAAATCAACTCGAGTCTAGATTGTTTATGGATTTTAAAAACTACAAACGTCAGTCATTAATTATGACAGTACTAAACTAACTTTTACATACAGATTATGTTGGTAACTAGGGCGTTTGCTCATCAATCCTGACTATAAAATAGACATATTACCGTATGAATGAAGATAAAGTTATGTATGTGACTGTACATAATTAGTCATTAAAATACTCATGTGATTCTTTTATGAAACTCACTTCGTTCGTTTCATAAAACCACATTCGTATTTTAATGACCCTCATTATGCAGCAGTCACATAAATAACTATTTTGATTCCTTTATCTATAACTATCTGAAAATCGATATAAATAAGTTTATGTGCAAAAGTGTAACAAGAAATGTTTTCTCTGTACGTTTTGGTGTGCTGTGTATAGTGTGTGTGTGTGTGTGTGTCAGTGTTCACACGTCAGTGTGTACGTGCGCTGTGTATTATGTGAGCGTTTGATTTGTACATGTGTGTGAGTGTTCGTCACTATAAACGTGCGTCTATGTTAGTGCGTATGAGTGTTAGTCTACTGTTTCTGCGTCTGTATGAGTGATGTGTGTGTCTGTCCAGTGTGTGCGTGCATACCTGGTGGTGCGGCTTGCCCTGCAACGCCCTGGCCTGCGCCAGCTGTCTCTCGCACTCCTGCAATCTCGCCGTCCACTCCACGGTCTGGGCTTCCGCTGCCGCCACCTCCTGACGAACGAACAGGACAATCAGGGATATTAAATTAATATAACATTTCTTCTTTGGACTTTATTTACAGAGCGCCATATAGACCGAAACTAAGCTTGAGCTTGTACTATGGGTGCTTGACAACAGATAGACATTACTTATTTACTATTTTTTGTAAAAACATCGATTTGATACATATAAACACCCAGAAATAATGACATGTTCGTGCACACAAATGTTTTTACCGTACAAGGATCGAACCCGCACCCTCTGGTATAATAGCCGACTTCTCGACCGTTGCACCAAATCGATCGTCAATAAGATATGGCAACCAGAAGGTATTGCAAAGGATTTTAGTTGGTAATTCCCGCCCCTTTTTCGTTCTGGCTTTTAGCACCGTCCCCAATAAAATAGAAAATGTTTATGACGTGAATAAATTATCTGGGTGAAATTTGAATCCTTGGCCATGGGCCTTTCTTATTTCTGGCAGTTATTTATTTAATACAAAATAGTTTAAATCATTTTATAACTGTAGGTTCGGCCGTACCTTGGCAGTAGTGTTCATGATGGTGGTTAGTTCTCCCAGCTGCTCGGCCACTAGTTGCATCTTAGCCTGTTGCGCTGGGTTCAGTTTCTGTTTTTTACCTGGAAAACATATATATTATATTACAAAAACATTACGTTAGCCAGATAACAGTGAGACGGTTTTCCTTTTGTAATTCGTCAAAATAAAATCCAAAATAAATAATAAATAAAATAATACTATTGGATATTGTGAGTTGTAAGTGTAACCAAAGCAACCAAGTGTTGCTATAAATAACCATAGCTAATGTGTCGCCTCCAGAGCAGGTTTTTATTTTCTTGGTCAGGCTATAAGTAAATAAAACTTGCGATCGATCTGGCTAATACTATCGATAGTCAATTCCATAGAATATTACCTTTCTTATTGCCCAAGTTAAACAGTATGCGCCTGATCTCTCTTCAGTCGTATCAGACTACTGTTACCATGCTACGAGAGTAAGGGAATAAGGCCCTCATGTTCGATTTTTTTTTGGACTCTTGTTGCGAATATCTTAGGCTATTTAACTTAATGCTAGCACCGAACACGTTAAAAAACGTGAAAATTTAGATAATGTTTAAATTGGCAATAACTTGAAAACCGAGCAACTTTTACTGAGGTCATTTTAAGCTTGTTCGATGCCTCTTGTGCTGGCCTACCTCCAGTGTCACTGTGCCGCTTCGATCAACAATTGATCGAAGCTGTGACGTGTCATTTTTGGGACACCCTGTATGTTTGTGTACCTTTTAAGACTTCAATATCTAAACTTCTTAGATATACTATTCTACTATACCTTTCTTCTTCCCCTTAGCGTGCACACTAAGCGCATGTCGTGCGTCGTGCAGTCTATGCGCGGCGGCTCTATGCGCGGCGCGTAAGGCGGCGGCCTCGCTGGCGGCGCGCGCGGCCGACGCCGCTAGGGCTGCTCGGGCTTCTAGCAGGCGGGCCTCCGTCTGGGAAACACGGGGATGTCTTGAGTCAAAGTTAATTGGATAGAATTATGAACATATTTTATTTATTTATACTTTATCCATTGAACTACAATTACTAGCGTATAGAACCGACACCGCAAACAAAATTTTTGCGCGATGCTTTGTTGCCGTTACCATAGTTACGGCAACAACTCATTCAAGATTTATGAGAAAGGCATTTCGAACAAAACGCGTAAGCGCCTTGCTTTGCATGGCGCTTACGTTTTGGTCGCCAGAAAAATATACTCTATAAGCAATCTATAGCGCTGCAAGTTTTATAGTTTGGTTAGACGACATCCGCTGTAGACGAGCCGTTTGGTGTAATGGTCGAGAAGTCGGCTATTACACCAGAGGTCGCGGGTTCGATCCCCGCACGGTACAAACATTTGTGTGCATGAACATGTCTGTTTGTATCGGTCTGGGTGTTTCTATGTATAATATGTATGTATTTACAAAAAAAAAGTATATAAGTAATGTTTATCCGTTGTCTGGCACCCATAGTACAAGCTATGCTTAGTTTGGGGCTAGATGGCGCTGTGTGAATAATGTCCTGGGATATTTATTTATTTATTTATTTATTTATAAATACATCAGTCAGTCCAGTCATCATTTTGCGACACATTTTTTGTTCCGTATAGCCTCTCTATACGTAGTACTTGTAACTCAATGACTTTATCGAACTAAGTGGCGAGCATTGGGAGTGGCCTATGTCCAGCAGGGGACAGACAGCGGAGCGACAGACTGATTATGACGATGACAATGATGATTTATTTATACTCTGAGTTAAGGCCTAGTGGCATTCTCTACCAATCAACCTTTATGCCAAGCAAGAAGAAATAGTAGGTAGTGCTAACGACCAAAAAAAATTGTGAAAATAATACACTAAACTATATAGTATCATCATCATCAGCCTGTGACAGTCCACTGCTGGACATAGGCCTCTCCAAATGCTCGCCACGCTGATCGATCCTCGGCCACTATAAACTAAACTATATAGTATTTTTTGTTGATGCCTCATCTTAATATATCGTCTTTATTCAAGAAGAAACCTAGACTTACCCGTTTAGCTTTCTGCCTTTGTTTCTTAGCGCGTTTCTTGCCGCGGTCGACGTGCCGCGCCGGTCCTTCAATGTACTGCAGTAATGCGTCCAAGTCCCTAGGGTCTTCCGCACGGGACCCCCGCCAGCAGGACCCCCTGGTAACAATAATTATTATTAAAAATTCTATATCTATCTAGATATTAAATATAGCAGATATACCTATGTCATTTTAGAGAAAACTAGCCTTCCGCCCGGGGTTTCACCCGCGCGTAATTTCTTTTATTAAATATCCCCCCCCTTCCCCCCACATTTCCGGGATCAAAAATACCCTATGTTCACTGGGGATAGTGTAGCTTTCCAACAGTGAAAGAATTATTCAAATCGGTTCAGTACTTTTGGAGCATATTCAATACAAACAAACAATCAAATCTTTCCTCTTTATAATATTAGTATAAATGTTATCGGCTTTGTCGCCAGACCCGCTTCAAAGAACGTGATCACCATGGGTTCGAGTAAGTAAACCTTTATAATAATAATAAAATACACCTACATAACTTTTCAAAAAGCTACAATACAAAACTCATACCTGAAAGTACGAAAATCTCTACAGCTCGACTTTTGCGTGTCCAAATGCCCGAATAATAATTATTATATCTCCTTTAAATTTAGCCTGATTAACTGCTTCGCTAACTCGGGACATCTGCTGCTGTTGTTGTTGCTTCTGTTGTTGTTGTTGATATCCACTCACCCAGAGCAGCCCGAAGATGTAGAGAACACGCTAGTGTCCCGACTGGACAGCGACACTGTGGCTCTCTGCTGCTGCGGACGGCTCTGCCTCTGTTGTTGTTGTTGCAGTTGCTGTTGTTGCAGCTGCTGCTGGAGCTGCTGCTGGTGTTGTTGATGTTGTTGTTGTGCTTGTTGCTGTTGCTGCTGTTGTTGTTGCTGGGCTTGTTGTTGTTGCTGTTGGAACTAGAAAAAAGGTTTGTTTTTATCATTAGAACGTCAAAAGACGATTGGATAGATTTTACCTAACTTGATCGAGGAACATCAAGTATCCATTTTACACTTTAAGACTCTCTTTCGGGTCTTCGAGGATACTGGAGAGGGGAGTTCAGTGGGTACTGGGGCAAAATTGTTTAGTTATGCCCTAAGCGCAGGCAAGCGTCACCTGCGGGTCGTGTAGACGACTCGATATTATTCCGTCCCACTACCCACTAAACTCCCCCGGTTACCCTTCATCTCCTGTCTTACCTGCTGTTGTTGCTGCCGTATCTGCTGTTGTTGTAGCGGCGTCAGCGTCGGCTTGTTGTGTATCGGCAGATCGTATATCGGCTCGGGCTTCTTCTGTTGTTGTTGCTGCTGTTGTTGTTGTTGGTGCTGTTGTTGCAACTGTTGTTGTTGTAGTTGCGCTTGCTGTTGCTGTTTCATTTGCTGGAACATTTGAATAAAAACAATACATTATCATCATTAACAATATGCTTGTAGCGCTTAAAATGCTAATCCATTTTTCAAAAAGTATAGCTAAAAACCACCGGGACAAACAAGGCTTTCGATAAAAAACGGTTATATATATATATTTTTCATTTATTAGGTGCTATAGACATATAGAAACACAAAAAACACCTGCTATTATTGAAGATAACCAACTTTCTCGAAGGTGTCATGAGAAGAGTGTACTAACCTGGAGACGAATCTGTTCCATTGCGTTAGGATTGACCTTGCCTTCAGCTTTCAACGCCGGCGGCACGTTCACTTGAATAGGGACGGTCCTTTGAAGTGCCTGGAATAAAAAAAAATTATAGTTGTTTTATTCAGGACTAGCCTTCCGCCCGCGGTTTCACCCGCGCTTATCTCTTTTTTCAAATATCCCCTCTTCCCCCCACATTTCCGGGATCAAAAGTACCCTATGTTCACCAGGGATAGTGTAGCTTTCCAACCGTGAAATAATTACTCAAATCGGTTCAGTAGGTTCAAAATTGTTATTCCCGCGGGAATGAGACGTTTCGAAAATTACCATGTCATATCGGTCCGGAAATACCGCTGCAGGGAGCTGGTTCCACAGTTTGGTCGTACGTGGTATGAAGTTTCGAGTGAAACGTATGGTAGTAGATTGCCACTCGTCAAGGTGATAAGAGTGAAACTTCAGTTTGTGACGAGTTGTACGGTGTTGTACTGAATTCATGATGGCGTCTTCCGTCAAAATTATTCAATTATATATTGTATTCCGAAACACCCTTATTAACCACCTACATCAAAGCTGCCTTACCTTAGGTTTCTCAGTCTTGTCGCTAACGACCATCTTGGCCATCTTGTCGGCCAGCTGTCGTTGTTGCGCGTCCAAGCTGGCGCGCTTCTGTTGAGCTTGCGCTGGCAAGTTAGGCGGCAGCGTCTTAGGCAGGGCCTGGAGACAACAATAATCAGTCATTTATAAATAAAATATGTCCGTATTACGCTAGAACAGCTGTTGGCAGACAGACACGCAGCCCACCTGATGGTAAGCGTTCACTGCGGCTTATTCCATTGATAGACACTTAATCAGGAAGCGTCGCTCAATGTGCTGCCAGACTGTAGGCTCATCTGATCTTCTAGCCTTTAATTTCAAGTGTACTGGCTCCCACATTAATTTTGCCGGAACACAGTCAGCGCTGTTATGCCGGCAGATTTCACCCGTGGGTGGTGGTAGCTAGCCAGTCGGACTCTGAAAAAAAAACTTCCCACGGGCGGCTTAGCCACTGTTCCGTGGAGGCGGTCTTTATGAGACCTTTATTCCACCTTATAGGCTTGCCACGATTGCGTATTTACAACGATCAATCTTATTTTCTTACAGCTGAATAAGCATTGATGATTCTCATTTCCTGCATATAAAAAGAGGTGGTAAAGTTATCTTACTGGTGGCTTTGGTGACGGTTGTGGTTTCTGCTTCGGTGGCTGTGCCTCCGGTTGCGTCTGGACAGCTGCAGCCTTCTTCTCGAGGACTTCTTGCTCGCCCTGAGAACAAAAATCATCATTATCATCAGCCATATGAAGCCCACTGTTGGGTATTTACAACACCAGAGGCATCGCATTAGCGTTGTCGGCCCTTAGGGAAGGAAATTATGCTCTTTTCTTGAAGGTCACAATGTCTGCCAACTGGAGTAGTATAAAAAGGTATCTTCTATATTGACAGCTGATAGGGTGTGTGGAGATGGAAAGAAAATGGTAATGATGAATAATGTTATTTTGCTATGAATATGTTTTTATCACCATCTTGTCACAAAGACACAAGTATGAGTGGGTACCAATGACGTTCAATTAAAAAACTAGACTCACAATCACGCTCAAATATTGTCCGAAGCAAAAGTCTGCCCACCCGACTATTGGGCAGAGTTTTCGTTTAGTTGTATACAATTGACATTAAACACTAAATGCCACGAAATAAGGTGTTAATTTGAACGAATGTGTTAATGTCATCAGTGTCAAAGCCACTCGGACGTTTTTTGAGGAATTTTTCTTAGAGATTGGGTGTCTAGTTTTATATTGAACGTCATTGGTGGGTACGTATGCCGGAGGCCTGAACTGCCTCCTCCCATTTCCCCATCTCCATTTCCATTTATCATCAGATGTCTAGCTGATCGTTTCCCTGCCTCTTTCAAAATAAAATAAATCACAGTAAATATTAGTTATAGTTGGTTACTCACATTAGCAGTTTTACACTGTTGTTTCTTTTTGTTGAGTATTGATCTTAATCTCTCTCGGGTTTCGTTGAAATTCCGTGGTACTGGCGTGGTTAGAGGCGGCTGTGAAGACATAAATAAATATTAGACAACATCGTATACATTCTAGCACTAAGCACATAGAACCGAGTCAGTCAAACATACAATATTAATAAAATATTTATCTACATCCATACCATAATATGTCTATTTTATAGTCAGGAGCGATGAGCAAACGCCCTACATTTAGATATAAGTATCTGTGGCTGCATCGTAATGTTTACATTTTAGTATCGGTAACCGATACTTTAATTACGTTCAAATTTCGAACGTCTTCTTAAAAAGTAAAAATTAATGGATTTGAAGCTAACATATGTAAGCAAAACATCTTGATGTATTTTTAAAGGTACCAGGAGAGCATAACCGCAGCGTAACTATTCATTAAATCAAAGAGTTTCAAGACGCGAGCTAGCCTAGCTTCTTGTTCTTCTCTGCTCTCCTGGTACTACGGATTATATTCCACGCGGTTTCACATCGATCCTGACTTTAAAATAGACATTTATCGTATGAATGAAGATAAAGTTATGTATGTGACTGTACATAATTAGGCATTAAAATACTCATGTGATCTTTTTATGAAACTCACTTCGTTCGTTTCATAAAACCACATTCGTATTTTAATGACCCTCATTATGCAACAGTCACATAAATAACTATTCAGTTGTCGCCCTGATGACCCAGTGTTTTGAATACCACTAGGGGACCTGGGGGTGTTCAGTTGTCGAGTCGGTTGGTTGCAGGCATTTGACAGATTTTTAAAAGTGGATGTATAGCCCACTGTACATTATAAACATAGTTATGTATATCTCACCGCGTGTCCGAAGACGGTGCAGTAGCAGCAAGTGCAGGGAGCTTCAGCGCCCGCCTCGCCCGCGCAGCCGCCGCCCGCGCTCGGGTTGTGACCCACTGGAGCATAAACACAATCAGAATCACCCTTTTACACGCAAGGGGGCGTTCAAGTATTACGTAAGGCAATTTGGGGGGAGGGGGGAGGGTCTCGTAAAACGTTACGATGCGTTACAGGGGCGGGAGGGGGTCTTTCTAACAACATGTTACGTAACATTGTTTTTTTTTTAATAAAAAATTTGGGAATAAATACTCCCAAATTGACAACCCTTTTCATTTACGTTTTACGGGGAAAACATCGATTGTATAGTCTGGTCGTCATTTTTAATATTTCGTTCTCGCAAGTTCAGGCAAACCTTTTCGTTTATATTTCACGGGGAATCCCTTGATTGTGTTGTACGTCATTTAATGTTGTTTTCGTTGTCAGTATTCGTTAGTGTTTATGCAGAAGCACATTGCTGTAGTCGGTGTAAGAAATAAATAAAATACGCAGATGTTGCGGATTAAAAATGTCTTGTTTTATTTAGTATTATTACTGCAAAGGCAATTAAAAGACACTAAGGATAAAAACTATAACGTAACTTTTTGCGACTTAAGGGTAAAAATGGTCACTTGAGTGTTACGTAACGTTTAGAGAGGAGGGGGGGGGGTACAGAAAAACGTTACGGTGCGTTACAAGGGGGGAGGGGGGGTCAAAAATCTTCAAAAATTGCGTTACGTAATACTTGAACGCTCCCCAAGGCAGAGTAAATGAGGATGTTTCAGAGTAGAAAATCCGCTAGATGGCGCTATGTAGTCATAACGTTCAACGAAAACGTGATTGGTTCATTTTGATATTCATGATGGCGGCTTGACGTCTTCCGTCAAAATAAACCGTTTTATAGACCGACAAACTTATCTGTTCCGTTGGCCAAAATTGAAACTACGTGAAATGCAATGCAAAAACGATATTTAATGACAGTTCTAAATAGACAGTAGCGACGCCGCCACCGGAACACATAAGTTTGTCGGTCTATATAGTTAGGCCTTATAGCTACATAATGCCATCTAGCGTATTTTCTATTCTGAAACACCCTGATTTACTATGAAATTTTGTGGGTAGACGAACGTCTGAGGTCCCGAGCCGCATTTTTCACGGTAATTAATCGCAATTTGCAATAAAATTAGATTCTTGAATTAAAAATATGCTCTTGATGTTTGCCATGAATCTAGGGCTTTGTAGAATGAATTTTGGATCAATATTTTCTCACTATCAGGCAATACAAAAACTTAAATGGCAACACTAATTGAATGTGTAACATATTATGTCAAATCACCTTGTCAGAAAGACATTTAGGGGTACTAATAAATTCCAATGTCCAATTTTTGGTATTAAATAAATAGTCTACAGCGGCAAACTTCTTGAATATTGGGTGGGGATTGCGTTGAACACGAATTTTAACACACCTTCGCGCTATATTGGTCAGAAGAATACCTCTGACCAATAGCACGCGCGGGCGTTCGGGAGATTCGCGCACGCTATTGGTGACGCGCAAGTGCACATGCGCGAACTTTCCCCCTCTCCGTCGTCCGATGTTCAACAAGTTTGCCGGTACCTGTACTTGGTCTACTAGTCTAGTAAAATGTTTCTCTTACCTTTACAAACATGTTGCTGATGCGTCGCGTTCTCACAAGCCTTAGGCGGTGGTTTCACCGGCTTAGCCACCGGTTTCTTTACTTCCTTCTCTTTCTTCTCCAAGCCAGTCTTCCCCTTCATATCATAACACTGCTTTACAATATCCCCTAAGCACACAGAGTTAGAATCTGTATCTTTACAAGAACTACAGACGCAATCATTCGTCCATTTACAATCACTTTTGGGGATATCACACGCGTCTGACTCTGATTTTGACTGACCATTCCTCATCATATTACGAAACGCTACTGTGTTTAATGTCTGCCTTGCATTCCTTAACGCTTGAGCTGAATATTTTGCTAATAATTCAGGGTTTTGTGATCCTATTACAGACAAATTCTTATCTTTAGATTCTTCCGTCTCTTCAGACACTTTTAACGTGTCTTCTATGTCATCGTCTAAAAGCTTTGCATCTATGCTCGAACATATTGATATAACATGCTTTTTATATGTCTCAGGGACGGGTAAACCTTGAGTTATAAACGATTTGATGGTATAAAAACTGTCTAACAGCGACTTTTCCCCTTTAGATGTGAGTATCGCTTCGCATTTCGCTAGCAACGCTTCGTTTTTGCATTTCTTATCGTCCTCTTTAACCTCTGGTTCTTTTACTTCTTCTTTTTTGACTGGTTTTGGGTCTGGTTTCTTAACGACTCTTACGTTAGCTTTACCTATGATTTTGCTAAGCCCTTTAGCTGCTAATATTTCTGCTTCGCTAGCCGTAGTCTGATTATGACGTGTCGGAGGCGGAGTGACTTTTAGAAATGCTTCTTTAAGCTTTTCTTCCAGTTGTTCTAACCTGTACAACATTACTAACCATTCGTCGCCCGTCAAAGCTTTCTTAGGAACACTCTCCATGTAGACTCTATTCATTTCCCGTAGCCTTTCAATGAAGTAATCCTTCTTTTTATCGTTCGTTAGATTAGCAAAATCGGGAACGTTTTCAGTTTTCTTAATAGGTAGTCCTGTTAATTCCTGTATTACATTCGATGCTATTTCAGGGTTGAGTAATATCCAGCCGGCAAGTTGTTGGGACTCCGCACACCTTCGTATAACGTCCATATATTTGAACTTTAAGCTTTTAACTGATGATTTTTTATCCTGAGACATTTTGGATAATTTCATTATTAATAAATCGAATGTGTTACCCGCAGATGTGCTTAGGAGTTTAGTTATTTGCTGTAGAGAATCTTTCGACGCACAATTGTCACTGTCTGAGTCTTTTAAGTCCTTATTCTTATGCAATTCATCGATTTTCTCTAATATTTTATCACTATCGTTGACACATTGCTTCCCTGCTAAATCTTGAATGTAGCTATAAAACTTATCTAGCATCGCTTCGATCTCATTTTCAAGCAATTCCATAGGTATGCTCTTAAACTTCGTAGCAACGTAGTGTTTCCACGAAATGAATCTAGATTTCACCAATTCTCGTAACTCTTCCATACTTAACGCGTCTTTCACAGAATTATCGAATAAAGTTGACGCTTTAGAATACATTTCAGAATTAATTGCATTTTTTGGGAGAGAGAATATATCCCCGTCTTCCTCTAAACATTTAGCCAGTTCCGGACTCTTGGACTGTTTCAAATATTCGAAAACTCTATTTATAACTACTTGTGCCGATATAGAGAACAGTAAGTCTTTGAAATCTTCCTTGTTATTTTTATTCTTTATGATTGCGTGTAGTTCTTTCTCGTCTTTTAGTAAATCAGTTATATCTTTACTGTCAAATTCAAATGTCATAGTACCTATGTAATCAGGGTCTACATTATTCTTTACTCTACGAGTAGTTTTACGCTTGGCAGTGTTTTTAGTAACCTTAACACTATCTCTATACTTATTTAGCTTAAGTTCTCTAATTTGTTTTAGCGTTTCTGGCGTCAACTGCGCTTCTTCTGGCAAATTATTCATTATTGACGCAAATTCTGGCAATTCGAATGACGCATTCGCAAATTCTGACAGTTTCGACGCAATCTCTGGCATGTTAGCCAGAATTTGCGGCATATTTTCGACTAATTCAGCCAGTTTAGAATTAGCTTGCACATCTAACTGGTCATCAGACTCCATTTTGTCTAGAAAATCAGCTGAATTCTTGTCTAAACTCATCATTACTTCGCATATCTGTTCCAACGACAGCGGACTCTCATCTTCTTTTTTCCCACTGTTAACATTCGTGTATGAATTAATTATATTCTGGCACTCCTCCATAGCTTTTTTAATTTCTAATCCAAAGGTTACATACTTGTATATATTAGGGTCTTTCTCTTCGTCGTCCGGTTTCTTACGAGCGTTGAGCGGAGCGGGGAGGGCGTTGTCTATGTCATCTCGGAGGAACTTGTTCACTGTGAGTAGTCTCTGGCTCGGCTTGGCGGTGTAGACTGGCATTAGTTCCGATGTCGTTGGAGAGATTTCTTGGAGAGGCGGGCTTACTGATTCTGGGTATTTTCCTAAAAATAAATATTTAAATATGTATTAGTTTTAATTTATTTATTTTTATTACGAATACGAATAAAGATTGAAAGTGAAACACATTTCATATTAAAAGTATGGCAAATTATAAAATTCCTTGATTGATACTGAAAAGCGTTTCCTACATAGTTTTACATCAATTTTAGGACAGGTAATGTTTACCGAATGAATATAGAAAAGTGGACCAAAATTGTTACAGAGTGGACACACAAAGATGAACAATGACGCTAGGTTTCATCACTATCAGATAAGTTTCTAATAACTTTACTGTCAAATATCAATGATGTTGTCTCCCTTTTTTTAAAATTGAGGAAAGAGTCAGCATCATTGTCACCCGATAGAAAAATTATTAAGTTATTTTCTGGCAGTGGCAAAATACAAACGAACCATACAGGTAATTTTTAGAAGAATTTTCAGTTACTCCATTACAACAATTTTTTAACCTTATCGCATTAAAACATTTTTTCATCAACAATTTCGTTAAAATATTCTTAAAAGAAAGAGCTTTCTTTTACTTTGAAATTGTTGAGCAACATTCAATCAATAACTTTACTTTGTTTAAGTCCAATTTTTATCAAAAATATCAAACATTTTTCTTTCAAATAAAAATAAACACTTCAAATTACCTTCAGTCTGCATCTCATATTCCTCCTGCAAATTACTATCACTACTCAGCGCGAAATTGGCAAACTTAGCTAGACACTCCTTCATCTCCTTGCATATATCCCCGTCCTTCTCCCCCACTATCGTCTCGGTATCGCTTATATTGTCCTCTCTCTCTAGCGGGAAGGCTTCAGGCGGGTCAGCTTCTTTGGTCTTCTCGTCTAGTTCTGTAAGTATCAATCAAATCAATTTATTTCCATAAATATGGTACATTAAGGTGTTACATTTATTTTGTTTTACATTTTTACTTATGACAAGAGGCATTTTTATTTTATTTTATCTTCTTCGGGAAACAAACAATTTCAAATACACATTTAAAAAAATATAACAACATATAAAACATAAATTAGTAAAGTTTCCACCAATAAAAATTAACAAACATACAATGACGTTCAATATAAAACTAGACACCCAATCTCTAAGAAAAATTCCTCAAAAAACGTCCGAGTGGCTTTGACACTGATGACATTAACACATTCGTTCAAATTAACACCTTATCTCGTGGCATTTAGTGTTTAATGTCAATTTTAAACAACTAAACGAAAACTCTGCCCAATAGTCGGGTGGGCAGACTTTTGCTTCGGACAGTATTTGAGCGTGATTGTGAGTCTAGTTTTTTAATTAAACGTCATTGCAAACATATCAATAAATTAGAATAAAATAGCATGCAAAAGCTTTCAAACAAATTGTATGTAATATAGCACAAATTATATATATATATGCAATGTTACATAATCCATATATTATTAGATAGTTCATTAAACAATAGATCAGTTATATTAAAATTATATTTACGTAGTAGGTCGGTAGTGTCGGATGGGGCCTTGTATTTTAACATCTGGAGTATTTTGTGTGGTTTTGTGAGCGGCGAGGAAGGTTTGAGCTTTCGTTTGGGCGCGGTGGAGAGGCGGGGGACTTTCGGGCTGGCCGTTCGGCGCTTACGGCGTGGTAGGTCTTCGACGAGTGTCACGTTGCTTTCTGGTAAGCTGTGGAAGGAATTTAATGTCATTAAATTAAATGTACACTTCGGGTCTTAGGAAAAAGTAAATAAAAAATGTCTCGATGGTCTAGTGGTTTAAGTACCAGGCATCGATTTTGGGTCAATCCCACTTTATCCATGGATAAACAAAATTGATTTAGTGGGACAAAGTATTTTTTCTAATTATGTCCCACTTTATCCACTGACGACAAATTTGCGCGACTTTTTGTCGCAATACAAATATTCCCAAAATATATTACCATTTTTAAAAGTTGTGTTTCGTATTTACATGACCTTCAAGTAATTATGCAATGCCTCTGCCTCTTTTTATTTATTATTAGAACGCTTCATATTTTTTATTACGAGTAGAACGCTTCATACACAAACGTCGAAAATAAAATTATATCAGCGTCAATGAATGAATACTATTGATGGATACTTGAAAGCTATTTTATCTATTATAAAAATGATCCGTCGGATCGAGACGAGCGACTGGGTCGCATTGGATATAAGTCGCAATGGATATAGTGGGACAAACAGTCCCAGATTATCCATCAATGGATATACGCAATGGATAAAGTGGGATGTACCCTCGATTTTGGGGTCCTGGGTTAAATTCCCGGGTAAAAGTAATTGTCATATATCGCGAGTTTGTGTCTTTGGTGATCTGTTCTTAGCAAGAGTGATGATTAAGCCCGTACCCATCATTGTGAGTATTGTGGCGATGACTTGTTTTCAATGGTGGATGCATTTGCCTTGCTTATTCTTATCTTTCCTTTATATTTACCAAAACTTATATTTTTTGTAAGGCACTAGTAGTTACAAAATGAGTCACTTAAGAAATAAAAATTCATTCATTATTTATTATGGCTAAATGCAACTGGTAGTAAATGGCGCAGAACAGACCCATGTAAAGACTCTTATTGTGGGAGGCCAAGACTCACTTTGGGTTACACCTTCCTAGTTGGTTTTGTTAACTTGTTATAAATGTAATATTTATATAGTGTATAATGTAATCGATTACCTGTCTTTCTCCTGCCGCAGCTGCTGTTCTAACCACATCCGTAGCCGGTGGTAGTACAACTGCTGATCTCTCATGTGCATCACTTTACGTCTCACCTGCGAATTTGAACATACCGTGAATTTTTTTGAATTTATAAGAATCTTGCTTTGTTCCGATTTAATCGAGGTACGGTCAACGGCACATAAATAAATAAACACCTCTGGACATTATTCTCACAGCGCCATCTAGCCCCAAACTAAGCATTAGCTTGTGCTATGGGTGCCAGACAACAGATAAATATTACCGATATACTTTTTTTTATAAATACATACATATTATACATAGAAACACCCAGACCGATACAAACAGACATGACATCACGGTAAACACTTGCAGTTCGATAATAGCACTTATGCCCCCGACATAAGAGTGGTACAAAGTCTAGTGTTACGTCTGAAGTGCTTTTGACTGTACGCTCTCCGGGATTTGGCACCTAGTTTTACATAACAAAGAAAAAACATTTCGTATCTATGATCCAATTGGTCTGGTTCCCTTGTAACAGCCCGTTCACACTAGTCGTAAGTCGCATAAGACTAAAAGTCGAATGCTCTGGTCACCATACACTTAAGACTAAAAATCGCGTCTCATCCAATGTGAACAGCTCCATATAAAGTGTATGGTGACCAGAGTATTCGACTTTTAGTCTTATGCGACTTACGACTAGTGTGAACGGGCTGTAAGGGTTACGGAGGTCAGATGGCAATCGCTCCATTGTAATAACCAGGCTTGTCAAATCTAGGATCATAGTCGCAACGGACCTCCAGCTCCATACTGGATGCAATCGGGAATACGCTGAGATGATGATGACCCTGCCCTATCTACCGAAGGTCGTAGGTTCGAATCCTGCCCAAGTCAAACATTCTTGTGATGACCATTTGTTTTTTTTTTTCTACATCAGTTGGCAGACAGGCACGCAGCCCACCTGATGGTAAGCGGCCACTGCGGCCTATTCCATTAAGGGATGCTTCACCAGGAAGCGTCGCTCAATGTGCTGCCAGACTGTAGGCTCATCTATCTTCGAGCCTTTGATTTCAAGTGTACTGGCTCCCACATGAATACTGCCGGATATGTTGTGTCTAGGTGTTTATGCATGAGACACATACCTCCTGGAACCTCTGCAGGTGGTACTCGGGGCAGAGGTTGCGGCAGGGCGGCGCGGCGTGGTGGTGCGGCGGCGGCGGCGGCGACCCGGGCGGAGGGGGGACTGGTGCATTTCCCCCCACTAACTGCATGCACACCTGTCACGAACAGATAGTAATCTATCAGTTACAGTATATTCCAGGGCTTTATAACGTTACCAAATTCATACTAAAAGTATCGTTATATAACGTTATTTTGATAAAGTTACAAGTATCATTATCTCGCATAACGTTACCTTCTTTATAACGTTAATTTCGTAGAATGAAGGTAACGATACCTGAATTTTACCGGTATTCAAAGCCCTGGTCTATTCACTATAAGTTGTCCCCTTGCCGCTATATTGGTACTATTGTTTGTCAAAACTGTCAATCTGTTGTTGTCAGATCGACAAAGCGTAAAGCTCTGTTTGTTTGGTGTTATTAATAAAATTGTAGATCATTCCAAAAGTATTCAAAAGCAGTGCAAGGGAGCTTGTGTTGAAGGTGCGGGAATATTGCGAAAAAGAAAAATCGTAGGCAATGCTGCCAATATAACGGCTAGGGGATAACTTATCTTAAACGGACTCTAACTATACATATTACATACATTTTATTTAAAAAAACACCTCGTGGTTTTGAGAAATTCGAGGTCCTAGGTTAAATGTCCATGTCCAAAAAAAATGTATGCCGAATTTTTAGACTAAAACTCATGTTTGTAATCGTCGATCCGTATTTGACACATACTACACAAAAAGAACATTTTATTTTATTCCTTTGAGCTGATAAGTCATCGCTACAATTTACATACCTTATAAATACTGTCTTTTCCGCATGGCTGAAGACACAGATGCACGTCATCTAATCGTATGGCGTATTAAATATTCGTCACCACAGTTAGAAGTTAGCGAAGTTAGGCATCGCAACGAATCGGATATGTGACGGAAAAATTATAACAAACATCTGTCAGTGTTGAAACTAGCACATAATCTTTTGTTAAAAACGTCATTGGGAAGTCCCTTGGTCAACTCACAGTGGACAGCTTCTTCTGCTTGTTGTAGACCTGCAGCTGCCTCCGGTGCACCTCCGGCAGCCGGCGGTACATCGCCATCAGCTTGCGGTCCACCTCCGACAGACCCATGTCCACGCGTTTCCTGGAAACGTGAGTAAGTTAATAAATTGAAGGAGGATTTCAATAAATTTGAGGGTGTGGTAGTTGCTTGGTACAAGGAAGAGTGTAAAGTGGGTTTAAAGTCTGAGTAATACATTTGGTTAAAAAAACTGTTCTAGATAATAATATGTAAAAAGGGGTATGATGTGAAAATCATAGCCTCTCTATAGACGCTGTGGACCGCATCAGATGCCTCACTGTGCGGCAGAGCTCCCCTGGTGCACAAACTATTCTTGCAACTTAGTATTTTCCTACGACCAGGTTCATCTAAGTGACCGTGGACCCGCCTGGACTATTGTCACTTATATTGGTAATCGTAGCCAAAATTCACACCACCTAATTGCTCGCAAGACCCAACCTACCCATTCCATTTTCACCTTCCTACGACCAATTTCACCTAAGAAACTGTTGACCTACCTAAAGTTACCATGACCAAAATTCACACCACCTAATTGCCCACAAAACCCAACCCATCCATACTATTTTCAACTTCCTACGGACACTTTTACCTAAGAAACTCTTTACCCACCTGGCCTCATGATCATTCCTGCTCGGCGGCGCCGGCCACTCGTCACAGTGCTTCAACACGCGATCCATCAGCCTCTCTATAGACGCTATGGACCGCATGAGGTGCCTCACGGTGCGGCAGAGCTCCCCTGGGGCGGCTTCGCCCTCGGATCCACCTGATTCCACCGCAGCTGCTGCAGCCAGGAGCAGCTCTGACGCTGAGTCCAGGGATGAGGAGGTGGAAAGGCCTAGGGACGCTGTGCCGGAGTTCGCGTCGGAGTCGCTTACTGAAACAATATGGTCTTTTTAAGTACTTTTTTTTTTAATTGATACATATATAAAAAATATAGGTTTGTATATAAAATAAAAAACCTCGCCATATTGCGGAAAAATATTGGAACTAATTTCTTCAAGTGGCAAAAATCAAATAATAATACATTAAGATGTCATTCATTATTGCTGTCTGTCAAAGTGTGATGTCAATTGTCAATTGGATATTGTAAGTTATTTGTGGGTATAACCATAGCAACCAAGTGTTGCTATAACCATAGCTAATGTGGCGCCTCCAGAGCAGGTTTTTTTATTTTCTTGGTCAGGCTATAACATTAATGTCCAACGATTCATAAGTGCATCTTTGAGGCTACATGAAAAAAGAATATTATAAAATTGACTCACAGTCATCCAAATCAATGGTGGGATTGGAATCGCTATCAGGCGACTGGTTGGCGTCGGGCGGCGGGTCTTGCTCGACACTCTGCTCCGGGTTCGGTTCCGCGTCCGGCACTTCCGCCGGCTGGCCCTCCACGCTGTCTGGCGGCCTGGAATATAAAATAATATAGATAAATTAATAAATATATCTGGACATTATTCACACAGCGCCATCTAGCCCCAAACTAAGCATTAGCTTGTGCCATGGGTGCCAGACAACGGACAAACATTACTTATATTTTTTTTATATAAACACATAATATACATAGAAACATCCAGACCAATACAAAGAGACATGTTCATGCACACAAATGTTTGTACCGTGCGGGGATCGAACCCGCGACCTCTGGTGTAATAGCCGACTTCTCGACCATTACACCAAACGGCTCGTCAAAATTGTCACGATTCCTTGAAGCATGCATGGGGCCAGAGCACTGAGCTACATTATAATACGCGCGGCGTATTACGCTGGAGTGGCTATAGACATTGAAATGACAGCTATTTTTTACTGTCGATTTGAAGCGCTCCTAATAGTGTACTGAGAACTAAAATGACTTCAAATGGACAGCCATTGACAATGACAGTATTATCGAAGTTTATCTGCGAAAGTCAGCATTATTATTAGTTCCAAGTACACTAACTACTGCTCTCAGCGCCAATATGGCGATTTTCAAATCGGATCAAATATTTAGTACCAATCGCCTATCCAGTTGTCTATGGAGATCAGTGGGCCAGAGCCAACAAGCGTAGGCTTGATAGTATTACGCAGTTGTACATACTTATCAGTGACAGCGTGGTCGTGTTCTAGCGGCAAGCTGTCGGTCCGCTCCACGGCCTTCGCGCCGTTGAACTCGTTCACCGCCTGCATCATGCCGAACAGCGAGATCCTGCAAACACAGATCCTGTTATACAACGCTTAGTAAACCTGATACACATCCGATTACCATCAATTTTTTTTTTTTTAAACTAGTCGGTTGGCAGACAGACACACAGCCCAGCTGATGGTAAGCGGCCACTGCGGCCTATTCCATTGAGGGATACTTCACCAGGAAGCGTCGCTCGATGTGAATTACTTTTTGGTGTCATGGAGCGTTTTTTGCCTTTTGAAAAATAAGGTCAGTAAAAAAGTAAGTATAAAGTATCAGCCTATTAATGTCCCACTGCAGGGCACTGCAAGGCTGAGCACTGTCCGAAAAAACCGACACAAAGTACGTTCGACCCGGGAATTGAACCCAGGACCCCAAATCTCGGCCCGGTACTTAAACCACTAGACAATCGAGGCGATTTACTAACATCAGATTAATAAATCAATCTGGACATTAGATGGATAAGTGGTTTTCGATCTAAGTCGACGATGTAATAAGCCTCTACCACCGTTTCGTAATGCCACTTCTGCCGAGAAGGCAGCGGCAAGAAACTGAACATAAATGATGATGATATTACCATTGAACTACAATTACTAGCGTATGGAACCGACACCGCAAACAAAATTTTTGCGCGATGCTTTGTTGCCGTTACCATGGTTACGGCAACAACTCATTTCTAACAAAACGTGTAAGCGCCGTGCTTTGCATGGCGCTTACGACGTTTTGGTCGCGAGAAAATTATACTCTGTAAGCAATCTATAGCGCTGCAAGTTTTATAGTTTGGTTAGACGACATCCGCTGTAGCAAATACATCAGTCAGTCCAGATATCATTTTGCGACACATTTTTTGTTCCGTATAGGTGCAGCGCAGACGGCACACTTTTTGAGTGATCGAGTCTGCGGGCGCACAACTCGGTCGCGGATTTTTCACAGACTACGTACACGACGCACATTTTCGATCATTCTGTCGGCAGGACTGTAGGGACGTAGACGCTATGGAAATCGTGCAGAGATCGCGAAGTATTATGAAGTCCTACAGAAAAAAAGAAGAAAATTTTGGGTACGTCCTATACTTTCGAAAAGTTGATGAGCGGCGCGGCGCGACGTGGTCTGCCAGAATCACACGGATTTTTTGTGCGCCGGACTTTTTGTGCGTCGT
The DNA here is from genome assembly GCA_949319885.1 of Mecyna flavalis. Classification (NCBI taxonomy): domain Eukaryota; kingdom Metazoa; phylum Arthropoda; class Insecta; order Lepidoptera; family Crambidae; genus Mecyna; species Mecyna flavalis. The sequence continues at coordinate 5,242,899 of OX439421.1, read as the reverse complement.
CTGCGTTACTCCATACAGTTGCATACGTTCTATTTTCGCAGACTAAAAAGTCTGTCACGGATAGTCCGTCGTCTGCGCTGCCGCATAGCCTCTCTATACGTAGTACTTGTAACTCAATGGATATACCTGAGCAGCTGCTTCCGCTGCTGCGCGCAGAGCGTGCGCGGCGTGAGGCAGTCGCAGCGGTGCTTGTAGCCCGCCCACGCGCTCACTGCAACAACAACAAAACAACATACATCTATAAATAAAACATTAGAAAATATTTAGCTAGTTTGGGAACCACTGGAAATTGTGCAAAATGTTTAGCATGGCCTCTGTCGCGCTTTAAGTTCGAAACACGGCTTTAGATATAGCGAGTGTATGTATTTCTTTCTCTCTCTCTCTGTGTGTGTGTTCTCTCTCTCTCTGTGTGTGTGTGTGTGTGTGTGCTCTCTTTATCTGTGTGTTCTCTCTCTGAGTGTGTTCTCTCTCTCTTTTTTTTTCTGTGTGTGTGGGTGTGTTTTCTCTCTTTCTCTGTGTGTGTAAGGGTGCTCTCTGTGTGTGTGTGTGTGATCGTGTCTCTGCGTGTATACTGACGGTCGTGCGGCGTGGTCCTGGCGGCCATGTCGCGCAGGCGGTCGCTGGTGCTGCCCTGCGCGTGCGGCGCCAGCTGCCGCGCCAGCCGCCGGCGCGCCACCGCCCACCCGCCGCCCGGGCTCTCTCTGTGTGTGTGTGTGTGATCGTGTCTGCGTGTATACTGACGGTCGTGCGGCGTGGTCCTGGCGGCCATGTCGCGCAGGCGGTCGCTGGTGCTGCCCTGCGCGTGCGGCGCCAGCTGCCGCGCCAGCCGCCGGCGCGCCACCGCCCACCCACTGCCATCGCCCGACCCCGACCCGCCGCCCACTGGGACCATCTCCACCTGGACAACAATCATCATTTACTATGATAGTTCTGTTACTAAACCCCACCATGTTGGGCCTTGGATCAGCCTACTAAGGCAGTTGTCCCACCGGCAACGATGAACGAGTAGCGAGTTGAATTAGAATATAGAAACGAGGCGAGCCGCGAGGAGCGAGTGCGTAGTTCCGATAGTTGTGTAGCTCGGCTAATAAAAGTGTACTCTGTGGTTCTGATCGAGTATCGCTGAGCGAGTGTTATCTGTCATAGCTCTTGTCGCTCAGCGACAAACTAGTGAAGCGAGTACTCGCCGGCAGTGTGAACAGTTAGCGATCAACTATTTATATTTGCATCTCTTTTGTTTACACGGAATGTATATCTTTTGTACGTTTCTTGAGCGAGAAAATAGGCGATAGTTAGTCGTTCTCTCGCCGGCGGTGGGACAACTGCCTAACATTATATAAATATAATGGTTATTAATAAAAAAATATTGATATTAAACATCTGTTTACAATTAATTTATCACCAACAACATAGTCGTATAATATAGCGAAAGCCTATCTTTAGCTGAAATTGAATACATACCTTGAAATTAATAGTGGAGGCAGTCTTGAAGTTCTCCAAAATTTTGCAGAACCTCTCCACAGCGAACCTGAAATAAAAATTATACATTATTCAATTACATTGAAGATAGATACTGCCTCTATGGTAAACTTAAAAATCAAAGGCTCAAACATCATATTATAAACCTACAGTCTGGCAGCACATTGAGCGACGCTTCCTGGGGAAGTATACTAATGGAATAGGCCGCAGTGGCCGCTTACCATCAGGTGGGCTGCGTGTCTGTCTACCACCTGATCAACCTTCTTCTTCGTCCACTTACTGCTGCAAGTCAGGGTATCCGGGGATAGGCTGGTCAATAGCCATAATGGCAACGTCTCGTCCCAATTTGGTTGTGAAGGGGAACCGGGGGAGTTTAGTGGGTAGTTGACGCTAGTCTCGAGTCCCACACACGGCCGCAGGTCTAGCTAGCCTGCGGTTATGGTGCGTAAACGCATTCTCCTCCAAAGAAAAGGGTTGTCAAATCTAGGATCACAGTCGAAAGTCCCTACGAAACAAATTCAAATTAAGGGTTAAGTCGTTGGTCCCGACTATGTTCCCAGTAGGTCAGGTTTCCCTTGTAAGGGTTACGGAGGTCAGATGGCAATCGCTCTATTGTGATAACCAGGCTTGTCAAATCTAGGATCATAGTCGAGGCTTGTCAAATCTAGGATCATAGTCGAGGCTTGTCAAATCTAGGATCATAGTCGAGGCTTGTCAAATCTAGGATCATAGTCGAGGCTTGTCAAATCTAGGATCATAGTCGAGGCTTGTCAAATCTAGGATCATAGTCGAGGCTTGTCAAATCTAGGATCATAGTCGAGGCTTGTCAAATCTAGGATCATAGTCGAGGCTTGTCAAATCTAGGATCATAGTCGAGGCTTGTCAAATCTAGGATCATAGTCGAGGCTTGTCAAATCTAGGATCATAGTCGAAGCGGACCCTGAGCTCCATACTGGATGCAATTGGGAATACGCTGGGATGATGATGAATGTGTAACGTACTGCTTCTGCTGAGGCCTGTCGTACTGCCGGCAGAGGCAGACCTTGTCGACGATCTGCGCGGCGATGTCGCTCTGCGTCGCGAGGCGGCACAGCTGCTCGTGGACTATGGACGTGGCTGGTAACATGCTAAGTGAATGTGTAACGTACTGCTTCTGCTGAGGCCTGTCGTACTGCCGGCAGAGGCAGACCTTGTCGACGATCTGCGCGGCGATGTCGCTCTGCGTCGCGAGGCGGCACAGCTGCTCGTGGACTATGGACGTGGCTGGTAACATGCTAAGTGAATGTGTAACGTACTGCTTCTGCTGAGGCCTGTCGTACTGCCGGCAGAGGCAGACCTTGTCGACGATCTGCGCGGCGATGTCGCTCTGCGTCGCGAGGCGGCACAGCTGCTCGTGGACTATGGACGTGGCTGGTAACATGCTAAGTGAATGTGTAACGTACTGCTTCTGCTGAGGCCTGTCGTACTGCCGGCAGAGGCAGACCTTGTCGACGATCTGCGCGGCGATGTCGCTCTGCGTCGCGAGGCGGCACAGCTGCTCGTGGACTATGGACGTGGCTGGTAACATGCTAAGTGAATGTGTAACGTACTGCTTCTGCTGAGGCCTGTCGTACTGCCGGCAGAGGCAGACCTTGTCGACGATCTGCGCGGCGATGTCGCTCTGCGTCGCGAGGCGGCACAGCTGCTCGTGGACTATGGACGTGGCTGGAACAAAACATAAACATTCCATTAGAACAGAGTTAAGGAAGTTACAACAACCATTGCGAAAAAAAAATATCGGATTTGGTTCCTAGCTCGGGAGACGAGAAATCAAACAGCCAGCGTGTCGGTCGGTCGATGGCTAAGAGAAATGTATATTAAATATTTATAGTCCGACCTTTACAATAAAAAACCTTGCCATAAACTATTGGAACTAACTTCTTCAAATGGCAACAATCAAATAAAAAAACAATAAGATGTCATTCAATAATGCTGTCAAAGTGTGATGTCAATTGTCAACCATGCCTTGTTATTTTCTTGGATATTGTGAGTTATCAGTGAGTATAATAACCATTGCAATAGCAACCAAGTGTTGCTATAACCATAGCTAATGTGGCGCCTCCACAGCAGGTTTATTATTTTCTTGGTCAGGCTATACACATTAAAAAGAACATTAGAAATTAAGGTGCGAAAGAGTAATGGATACCTTTCGTTGACGAGTGACAGGGATAAATGGAAGCGAAAAACATATTGCGCCGACCCCAAATAAATTGGGAACAGGGCAGGGAGAAAAAGATTAGATATTAAGACATTGTTAAAACAGGGTTTCAATTGGGTAGAACGAAATTTTATTAAATTCACATTCGTTTATTTTTTAAATTTTAGAAAAGTATATTTGAAATAGATTTTCTTTTGGTTATAATTTATGTTTCATTTCTAGACAATGTCCCATACTAAGGCTACGTCCCCAGTTGGCAAACTGTGAGCGGCAAACTAACAGTTGACAGTTTGCGGCTTATTGATTTAGTACGCCTTTCCATATATTACAAATGGAGTGTCCACAGTTTGCTAGTTTTGCGCTCACTGTAGAGCGGCCGACTCCCTTCAAAATGACAGCTGTCACTAGTGATGAGGTGCAGTAGGGTGCAGTCGATTTGCGATTATACGAACATCGATTTTGGATCGTAAAAATTGTTTTTTCCTATTGTCTATCAAATATGATTCTATAGTTTGTAAAATCTAGGATGATACGTGCAACATATTGTGTAACAGTAAAATTTCTAGAGACGTCGATTTATACTGCAAGATTGAGTAACCTTAATAAAGTATTCTTATTTTCGAATCACATTCACATTTAAATTTTTTATCCAAGGCTTTACTACTTTTAATTTAATTGATTGATTTTTTTTATGATATGATTTTACGTTTAAATTATATAAACGAAATAATGTTTTCGAAATTTTACTCGGTTACAATCGATAATAATTGTAAGCGACAGATGACAGAAATGAACATCTCTAAGTTGGCGGCGCCGGCAATTATGAACGCTATTTCTCTGCATACATTTTGACAGTCAAAAATTGTGAAAAATTAATGCTGTCAATACGATGACATCTGTCCGAAAATTGTTCTGAATTTGAAATTTCAGTTCGGCCGCTAACAGTTTGCCTACTGGGGACGCAGCCTAATTCGTGTTCGTAAGTCAGCGCCTTCTGTTATCAGTTTGTAGAACTGTTTGTGGCGAGAGGGTACTTGATGTTTTTGCTGATCAAGTTAGAGGTCGCCACAGAAGTAACACCTGGCCTATGTCCAGCAGTGGTCTGTAATAATCTGATAATGTGTGATGAAGTGACAATCACCTGTGTCCGTGAATTGCAGGCGGCGCAGGCGCGGCAGGTCCCAGGCCGCGGGGGGCGAAGGCTCGTCCGCGCGCAGTCGCAGCGCCCGCACCACACCCGCCGCCAGCCCTGCCGTGCTGCCGTCTGGTGGAATATAAACCAAACATTTTATACCAAACATTAGTTAATTAAATGTCCGATATACTTATGGTGTCAAATTGAAATCAGAACGTAGGAAATTTATATAAATCAGAGGCGTAACTTAAGTTTTTTTTTAATACTAGGTCAGTTGACAGACAGCCACGCAGCCTACCTAATGGTAAGCAATCACTGCGGCCTATTCCATTGAGGGATGCTTCACCTGAAAGCATCCCGTAATGTGCTGCCAGTGCTTTGAGCCTCTGATTTATTTAGTGTACTGGCTCCCACATTAATATTGCCGAAACAGTCAGAACTGTTTTCACCTGTGTAGCTAGCCAGTCGGTCTCTGAAAAAGCCCTACCACCAACCAGAGCCAAGGCGGGAATCGAACCCACGACCTCCGTGTTTTTATACCCGAGCGACTTAGTCACTGTTCCACGGAGGCAGTGGATATGGATCGTAGAATAGATGGCGCTGTTCCGTGAAATAACAGAAATAGAAATGTTCTTCTTTATCATTATTTCGTCGTGAATCTTTTAGGGCTACACATCGATATGATAGGGAATAGTTGGGACCAGGGGGGCTAGAAAGAGCAGTGCTCCTCTTAGGGCGAAATCTGTAATGATGATGATTGATAAAGGATGATGGTCGATGACAAGTGATGACAGTTGATGACACATACCGTGAGCCAGCGCCCACACCACATCGCGTATGAAGACGGCTAGAGGCTGGGTGTTGTGCGCCAGGCACAGGCACAGCCGGCAGTGGCAGCCGAACCGCGCGCGGTACACCCACTCCTCGGTCACCATCTCCACGCTCCTGCAACACCCAGACACAGATATTTTAGTACTTTAAGATTAATAATAGACATCAAGAAAAAAAATATGCGCACTTTGCGCACTCACTGCAGCATTATAATATTTATAATACAGTGAAAACCAAATATGTTTTTAAAGTTGCTAATTTTACCTATTTTAAGCATAGAATCAATTATGTACAACAAGTAAATAATATTGTTAACATTACGTTAAAGCAATTTAATTTAAACACCTTTTTTTATTGTTTCATTTTGGATTAACCGAATAAAATTAATGGCTTATTTGCAATGACGTTCAATATACAACTAGACTCCCATTCACGCTCAAATATTGTCCGAAGCAAAAGTCTGCCCACGCAACTATTGGGCAGAGTTTCAGTTTAGTTGTATACAATTGACATTAAACACTAACTGCCACGAGATAAGGTGTTAATTTGAACGAATGTGTCAATGTCATCTGTGTCAACGCCGTTTGGACGTTTTTTGAGGAATTTTTCTTAGAGATTGGGTGTTTAGTTGTATATTGAACGTCATTGCTTATTTGTAATAGCAACAACTGGCAACACTATCTTGTGGCAGGTTTTAAAATTGACATTTGACGAGATCCAATTTTGGCCACCGGAACAGATAAGTTTGTCGGTCTATAGTTCCTTGACTGTAAAGATTGGTCGACTAAGCTGAAAACTCGGCTAGGAAGGAGGACATTGGCAGACGTCCAGCTCTCGGCCTAGCTCGGCGGCTGGTACTCACATGTTGGTCCCCTGGCCTCCCAGCGTGTACATGAGCGCGCTGATCTCGCACCACGAGTGGTACACGCCGAGCAGCCACTCCTGCACCGGCTCGAAGCGGCCATTCTCGGTGGAACCGTCCAGTTCAGCTGCTGGAACGGTTAGAAAGGTCCGCTTAATATGGTTAGCGCTCATAAAAGTCTAGAAGGTGACTAGGCACATAGTATTTATAAGCAGAGTAATTTTAATAGTCCACTTGACAGTTAATAATATGCAAAGAAAAGTGCTACTTATGTACATCAGGAGTAGAGTCTAATTTTCTAAACAAATTATTGTATTAATAAGAACTGATGTTGTTTTCGTGAGTTTTATTCCTTTAGCGTAAAGTATATTTTCCTTTGCATAAATGAACTGTCAAATGTGACCTATTACTCCGTCGACTGAGCGGCAAGAAGTTTGCCGGCACCTATACTAAAGATGGACCGAACAAGTTTTAAATTCGAAATTCAACGTTTTCGGTGGGTTCACTTAATCATTATCATCAGCCTGCCGCAAGATCGAGCAAAGTGGTTAAAAATTGGCTATGTGTCAATGGGCTGATATCATCAGGACGACAAGCTAATAATTATGATGATATAGTCTGTTAGATACATACCGCAGACATAGTGTAGGAGCGCCGCTTCCTCCTCGGGAGTGACGGGCGGCTCTTCCTCTTCCTCCGGGAACATATCCCCGGATAGACTGTTGACAAACAACCATTCAAAAGTAAATAAATACTCCTGGGCACTATTTACGCAGCGCCGTCCAATAAGCATATCTTGTACTATGGTTGCGAAGCAATAGATTAACATAACTTGCTGTTTTATGTAAATAGATAATTATGTAGAGCCGGCCCAGATCTTAACAAAAAGACATCTTCATGGACAAAAATGTTTGTACCCTGCAGGGATTGAACCCGTGACTTCTTGGTATAATCCGACTCCTCAACCGTTACACCAAATTAGTAGTTAATTTTATGAAGCTTACTGAAGCTGAAATGATTTTCTAAAAAATGGCTACCCTAATACTTTAATAAATATATTTAATGTTTCTCACATGTCCGGCTGTGTGTCGAGCGGCGAGTCGTCCTCCAGTGGTATGTCGTCCCTGACGCTCTCCTCTGCAGATGCCAGCAGCTGCGAAACAAACAGACAAACAATTCAGTAAGGAATAAAATGACGCATTGCGTGAAGAGAATGTTTAACTTGAATTCAAAGACCAGAGGACTGTACAGTGTGGCATATTAAGCAAAGAGAGCGAGTCCCCGGAATAAACCGCAGTGGTCGCTCACCATCAGGCAACGAGACTAAAGACGTGTGTCTCACTACCCACTGAACTCCCGCGGTTTCTCGTTTCCTCCCGATTGGGACAAACCGTTTCCAGCTTTATTGACCAGCTAGGCTCCGGGTACCCCAACTTAAGAGGCTTCAAGTCGGGGTGGCGCCTAGGGAGGGCCACCCGAGAAACTAGGTGACCCTCAGACTTGGCTCGGGCGACCTGGGACTACCCTCGCCTGCAGGTCAACCCTCAAGCTGGTCCGGCCGTCTACGCCGGAGGGGAGCGGAAATACGATGCTCCTCCCGCTCCCTCTCCTTTGCCTCCCTCCGCTCCCTGTCTTTTGCCTCCTCATCATTTTTGACGAGCTATATGGTGTAATGGTCGAGAAGTCGGCTATTACACCAGAGGTCGCGGGTTCGATCCCCGCACGGTACAAACATTTGTGTGCATGAACATGTCTGTTTGTATGTATGTATAATATGTACATTTATGTACATATTTACAAAAAAAAATATATATATAAGTAATGTTTATCCGTTGTCTGGCACCCATAACACAAGCTGATACTTAGTTCGGGGCTAGATGGCGATGTGTGAATACTGTCCAGAGATATTTATATTTATCTGGTGGTCAACCCTGGTTCATCTCACCTGCAGTATATCCTCATGTCTGATGAGGAAATCGGCGGCGTCAGGTGAGGCGGGGTCCGCGCTTAGCAGAGGCAATAGGAACTGACCCATAGCTGGTGCTTCCGCTTGCTGCAAACGACAGAATACTTTAATGATTGATGTGGTAGGATGGTTGAAAAGCCAGCTACTAGTCCAGAGGTTGCTGGTTTAACTTTAGCAAAGTACAAATTGATTAAACCCTAACTATAATTATGTAGAAATGTCCTCCTGAACAAACTTTTGGCTACAGCAGCCAATATTTACGATAAACCACCCCAGATGACATAGGGTACTTTTGATCCGGAAAATGAGGGGGAAGAGGGTATAATTGACAAAAGAACTTACGGGTGGGTGAAACCGCGGAGGCAACCAATACTTGCAAATAAATTGTTTATCTATCTTCTTCTGCCCGCTGACAGTATGGTTCTACGTAAGAGAAGATGCACTCACCGCTCCTTTGTGTTGGTAGCAGTTGTCCATGCCGATGGCGTCCTTCATCGCCTCCTTCATAGACGAGCTGTCGGACGAGCCGGCTGTGGAAGCGGTAATGTATTGTAAATAAACAATTCTTAATAGTATTTTGACTACACACTGATTTTCTCAAAAAAATCTTACCAAACGGAGAGCAATAGTAAAACTTTTACTCAAACATACTCGTAATCAGAGTTTTGACGTATCTCTTGAAACTTTTGACATTAGGGTAATATTCACCGTGTTGTAATTGATAGTGTATTTAAAAAAGAGGTAGATATGCCATCCTTTGACGCACGGCGATTAGAATTTGATCCGTCGAGATATACTAAATCTATGTGCTTCACCAACCGTTGACATTATGCGTCTAAAATGATTTGTGTCAATTAACACAATATGAGCGGAGCATTTTTCGAGCGCTAGTGCCGTATCTACTTCTTTTTTAAATACACTATCAATGCGTGTTGTACAATTTTTTTATGACATAGCGAGTAGACGAGCTTGCGACACATATAGACATCTGCGACACGGGCGAAAGCCTATAAAACAGATGAACTATGAAGAATGGCGTGTGGATATGTAGTTGGCTAAAGTAAATTCTCTCGTTTGTTTTTTTTTTATTTGGAATTAGCTAGCACTGGACCACAAACTTGCCTGATGTTAAACAACTAGGGTAGTGACACCGGTTTGCCGGCCAGCACCAGTTTGCGACCACTTCACACGTTTTTTTGAATAATAGATAGTCTATATACAGCTCATTTCTAATTTCGCGCCAGTCGACCTGGACAATCTCCACGGTTCTTAATCCAACAGCATGACTTTATAATTTGCGAACTGAGCCCTCAGTCGCCATTTCAAAATTTGGTGTGTTGACACGTGACAAATTTAGCAAAAATAATTGCAGGTGGATCGATTTTCAAATGTAAGATTTTGAGTGTTACTATTATTTTATAGGGGTTTGATTTGGTTTGTGTGTAGGATAAGATGTTGAATTTCAATATTCAAGTGCCCAAACTCACCAGTCATTTCATAATTTGTAATATTTTTGGTGGTCGGGCAATAGGTTATCGATTCAAATCAAAATCTAGTTTCCGACCGGGTGGTCGGAAAACCGGTTTATTTACGTCATTTTTCTTTGCCTACATTGCGGAAACCTTAAATGCACCAACATAGATTCATTTACATTTGTGAACAGCTAGGAATTTGTGACTTGACAACCAGTTTCCGACCGCCAGTATACCTCATAGTTTCAAAGATAATGACCTTTAAAAATACCAAAATTTTAGCGGCCGACAACCGGTGAAAACAAACCCTGTTAACGGCCGTCTTTAACAGGCGGTCGGTAACTGGTAAAATTGTACCTGTTTCCGGCCGTTCAAAAAAATCCTACTTCCAACTATACATATAATATTATATGTATGTATTATGTATATGTATGTATATATCCTACTAATATTATAAATGCGAAAGTCTGGATGTTTGGATGTTTGGATGTTTGTATGTTTAGATGTTTGTTACTCAATCACACCTAAACGGCTGAACGGATTTAGATGAAATTTGGCACACGTATAGTTTATAACCCGGATTAGGACGTAGGCTTTAAAATTCCTACGGGAAACGTCTTATTCCTGCGGGAATAACAATTTTGAAACTACTGAACCGATTTGAATAATTCTATCACTGTTGGAAAGCTACACTATCCCCGGTCAACATAGGGTACTATAATTTATCCCGGAAATGTGGGGGGAGGGGGGGGGGGATATTTGAAAAAGGGAATTACGCGCGTGTGAAACCGCAGACGGAAGGCTAGTAAGATAATATAAAAAAGTTAGAAGAGAAGAGAGAAACGTAATTATTAGTAATAAATAAAACTTTATTTGAACTAGGAAATTAAACGCACCCGATAAATACTAAACATTTAATTTATTTCTGTTTGTTACATTTTTTGTTTGCGTTTTTGTTTTTTCGCGCTTCGATGGTCTAGTGGTTTAAGTACCGGGCCGAGATCGCGGGGTACTGGGTTCAATTCCCGGGTTGAGCTAACTTTGTGTCGGTTTTTTCGGACACTGCTCGGGTTTGTGATCACCAATCCGCATTTGGCAAGCGTGGTGATTAAGCCAGTACCCAACATTGTAACGATAACTTGATTTCAAGGATGGAGGCCTTTGCCCTATAGAGAAGCATGCCGGCAGAACGGAGTTCCAAGATCCACTATATTATAAGATAGGCTTTTCGTTCGTGTTCCAAATCAAAAGAAATCAACAAAAATGACCTTTTGGTTACTCAATTGTATTTTTAGGTCGCAAAAGAGAGTAAAAATATACCGCTTTTTTGATTTCATTAACTGTTTCACTTTCATACTATAATATACCCTATGGCTATTGAATAAGACTCATTTTTCTATCGTAAATTAGGCGGTCGATAACCGGTGCACAGGTGGTCGATAACTGGGCCAAACGGCCGATAACCGGTGTTTTTGCTATTTTTACGAATAATAATTTTTTTAAAATTATGTGTCACTGCTACGTTTATAAACGTTAGGTTTTATAGAACTAGACTATAGTAAGATCAAATGTTAATTTTTTGGAAAATCTTGACGTACAGCATCATGATAGAAATCAACTCTGAAGTCAACAAGTCGCTTAAGTGGTCGCAAACCGGTGTTCCTACCCTATGCGGTCTACGATGTAGCGCTCTTGCTTAGGAAAAGCCCGTTTGTCTTAGGTTACTCACACTGGTCGTCGAGCTCGGTCCACTGGTCGTCGGAGTCGGAGTCGGCGCCGACGTCCGACGCGTCGGACGCGTCGAGGCGGCGCACGCGCAGCGACATCGCGCGGCGGGCGGCGGCGGCGCGGCGGCGGCACATCTGACGAACAAACATTATATTATGGCGCTTGGAAAGAATAACTCAGTGGCTGAGGAGGAGCAAAAAAAAATATAAGGGCGGCAGAATTGTCTTCCGCCCCGGGCGGTTGACAACCACGCTACGTAACTGGAATAACTGTCGAGTTTCTTGCCGGATCGATAAATATAGATAGGGTTGTACAATCGTCTCGAAACAGCAGTCTGAAGCCGGGTAGAAACATGTTATTAAGCCTTTACGCCTGCAGCACACTACAGCGAATTCGAAGCGGAAGCGAAGTGGTTAAATCACTATCCATAATGGTGACGATGACTTGATTTCAATGACGCACCCTTAGAATGAAAGTGACCTAACACAAAATTCGTGTAATTCTCGATTTTTACGTAAACTGACCTTAAAAAGCATGATCTGTAAAGAAAAAGTGACCTATTTCTAAGTATAACAGGGTCAGCACACTTTTCGGTCTCTTTAACTAGTCCCGCTAGCTAATAATATATAAATAGCTAATAGGTACATAGGCTTTTTAAGGTCAGTTTATGGAACGATCGAGAATTACAAGAATTTTGAGTCACATTCATTCTAAGCACTTGCGCATGACCAATAGCGCGCGCGAATCTTCCGAATTATTGGTCAGAAAATTCGTATTCTGCGCAATCTCCACCTGATGGTCAAGAAGTTTGCCGGGGCCTGTACCAACCTCCTTCCCCTTAGGACTCACTGCCCGAGCCACGGCGGTATTCCAAGATGATTGGCAACATGTGTGTACCAACCTTAGCGACGAGGAGCCACTACGCGAGCCACGGTGGTATTCCAAGATGATTTTAGCGTTAATTCCGCCTTTTGTATCAACTTGTGTGGTCAATAAAATTTAATTAATAAATAAACATGTGTACCAACCTCCTTCCCCTTAGCGATAGGCCGCCTCCTGGCAGCGCGCTGGGGGCGAGCGGCGCGGCGTCCGCCCCTCCCGCCCGACCACGAGGACGACGATGACCCACTGCCCGAGCCACGGTGGCCCATCTGAAACAGAGTCGTGTATTAAATGATGTCCTCCTAGCCGCGTTTTCTGCTACAGCGACGGGCAACTACTACGCAGGATATTTTTTTTTTATTGCAATGTGTAACAAGACGAGCAGATCGTACACCTGATGGTAGGTAAGCGCCACGTCTGCCATTAACCCAAAGAACCGTCACCAAAGGGCCGTCACCGATATCGAGATGTCGGCGCCGATGTAGCGGTATATGTATTTACTAGAGAGGTTTGTCCACCGCATGACTGGACAAACCTCTCTAGTAAATGCATGCTTGACTTTGTGCAATGTTTACGATGGAAGGCTACCCTCGGAAGATATCGAACTTGCGATCGCTGTACGCGTAGGCCGTATCTAGCCGAACCACTACGCAAAATCGGCCATCTATACTAATATTATAAAGAGTAAAGATTTGATTGTTTGTTTGTTTGTATTAAACAGGCTCCGAAACTACAGAGCCGATTTGAATAATTCTTTCACTGTTGGAATGCTACACTATCCCCGAGTGACATAGGGTACTTTTAATCCCGGAAATGTGGGGGGAAGGGGGGATATTTGAAAAAAGAAATTACGCGCGGGTGTAAGCGCGGTCGGAAGGCTAGTCATTCAATAATATTAAAGTGAATAATTTTTAAGCAATAATGACCTATGAGTAACATAGTAGAGATTCAATGAAGCTGGATCACTGCCAGCTCAGTATGGAAATATGCCAGATCTTAAAGCAATTAGTATTACTTTAGCACGAGACTTCAGACATTAGGTTAAGTTCATTTTACTGTAACTGTAATGGCGCATTTGGTAGTGACCGTCATTTGCGACAGGGGTCGTGGGTTCGAATCCAACTCAGGAAAACTAATTTGATGAAGTCAATCTATTGCTTTGTTGCTAAAGGAAAGAAGGCCATAAATAAATACTTTTATTACAGTTATACCAAAATCGGTTCAATTGTTTGCGTTAATTTCGCATTAATATTTTTAAGTATGGATGGATCGATCTGCAAGTATGGAATTCCTAGAGTACATACATTAAAAAGAAATTCTTTACCAAAGTCCTTATCAATTGCTTGTTGCAAAAAGTACATTTTTTGCAATTGGTATGTTGTTTAATGACAATAATAAAATTGATTCACTGATAAGATATTATCTTAACAAAATTAATGTTGTTAAAATTATCAAGTGACCTTAACAAATTGTATATTTATATTTAGCGAATACTGTCCCGGTGGCGCAGTGGCGACAGCGCGTGGGATACAAAGTTTGATTCCCGGTCAATATGTTTTTTTTATTTGGATAAAATACAAATCGCACACCTAGATAAAGAGTAGCACAACTCGAAATAATCCAAGAGCATTAATGCAAGAGTTATTGTAAAATTTGGGAATCAGCGTAATGAACTACGTTAACTCCAAAGACACCTGTGTAAAAATCTTCATAGTTAACATACACAGGTGACTTTGGAGTTAACGTAGTTCATTACGCTGATTTCCAAATTTTACAATAACTCTATTTTGGATTATTACGAGTTGTGCTACTCTTTACCTAGGTGTGCGAAATACTAATTTTAATGAATAACATAGTACCTACGTACAAAATAATTGTGTAACCACATTAACAAAAGACTGTCCTTTTGTTATGCATTACACAGGTAAACATAGCTTTTACTGGGGGTTGTGGAAATCCCACTTAAGAAACAAAAATGTTCATCATTTTGTATGATGAACATTTTTGTTTGTCTTATTTCTGGATGTTTGTTTTTATTTATGAGTAGCAGCCGCCTCCGCGGTTTCACCCGCGCGTAATTCCTTTTTTTAAATATCCCCCTCCCCCCCCCCCCTACCCCGAACATTACCGGGAACAAAAGTACCTTATGTCACCCGGGATAGTGTAGCTTTCCAACAGTGAAATAATTTTCAAATCGGTTCAGTCGTTTCGGAGCCTATTCAATACAAACAAACAAACAAATCTTTTCTTATAACTTCTTAAGTTACTCACTTTAGGGTCAGATCATTGTTTCTGATGTTCATTATATTTAATAATAATTTAAATTGCTAATTAGGATAAGTGTTATGCATTTATGTTATGCATTCACCAAAACAAAATGTGTTTCAAAACAGTACAAACCATTTTTTATACTACTGCAGTTGACTGATACAACAGCCACTGCATTCCATTTCTTTTGGTGGGAATGAATGCAAGTTCTGCTTCTTTTTAAATTGACAAAAAAATAGCAGTATCTGACGAATACATAGATAATTGTAATGGTTCTGTCATTGTGATTGTAGTTGGGTTTACCACAAGCTTAGCGGAGTTGGAAAACATCTTGAGGTAGCCATGATCCTATTGGTCTGTTTCTCCTGTTAAAGGTTACAGAGGTCACATGGTAGTTGATCCAATGTACGGTCAACAGCACATCACGGTAAACACTTGCAGTTCGATAATAGCACTTATGCCCCCGACATAAGAGCGGTACAAAGTCCAAAGTGTTACGTCTGACGTGCTTTTGACTGTACTGCCAAACTAAAGTGGCAGATGTAATTTTGAATCCCATACATCTCAAAAATGTCTAATTGGGCTGAAATCTGACTCAATGAGAAAAGAAAGACGGTAAATATTGGACATTGCATACATTGATTGATAAAATAGTGTTATGGGTGTCAGAAACCACAAATATATTATATGTAAATACAGTAAACATCCAGACAGAACCAACACAGATGTTCATCACATAAGTGTTTGTCCTGGGTGGGATTCAAGCCTCTGGCGCATAGGGCAGGGTCACTAGCAAATGCGCCATCGGGTTAGTCTAACAGTGAGCAAGATCATTACTGTTTTGTTTTTTTACTAGATGGGCTCTCTCTAGAATTGATAATTTTCTTTTACTAATAATATTTTCTGTCCCGCCTGGGGTTTGTACCTGGGAACTCTTGTTACTATGTGAAATGTGTTGCATCTATGTAGGGTTGCCATCTCTAAAATTTGGAAAACAGGACAAGACGCGTGAAAACCCCAGATTTTAGAGTCCGAAAGCCAGACATGTCAACAAGATCTTTTAAACATATTCAATGTAATAAAAGACAGTTGAAAATGTCATAAATCATCTTTTTTTAATACTCGGTCTACAAAATGAAACCTTCCCCGGACGCTCCCCGGATGCCCTTTAAACTAGGACAAATCCGGGGAAACCCGGACGGATGGCAACCCTATATCTATGTAACCGTTGCATCACAGAGGCATTAAAAGTATAATTATAGGTGTAACACCAATTAAATGGTCGTAACAACATAATAATAGGTATGTTTTGAACACTTGTACAAGTTAATTATAAACAAACTTATTGTTTATGTACTCTATGTATGTTCAACATAATATAGATGTATTTCACACTCAGATTCAAGTGATTTCTGATGTTAGTGTAAGCAATTGATTATCAGTTGTATATTCAATCAATTGTATCATCAGTTCAATGACATTACTATAAACAGGTAACGTATGTACACGAAATGAGTATATACCGTGGGAAAAGTCTCGAAGAAAAGAGACAGAAAAACATGTCGCCATTTTGGTACTCACGGCTATCTCGTAGAGGGACGGGAAGTCTTGGGGCTGGTCTCCGTCCGCCAGGCCCGCTAGCAGACCGAGCTCCGCACTGAGATCCGCTAACTCAGCGCCTATCCTATCCGCCCTTCCAGAGTCCAACTCATCCTTCAAGATATCCCCGATCTCATCCGACACAGCCGCCACTGCCGATGCCACCTCGTCGGGAAGCACACCCTCTTTCACCAGACTGCCGCTGCCACCGGCAAAAATTCCACCCTCACTAGCAGTACCATGAGTAGTATGATCCGCACATTTCTCCGTGGGAAACATCATTTACGAACCGAATAACACAACCGAGTCGATGAACGAAACATCTAAAGTCACAACAGATCGTGTTTGATCACTCTGTTAGAGATAATTCGTAAGATAAATGACGAGAAACCATTTTTTCATCGGCACCAATATATCCCGAACTTTTTGACAATACCAATATGGCGACGGTATTTTTAGGTGCTTTTCTGACCAGTCGCGAGGTATAACGTAACAATTTTGTCATGGCAATACTGGTATAAAATGACAAAATGTAATAGGCTCCCCATAAACATCAATTACGTTTCAAGGTTATGTAATTTCAATTTGGTAGGTTGAGGCATCTTAAAAATTTTCCGTAAAAAATATAACAATTTGTCCATTTTTGTAAATAAACTGAAATTATATAAATTGCAATTAAACAAGCAGAATTATCAAAAATTGGAATCCTAAATCCGTGAACTTTGAAAATCTGACAACAGAATGTTTCTTGCTACTCGATACTAGATGGCGCTATTCACAACAAAAACAAATAAGAGGACAAATGACAAATCCCACGGAACGAATTGTTCTGAGGAACGAATTCTGTTCCGTGACAAGCCTAACGTTAAAATAATTGTATTGACATTGACGTCCCTCATCTTGGCACTGGGCTTGCGCAAGCTAGGTTATATTTACATCTAATTATAAATTTCATACGAAAAAATATAATGCAGGTAAAATGCCGCATTGCGATGCACGCTGAAGCTCACGCGTTAAATTCTCCTCACAAAACATGCTAGTTTATGTTAAAAAACGCGAATAATGTCAACCGTTGCTTAGGTATTTTGTAAAGTGTTTATTAATGTGTTTTTACAGTTTATATCTAAAATTAGTTGTTCAATTTAGGTCATAGAAGTGTAATAGGCCGCAAGTAATCAGATTTAATAAGTTATGGCGGTTCAAAATAAAGTTTTGTACGCGTTTCGAGGATGGATAGCATTTGTTGCCTTCGTGGATTTGGGTACAGCAGGCCGCTCTTATATCGAAAGGAGATCGTTTTTAGGCAACGGTGGTGATAGCGACCAGTTAGATGGTGAGTTTAAGTCATAAACTTTAATAAAAAGTAATCTAAATGATAGTAAAGTCTATTATTTCTTGAATTCCTTAGGAACCGCTTCAAAGTAATGCCAAATCTAGAGAGAAACCTTTGCCGAATCCCACCAAATGACTTTAAATTGGTCTATCTGGAATCAATAGGGACTAGCTTTATTTACAGCTTTTTCCTTCTATCATAAAGTAATACTCTTAGGCTGGTTTTAGAGTCACAAAGGTTTAGGTTAAAATCGTCGCTATCTTACAAGAACAGCGATACTGACTTGAACGAGCGTGACTCTAAAACCAGCCTTATTATTTCCTTTGTAAAAAAGGACTTTTACATATTTGTAAAAATGAAATAAAAGTGATATTATTAGGTTTTATAACTCTTTGTCCTTTTAATATTATAATTTTAAAAGTTTGTGAGAATAAATAAATATTTTGAGTTTTGGGTGACAGTTTGTAATTAATATATCTAATAACCAGTGACAAGATTACACAAAGTAAACAAAAATTCAAGCACAAAAAGGAATTAAATTTGGTGTAATGAAAAAGCAATAAATACAGTGTTCATTTGGATTCCAACCTTAGCATATTTGAATATAAAACTATCAACATTTATTGAAAAAAAACCATTTAAAATAACATTTAAATAACATATTTTTCTTATAAAATCACAACACAAAAGTAGTTTATTTCTGTTTTTATTTTTTTATTATTATCTGTATGATGTGCCATACATACTGAATAAAACATTATCTTACTTTATATTCAGAACTTCATATTAAACTGTACATACATTATTTGCACTGTAGCATGGTGCAGAAGGCAGTATCAGTAATATTTTGTTTCACTCTTGAAAATTGCAGCAATTTACATATTATTAGTATTTCAGCTTTGCCACATTTGTAATATTATTTGTTACAGGTGACTTTACGATATCAAGAATGCTGGGCATGTACTCTGTACTGAAGGCGCTGGCTCTCATACACTGCACGCTCTACATACATTATAGACCGTAAGTTGACTAATCTATAGAGTACCTAATAAATAAATACTAATAAAGGCTAAAGCTTCTGACTCGAATTGCGTGGAAGCGGGAGCGGGGTGGGCGACGATCGCACGCAGGCGCACGGTCAGTCCCAGCTTGACGGCATTAGCGGCTTTTGTCGGCAGCAGTTACAGGTACCGGCAAACTTGTTGAACATCCGTCGACGGAGAGGGGGAAAGTTCGCGCATGTGTACTTGCGCGTGACCAGTAGCGCGCGCGAATCTCCCGAACGCCTGCGCGCGCTATTGGTCAGATGTATGCTTCTGACCACGGAATAGAAACTTCTGACCAATAGCGAGCAAGCGTGTCAAAATTCGTGCTCTGCGCAATCCCCACCCGATATTCAAAAAGTTTGCCGGTACCTGTACCCTCCCCTGATCCCAACATTCACACTATGGGGCCGGCACACCTCCACCGGGCACCGCAAGGCGCCTGAGAAGCAGCCCGCCCGGGTCATGAGCGCAAGCTCGAAGCCCGCAGATGCCCATCATATGGGCGAAAGACCACATAGCCAGCTTGACAGGAGCGCACCGCTCGTTGCCCGCTTAAGCTTTCGCTGCCGCGCCGCTGAACAAAACTGTTTGTATGGAATTCTACGAAACCTCGCATACTTATCCAGCAGCTGTCCGGACCGGAAGAAGACTAGAATTCATAGACATATTATTCTTTGGCTTTTAGAAAGAGTAACTTTCGAGTTTCTTGCTGGTTCTTTTTGACACAACACTTAAGATCTAACTTTTGTTTTTCAGAGTGGTGTCAATGGGCTACTGGTCACTTTCGCTTACAATCATTATGTACTTCAGCGAAGCGTTCTACTTCCATTCGACAGATCTCAATTTCTACATCGTATTCCCTTGTATATTAAACAGTAAGTATTTTGCGTTTATTTTTTCAACTTATTTTCCTAAGATTGTTTAAAAACTCTTCACGGTTACCAAGGGAGCCTCTCCTGAAAAAGAAAGAAATAAACATCCTTGGCTTGGACTTTATTCACAGCACCAGAAAGCTCCAAATTATAAGCATGGCTTGTACAGTTTGCCTCACATAAAGCTCTACAAATCTGTTAAAATCCTATGACTAATTTTCAGCTTCATCTCTATGGCATAAAGTTCTATTTCGATTGATACTTTTTGATAGATTTGTATAGCTTGATGTGTGGCCCAGTGTGGCCGGTTGCCGGGCAACGAGTTACTTACTTATTAATGACTACCACTGCAAGGGCGTCGCCAAGGGGGGGCAGGGCAGCTGCCCCCCCCCTAGAGATCAAATGTAGCTAGCCGCAAAGCGGTAACGCTTCATGCTCTCGGCGTTCATATTTTTTTTCCTAAATAATATTGCCCCATTGCCCCCCCCTTAGTCATAAGATGGCGACGCCCTTGCCTACCAGAATGTTGTGGAAGAAAACCACTAGTTAGGTCACTTACTACGAAACACATATTCACGCATTGTCAAGTTACGCGATTGTGCAATGTGTCCCTGAGAGGTAGTCAAAGAAAAATTTACTTTATAACTACGGAGTTATGAGACATATTTGACTGGCAATGTCAAAGATTTTATGTTGCTCAAAATCATGCTTTACCTGAGGGAAATTGAGTAAATTTTTCTTGGATGCCAAGATATTTTTTACACTTTGGGCTATTGGAGCCGACTGCACTTCAGACGAGCGGCTCATTCGAATAGAAGCTATAGGTGCCGGCAAACTTCTTGACGCTCGGCCAACGGAGTGGGGGAAAGTTCGCGCATGTGCACCTGCGCATGACCAATAGCGCGCATGCAGCTCAAAATTCGCGTTCTGCGCCATCCCCACCCGTTTTCAAGATGTTTGCCGGGCACTGTACACTATCAAATATCATTTTGAAATATGAACATTTTTCTTCTTTTTTTTCAGTAATAACCCTCCTCGGCCTAATATACCTTCCCACGAAGCTGAAACTCTTCGGTCAGATCCCAGGCACCTCCGGGATGGACAGAGAAGTAGAAGACGAGAACACCCAGATCCTAAGACAGATGGGCAACTTCAGGCGGCGGAAACCTGGCAACACCGTCAAGAATAAGCACGTCTGATGGTGTTGCCATGTGAGGTCTGTTTTTGATCATTTAATCCTCAGACAAATGGGCAATTTCATGCGGCGGAAACCTGGCAACACCGTCAAGAATAAGCACGTCTGATGGTGTTGCCATGTGAGTTGTATTTTTGATCATTTAATCCTCAGACAAATGGGCAATTTCATGCGGCGGAAACCTGGCAACACCGTCAAGAATAAGCACGTCTGATGGTGTTGCCATGTGAGTTGTATTTTTGATCATGTAAGGTATTTCATGGTTGGAAAAAAGCTGAATGAAAATTTTAGTATTAAAAAAATATATTATTTTAATAAATTGACTCGCGGTTTGATAAAGTGTGGCTTAAGCACTTGTGTTATGGGTATTAGAATCACCAAAGAATCAAGAATAAAATTAATTTATTTTATTTAGGCACATAAAGAGCACATATCACTATGTATGGTACCATAAATAAATACTGTAAGGAAGCGGAGCGCAGGTGTCGATGGCACAGCCGGGATGACACGACGTCGTCGAGTTAAGGGAGTCGACAGCACGTAGAGGAGCGATGGGTCGTCTTCAATTAAACGCAGATCTCCACAAAAAGTATTTATTTGCAATATGGAGCGTTATTACAAATAATAAAGATAGAGTAGCAAGTCCCACGCCACAGTTCCCCTAAAGGACGCTGAGGGCAGATGCAAACTGCTCTGAGTGTAAATTCAACTAGAAGTCCTATAGCACTATTCCCCGAAAGGACGTAGTGAACAGATGCAAGCTAGTGAATTGTACCTTGCTCTTACTCAAAAATACAAAGTTATGGCCCGAGGGTCATTGTACGGAAAAAAATCTCATCACCGCAGAATACACTAAAACAATAATCTGAATTTGCTAACGCCATCTATGATCCTTTTTAGGAACTATTACAAAGGACACAATGTTTGGCTTGCTTTAGCCGGTAAGGATTCATAGCACTATAATCTATAACATTTCTTATTGCTTAGTTAATACGTTACAATTACTAAAGAGGGCGCTAATACATTAATAACTAGATACATTAATACTATCATAGGGGGCGCTAAGTTATGTTATTACATTCTCCCCCTCAGATCTAGAAGTCGTCCCGACGATAAGATCTGAACAGTGTTTTTTTTTTAAGATTATATAAATCAATGTTCTCATTAACCTTTCTAGGCCGTTCTCTCTTCCGAAAGGGCTTGACTGACAAGGGTGTGGGTCTCTCTACACTCTCAACATAAGGAGTCAAGTCTGAAGAATGGTAAACGCCAATGGGTTTTGGTGATACTTCGAATGATGAAGATCGATTTTGTCTTATTGTCTCTTTATAGGTTTTGTCAGCTCTGTAATTTCCAGCTAAGGGACAATCATATTCATGATACACTGACAATACATTTGCCCATTCATGCTCTGGGACTAATAGCTGTTTGTCCTCAGTCTTAGTGTTGGAATTAAGTTTGTACAGTAATCCAGTATTCATGAAATATCCTTTGCTACTCCAGTATATTCCGGTTTCTAGACTTTCAGAATTTTCGAAGGCTTCTATAATTCTAGGAAGGTGCTTATCTTTAAGCTGTTCCTCTCTTATTTCTTTAGTACTTATAGTAGGCATTTCTATCGCGACAGGGCAAATCTTATAATCTTCTGTGTTTTCAGTAATATTAGGCTTCAAATGCTCTAAGAGATGTTCATCACCTCCCTCCCCCTGCACACGAACTGCATCTAAAGCAAATTCTCTTGCATCAGTGTTGAGTACGTACGGGAGTTCATTATAATTTAATACATCATTGACATCTAATGACTTCGGAGATAAGTCCGGTTCGTACCATTTGACGGCTTCGACTACGTCGTCTTTTATGTAGTCGATGAATCCCATTTCCGGAGAATAGCCGTCGAAGGCGACTCTGTGCTTTTTTAACTTAACGGTTTTCTCCTCAGGAATAAAGGTCATCGGGCAATAAGCGGTTTCAATTGGATGTTTTATGCCTGTCTTTTCCTCAACCATTGTTTGTGCGTGATTGGCACGATTGCTGTATGTTTCAGTGGGAAAGGTAACGAAATCCTCCTGGTACAGCTCGTAGGTATCGCCACTTCCCAGAAACTGATATGTGTACTGAGGTAAATTGAGGACCATCTGGGCATCTTGGATGAATCCTATTCCTAGTAACGTTCGGTTGTCATTGGACTGTGGCAGCACGATAAACGTGGTTGGTATTTTCCTATGTTCTAGGCATACCACAGCCTCGGTTTTTATAACCTTTTGCCGCTTGCGAACGCCATCTGCCAGGGTTATATCTGCCATTACCTCGCTACAATATGCCCCCATTTCTTTCAGGTGTTGGTATAAGCTGTACGAGGCAATGCTCGTCTTCGCACATGAGTCTATGTATGCTACTCCCTTGACACCCGCGATTTCAACGAAAACTACAGGCCGCGATCTTGCATCTACATGGGTGTTCATGGCGCAGAAGCCCAAGTCATCACCATTCACTTGGCGAGAACCCTTCTTCGTTGAGCAGTTTGGGCAGTTGCTGCGGACCACTCCTGCTTTGCCACACCCGTAACAAGAGAACTTGGGTGTCGTGGCTTCAAAAGCTTCCCCAGTTCTCGTTCCAACTGGTTTGTCAGGCTCGATATGGTCCCCCTTTTTCCTTCGGCAGTCATCTGCGATGTGGCCGACACAGTGACATATTTCGCAATTCTTCTTCTTTTGTGCCGATGGACGCGTCGTGCTAGCGTTAGCCATCAACATTTCCACTTCGCGTGCCGCTTCCAGTAGGTCGTCGAAAGTGGTCACTGTGGTTCTGGGAATCCTCTCCCTAATGCTAATATGTAATTGGCCAAATACCATATCTATTTGTTGGCTTTCAGTATGCTCTGGAGCCGGTAATTGCGCAAAGAGCATCCTCTTATGTGCAATATATGATTCTGTAAGTGTTCCTTCGGCTTGTTTGCCGTCAAATATCTCTTGATAGATAATGTATGCTGGTCTCTTGGGGCAAAAGGCGTGTCGAAGACGTTCGCAGAACTGTTCCCATCCAGTTATGTGGTTCTTCACGCCTTGCCACCATATTCCTGCATTTTCTTTTAACAGGAGCGGCAGGCTTATCAGCGCATCCTCATCGGAGATCCTCTCAATACGTTTGAATACGCTTGCTGCTGCCAAGAAGGACTCCACCACTTCTTGATCCTTGGTCCCATCATAGGACGCGGAGCAGGTAGTGAACGTACCTCCTCTGTGACCGACGGTCGATAAAAGTTGCGTGAACTGCTCGTTAGACAGCGACACCATGTTCTGAGCTGCTCCCTTGGTTGAGGTGGTTGTGGGTTTCTTCGGTTCCCTGGGTTTATTTATTTTGAAGGACGGTCCAGCAGACGACGACTTTCTGCGGGTCTTCACTAGGTTTTCCTTGCAGTCGGTGAAGTCGCAGTCTGACATTTCCGGTCTTCAAAATGGTACTTCCGGTCTTCCGAAGGCCGCGAGTTGGGCGCCAATGTAAGGAAGCGGAGCGCAGGTGTCGATGGCACAGCCGGGATGACACGACGTCGTCGAGTTAAGGGAGTCGACAGCACGTAGAGGAGCGATGGGTCGTCTTCAATTAAACGCAGATCTCCACAAAAAGTATTTATTTGCAATATGGAGCGTTATTACAAATAATAAAGATAGAGTAGCAAGTCCCACGCCACAGTTCCCCTAAAGGACGCTGAGGGCAGATGCAGACTGCTCTGAGTGTAAATTCAACTAGAAGTCCTATAGCACTATTCCCCGAAAGGACGTAGTGAACAGATGCAAGCTAGTGAATTGTACCTTGCTCTTACTCAAAAATACAAAGTTATGGCCCGAGGGTCATTGTACGGAAAAAAATCTCATCACCGCAGAATACACTAAAACAATAATCTGAATTTGCTAACGCCATCTATGATCCTTTTTAGGAACTATTACAAAGGACACAATGTTTGGCTTGCTTTAGCCGGTAAGGATTCATAGCACTATAATCTATAACATTTCTTATTGCTTAGTTAATACGTTACAATTACTAAAGAGGGCGCTAATACATTAATAACTAGATACATTAATACTATCATAGGGGGCGCTAAGTTATGTTATTACAATACTTAAATATAAATAAAAACCATTCAAACACAGGACAAACACAATTAATATTCATCACATCAATGTCTTGCGTGGGATTTGAACCCATGACGCATGGCAGGGTCACTACCAAATACGCCATCTGCGCTTGTAAATGTACACAGGTGTATTTTTAAGAACCGATTTTTTTTCCATTACAGAATGTCAATTATTTGTAACTGTGTTCGTTCATTTGAATGTGTTTTATTTAATTATTTATTTGACATTAGCAGGTAAATTCTGTAATTATAAATTAATATATACATGACTCATATTTTGCTGACTGTACTAAAACAGTTTTAACCAGTAAGACATTTACTCAACATTATTATAAAATCCTTTTATATCTTAGCTCCCTCGTGAAATCTGCCGCCATAACAGCTCTAGCTGTGTTCCGGCAGTATTAATCTGGGAGCCAGTACACTTGAAATCAAAGGCTCGAAGATCAGATGAGTCTACAGTCTGGCAGCACATTTAGCGACGCTTCCTGGTGAAGTGTCCCTCAATGGAATAGGCCGCAGTGGCTTACCATCAGGTGGGCTGCGTGTCTGTCTGCTAAATGAGCTGACAGAAAAAAATTACATGTGTTATTTGTGTCATTGTTTTAATCAATAATACTTTTAAAGGTAAAGTACAGGTATCGGCAAACTTGTTGAACATCGGTTGACGGAGAGGGGGAAAGTTCGCGCATGTGCACTTGCGCGTGACAAATAGCGCGCGCGAATCTTCCGAACGCCCGCGCACGCTATTGGTCAGAGGTTTTCTTCGTGTTCTGTCTGCGCAATCCCCACCCAAATCTTGAATATCAAGAAGTTTGTCGGTACCTAGGCTATATCAGCCTTTTTAATGTCCCTCTGCAGGGCAAAGTCCTCCATCATTAAAATCTAGTCATGTCGTGGTGAAGGTACTGGCTTAATCACCACGCTTGCCAAATGCGGTTTATTGATCACAATCCCGAACTGTGTTTGAATTGGAGCCGGGCATTGAACCCAGGGTTCCGAGATCATGGCTCGTTACTTAAAACACTACACCATAGGTCGTTTCTAACTTAAGTTTATAATTACGGCTTATTCCACAAATCCCCTTAGAAGATCCCCTTCGCAGGGGATTTGTAGACTTTTTGTCCAGAAATCC
The DNA here is from genome assembly GCA_949319885.1 of Mecyna flavalis. Taxonomy (NCBI): domain Eukaryota; kingdom Metazoa; phylum Arthropoda; class Insecta; order Lepidoptera; family Crambidae; genus Mecyna; species Mecyna flavalis. Next base: position 5,216,767 of record OX439421.1, on the reverse strand, counting down.
CCTTCGTATTGGTCTAAGGGGATTTCGAGACTAAAAGTCTACAAATCCCCTTAAACAATATTGAAACTTAGTTTTTTTTTAAATTAAATACAGTTTGTTTCATAATCACATTCTTTATTATTTTGGAACATAATGTACGAGTAATAAATCAAAACAGAATAAACACCTTCAATAATTTTCATCATTATTAAGAAGTTTCATATAACTTAAATTTCTTATAATAATATTCCTACTTGCAATAATTAAAGCATGACACAGATAATCATATTTTCACATTAATCACAGAATGTTTGTACAATAATGATATACCTAGCTCCTTAATACTTGCAATAATTAAAACATCACAGATAATCATATTTTCACATTAATCACGATTGTTTATTTACTTTAGAATTAGTTATGTACCTTTAATCGCCATAAGGCCCATGAGTGAGAGGGAGCGCGGTATATGCTTCGCTATGCTCGCACGTTTTATTGGCCTGCGTGACTGCAGCGAGACATTGCGTTTACTATAGTGGCACCACGAATGGATACAGAAATATCCACCTAAAGGCTATAATAATAAGATCCATACTCCTGTACAATACACATTTTGTCGGCTTATCTGGTTCTCGAAGGGTTTTTGTCCATTCTTCTATGATTCCTGGAATTAGCTGGGGAAGAGTTTACAAATACAATTTGCAATTTTTATCAGTTAGTTCAGTTAGTTGTAACATGTCAGTGAGTCAAGTGCGCTGCGATTTTTAATCTTTAATATGGCTGGTAGTTCAAGTGGTGGTGGTTCAACTTTAAGAAGAAAGTACCAGCCAGACCAATACGAAGGGGATTTCTGGACAAAAAGTCTACAAATCCCCTGCGAAGGGGATCTTCTAAGGGGATTTGTGGAATAAGCCATAATTACTATCTGGTTCAAATGCTATTAGGATACGACCTTTTGGAAATGCGTTACGCGACAGTGACGACTTACACACACACAGATATAATGCGTTGCTATTGGTTGCTAACGTTACGGACAGGCACAGTTGACGTCATTTTTCGCTCAATTCCAAAAGGTATTATCCTAATAGCATTTGAATCGGATAAAAATACTTAAATGACTTAAATTAAATAAAAATCAATTTTTCTATTAACAAAATAGTAGAAATTAGCAAATCCTAACTTGCCTTTAGAAAGAGTGAGATATAGCGAATGTAGTTTTGCAAATATCGACTTTAAAGCGTTATATTTAAGGTATAAAATTCTCGGGGGTATCCCATTGTATATAGTTTTTCTATTTCACCCGCCTGATTTCGAGCACCCTAGTTTATAAGGTAAAATGTTACTGAATTTGTAAGTAATAGAATTTTAATGTAAGTTATTTATAGCCTGACCAAGAAAATAAAAAACCTGCTCTGGAGGCGCCACATAAGCTATGGTTATAGCAACACTTAGTTGCTATAACCAGAAGGCTATAGATGACATATTTTTCGAGGAGCCGAACCCACGACTCTTGGCACATAGATGAAATCTGCCGCCATAACAGCTCTGGCTGTGTTCCGGCAATATTAATGTGGGAGCCAGTACACTTGAAATCAAAGGCTCGAAGATCAGATAAGCCTACAGTCTGGCAGCACATTGAGCGACGCTTCCTGGTGAAGTGTCCCTCAATGGAATAGGCCGTACAGTGTGGTAGAACTTTACATCAAAATTTTATATTCTCAAATTCAGTAGCAACGTAGTTTATAAGTAGGCAAATTAATTAATTATAAAAACAGTTCCCCGATCAATACATAGTCCAATTGAGTGCCAATAATGATATTAATATATTTAAATACAGTAACATATATCTTTCCGAACCCAGTATTATATAATGAGAGACAACAGCGTTCTGCCTATATCTAACCAGTCTTATGTACAGTCAACAGCAAAAGTATTAAAGTCAGAAGCGCGATATATTATCACGAACTCTGTAAGTGGTAAAATTTTAATTAGTTAATGATTAATGAATCTCAGTCTGTAGGTAATGTTTGTTATTGATTGTAATGTTATGTTTAAGTCATGTAATCTTAATGTTATGAACTTATGTAAGTAGGTATATGGTTTTATACTAAAAATATATTTAATATTTACGCGATTACTAGTCATTAAATAAAACATATTATAATTTTACGTATTGATTTGGGTCACATTGAAATCTAAATTTTCAAAATGTTTTCAAACTAGAATATTTCGATTATAAAAAAATTATAACTGTCCTGGACATTCTTTATACAGAGCCATCTAACCTTAAACGAAGTATAGTATATAAGCTATACTTATTAGCTAGACAACGGATGAATGAACATTACCTACTTTTATACTTTTTATTATATGTATAGTAACACCCAGACCGATGAAAACAAGTATAATAATAATAATAATAATAATAAATATCTTTGGACATTATTCACACAGCGCCATCTAGCCCCAAACTAAGCATTAGCTTGTACTATGGGTGCTAGACGACGGATAAATTACTTATATACTTTTTTTTTTTTGTAAATACATACATATTATACATAGAAACACCCAGACCGATACAAACAGACATGTTCATGCACACAAATGTTTGTACCGTGCGGGGATCGAACCCGCGACCTCTGGTGTAATAGCCGACTTCTCGACCATTACACCAAATGGCTCGTCATTATAAAATACACACTAATCAAAAAAAGTCAATAATAACACTGTCAGTTTAATTCCTTATAATTTATCCATTATATTTCAATCTTGTTGTCTTCTTTTTTTTATGTACAGTACTACAGTCAGCGTCAAAATGATCTGTGCGTTCAAAACCACCAAAAATATCTGAACATTTCACAAAAATCAACCTTACCTTAAGACGTAAAGATGCATTTTCATTTGTTGTTTGAAAACAAATGACAACAAACGATATTTACACCTTAAAGTATTGTGCTAAGAGTGATATTTGTCAAATGTTCAGATAGTGAAATTACTGGGTATATGAGACCTAATAACTGTCGTCTCGGTGTAGCGGGCGCAGAGCGGTGCCGGACAGTAACTGCTTAGTTACTGTTTGTCACGGAACTGTCTAAGAGCAGACGTGGCGCTTACCATCAGGTCTACGATCTGCTCGTCTTGTTACACATTGCAATAAAAAAAATATTTTTGGTAGGTTTGAACGCTCCGATCATTTTGGTGCTGACTGTACAAAAGAGAGCTTAAATATTTGACAGAATTATCATGTATTTACCTGACAATCCTGACATGTGGTGAAATCGGCACTTAAACTTAAGTACACTGTTTTGTAATAGTTAAACACTCAATTGATTCTTTAAAATAATATTTCAGTAAGCTCAAAACATGCTTTCAGTAGCGACTTAGCGAATGGATATTTTATAATATAAATTGTGTTATTACAGGAAAATATAGATTATATTAATTGGTAATGTTCCACTATAAAATAAAAAAGACTAACAGAAGAACTCACCTCACTCACTCATCGTCGAAAAAATTTAGTCTGGTAACATGAATCATAAAGATTGCCATTGTAAAAAATATTTATATGTACCTTATTTGATGTTATGTAAATTTAAGTAGTTTTTTAATAATTTTTTCATCATTTATTTTTCTGGCAGTCAAAAAAAAAAATGTTTTATTACTCAATGAGACAGCTCCAGAAAATTATAAAATTTGGAGTGTGTTGGAGTGCCTCGCTTTTGCCTGAGTGCAAGTCTAATAAATGAAAAAGAAACATGATATTGAGAGATAAATTATCAGGTGCTTATCTGAACGTCCACTCCACTTTCCTAAATGGCCCTAATTGCATTCTAAAGTGTGAACAATAATTTCTTTAATGGCATTTTTTAAATCTTATGTTGTGAAGTTTGATGTTCTGATAAAAGGCTTCAAAGTTATAACCCAATGTTTATAATTTCCTGTAATTACTCGAGTAATCCTATAATTAGCGAATGGACCACACACACTCAGTGCCATATCATAATATAGTATTGTTACGTTTGAAATAAAATGGCGTTTAAAAATATATGTGTTTTATTTCTTATAAACAAGACAAAAATACTCCCTCTTATATAAGTTATAAACCATTTAAAACAAGTTCTATAATTATACTTAGTTTTAAATGGCGTTATTTCAAAGTTAACATCAATTTTCCACCAATAAATAATAAACAAATTCATACTCATACAAAATTATTTTAGTATATAAAATTTTAAGTACAAATAATTTAAGTTTTTCCTAAAATAGGGTTTTTCAAAAGCTGACCGACACCTCATTATAAATATTTCTTATCATAGAATTATTTACCTAAACTCACCTAAACTGGAATGTTTTTTTTCTTAAATTTATATAAAAAAATGTCATCTTTAAGAAAGCTGCTTACTATCTAGCCTGCGATTATGATGTAAGTTTAACAAAAAAAGTTTGGTCATCAAAATTCACGGAGCAAGGGTGGACAGAAAGTTTGGTCTCTCTAATTAGTAGTAGTCAGGAACTGGCGCGCAGGCGATCTTTACGAAGTCCTCATACCGAACGGTGCCACTGTTAGAAACGTTAGCTTCGCGGAATATGTTGTCCACCTGAAAATTTAAATATTCTTTATTCATGCTTTAGATGCTTTTATAAATAATGAATACTAATGTAACAGAGTGACAACCGAATGCGGAATGTTGATCAAGAAAAACTTTGATCACTATCAAGAAAAACCAGCAAGAAACTTAATCCTCAAGAGATTTTTTTAATTTCATTTGCTTACCTAAGGTCAGTTTACTTACTGACAGATAAATTCGTGAATATTGGACTTATAGTGGAGTAATTTTAATAGGTCACATTTGACAGTCCATTTATGCAAAGAAATATATACTTTACGCTAAAGGAATAAAACTCAAGAAAACAACATCAGGTTTTTTAATATGATAGAAAATTTTACTCTACTCCTGATGTACATAAGTAGCACTTTGCTTTGCATAAATGAACTGTCAAATGTGACCTATTAAAATGACTCGACTATAGATGCTGCCTTTTTCATCAATTTTTTACATTAAAAAAAAAATTGTTAAAAATATGGCAGTCACAGCATTTGGTATTGCGCCTGATCTCTCTAAAAATCAGCTTTTTAATAGCAGATAAATTACCTCTCTAGCGGATAGGCCTTCGCCCCAGTTCTGCAGCAGGTTACGCAGCTGCCTCGCAGGGATGACGCCCTTTTTGTCTGCGTCGCCTGCTTTGAAGGCGTTCACCACCTTAACAAAATCAAAACGGTGAATACATGAACTTAAAAGAGTTTTACTCACAATGGTACACTAAGAGCATTATTGCATTTAGTTTTTGATTATTTAGACGAGCCTGGTGAACTGGTTTCAGATGTTTTTTAATTATTGCAATGTGTAACAAGACGAGCAGATCGTACACCTGATGGTAAGCGCCACGTCTGCCCTTAGACAGTTCAGTGCCAAACAGTAACTAAGCATTTATTATCTGGCACTGCCCTGCGCCCGCTACACCGAGACGACAGATAGATGTTGTTGTAAATGGATGAAATAGACAAGAATTACCTCACTAGGTAAGTTTTCTGCCCGCGAATGTATATGCATCACTTCTAAGAAATCTGCAAAAGACATCTTTCCGCCTTTGCCTTTTAGATAACCTGGAATCAGAAATGTTACTGTTTCAAATATGGTGATTTTTATTAGTCTTTAATGCCTACACTTAAAAGTCTGCAAAAAATATATAAGTGCAATTTATATATGCTTCTTTGCCTAGCCATATAAATGAGAAAAAAATTATTAAGAAAATGTTTAGCCAACACAACACATACACAAATGATATTGATAAAATTAATTTAATCGGACATAAAGCAATAAAAATTAGTAAACAAAGCTAACCAGTCAATTCCTGTATAGTTGGGCTCATGCCCAGAGATCTCATGACAACGGTGAGCTCATCGAGAGAAGTGATCTGGCCGGAACGTGCAAACAAGTAGAAGCATTCGCGGAATTCTGAAAATTCAATATTCTCAAATATTAGCTACCAAACACACCATTAATTTATTTATAGTAATATATGATTTAGTTTAAAACATGACTGACTGAATGCATGTTTAATTAATGACAATTACCTATATTCATGTTAAAATATAATAAATAAAACATTTTTATTGAAAGTGGAAAATTAATCTACATTTTGCAGATAATTTTTTTTTTTATACAATATCCATTCCTTTTAAATAATTAATAATTTTAATCATTATTTTACTACGAATGTTGCGTATATAAATTACAGTTTACTTTAGCGTTAACTAAACGATATGGCATAGAAAGTGAACGACGAATTTTAAGTCCCGTTACAGTACTCATTTCGTCGAAATTTTACTAGGAATCTCATCATTAATATGGGAATGGGAAGTTGAATTCATTATTTGATGAATCATCAAGTATTATTTATCAGATTATCAGTAAAATATTATCAAAGTTGATCAGAAAAATTATTTACATACCATCGATATCTTGTTCCTTGAAATAACGGGCCTGAGGAAGAAAATACAGTATTAGAACAAATAAAATAATTTAATGAATACTAACTTTCAAATTATTCAAAACAATTACCATTTCTCACAGTATTTATTAAAAATAAACAAAAATAAAAAGTACGGAGTCGAAGACAGAAGAAAGTTTAGTTCTGTTCTAGAGATTTTTTTTAATTAGCTTAAACATTTACGCATTATCACTCGGAATTCGATAAATTATGGCAGTTCATGAAACCATCACAATGAATTCGATACAATTATCAAAATTTTAAACCAAGAACACGTCTCATTGTCAAAATCTTGACAAACAGTTGTACCAACATAACGGAAAATGAATTGCGATGTTTAATTACGCGTTTTATCACATGTCTCAAAACTTAGCTATCCAAGTTACACAAGGTTTGACGTTTCAAAAAATTCTACATTAGTCTATGATCATCATGAAGGACGACCAATCAGCTGACAGCTCCGAAAGAATATTTTTCCATGATTTTAATAATCGAAATTAAGAAAATTATTACATAAAACATTTTTGTAAGCCGCTCTATGTGTTTCAAGTGATAAACGAACTGTTTCACCTGTTTTCTTTTGTGATGGGCTTCATTATCTACCTCAAGTGAGTACATGTCTTTCATGGTCAAGATTATCTAATTTTACCTGTAAAATTCACGGGCAGGCCCTGTGCCGCGTATTAGAATGTTAAAAATGCGTGACAATGTCTCACTGATAAGCAAGAGCGTTCCCATAATAATATATACGTATTTTTTTACATTTGCGCCGATGCCGATGTTCAGACTTGGTTTTATACATAGTTGTTTAAGAAGAATTGTCCAACAATTATATTCGCATTAGAAAAGAAATATGTAAATTAATCGCAAGTTAATGCGTTAAAATGTAATATTAAACTGTTACAACATTATCATTAAGTAGTGAGAGTCAATACTTATCGATTAAACTGTGTCAAGAGATACTGTTTGAATTCTTGCACATTTAAGCTGTTTTTACCTATATATTCGCGCCTAAACTGAAATTGGGTTAGTTATTAGTAGTTAGTAAATAAATCATTTATTTGTAAGAATTTCATCACTTTTGAATTTCTCTATGTTCATAAACCAACCAACAAATAAAAACTCCAGTACATAATGCAGAAAGGGGAGCTTAGTGTAAACTATAACCAGAAATATAAATCTTACAGTTTAGGACCACATAAATAGTGAAATTACTCGGTATATGAGACCTCATAACTGTCATCTTGGTGTAGCGGGCGCAGGGCAGTGCCAGACAGTAACTGCTTAGTTACTATTTGGCACTGAACTGTCTAAGGGCAGATGTGGCGCTTACCATAAGGTGTATGATCTGCTTGTCTTGTTACACATTGCAATAAAAAAAATCCGAAATGGGCACAGTTTATGTACAATAAATGATTTATTTACTTACTTACATACAGATGCTAGAATAAACTTGTTTTGTTCCCATTTATAGTTTGGACAAACAATTTCAATAATTGTAGATATTATTTGATATTTTCTTTACCAAAGCCATTAAGAAAACCTATATCCAACTAATAACTAATATCCACTTTCTTTATAATGGTAAATTAGAAAAAACTAAGTTAAATTAATGGTAGTCAGGGTAATTCAACAAACTTGAGACCTGGAAATTGAGGGCAAAGTTTTGTTGTTTATGCTCTAGTTTGAGAATTAGTAGTAGAGTGGCCCAAACTTCTGAAAAATTACTGCTAAGTTCAAAAATCCATCAAATATTTTTTGTCTTTACATGTAATTTTTACAATGTACAGGTGGGATAGCACACTGCATAATTCTCTAAATTAATACCATTGAATATCTATGGTATTGGTTGTAGGCCTAAGTTTAAGTACTCATAGTACAGTCGACAGCACATCAGACTACCCGAATCTGCCATATTTCTACAAGCAATTTTCAGCTTTATTCACTCCACATAGAGTTCTCTTTCAATTGAGAATTTATGACAGATTTGGGTAGGTTGATCTGCTGCCGTCCGTACTATGGATAAACATAAAGTATCCCGCCACTAGAACTCTGTATGTTATACCCAATGATATTATATACAAACAAAAGCAGATATGTTATAAGCGCTCGCGTTTTGAAGACTCAAAAAAGACCCAATTGGGAGGTTTTTTAACAGTCTGCGTCATACGTCAAATTATACCTATCTCTTTCATTTGCGTGCTATTTCGTGTCTTTTGTCTTACTTATCAGTTATATTTGTCAATGTGTGCAATGGAACAGATTTAAATCGGAATTACTATGAACGTAACATATCTATAGCATAAAACATCATTGGTTATACCTTAATTATAAACTTTTTATTTTAGATAGTGCATTAAAATATAAATACATTTTAGATAAATTTTTCTCTTATCATTCATGACTGGCCCAGATTACCTAGATTAATATTTAGTGCATGTTATAACACCAAATGTTATTATTTACATCTGTTTTAAATATCTTTCATATCTGTATGATTGTGCTAAACCATCACATCCATTATTGTCTGAATAAAAAATGTTGATAACAATGTTTCTTGATAATACCTACTTTACAGATGTAAATGGTTATTTTAACCCTAAGGTGTGTAATATAAATCTTATCTTGTTAGTGTGCTTAACGAGTCAAAATTTTATCACTATCTTAGGGGAACATAACAGGGACATGGGGATGGGCTGGTCAATAGCCACAAGTTTGGCACCAGCTCGTCCCAGTCGGGTGTAAATCGATTCTGCACGCTACCGCGATTAAGTGACAAGCAGCGCCATCTCTTGACAATATTTGGAACTATTCACTGGTTTGATAAATTAAAAATTGTTGTATTTTTGTTTCAGATCAGTAAAAAAACAAGCAATACCCTGAATAACCATGGAAGATAACATCTCAATAAAATATACATCTAAAATTTACTTAGATCACTTCAAAATATCATAGATAAAAAACTAATTAATATTTAATAGCAAAATAATAGTTTAGTGTTGTTTGTTGCTTTGATAAGAACTAGTGCCGTTACCGTTAATATATTTTCGTTATTATTTATTAAAATCGTGAAATTGTTAAGTTAATTCCATTTTTAAAAATCTGTATTTATAATAGTGAAATAATAGCAAGGGCTGCTTAGTGATATTAGTAAAAAAAAACAAGTTACCAAAGAGATTGTATATATTGTCGTAAATAAAAAGTAAAAAAAAAAAGTATATTTATAGAAAAAAATACGTAGTTGCTGTTTAGTTTATGGACGAATAACGAGTTAGACAAAGACAAAGCTAAGATTGATAGTAAGAGTGATAAGGACAAATCCAAGATGGCTGCTACCATGGTTGAGACGCCTCCGCCACAGATGATAACATCTATAGAATGGGGGATGATGGACAAGAGCAAATTTTATCCGCTGTACACACTAAGTAGTTTCACAGGTAACATTTTTTTTACTTATTTAGTAATTCTGCACAGTTTGTTTTTATGCCATGGCAAAGTTTTTTATCTTTTTATTTATTTGTTGATGCTTTGTTTTTCAATTGGAGGGCTTAATGCCGACTTTCTTGTCTACCAGTCAAAAAGTGCATGTACAGTCAACAGCACATCAGTCATCACGGTAAACACTTGCAGTTCGATAATAGCACTTATGCCCCCGACATAAGAGCGGTACAAAGTCCACAGTGTTACGTCTGACGTGCTTTTGACTGTACATAAGTTGGGCTTCTCTGCCAGTTTTAGAGGCGTGTGAAAGAAATATCTTTTGACATTATTCACATGGCGCCATTTAGCCTCTGACTAAGCATAGCTCTTGGTATGACAGACAACGGTTTAAACATTGCGTACTTTTTTTTTGTACAATCACCATGCTATACGTAGAAACAACCAGACCGATACAAACAACCATGTGGGAATCGAATCTGCGACCTCTTAACGCCGACTTCTCAACGATTACCTACATATTATCATTGGACATTATTTACACAGCACCTTAAATAATAGCATGTGCTATGGGTGCCAGACTATGGAAAAACTTTACTATAGAAAATGTATAAAATTGTTGGAATTTTTCTTGGAAAAGACATCGCCTGCTTTACGTCAATGTGATAATCTATTTATGTAATCAATATAAAAAAATCTATCAAAGTGATAATCGTGATAACTGATGTAATTAAGTATCTTGCACGTAATAAATTTAGTTTCAATTATTAGGATAATAGGCAATTACGGCTAGAATCAGACCATCTATAGATATAGATATAATTATTCTACGTTTTTATCAACACCAACAATTATTAAAATATCAAATTAACATTTTAATCACTTTTTTGCACTCAAGACAATAAAATTATTTTTATTCCCAAAAGTGCAAAACGATATGTATGGCAATACTAAAACGACAATAGTGACGCCGCTACCGGAACATGTTTGTCGGATTTTATATCCCACTGCAGAGCAAAGGCGTTACACCACTGAGCTCAGCGTATTATTATGATAATACGCTCAGCGTATTACTACGCATATGGAAATCAGTGCGTTAGACACATGATTCCCGTACTGGAAGAACGCCGTGTGGTGTGTAGGACTTTTTTTTGTACTATATCAGTTGGCAAAGCACGCAGCCCACCTGATGGTAAGCGGCCCCTGCGTCCTATACCTTTGGGAGACACTTCACCAGGAAGCGTCGCTTAATGTGCTGGCAGACTGTAGGTCACACACATTTATACTGTCGGAACACAGCCTTTATGGCGGCAGATTTCAACTGTGGGCATGGTAGCTAGCCGCTTGGACTCTGAAAACGTCATAGCAATCAAAATGACTTGATCATCACGCTTGCTAAATAAGGCTTGTTGATTACAGACCTTTCTTTTTTTTCGGAGGAGAATTCGTTTATGCACCATAACCGCAGGCTAGCTTGACCTGCGGCCGTGTGTGGCTCGAGACTAAAGTGTCCACTACTCACTGAACTACCCCGGTTTCCCCTTCACACCCGATTGGGACGAGCCGGTGCCAGCGTTAGCTATTGACCAGCCCATCCCCGGGTACCCCGACTTGAGAGGTCTCAAGTTGGGGTGGCGCCTATATAGACAAAGAGATCGATCGTCGGATCGAAAACGCCGGGAAGAGCTTCTGGTCCATGAAGCAGTGGATGAAAGGGGAGCTTCCACTAAGTCTAAAGCGCAAACTTGTCGACACGTGTATCCTGCCTAGACTGTACTTTAAAAGTACAAAATAGGTAGGAGGTAGGTTGTTGATCAAAAACCTGTAGTATGACTGAAAAATCTGAAATAAGCTACCAGACCCGCAAATTGAATTGACTCAATAAATATAATTACTCTTTAAGTTTTAAATTATGCCCATGTATGATTAAAAACTTGCGATGAATTTTAATTATGTTTTAATATAATTCATTTATTCGTTTTGATACGGACGACCTCGTTTTTTTCAAGTGCTGGGTGTGAAAAGCCAAAATAATATAGGTATTATTTATTATTAATCATAACCGCGCCTTTTTATCGGATTTTTCGTACCTACCTCTATTTTTAAGCAAGTGTGGTGAGGCGTTATTGCATAGCCTGACCAGGAAAATAAAAAACCTGCTCTGGAGACGCCACATTAGCTATGGTTATAGCAACACTTGGTTGCTATGGTCATACTCACTAATAACTCACAATATCCCATAGTAACAGGGCACGGTTGACAATTGACATCACACTTTGACAGAATAATAATGAATGACATCTTATTGTTTTTTTATTTGATTGTTGTCACTTAGGCATTGAACCCGGTTTTTTTCCCATTTTGCCCCTTGAAGAAATTAGTTCCAATATTTTTCCGCAATATGGCGAGGTTTTTTATTTTATTGCTCGGGCTATAATTATAATTTGATTTCAATGGGTTTCGTAGCCCTGCAGTGGGAAATGAAATTGTGCTCTAAGTCTTTCATTTGGTTTGATTGCAGTAAGATGCGCGCTATACCCCCTCACTCTGGTGAAGACTCAGATCCAGGTACAGCGCAAGAAGGAGGCTTACAGCGGCGTGGCAGATGCCATCTCCAAGATCTACAGGAGCGAGGGCATGTCCGGACTGTACAGAGGCTTCTGGCTATCCAGCGTGAGTATACTTGAGACTATACTCGTGAAGAGACTTAATGTAAACCACAATAGCGTTGTATTAGTATCCTTTGATTTCAAGTGTACTGGCTCCCACAATAATATTGCCGGTACACAGCCAGAGCTGTTATGGCGGCAGGTTTTATCTGTGGTTGCTAGCCAGTCGGACTCTAAAAAAGTCCTAACACCAACCAGTATCAAGGCGGGAAACAAATCCAAGACTTCCTGGCTTAGCCATTGTTTCACGGAGGTGGTTCTACTACTCACATGTTGGTCTTCTATGAGCGGATGTTGCTTCCCCGGTCGAACCGGCACATTGATGAGCCATTTGGTGTAATGGTCGAGAAGTCGGCTATTACACCAGAGGTCGCGGGTTCGATCCCCGCACGGTACTAACATTTGTGCATGAACATGTCTGTTTATATCGGTCTGGGTGTTTCTATGTATAATATGTATGTATTTACAAAAAAGTATATAAGTAATGTTTATCCGTTGTCTGGCACCCATAGCACAAGCTAATGCTTAGTTTGGGGCTAGATGGCGCTATGTGAATAATGTCCAGAGATATTTATTTATTTATTTATTATTTATTTATTTATTGCGACTGACAGTCAGGAGCTGTGTTTAGCATGGCTCTACCTCACATGAAACCTTCACATCTCAAATGTGATTTTTCTTCGTCACTTAATAAACATAAGTTTTTAACGTAGAAATCTCTTCAGTTTCAGATAATCTCTGGAGTAGCGTACATCACCACGTACGAAGGTGTTAGACATGAGTTAGGGAAATATGACTTCAGTGCTAAAACTAAGGTAAGATAATGATTTGTTGTGAAACTTAAAATACTTTTTCCTTCAGAATACTATTGGTTACTAGCCTTCCGCCCGCGGCTTCGCCCGCGTGAACTTTAGGATCTTTGTAAATTGTAGCCTATGTGTTATTCTGATGTATGAGCTATAATATTGTAAAGTTTCATTAAAATCCATCCAGTAGTTTTTGAGTAAAAGAGTAACAAATATCCATCCATACATACACACAAACTCTCGCCTTTATAATATTAGTAAGAAGTAAGATTCTGTGGTATAGCTTATTTTATTATATTTGTGTTTATTCCTTTTCCAGTCGTTCATAGGCGGGGGGTGCGCGTCAATAGTGGGCCAGAGCATAATAGTGCCGTTCGATGTGCTGAGTCAGCACCTCATGGTACTCGGGCTCGTCAGAAATAGAGCAGGTAGCAGTAAAAACCCTGTAAGTTTATTTAATGAATGTTCAAAAATTTAACATGTTTTGTTTAGAGTGAAGTAGGCTCCAATAATATCTAAGTGCCCAAAATGTCACAAATATCTTGGCATCAAAAAAAAATTTAATCCTTTACATCCAAATAAAGCATGATTTTGAGTGACATAAAATTAGTGCCAGTCAAATTTGCCTTATAACTTAGTAGCTGTTATAAAGTACATTTTCCTTTGATGCCAAAACATTTTTGACAACTTGGGGCTCTTAGATATTATTGGAGGCGACCATATTTGTGTGACACAGAGATTTTTTGGAAAGTATGACAGATCGTTAACATAGGCCAGAAATAGCAAAGGGCCCAATATAAAGCCCCGGGGCACGCCCATTTACAGTTTTACACTAGACGAATTAATATTGTTAATATTGATTATTTGTATCCTGTTAGCGAGCTGAGATTCAATTAGTTTCATGGCAGTGTTCGAGCTAGTGTAATGTTTCAATTTAAAAAGTAAAAAGTTGTGTGTTTTACATAATCGAATGCCTTGCATAATTTACAAAAATAAAGCCAAAAGACTTTCGCTTTGGTCAATATTTTGGCTGATTTATGCCAATGTCGAATATGGTATGGCTATGGTGCTAAATTGGCCGAACTTTGCCGAAGGTTAAGTCAAACTAGTGATAACTAGACATGTACTATCAACTCCCTTTCCCGCAGAACTGGCATACTTATTCAGAATCCAGGCGTTTTTCCAGAAGATAAACCCTCTCGGCCTGGACCTGGAGAAGCGTTGGAGCAAGACAGAGCTAGCGAGAGAGGTGTTCGTAAGGGTGTACAGGCTTCACGGCGCGGCCGGGTATTACCGCGGCTATGCGGCCTCGTTAGCTGCGTACGTGCCCAATTCTGCGCTCTGGTGGGCGCTCTACACCGCTTACCAAGGTACTTGCTACTGTGGAAATGTTAATACTTTACCTTTGATATTAGATAATGGCTTAAAGATCAGATGAGCCTACAGTCTGGCAGCATATTGAGCGACGCTTCCTGATGAAGTATCCCTGAATAGAATAGGCCGCAGTAACCGCTTACCATCAGGTGGGCTGCGTGTCTGTTTGCCAACTGATATGGTATAAAAAAAACTGTCGACAATAACTACACTATCGACAATAACAACACTATCGAAAATAAAAATACTATTCACAATAACAACACTATCGATGACACTTTGACATTCTCCCTCCTGTTGACAATGTCAATACTATCCACAATAACAACACTATTGATGAATGAAACTTTGACATTCTCTCCTGTTGACAATATTAATACTATCGACTATAACAACACTATCGACAATATCGATGCTAGTGATGTAACAAATATTAATTGCAATCTCATTCACATATTTTTGCATATTCGCATTCGCCTCCGCATTCGCGAAATTACTGCGAATGTTTTAGGAATATAACAAAAAATTGAGTTATAAGTCATCCACTTATAGCTCGACCAGTAAAATAAAAAAAACCTCGCCATATTGCGGAATAATATTGGAACTAATTTCTTCAAGTGGCAACAATCAATTAAAAAACAATAAGATGTCATTAAATGCTGTCTGTCAAAGTGTGATGTCAATTGTCAAATTTGTCAACCGTGCCTTGTTACTATTGGATATTGTGAGTTATTTGTGAGTATAACCATAGCAACCAAGTGTTGCTTTGCTATAACCATAGCTAATGTGGCGCCTCCAGAGCAGGTTTTTTATTTTCTTGGTCAGGCTATTTTAATATCACTAATGTGCTTTAAACCGCCTTATTCAACCTCAAAGTCTAAATAACCACGTGTTTTGTTTCAGACGAGTTACTCAGAATCTGCCCGGGGTGGGTCTCCCATCTACTCATACAGTGTGTGGCGGGGACGCTAGGGGGGTTCACCACCACCATCCTCACAAATCCACTGGACATCGTTCGAGCGAGGCTACAGGTGAGTAAAATGGGTTGCCTAAAAAAATTATTTAAAAAAAAAAAATTAAAATTATTTTTTAAATAAATATCTCTGGACATTATTCACACAGCGCCATCTAGCCACAAACTAAGCATTAGCTTGTGCTATGGGTGCTAGACAACGGATAAACATTACTTATATACTTATTTTTTTGTAAATACATCCATATTATACATAGAAACACCCAGACCGATACAAATAGACATGTTCATGCCCACAAATATTTGTACCGTGCGGGGATCGAAACCGCGATCTCTGGTGTAATAGCCGACTTCTCGACCAATACACCAAACGGCTCGTCGTTTTTGAAAAATTATTTTTAACAAAATATTGCAATATAAAGATAAGAAGAAAATTTTGTCTTGACAACGTAAAAAACGTATAGAATTTGCAGCCATTGGGTTTTCATAATAAAATATGTTTCATTCTATTAATTATCAACCCTGTGAAGCTCGATTTCGGTTCGGATCTTCTACTATGATGGAAACCTGTGTCATGCAATGAGACAGTGGACAACATACCATATAATATTAGCAACAAAACTGTTCGTGAGTCACAATTTGTTGACAGGCTTATTACCCATAGATAAGAAATTGTGTCTTTGTTGCATTGTATTTAAATATACAGCGTGGAATTTTGGTCGTTGTTTTCCCGCAGTAAAATGATTCTATCTTAGTAGTAAAATAGATTAATAAAGTTTTTTTTTAGTTAAATCAAAAGTTTTATGATTATGATAGACGAAACTCGAACCAATAGTACCTACTAGCTACGTCGCGGACGGTCACCGGCCGAGGTCATTGCTCTTCGTGTTTATCAAAAAAAATATTATTTACTATGTACTAACGATTGGTTACCATTTTCCCATCATATTCCGAAAAAAAATATATTAAAAAAATATATTCTTCAAAAAAAAATTTTTTTGTAAAAATCGATAGTACTACTGAAGGTAAAGCGTTCTGCTGCGGGAAAACAACGACTAAAAAAACACGCAGTATTTATTTAACATCCTAAACAATGTTTTACGTAAATGAAAAATCTGATTATGATTGAAGGAAATATTTTTTTTAAATATGTACTTAACTTACTTCGTAAGGTCATATTTTATACATATTTATATATAACGCCCTTGACATAATTTAATATATTTTTAATGAATTAAGCCTTAAAATATATTGTCAGTCAGGTACTTGAAACACTAAAAAAAGTATATTTTTTTTCTAAATAAATATGACGACCAATTTGGTGAAATGGGGTTCGCTCAGTACAAACATTTTATGTGTATGAAAATGTCTTTATCGTTCTGGGTGTTTCTTTACAAAATAAAAGGATTTTAAGTAATGTTTATCCGTCGTCTGGCACCCATTATACATATTATAGCCTTACCAGGAAAATAAAAAACCTGCTCTGGTGGCGCCACATTAGCTATGGTTATAGCAACACTTGATTGCTATGGTTATACTCACAAATAACTTACAATATACAATTATAACAAGGCACGGTTGACAATTCACATCACACTTTGACAGAATATAAAGAATGACATCTTATTGTTTTTTTATTTGATTGTTGCCACTTGAATAAATTAGTTCTAATATTTTTCCGCACCAAAAGCAAAGCACTCGAGGTTTGTCAACGTGCAATGGAGCGGAGTATTTTGAATATTAAAATCACAGACAGAATAAGAAATTCTACCATCCGCTCCAAGACTTCCATTACAGAACGTTGGCAAACAAAATGCTAAGCTAAAGTGGGACTGGGCGGGCCATGTTTCCAGAATGAACTCGGAGAGGCGGGCCAGAATGGTCACAGAATGGACTCCCAAAGATAGACAGCGGCGCAGGGGAAGGCCCAGAAAACAATGGTGTGACGATCTGTTCCGCTTTTCCGAGGACTGGCAAATTTTGGCTCAAGCCAGAGATGTGTGGAGAGATTTGGAGAAGACCTTAGTCCAGTAGTGGGACAGCATAGGTTAGAAAAAAAAATGCGCAATATGGCAAGGTTTTTTATTTCATTGTTCGGGGTATACCTACCTACCTGGATCGCCATAAATAATATTCATTTATCATTCTCCACAGGTGGAAGGAGTAAGTACAATGCGACAAGTATTCAAAGACTTATGGGCGGAAGAAGGACTAATAGGCCTGTACGCGAAAGGCCTATCAGCACGGCTGGTGCAGTCGGCCTGCTTCTCATTCAGCATCATCCTGGGCTACGAGAGCATCAAGCGCGTCGCGGTCGCGGACGAGTACCGAACCCGCGTCCGTTGGTGATCAATAAACATGCGCACGGAATACAGTGTTTTATTTGACCGGTCTACTGGAGAAGACCAGTAGACCGAAGTATTTTTCTAATGAAATACCTTTTAAACAGGGTTACCGGTTTTAGATTTACTTTAGGTCATGGTCTTTTCAGAGTAGACCAGTAGACCAGCAGTAGACCGAGTGGTCTATTTATGATTTAAGCCAAAGACTATTATATCAGACTGTTTCTCGTTTTCTAATTACTTTTGCTCGTGGTCTTTTCACGTAGACCGCGGAGCCTACTTATTGTTTTAGTAAAAAACATGGAAAAGACTAGTAGACTCAACTGTTTCTCTGTAAAAACCTAAACACTGTCCCCGTCCTTACATTTATTGTAAGAACTTTCCCCCTCTTCGTCGACCGATGTTCAACAAGCCCTTGTGTCATATTCTCATCAGAAGCGGGTGCATCGTCGAGGTTTTTTTTTTACTAGCGGTCGGCTCTGCGGTTTCATTCGCGCGTAGTTACTTTTTTCAAATATCCCCCCCTTCCCCCCACATTTCCGGGATCAAAAGTACCCTATGTTCACCGAGGATAGTGTAGCTTTCCAGCAGTAAACAATTATTCAAATCGGTTCAGTAGTTTCGGAGCCTATTCAATACAAACAAACAATCAAATCTTTCCTCTATTTATTATTAGTAAGTATAGATGAGTAGTTCACCCGTGATTCACGGGTCAGTTGCGATACGGTTGTTTGATAACAATACAAAGGTTTATGATTAGAAATAAATGCGTGTTAGCATGCGCCGTGTGGTGAGCTAATGAATGCAGAAAATAAACCTAACATCATCTACTGGGATTCAATCTGTTATTACTCTGACGAGCCATTTGGTGTAAAGGTCGAGAAGTCGGCTATAGGTCGCGGGCTCGATTCCCGCACGGTACCAACATTGTGTGCATGAAAATCAGTCTGGACTCTGGGTGTTTCTTGTTTATTATATGTGTATTTACAAAAAAAAAGTATTTATTTAAGTAGGTAATGTTTATCCGTTGTCTGGCACCCATAGCACAACCATCACTACATAGTATAAAACAAAGTCACTTTCTCTGTCCCTATGTCCCTTTGTATGCTTAAATCTTTGAAACTACGCAACGGATTTTGATGCGGTTTTTTTTATTAGATAGACTGATTCAAGAGGAAGGTTTATATGTATAATACATGCATAATATAGTAGAGAAACACTGATAATTTTATAGGTTTTTAATTTAAGGTCGTAAATAAACACATTTTTTTGCGCTTACATTGCAAACGCTGGCTGAACCCTACGAGATAGATCAAAATAATGTACTACGGTATTGTTCACCTTAAAAAGGTTTACAAAAAAGTCCGCGATGGTATATGTCTATCTATTAGGGATAACCCACAATAACCATTTTTATCCTTTACTAATGAGAAAATAAGGGCATATTTACGAAAAAGCGATTTTGAGCAATACAGTATTAATCCTTATCCAATTTAGTACCTTAAATAAATTGTGCATGTAATATAGATCAATATGGCCCTTTACAGCATGCAATTTAAATGAATATTTTTGAAGATATTACAGATTTAAAATGCAGGGACATAGCGGTTGCGGCGGTACCGACCGGCCGGGGGGCGCATGGATGATGGATGAACGTTTGTTACTTTTTCTGAATTGATTTTAATGAAACTTTACAATAATATAGCTTATAAATCAGAATAACTCATAGGCTACAATTGACAATTCCCGCGGGATAACGTCCTATAGTTCACGCGGGCGAAGCCGCGGGCTGAAGGCTATAAGCTTATAATTTGAGGCTAGACAATACAAAGTACTATCTAGGACACCCGCGCGTGATCACCCTAAAGGCTAAAATCCTGTGCAGTATTTTCACGTTTATAAGCGCCGCTCCTAAGAAGTCACGATGCGCGTGCACGGTATATTTTTCCAAAAGTGATTACGCGCGGGAGACCGCGATCGCACCTTCTCCGTGGGGCTAGAGAGGGCTTATTCCTCGTCGTGCCACCAACTGCTGATTAATGTCCAGAGATATTATTTATTTATTACTGTTGTCGTCAAACTTCAGTTAGAGGGTGGTGCTTCCGCGATCGAGCTCGCCCAGCCCATTGCGACTGACAGGCAAGGGACCGCCCATTAATCACGTAAGGGATCTAACAGACGAGCGACCCATCGTTTGCGACCCTCGACGACAGCGGGGACGCAACGACAGCCAGCGACAGTCGTCGTGGGTCGATCGGGGCCGCAACGACAGCCGACGACCCTCTTGCGACTGTCGTTGACGGTCGTTGCGGCCCCGCGCGACAGTCGCAAAGGGTCGTCGGCTGTCGTTGCGGCCCCGAACGACAGCAGCTCACCGCAGTCATCGAGGGTCGCAAACGATGGGTCGTTCGTCTGTTAGATCCCAAACGTCTTTTTTGGCATTTTTTAATGGGAATGGGTCAGTTTGGGAACTGGAGAGAATGGAATAATATCATATTCCTCTGCGGGATTATATCGTATTGTTCACGCGGGCGGACGGCTACAAAATAGAGTTGAATCCTCAGACCAGAGATTAAATCTCTGTGGTTGAATCATAAGTAAGTACAAGATATCCTGGTCCCCACAATCCCTGTCTTCCTCCCCTCCTTATAACACGCGGTAAGCCGTCCCCCGTTTGCTGGTAACCTCGCTGGGCCTCCCGCAAGGGTCTGACCTGGTGTGCCCATCCGTACAGGGGGACGCAGCGTATAGGGAGGGGAAAGATCGGCCTCGTTATGGGGCCGGACACACCTCCACCGGGCACCGCAAGGTGCCTGAGAAGCAGCCCGGATGATGAGCATAAGCTCGAGGCCCGCAGATGCCCCTCATAATAACCACAGCAACACCACATATGTGGCTATCGTGCAATACAACATTTAAAAAAGAAACTAATAAATATAATTAGATTTATTTGAACTTCGCGCATTGCAACACTAGTACATACAACCATAGATTGTTTTTTTTTTGTCTCTATTCTGTGATATCATAGTGACCGGCACAGGAGTAATAGTGTTCTGTGACCGGCACGCTCTGTATACTTTTTCTACTATAATAAAGTTAATTCTGCTAAACAGTGATTATAATTTGTTCAAACCCATCAACAATTCATACGTTGCGTGATATTACTTAATTTACTTCGGGTTGTAGCAATTTACATAATTAATGGTCGGCGAACTGCGGGCATTTTATTACTCATTACTGAGCATTTTATTTATAGAAGTATTTGAGGCATATTTGGCAGAACTACTAACAAGTCACAATAAATATTAAGGGGTTTATTGTACGAAAAAAATTAAAACACCTTGTGGTACAATCCTACTAATATTATAAATGCGAAAGTCTGGATGTTTGGATGTTTAGATGTTTGGATGTTTAGATCAGAGGCGGCGGAAGGCGTGGGCGACGTGGGCCACCGCCCACGGCCTCGCGGTCCAAGGGGCCTCGCGCCTCGAAAGCCCGTGAACGCAAATCTAGCATCTAGCAATAAATAATAAAAAAACCGGCTAGCAAGTATCTGGCAATACTAACCTACCACATTCGTTTAAAAAAAATCTAATCTGGCAACATTTGCTGGCGTTTCGGGTGGTGAATGACGCGTGGAATCCTTGCTTCGCCAGCTTAGCCTTTTTTTGTTTTTTTTTTTCGGAGGAGAATGCGTTTATGCACCATAACCGCAGGCTAGCTAGACCTGCGGCCGTGTGTGGAACTCGAGACTTAAGCGTCCACTACCCACTAAACTCCCCCGGTTTCCCCTTCACCCCCGATTGGGACGAGCCGGTGCCAGCCTTGTGGCTATTGACCAGCCCATCCCTGGGTCGCCCGCTTAGCCTAGTTAACGAATAATTTGTGGATGGAAAAGTCGAAAGCGCGAACATAGATGGGGCAAACAGAATGGGAAATCCCCAGCTAGTTTGGTCAATGAATGCTCACAAGGGGAGTGTGGATAGAAAAGTCGAAAGCAGAAACTTTGACTTAGGAACTTTGTTTGGACTAGTTAGGAGATAAACATACTAAAAGTCCTTACCCCTCCGAGGTGAGCCCGAGGGGAGGGGGCACATGTTTTTTGCTTACTTCTCGAAAACGGTGCTTTGTACGAAATTTTGTTGTACTACATAATAAAAGCTAATTAAATTCTCTACAACTTTGTCTTTTGCACTTTGTATCTATCCTATCGCCAATCGTTGCCTAGCTATGAGCTTCTAAAAGTAGTCAATTTTCAAAAGTGTGTTTTTTTTTCTCTGGAGGACTCAGACCGCTCGGATGTCACTGCAGATTACATAACTAGAGCCATGAATGAAATTTATAAGCACATGGAGACTAACAGTGACTGTCAGTTCTCCATTACAGAATTGCGGGCTGCAGTACCTATCAGGGAAGTGCCAAATGACAAAACGATCATTGGAAAAGATGTTGACTTGGTAGTTCTGCTTATAGCAAGGACTCCACCTGACCATGATATTATCTTTGTCAAGCCTAGTAGAGGTAAAGTACCTACCACCTATTATTTAAGTCAGGAATTGCAACAGCTAGGCCTGAAAGACATATTATTTCTACACGCCCTCACGGGATGCGACACCACTTCTGCTGCAGTTCGGAGAAGTAAAGTTGGTTTTTGTAAACTGTACTTGAAAAAACCTGAGATCCGTCAAGCCGCAGAGGTGTTTTCGAACCCCACTTCATCGCATGCTGACATAAGAAAAAATGGAAACTTATGCTTTTTAAGGTTGTATGGAGCGAAACCATCCAGTCAGTGTCAAATGTCCAAACCAGACATTTCCTCCCTTCCACCAACTGAGGGAGCAGCGTTGGAGCAAGCTCTTTCCGAACCATCAGGTACAGGCTTGGCTTGGACAAGACCTTTGTCCTGAACTATGGGGATGGAAACGGAATGAAAGCAACCTCTTGGTTCCTGTTCCAACTAAAGAACCAGCTGCACCGAAAGAAATTTTGAAGCTGATATTTTGCCGGTGCACTACTGATTATAGTAGTGCTAGTTGTGGGTGTAGGAAGGCTTCCATTCTATGCTGTGATCTACCATTTGCCACAATTGCAACGGAAGCTGCACGAATAGCATTTTCATGTTGGAGGACAACGATGATGGGGATGATGAAGCAGAAGTAGTAGCTTACGTTCCATCATCTGCTAACGATTTGACCGATGACGAGAAAGAAGAGGCAAAAGTTAAGGAACCACAACCAGGCCCGTCATGCCCAAAGAGGAGGCGAGTGGTTAAGTAATCCATTTATTCATGCATAGGAGGAATATTTTTTTAGTTAGTTATGAATCTTGAAATCTACGGTAGCAGCTGAGAACAAATATATGCCAGAAAATGTAAGAGTGTAAAACACATTTTTCAAAATCGACCAATTTTAGAAGCTCATTAGCTAGTAGGCAATGATTGGAAAAAGATACAAAGTTGTAGAGAATTTAATACGAAACACCGTTTTCGAGAAGTAAGCAAAAAACCAAACAACGGGACCTTCTTTGTGCCCCACCCCACCTCGGGCTCACCTCGGAGGGGTAAGGACTTTTAGTATGTTTATCTATTAACTAGTCCTAACGAAGTTCCTAAGTCAAAGTTTCTGCTTTCGACTTTTCCATTCACACTCCCCTTGTGAGCATTCATTGACGAAACTAGCTGGGGATTTCCCATTCTGTTTGCTCCATCTATGTTCGCGCTTCTAAGCACATGCAGTCATGCAATCATGCGACGACGCATGTGCCTAATATTTTAATGTATACTCACCGGCAATGAAACTTGGCAACTGGGCTTTTTTCATACAAACATGGTCACTTTAGCGTCAGCGAAAATTGAGCGGTTTCTGACATTTTTTGAAACTGTGATTCAAAAATTGGGCGTTTGGCCTCTCCATTGACGTAATAATCATTGCACAGCTGCAAATAGTTTTATATCTATGAGACGCTAAAATGACCATGTTTGTATGAAAAAAGCCAAGTTGCCAAGTTTCATTGCCGGTGAGTGTATTTCCAACAGATTTCGATGTGAGAATATGCCTAGCGCTACACTTGACGGAAACTCCGTTGCGGATCTTCCGCGACGGAACGCCAACACATGTTATTGCTTATAAATTACAAACAGCGGGCACACTACGCGGAAGATCGGTCGCTCCGTCGTGGACGGTTTTATATGAAATTATTTCCGTCGCGGACGATCCGCGGCGGAATTTCCGTCAAGTGTGGCAAAGGTCTAAGTGTTGCGTTTCATTGTATGAGAACTTAGAAATAAAAATAAATCCATCCTCTTGTGTCATCCATCAGGGGGCCTCGCAAAATATATCTTGCCCACATCAAAATTTGGTCTTGCCCCGCCACTGGTTTAGATGTTTGGATGTTTGTTCCTCAATCACGCCAAAACGGCTGAACGGATTTAGATGAAATTTGGCACACGTATAGTTTATAACCCGGAATAGGACATAAGCTTTAAAATTCCTACGGGAAACATCTCATTCCCGCGGGACTATAAATTTTAAAAACTACTGAACTGATTTGGATAGTTCTTTCACTGTTGGAAAGCTACACTATCCCCGGTGAACATAGGGTACTTTTGATCCTGGAAATGTGGGGGGAAGGGGGGATATTTGAAAAAAGATATTACGCGCGGGTGAAACCGCGGGCGGAAGGCTAGTTACCTATAAAAAATATATTTTTTTACCGAAAGGGTGGCGTTCAAGTCTGATTATGGTACTAATTTTATGTGCTATCGAGAATTTTCTTACAGAAACGATGTTCAAATATGTATCTTTTGTTTGTGTTAAAAAACTTATCAATAAGAGAATTTATCTTAGCTTATCAATGACCTATAAACCACACAGAAATCGGCACGATTTCCTATTTTGTTATCATTTCGCGATTCTTCTGTCCATAGTAAAAACAGTAGGTACGCAGTAGGTATAGGATGTACATGTATGTTATCTTCATACAACTACTAAGTAGGTATTATAGTATTATTATTATCTGTGATACAACAAACAGCTGTGACTAGTTCGTTAGCGATAACGAAAGTCAAGCTACCCACGCCGCGGTCGGTTAATGGATGGGTGTTCTGACCACATTTAATGACATTTATTTCGAGTGACTCCGTGCTTCGGAAGGCACGTTAAGCTGTTGGTCACGCGGCTCATACATATTTACTATTTTTAATGTAGATATTATATTAGTCGTCAAGCTTAGTTAGAGGCCATTTCGCGGCTTGATAACAGGTTGGTCGCTTGCCTTACGCACCCCTTCACCAATCCGCACTAGGCTCGCGTGGTGGAGTATGGGCCACACTATCTCACACTTGAGATAAGGCTGTGTCGCAGCCACAAGTCCCAGTAGTGGAAACGTTTAAAGGCTGGATGATGATAACAAACAGCGTCGCACGGACAGTCAAAAAAATGTCTGTCGAGATTTTGTTTGAGCTTGCGTGACGTGTGCGGCGATGCGTAGATACCTACTATGGCCACGGTAATGTTGTATTTGTATAGGTACTTACCGTGCTATGGCGCAGGCGTCTTTCCATTCTATACAAGGCCAGAACGCAGCCATAGGAAACTGTTATTACAATGCATACACGAATTTTGCGTACTGATCGTGTATAGTTTGTATCGTGGATGCTCGCGTCTTTGTTCCAAACTATACTACAAACTTACTTACACTTGACAAGTGTTCAGTCTAGTTTTTTAGTAAAATATGGAATTGTATTTTAACTTTATTAGGTAGAAACGGTAGAAATAAATACAAAACAATTACTTAATCATAATTATTTTGATTAAATAGTGCTTTTCAACGAGCATTATTAATATTATTAAGTTAAGTGCTAGGTCGTGTTTCCATTTTACATTTTTTGTCGCGGTGGGTGTTGAAGGCCGGCCTGCTAGTATTCTATTTTTTTGTAGCAATTTTTTTTAAGGTTTAAAAAAAAGATAACCACGAAGGCCAAGGTTAGCCTTCTAACCTATATCCATCCGAGTCGCTTTCCGCCTCAGATATGTTTTTTTTAACTTAATTTCTCTCAGTACGCCGTATGTAAACGGATACAAATTGCCTGCGCGACATATACACGATTAGTCCGTAAGCGCACTGGCGCTGTAGATTATGGAACAAGAAAAACTTGTTCGTTACTACGAAGTATACGCGATTATTTGCGTACTGCTCGTGTATGGATTGGAAGAACTTAGTAAAAAAGTTATTTACAATATATACTCGAGCAGTTTCCTATGGCTGCGTTCTGGCATTGTATAGAATGGAAAGACGCATGGCGCAGACATACAAGCCGGTAAGTACGATGTATTAAGATAACGTTCTCTTTCTACTATGAATCTGTTTTGTTTCGTATCTTAGCACATTTAAACATGTTGCGAAGAGTATCGTGATATTACATAAATATTTACTCATATTTTCGGAAAAATATGTAATAAGCAAGCATGTAATAAGTACATAGCTGTCTGAGTTGCGATGTGTCAAAATTAAATTCTTTCGTACGAGTAAAGGTCTGTTGCAATCATAAATAAATATATGAACATATCGGACAACAGCACAAAAATAGAGAACTTGTGTTATGAACTTATAAAACAACGAAGGTATCACAAGTACATAAATGCATACATCCAGACCAGCGTTGCCAGGCGTCCCGATTTTGGCGGGACGTCCCGATTTTAAAATCAAAATTAAATGTCCCGCGCGGGACAGACTCAGTCCCGCTTTTCGGGGAGAACTCGACCGTACGTGCAGTGCTGAGAAAGAAAGGCGTGTAATGAAGATAATCATCCTTGGACGTTACTACTACTACTACTACTTTTGCTATCTATAGTCACGTTAACGTAATTTTAAGTCAATTGAAAAGATAAATATTTAAAAAACCTTTGATTGTATACGTTTTTTACTATGTCCCGCTTTTGACGGAAGAATCCCGCTATTTTCCCTCAAAAAGTACCAAAGTCCCGACTTGGCAAAAATAAAAACTGGTAACGCTGATCCAGACACACACAGCTTAGGACCAACGAGAAAGTTTAAACTTTATATTACATAGGCACATTGCATATTATTACATTATAAAAGTTTGAGCGTGGTGTGGGATTTGGTTTAGAACGACAACTCCTGGGCCCTGGCACATAGCACGGTTACTACACTTCTACTCATTGGCTCGATGGCCAAGGGCGTAAATGTAGCTAGCCGCAAAGCGGTAACGCTTCATGTCCTCAGCGTTCATATTTTTTCTCCTAAATAATATTGCCCCATTGCCCCCCCTGTAATCATAAGCTGGCGACGCCCTTGTCGATGGCCATTTGGTAGTGACCCTTTTTCTGGGGTAGGCGAGTCCTTTGTGGGACTCGTGCAATCCATTACCCCAGTCTTTATGTTATGTATAAAGTAAAGTCTTTATACATAAAGACTGGGTGCACGGAGAATACCCACTAAACACCCCCGCGCTCCTGCATCGCCGTCGGCATTGTCTCTGTGCTGACCCTGACAACCAGAGACACCGCAGGGCGACCTGCCCGCCTCTTACAAGACGGCTTGCCTCTCCCTGGCGCGTGGCGGAGGGAGCTGGAGGCTGGACAGCAACGGCCGAGAGCGCCTGGTTACCACCGGTCGGGAGCTGTGGCCAGTGCGATACAGGAGGTGTCCCCACACTTCATCCCACAGGCCATTTGGTAGTGACCCTGTCCTATGCGCCAGAGGCAGTGGGTTCGAATCCCACTCAGAACGAGCATTCATATGATAAACATTTTTGTTTGTATAAGTCTATGTCTGCATGTTTATTTGTATATAAGTACCTATAAAACGTGTATTGCATTCGTTGTTTCTGAAAGTGCTCAAGCTAGACAGACAGTTAACTGAGTTCGTTTACCTGAAATTTCATTCAAGACATCACATCAGTGAGATAAATATCGTTATCTTTCAAGTAAGTCGTACTTATTTTATTTGTGGTCGTACGATGTGGTTGACAGGCGGAATGTGTTGGGCACAACACGTGGTTCAAATACGCACTTTTATATTTTTATCTATTTACGAGCATGTCTTGATTAAATTGAGGTATCTAATGTGCCCGACCAATTTTGTAGTGGTAGAGCCAAGCTGTTATACAGTACGAATAGGTAGGCCGGCTAATCCGGGGAAGTACCACTCTCTCACTTATCACCAGCGTGAAATAATAGTGACTACTATGGTGTTTCGTCTGGTTTGTAAGAGTGCCGGACGCCCACACCCCTCTTGAAAGGCCGGCAACGCATCAGCGATCTCTCTGAGCTCTGGTGCTGCAGATGTCCATGGGCGTATAAACAGTTGTTATATTTATTTTTTTTGGTCTTAAAGACCAAAAAATAAATAAATATATTCGCGAGAGAAAAGAGTAACTGGCCGTTTTATGCCGGTTCCTTCTCGGCAAAAACAACATTCCAAACCGGTTACTTACATTTTGTTAATACACGTAGGTAAGTACAGAAGTTAAAATAATCATTGAACTGTATGATGTTATTGGCAAAGCTAGGCGCGCGTGGAGAGCTAAAAATAGAATGCTATTCTACGAGTAAATCCTATTCTATAGCTCAGATAACCAGTGAGCGCGCGGACTAGTGGTTTAAGTGCCATTTTGTGCAATCTTCGGTTCGACTCCCGATTTTGATGGAACACATTTTTTGGGATTGAACTCTGGACCGCTGCCCGCCGACGTCTCGAACATTAATCCACCGATCGTTAAGAAAGAAAAAGCTGTTTCTTAGACAACTCTGTTATTACAAAACATGGTTTAAAAATGTTACCGGGCTTTGTACTACACTTACGCCTAAGATGCTATTACAAAACGAAGTTTTACTTCATTTCGAGTACCAAAGTTAGACCCACCGCCGATGCCCCTAGTTTTACTTTACAATGGTCTAACTTTCAAACGTCTAAACTATAACACTTTTAAAATTTCGCTCCGTTCTACGTATAAAAAGACAATTTTTGAAAAGAATAATTTAATTTGTGAACAGAAAATTAAAAATATATGTTACTTTTTCTTACATGGTACTTCAGGTTCTAGACGTATGAGTGTTGTTTGGGTAAAAATAAAACATAACTATAGATGTTTAAATTATATAATTCTGCATCAGGTGGGATACAAACTATAAAATGATCCAATTTTCCACATTTAGTTTTAAATCTATAGACACTATACAAACATCCATTAAAACAATTATCCAATCAATAGTATAAAATCTCAAATCCTTCAACAATATCTGAATACTATGACACAACTTAAAAGCTATACATATATCCACAAAACATTGTACAGTATCAGCCTATTAACCTTTTGAACGCCAAGCTACAGCAGGTGCTTGTCAAGTATAGACGACTTTGGCGTCCAAAAGGTTAAGTATTATCTTTATATTCTTTTCATGAAATATACGTCCAATTAAAAATATTTGTTCGCTGAAATATAAATCATGTATGATATAGCTTCTTGCGCCTACGGTCGATTGCACATTGCACTGGATAATTTCTGTGGATATATTTAATATTAATAAAATATAACATCACAGCTAAATCTGATCCCAAAGTAAGTAGATTAAGCTCTTGTAATGGGTATAGATGAAGAATGGAAGAATTTCCATCGCGAAAGATCCGCGCAACGATATTAAATACCCTAGATACACTGACACCGCTCAAAAAATGTCTCGCAAAACAAGTGCTTACACACGGTTTAAGCACTTGTTCGCTTCCAGTCGCGCGCGAACCGTCCTATCGATATCGTCACCAAGCCGAAGTGCTCCGTGAAAAAGTGCAAAAACAATACTTTAATCACTCGAAAAAAGGATGGAGTTTCGTTTTTCCGGTCAGTAATAAATCCATCTTTGATAATAGAATGCATTAATGGTAAAAGTTATCCAAAAACGTGCTAAATTTGTTATTTTCTAAAAAAAACTGAAGAAATCAAACACGCGGCTGGCTGTATAGTTGTCCCTTTCCCACGCGCTGCGGTATTAATGCTTCTAACAGATTCACACAGAGTAATAAAACAGCGCAAACGTTGGATCCGTGACGTAATTTCAATTGGGCTGTGGCAAAGGTCTAAGTCAAAGTCTTTCTTTTACATTTAGGCTGCGTCCCCAGTAGGCAAACTGTTAGCGGCAGACTGAGTTTGCGGCTTATCGATTTAGTACGCGTTTCCATATATTAGAAATGAAGTGTCCACAGTTTGCGCTTAACGCTGCAAAATGCGTACAGTGAGCGCAAAACTAGCAAACTGTGGACACTCCATTTCTATTTATGGAAAGGCGTACTAGATCGATAGGCCGCAAAATCAGTCTGCCGCTAACAGTTTGCCTACTGAGGACAGTGGGGACGCAGCCTCAATCGCACGCGACTGTAGTACAGAATAAATATTATTGTGCATGAACATGTCTGTTTGCATAATTAGGTGTTTTTTCTTATTATAAATACATAATATTTACGAAAAAAATATTTACGTAAGTCCAACCATTGTCTGGAACCCATGTTACAAGCTTTTGTTTCGTTTTTAAGACCAGATAGCATTGTGAGGTGTCCAATAATAGTTTTATGCCTAAATAAAGATCATTTTAAATGCTTACACTAATATAATTATATTCTTTCAGTTTAACTGATTATACCTATTATTGCAGCTTTAAAGTTGTGTCACACTGTTTTTAAGCTCTAGACGTTAAAATATTTCCTTTTCGTGCTTATAATTTATTCTTGCTATACAAAAATAATTAAAACACACATTGATAGTGTTGACAGGCCCTTTTCATGAAAATTTGTTATAAATCATATGACCACAATTTTTAGAAACGATGTTAGAAGTAAACATCGTACATTTTGTTGTTTAGTTGTGTTGTACGGTCAACAGCACATCACGGTAAACACTTGCAGTTCGATAATAGCACGTATGCCCCCGACATAAGAGCGGTACAAAGTCCAAAGTGTTACGTCTGACGTGCTTTTGACTGTACAATTAGGTATGTATAACTTAACTTTGAACATATAAATAAAGTCAAGTAGAGAACCCTTGAACACCAAAATATTCTTATTTAACATAGGTATTTGTTCTTCAGAAATCACAATAGATGTAGACATTTAGCAACACTTGTCAAGGTCAGGTAAAATTGGTCCAAAATTATCATAATCAGCCATACCTACGATAATGGGTCTTCAGTACAGAATAATAGCTAAGTTTGTAAGCTATTATTCCTAGTCCCCCTGCCTTTAATTCTAATCTGGGATATCATTGGTGGACTTTTCAGAGCCCAACTATCTAAGCTCACAGTTGTATTAACATTTATTAACCCCTTCTCTGCCACGCTTTTCTCCGAAAATGGTGCCCCTAACGCCACGACCATTAAAAAAAATTCCAAAAAATTATTACCTAAGTTATACTCAACTCATTCAGGCAAGTAAAAATACAACGTTTCTTGATCCTGTTTTTTTGTCTGATATATATCAGTCATTAGCGTGGTGGGCACGAAAATGGTTTGTCTGATATATCAGACATTGACGTTGCAAGGGTTAATAATGTAGCTTCTTAAACACTAAGTATATAACCTAATTGAACGATTCTAAGCCCTCTCATCATCATCATCTCAGCGTATTCCTGATTGCAGCCAGTATGGAGCTCAGGGTCCGCTTGACTATGATCCTAGATTTGACCTGGTAATTACAATGGAGCAATTGCCATTTGACCTCCGTAACCCTTACAAGGGAAACCAGACCTCCTTGGAGCATAATTGGGACCAACGGCTTAACGTGCCTTCCGAAGCACAGAATCCAATATTTTTAGACATTCAGGTGATTCAAGCCTGCAATGTCCTCACCAAACTGGAAACAATCACACAAAGTGATGCGACCAGCGAGATTCGAACCCACGACCTCCGGGTTTTAGAGCCCAACGCTTGCAAATGATCTTGTACAAAATATATTATCGCAACTGTTCGCAAATTGACTGCAGTAATTGTTCTTCTCGACATTGATGATACAAAATAAAAATAAATACAACACCCTAATAAGTTTAGAAATTAAAGTTTGTTCGCTCATATACTGCGTGTTTTTTAGTCGTTGTTTTCCCGCAGCAGAACGCTTCACCTTCAATAGTACTATCGTTTTATGCAAGTAATTTTTTTTTGAAATTTTTATTTTGAAAGTTTTTATTACTTTTTGTTTTTTTTTTAAAGTTTAATGGGAAAGTGGAAACCAAATGTGAGTAAATAGTAAATAATATTTTTTTTGATAAACGCGAAGGGCAATGACCCCGGCCGGTGACCGTCCGTGACGCAGCTAGTACTATTGGGTCGAGTTTCGTCTATCATAATCGTAAAACTTTTGATTTGATTAAAAAAGAACTTTATTAGTTTATTTTACTACTAACATGGAATCATTTCACTGCGGGAAAACAACGACTAAAATTCCACGCTGTATACTACATAATTAAATATTCTCATGTAAGTGAAATGTATTGTTTCTTAGGAGAAATAAATATTCTTTAACCCTAATGCTCTAACCAATGTACCACAGAGGCAGTTAACATTTTATAACCTAACTAGCGGCCGCCCGCGGTTTCACCCGCGTGGTTCCCGTTCCAGTGGGAATTGATCAAAATCCTTCATCTACCTGCATGCCAAATTTCAGCCCGATCCGTCCAGTGGTTTGGGCTGTGCGTTGATATCTATCTATGTTAGTCAGTCACCTTTAAGTTTTATAAATATAGATTGAATGATTCTAAGCCCTCTTTCAATGAAAATAATATTTCTTTGTGACATTTTATTTAAAATAATACATTTCATGATTAGTAGGAATTCCATTTGAGTCACACTCTGATATCACTATGCTTTTGATTACATTAATCGTAAAACTCTGATTAATATACTTTAATGTAATACTTGGTACATCTGTGAATATAAATTACGCTGGAGCGAAAAGTTATTGACGCGAATTCCACCAGGGCGAATGACACTGCAGCGACAAACATTGTGGCGAAAATTGTTTGAAATTACATATTATGTTACTTTAAAACTATAAAGTTGAAATAAAATACAGAAAGTATAAGTTTCAGTTTAATAAACAAAAAAACAAAAGTTAAATTCTGATTACTATGTCTTAGGTTGTCAGTTTTTAACAAAATTAAATTGTTATTAAATAACAAGATATTAATGTCTTTTATTTCACCTTTATAGTTTTAAAGTAACATACATGTAATTTCAAACATTTTCGCCACAATGTTTGTCGCTGCAGTGTCATTCGCCCTGGTGGAATTCGCTTCAATGACTTTTCGCTCCAGCGTACCGCGCTAAAGTTTTTCGCCACAATGACCATTCGCTACAACGATCGTCATTCGAAACTACGTACGGGACCCGTTGCTAACACAATTTATTATAATTAAAGACTAATATGCATGGAGTTACATAGTTATTTGCACATAATTTTTTCAAGAAGCCATTTGGTGTAATGGTCGAGAAGTCGGCTAGTACACCAGAGGTCGCGGGTTCGATCCTCGCATGGCACAAACATTTGTGTGCATGAACATGTCTGTTTGTATCGGTCTGGGTGTTTCTATCCTACATATTATGTATGTATTTACAAAAAAAAAAAGTATATTAAGTAAAGTTTATCCGTTGTCTAGCACCCATAGCACAAGCTAATGTTTAGTTTGGGGCGCTAGATGGCGCTGTGTGAATAGTGTCCAAGGATATTTAATTATTTATATTTAGTTTATTTTAATTAAATTCGAAAAAGCTCTTTAACTTGAATAACATTGGACTTTCATACAAACTATCATCCCCTGTTTTAACCCCAAAAGGGGATTGATTTATAAAGATAAATTAGTACACCTTCACACCCTGTATAGATTATATATTATAAATTTTAAGTCTCTAACTTTAAAAACAGGACTTTCATACAAACTTCCAACCCCCATTTTTCTTATAAGTACCCATTTTCTTGCAAAAAGGAAGTTCTTGACAACACACACACACAAACACACGCTCGCACACTTACTTTCACAAACACACACACATATCTATGCACACATTGCAAACACTAATATTATTTAAACAAACATTCACCTATTAGTTTTGTGGAAGTAACACTTTTTGTTTTAAATTCAAGTACAGTCAAAAGCTCGTCAGACGTAACACTTTGGACTTTGTACCGCTCTTATATCGGGGGCATAAGTGCTATTATCGAACTGCAAGTGTTTACCGTGATGTGCCGTAGTGTGCTGACCGTACCTAAAATTTAAGTTTCTTTATTCATAGCTACCTACTTTTAGAACTGGAGATTTATAATTTATTGTTAACTGTAAACAAGCCTGGGAGCCTAGTGCAGAGGTCGCAGGATATTGTCATATTATCTGTGATTTTAGCCAATAAAGATTTAGGTATTATTACTATAAAAAACACAAACAAATTCCACTTTGCCTGACCTTGGAGTTAACTTGGGATTCCATAACACAGATCAACAACAACAAACAGACAAACTTGACCTTGTACTTGGTAAAAGTAATAATGACTGAGAAAGTTATTGCTGTGCAATAATTAGTAGAAAAATATACTAATTTAGACATGAATAACAGGCCCTGGCAAACTTCTTAAATATCGGGTGGGGATTGCACAGAACACGAATTTTGACATGCTTGCGGTATTGGTCAGAAGCACACCTCTGACCAATAGTGCGCGTGTGTTCGGACGATTCACCCGCGCTATTGGTCACTCGCAAGTGCACATGCACGAACTTTCCCCCTCTCAGTTGTCCGATGTTCAACAAGTTTGCCGGTACCAATATTTATTTATTTTATTTATTTATTTATTGACAGGCAGGCAGTTAAAACACAGATGATAGCCTGTATCTTATTAGCTCCACTCATCACTAATCCTGTCAGTAAATATTTGTCCAATCTGTTTTTGAATATATTAGTGTTCTGTGCAATACAGACATAAAATATACTAAATTAGACATATACCTAGTTATGAATACCTTAGATCTTAAAACATTAGGTAAAGTAAATTATACATTAACAGATATTATGTTCAAGAATGGGGCTGATATTTTGTCAGAATAATCAGCTAATAAAATATTAACCTTAACCTTTTGAACGCCAAGCTTATAACGCACTGTCGTGTCCTGTACGCCAGAGCTGGGTTATTCTTTATAGTCGCATGTAAGGAAAAAATACCAGTACTTAATCGTTTTAAACATATTTATTTCATACTTTGAGAGTCAGGGTTTTTGTCAAGTATATACGTCGTCGGCGCACAGGGCCCGTAGGTGCTTGTCAAGTATAGACGACGTTGGCGTCCAAAAGGTTAACAGTATCATGAAAGGGGTCTGCCAACACCAATTCTTACCTAGTTAATACTAGTCCATCGATACAAATTCTAAAGCGTACAAAAGCCTCTCACAGTATCTGCGAGATCATTACGAACATGAGCACGAATTGCACGATCTGCATCACATCATCATAAACTTGTCACCGCGACTGCTCTTTAGCCGCAGCCGTCAACGCTTGCCCCACTAACACTCTATCACCGGACATCATCTCGAATTGGAAGTCTTTCGGTGCCTCAAACAGCAATATTATTGTACTACCCATATTAAATTGACCAAACAGCTCACCTTTCTTCAAATCAACCTGCCCAAGCTCCAACTCGTCAACTCGATTACGTCTCCCTTTCGTATTCGTCTGTAGTTGCGGATCGCTGTAAATTTCGATTGAACCGACGTTGGTGGCACCAACTGCAGTCATACTGAAGAATCCATGTTTCCACTCTCCAATGTACACCGCCCGTTCGTTCATCGTAAACAGACCAGGTATGAGTCGTGCCATCCATGGATTTACAGACAGGAGCTTCCCAGAGAAATGACGTCTGAACGTTGACGTCCAATCACACGGAGAGTGGAAGCGATGATAATCCCCCGGAGCAAGATATATAATGCACTGGTGTAGAATGTTGTCCTTGTTCGTCAACAGAGAGTCGTAGTAGCTCGAACCTTTTGCTTTTGACCATTTATTCTCTCCGAGGAACTCTTCTAAGCTGTATGTAACGCCTTTGACTTGTTCTATCTTGTCTGTATCGGCTGGGCCACAGTTGAGAACTACTCCATCGCATGGAGACACGCAGGGAGCAGGCGCTATGTACCGAGCCCCCTCTTTGAGAGACCGTGTGAAGAAAGCTGATAAACTCTTGTAGTATGTCAACTCTGGAACGGCCGCTTCGTTCAAATTCACGTTAAACATCCTCACATAAGTACCATACACTACATTCCTTAAATATACAGGCAGTTCACAAGCAGCAATCTTGCCCCACAATCTACTTGTAACGCGAAATGGAAACATTTCGTAAAAACGGATTTCCACCTTTGAAACTTCATAATTGATACTAGCGCGGATGTAACACCAGCCCACGTATATCACACTGCCCAGAGGCACCCAACGAGTAATAATAGCGCGCAAATTCATCCACTTATTCTTCTGTAATTGGGCATTTTGAGTCTTTGTTTGGGTCGGATGTAGCGTAGATGTCTGACGGAACGGGCGGTGCGGACGTAATCGTTGCTTAAACAGCGGATTGATGACTGGAAGGCAACTTCTGATACGCGTCGGAGGGAACATTTCGTCTCGTCGGGTTTAAAAATAATTTTGTTTATAGTTTTTTCGCGACTTGACTCATACGGAGATGCGGACAAAACTGATTGAAAAAATGCGAGCACGTTCTGAATCATGTGCACGTTTCCGATATTAACAATGCTATCTCATCACGAGATAAACATTAATATTGATTCACGGGTTCGGTGAAAAGGATTTTATCTTATCTTTACTATATTTGCACTTGCAGCAAACTGTGATGTTAGAGTTATGAATTACGATGAGATTAGAAGAAACGGGAGTGGTAGGTATCTGAACGATAGCTGTCAATGTCAAATTGCTAATCCGTTCAAAACTTCAAAATTATGTGTACTCTAAGTTTAATAGTATGTATTTAATTTATAAAATTTCGAGGTGGATATTATTTCAATAGTATTTTTCCTACTATTTTTTAGAATGAATAGAAAAACTTTACTTCAGAAAATAATAGTAAGCTCGTTTATGTATACAAAATAATATTATATTTTTTTGAAATAGCCATAAAATGTTTTTGAACGCAACTTGATTAGTGTTGTGGTGGTGAATTTTAAAAAATCAATTGATTTGTTTATTTTGTTATTTTTAGCGATATGTACGATTATCGTAATAAAAACTTTTTTTTTATTTAAGTGTCCAATCGACCCAAAAATTACCCTAAACTGTTTGAGATCTCAACAAATAAAAATACAGCTTTAGGTTTGAGTGACAGATATGTAATAATTTGCACAACATAAGAAAATAAACAAAACACAAACGGAATTCGAAAAAGGAACGGCGCGCTCCGCGCTCCGTCTCGCTATCAAAGAGGTTAAATACATGGAGATTTTACTATTTTACATTTAAATTAATATGCAATATTAAACATACCGCCCACCATGGACAGCATGTCCATAGATATTAGGTAGCCACGACATCAAACATTAAAAAATACAATACATTAAAACAATACAATTGCCCGACAAACTTACAATTAATTAATACTTGACATAAGACTATACAATAGGGCACTGTATGCATAATAATTATTACATTAGTGACAACTGAGCTTATATCTAAAATAAACAAAAATCATGTTCCCCAAATTACATCTTTAACAATCATTTTAAAAATAACAGAACAATAAATAAAACATTTATATACATAAAAGCACAACAAACAAAATAAAACCAACAATAAGTATTTACAACAATAAAATTAGCTAGCCCAAGTACACAAAAGAATAATGCCTAATTTGGACACCTTCAGGTTCTCTGTGAAAATGCCCTTAAACCATATAGTCATTAGTCGCAGTGCAGTCTTGGATGCCCTCTAGTGGACTGTATAAATTTTCGATATGCTCTTGACAACCAAGACGGACTCGGCGATAAACTAAACCAATATCTACAGTTTAAGTTGGCTGAGTAAAACGATGGTTCATTGGATGTATAAAAATGTTACTAAAACACATTGGGGAGCCGTCTACAGGTTCGGACAGAACCTGGCCAGATAGGATCCACCCGAGCCTGGTGTTTTGAGCTAAAGGTGAGCCTGGAGGACCCTTGATCAAACCATCTATTAAAATCTGGCTGAATATATCAGCTCCCAGCAACATGTCGATCTCACGAGGAGTATTGAAGTTGGGATCGGCTAATTTCAAATTTAATATATGCTGGCAGGTCTGAAGCTCAACCTTCCGCAATGGCATGAGAGCTGTTAACTTATTTAGAACGTGTGCTCTAACTGTGACAGCGAGAGTGGGATCATGCTTTGATCGAAGTCTAAAATTCACCGTTGACTTAGAGACGACGGGACCACCATGACCGCCAACTCCAGATATGACAGTTCTATTAGGCACACGCTTTAAACCTAACGCCTGTACTGCAGCCTCAGAAATAAAAGAAGCCTGGGAACCCTGGTCCAACAAAGATCTAAAAGTAAACTGATTTCCCGACCCTGACTCTGCTTCGACAACAGCTGTAGGTAACAGAACTTCACTCTCATTGCGCGACTGGAAAGCTGCAACGTTATCAATGTCGCTGAGAGTAGGCGAAGAAGCTGTTGTGGCGACAACACTCTTATCAACTGAGGGACTAGCAACCATATTTTCAGTTGACTTGGATACGCTCGAATGTAAAAGGGAATGATGCTTTTTTCCACACATACGGCACCTTGAAGTTTGGCGACAATTAAAAACAGAATGACCGGGACACAAACAATTAAAACATAAACTATTACTTTTCACAAAGTTACGACGCGTTTGTATAGGTTCTTTAGCAAAATTCTTACAATAACATAATCTATGGCTTTTCGAGCAAAAATGGCATAATACAGCCGCGATATGATGAGTATATACGTTATTGATAATATGAGTATTATGAGTAGGCTTTGAAGGTTTCGGAGACAAAAATTCTAAAGAACGGAATCTGTGCTCTAAAAATAACTTAAATTGATCCATTATAGGATGATCATTTGATGCACTGATTTCAGATTCCCACAACTTACGGGACTCTAAATCTAACTTACAGCTAACTATATATATTACAAGAGCGTCCCATGACTCGGTAGGCAGCCCTAAGTTTTTTAAACCATTCATACAATCACAAGTTGTGTCCAATAATTCCTTAAGAGCCCTTGAAGACTCGCTTGTGATAGTGCTTTGACTCATCAATCGCTTAAATAAACAGTTAGAAAGGTATTTGATATTGCTATATCTTTTGTTTAACAATGCCCACGACTTATCGTAATTGGCGTCTGTGGTTGGGACATGCCGCAACAGTTGCTCTGCTTCCCCTGATAAATGCGCCTTGAGATAGTGCAACTTCTGAACCCTTTCTAGACTATCTCTCACGACACATTGCTGAGCGGAGACCTATTAGGTTCTACCAATCAACAATGTCTACTTTTAAGCGTTTTAGATGTAAGTTGTAGATAATAATAATAATAATAATAATAATAAAAATCTTTATTTCCAAAAACAGTACAAAATACTTTTTAAGGTGGCGACTTCTGCACTAAGCAAACAATTGCTTGTATCGCAGTAGTCCGGTGACAATTACCAAAACCTTTGGATTGTACAATAGGGCCGGGGTTTACTAACAGATATAAACTAATGAGAAAAGATGAGAATTAAGTTGATAATAACATTGTGCCAAAGTGAAATGTTATATTATGATGAATTCATTTGAATTATAATTAATAAACATTGAACTTTTATAATGTACATTAAAATGAAAATTACTATTTTTCAAAAGAAACACTTAATTAAGAATCTAAAAATACTTATGATTACTATTATTTTCTTTAATTACATTCTTAAATCTATCGCTAGTGTGTATGTGTTGTATGTTTGTACGTGTGTTTAGGTGTTGTGAGTGAGTGTATGTGTGTGTTAATGCGTCAGAAAGTTCTCGGTTTGCAGGTAGTCTAGTTCCATCAACCATGTTTCTACAATCCGTTTTGTTTCACGTCGAGTAGCTTTCGTGATGTTAAAAAGGCGACAAATTTTGTTGTAAATACGCGGTAACAGGTAGAATGGGTGACGCTTCGCGAATGTTGTGCGGACTACTGGGACGGGGACGACGTTATGCACACGTCTCTTCTTCACTCGTTCGTGATCCTTAGAGCATATAAAGGCTCTGTGTCCAGCCATGGCCGCCCTTAGAATAAACAGTTGGCGTACCCTTAGAACCTTGCATTCCTTGTAAAGCAGGTTAGTATCGAACCGGAATGGTTTGGACAGCATCACTTTCAGGACCATTCGTTGGGCTCTTTCGAGTTGGATGAAAGTTGATTTAGTAGACCCGCCCCACGCCTTGATGCAATAAATCAATATTGATTGGCAAAGTGACTTATACACCATCATTAAAACCTCTCTGTTGGCCGAGTGTCTGAGAGCCTTCAGAATAAAGGCGGTTTTTCTAACTCGGGCAGACAAAGTTGCTATATGGTGTCCGTATGATAATTTCTCGTCCAAAACAACTCCCAGGTATCTTATTTTCTTCGTGTGGACAATATGTGGACAGTCACAAGTATTATAATGTTGCCCCAGGCAGCTATGTAGCTTCAGGAGATTCGTTGGAGGGGGCTGCGAGGCCTTTGTCTTATGAAAGGCCAGGAGCGCTGTCTTGTCGACATTTAGTGTTAGCAGGTTTTTTCTAAGCCAGTCGAGGACGGACACCATGCCTCTCTGTGCGATTTCATATGTGTCGTTCCACGTTGGTCCCTGAAACAGTATGACTGTATCATCTGCGTAGCATACCATGTTAGCCCCTTCAATTGGGAGTTGAAGAAGGTCACACATGTAGACAAGAAAGAGTGTGGGGCCGAGAATGCTACCCTGAGGCACTCCAAATGCCACAGGAAGTTCGCCGCTGACATCGTTGCCCACTCGTATTCGCTGTTTTCGCCCAGTGAGGTAGCTATTCAGCCACTCCTGACTCAGTCCCCTAAAGCCAAGGTTATATAACTTTTTAAGAAGTATTGGTATCGAGACGGTATCAAATGCTTTTGACAGGTCTACAAAGATACCTAGGCAGTTCCTGCCTCTGTCCAAGGCTTTGGAGACAATGTCATCTACCATCGCTACTGCGTCTTCGGTGGATTTACCACTTCGGAAGCCAAATTGCATGGCCGGTATGATATTGTGTTTTTCGAGGTAGGACACCATCCTCCTGTTCACAATCTTTTCCAGTAGTTTCGAAAATATTGTGAGCAGTGATATAGGACGGTAGTTTGATGGGTTACGCTTGTCTCCGTTCTTGTGGATTGGTATGACTAACGCTGTTTTCCAGCATTCAGGGAAAACGCCAAATGAAAGACTCAGGTTGAAAATGTGCGTTAGTGGTCGTAAAATCAAATCCTTCAACTGCTTGATAAGCTTTGGGGTGCACTTGTCGATTCCAGGAGAACTATCCGGCTTCAAGTCCGCTATTAAGTTGTCAACTTCGTTCACGTCAGTGGGTGTCAGGAAGAAGGATTGTGGTCTGGGAGTGTGCTCTTTAACTGTAGCGGCGAGGGATTCTTGAGTGGCAGAGATTTGGTCAAGAATTCTGTTTGCAAGAGTTTTGCCCACACTTGTGAAGAATTCGTTACACTGGTTTAGTGAGGAGATTGGGTCGGATTTAATTTGGCAAAGTTCTGTGTTCGTATCCAAGGGTTTCCTTAGATGGCAAATTTCCTTGATAGTATTCCAAAGCTTTTTCGGGTTGTTTTTATTGTTTGTAAGAGTTTGATTTTCGTAGCTCCTTTTAAGTTTCCGTAATAAGTTATTTAAAAAATTGCGATATCTTTTGTAGCTCATTTGTATTATCTCATTAGTGGGATTTTGTTTAGCCTGTAGGTGCAATTCATCTCTATGCTTTTGGCATCTGATTAACCCTGGCGTTATCCAGGGTTTCAGGTTGTATTTCGAACGGCTTATTGTAACGTCTTTAGTGTTGTCGTCGATGGCGGAAGTAATGATCCTATTAAACATCGAGGTAGCCTTGTTCACGTCTTGACATTCCTCCACACTTGTCCAGTCTGCCTGTCTAAGAGCATCTTGTACAGCACCATAGTCTGTTTTGCGGCAGGAACGTTTCTTGGTTGACTTAATTGGGCCGATTCTCGTTGATACTAGACAGATGTAGTGGTCGGTTATGTCAGTAACACATACCATTCCCAGCGTATATGTTGGACGTCTCACAA
Organism: Mecyna flavalis; assembly: GCA_949319885.1. Classification (NCBI taxonomy): domain Eukaryota; kingdom Metazoa; phylum Arthropoda; class Insecta; order Lepidoptera; family Crambidae; genus Mecyna; species Mecyna flavalis. The sequence goes on along the minus strand of OX439421.1, from coordinate 5,174,315 downwards.
AGCAGTGATCCAGACAGGCTAACCCTCTTGTGGGTTTCGTTATTGCCGGTAGTAACTGATGTTGAGCCATCAGAGACAAGTAATCTGTGGTCTGTTCGCTTAGAGCATCCAGACCAATATCCATATTCAGATCACCAACAACGAAGACATCTCTTTTGTCATGAGCATCCCGTAGAACTTCGTCTAGTGAAATCATAAAGCTATTTGCGTCTATGAAGGACGGAGACCTATATATGCCCAACACCAACACCTTGGAATCAATGTCAATTTCTAAGCAGTTGCAGTCTACGCAAGAGGACTCGACCACATTCATGTTTAGGTTTTCCGAAACGTAAGCCACTACTCCGCCGCTTTTATTTATTTGTTTATGAGTTCGGAATGAAACGTACCCAGGCAGTTGAGGAACCAATGAGTTTTCGTTAAGCCAACATTCCGTCAGGATAATTAGATCCGGAGCAATGCCCATTCGTTTCAGAGTAACCTGAAAGGCATCAAAGTTATGTTGAATGCTACGTATGTTGAGGGTGAGTAATTTGAAGTTATGAAGGGAAGAGATAAATTCCTTGCAACTCTCTACCTTATCAAGTTGTAAGCAGTCTATGGAAAGGGTTTCGTCGAGATCTACTGTGTGGTTATTTATATTAAAATTATACTTTTACTAATTGAGAAAAAATTGTGACTTGTGAGTGATTTTGCATTTAGACTGCATTTTCTGTGAATTATCTCTTCCTTAGGTTGAGTCTTCGTTGAAAGTGTGTTTGAATATGAGGGCGTGCGGTGTGTTGTTGTAGATATGTATGAGTGGGAGTGTACAAAGATTTGTTTCCATTGATACAATTTATAAGACATATTATTTGTACAAAATAAGATTACCAAAGAGATCACAAATACTCGTAAAGACGCTGTTATAAAAGTGATTCTATTCCTTAACTGCTTCTTGTTCTGCCACTTTTGTTGGTCCGACTTTTTTGTCCAGGTCTGCCAGGTTGAAGATACGTATAGCTTGTCTGCCGTCGGCCTTTCTAACGAATATTCCTCCATTTCGAACCCAGCAATATCTGAAATCATATTCCTTCGAACGATGTCTGGCGTGACGAAATAACTGCCGGTTTGCTTTTGTAAGTCTCTCGTTGATGAATAATGGAGTGGGTTGGCCATCTACAATGTTCTCTGACGTCGTATTTCGTCTGCTCTTCGCGGCTTTAAGAATTTCATCACGCTTGCGCTTTCTGACAAGTTTTACCACGATAGGCCGTGGTTTTAAACTGAAAGTTTTCTGGTTAGTGTTTCCTTTTGTTACCTCACGTGTTTTAGGACCCACTCTCATAACATCATTAATGTCTGTTTCAGATACTTGCACACCAATTTTTTGAGAGGTTGCAATAACTATTCTGACGAGGCTTTCATTCTCCTGCTCGGCCAGCCCTGTAATTTCTAAGTCGTTGTTCATGTGGTCCTGCTCACGGTCAGCCAGTTGCTGTTGAAGAATTGCAACTGTCGTCTTAAGGCTGTCTATTTCAAGTTGCGTGTTTCTTAGTATAGTAGAATGTTCATTAAGTGTTTGTGTTAAGTGCCCATTAATGGAGGCCATTTGTTGCTTTATTTCAGCATTTTGCGATTTCACCTCACTCACTTCCTGTCTCAGCTGGCGTATTTCATTCAGTAACATGGATATTTCGGTACTCTTTGGTAAGTCCTTGAGTAGCTGTGGTCGGCTGCCTCTCAAAGTGTTTACGTTGTCACATGTGAAGGTATCGTCATAGTGCCCCAATGATGAATTATGGCGTACGGGCGTCGAGGTGTTATCACCTTTAGGCCGGGCGCACACACATGTGGGGCACCACCAGTCGTCCTTATTAGTTTGTGTAAACTTTTGGTATTCATCCTTTGACATATTTATGCAGATTAGATCATAAGTGTCCTTACACTTTGCACATTCCATGTAAAAGAGGTCTTTGATTAAAGAGTTACAGCCAGAACATTTAGATGCCATTTTTTATCCGTAGCTAAGTATTACACGCAAGCCTTTGGCAGTTTTATGCGCGCGCAGCGAGAGCAGTAGCAAACAAAGCAATTCGTACCCGAACAGTTCCAGCGCGGAGACGATCACGGGGCGAGCGCGCTCGATGATAGCCGAGTGACGCACGCGCAGCCTCGGTGACACGACGAGTAGGATCGGTGCTCGGCTCCGCGCACGAAAGTGATGATTCACGCGCAGCGGTATGATGGTTAAATCTTGAACGGTTTTTTGGCGTAATAAAATTGAGATTATTCCCCCATTATTGCATGCAATCGAAAACCAATGCGTGCATTGCGTGGACAGGGATAAGGGCTACGCGATTATGTAATTTTTGTTACGTGTTTTGCGGATTTAATAACTAAAATGATTTTTTTAATGACGAGCGACAAGAAGTACGTGTTGTCGCGCGTAGACCCGCGGCCGAGCTCCAGATGTATGTTGATTTGACCTAATAAACAGTTTTTATTATTATTATTATTATTACTATCATTCCTGTGAACTAATGAATCGAATAAGTCTTTAAATGTAGTCCACTCAGTGTAATTACCACTAAAGGTGGGTATGGTAATTTTTGGCAGTTTTACCTGTGGGCTATCTATAAAAGTAGGTTTCGAGTCTGAGGCCTTACAACTACAATTGGACTGATCCGATATCCTACCTAAACACTCCTTCAATTCTGTTTTATATTCACAGTACAATTCCTGAGTGCTTTCATAAACAGAGTCTGTGAAATAATCTGAGCTTACATACTCTGTTTCGTCTACATCTGTTACTATTGTTCGATGAGAATCAACAAAGGTCCTCCACTGCTCCTCTAATGTCTCCATGCGAGTCTCTATATAAGCTTGTGTCATTCTTTCCTTAGCTGACTTTTTAAAATTAAGCCTACTTTTGCTGATAGCTGACACTGCATCTTTTTGTAATTTAGCCCAAGTTTCCATGCTTAATTCGGAAGATTCTACAGACTTAAACGACATGGAAACAATAGAGAAAAGTTATATGTAAATCTTAAAGAACTAAATTTATGTATCTATACATCCAGATTCAACTACCACTTACAACCTAAATAAAATAAGTATTTACACACACGAATAACAAATCAGTGACTTAAACAAAACTTAACTATACAATGCACTATAATGTTTTACGGTAACATATCGAAACTGCTGAGTCCGTTGAAAATATCTTGTAATAAATGTGCGACATAAGTGAACGAATTATTTAGCGCTCACAAAAGAAACGGGCACAGGTTTCCCGACTGATCACTTACGTCCACGGTCACTTTTCTTCACTATTTAGGTACACAAAGTTTACTCACAGCCGTCGTCTTTTGAACCAACCTCTGCTTGTACCGTAGCCAGATGGGGTCGACTCCAAATGCTGCTCTTAGCGCTTTCGCTCCGGGGGGCGTAGACTCCAACAGTTACCAAACGCAAGCTCCAACAATAATTGATAATGCCAGCTCCAAGAGACCTCGGCGTCGGCTCTTCCACGGAGTACACCATAAACGACAGTTTGCCGCTTCGTAGAAATACGGTCGATCGGATGAGTAACTAGGTAGCTTGTCTTTTATCCGGCTCGAAGGACCACAATGTCCAATCGACCCAAAAATTACCCTAAACTGTTTGAGATCTCAACAAATAAAAATACAGCTTTAGGTTTGAGTGACAGATATGTAATAAAAATTTGCACAACATAAGAAAATAAACAAAACACAAACGGAATTCGAAAAAGGAACGGCGCGCTCCGCGCTCCGTCTCGCTATCAAAGAGGTTAAATACATGGAGATTTTACTATTTTACATTTAAATTAATATGCAATATTAAACATTAAGTGAGTTTTATGTGTTTATTTTTCTTTAATGCATGTATGTTTCTACCAAAATACCAACATCGTACTATTTAAAATGTAGTAGGTAATTCATAAGATCAAAAGCATTAACTTTGTTTATGCAAAGAGAAATATTACACCTGTCCAATTGAACAAATCGATTGTTCAATTAGTTACGTTTAACACCGGTTTTTTACATCCATACCCTACCCGGAAAAAAACAAAGAATTTTTGACAGATGACGAGGAGCGCGATGGCCGCAGCCTGTCTCTTTTGCTGATTATGACATGTAGCAGCGTTGTTGACATTTTTGCCGATTTATTTAGTTTTTTCCTTTCGTTGTTTTGTTTTCCCGCGTTAATTTCTACCCCATATGTCCTGTTACAACGATGGAGCGAATAAAGTGGAGGATACTAATACGACAGCGGACAGAAGTTGGAGCAATTCCCTCACAGATTCTGATGAAGAAATCCACCAGACTGAAGGGTTTCGTGGCTTTGACAAGGTGCCAAAAGTGCTGTTGTCGCGTTTGGATATAACCCCTTATCTAAAAAACAAGGGAGCGACGTCTCAACGTGGAGTTTTGCCGGTAAATAAACAAGGAAGTGACAACTTCCTAAGAGGTTTTCACGGCGGGTTTCATTCCGTATATATAACGGATCCGTTACAGCTTAGTAAGCCTGCAGCAGACTGTAAGGTCCAAGTAGTGAGACAAAACTTAGAGAAGCTGAAAGAGTCTCTAATAAGTTCTCCTAGGTCTGACATATCGGTCACCGATGAAACGATGGCAAGCATCAAATGCAAAATATGTGAGAAAGTGTACGCTAGCGAAAAGAAACTGTTAAAACATCAGGAGAAAAAGCATATGATCGTTTATAAGCCGGAGCCGAAGCCTCAGAAACGTGTGTCATTCTCTGACCACATAATTGTGCATGAGGTAAAGGAGTATCATAAATGCAGAAAATGCACACGAATATTCGAGAATTACAAATCGTTGAAAGTTCATATGAAACAGAAACATAAGAAACGTAAGTGCTACATTTGTAATTACTGTAATAAAAACTTTGTTGATCGAATGTTCTTCAAAGTCCATATTAAGTTGCACTGCGACGTCTGTGGCCTGTTGCTGCCAAATAAATCATCTATGTTAGATCACCGAAGATACGTCTGCAGAACGGTAAAGTTACACAAATGTAAAACGTGTGACTCATCATTCTTTCGTTTTATGGATTTGAAAGACCATAGCTACGAACATTTGAGCACATTCTTCATCTGTGACATATGTAAAGATCAATTTTCAACTAAATGTGGGGTTTCCCATCACATTTCATTTCTGCATTCGAAGAAAAGACCAACAGATTTGTATACTATGCGAAACTTAGGCAGCGAGAGGTTATACCTCTGCAATTTTTGCGACGAGAGCTCCGTAGACAGAGATCTCATCGAGGCTCATGTGCAAGCATTGCCTGATTTGACCAACCGAGCCATGACGGGTTACAAGGACTTCTATTTCTGTGACCAGTGCCTCAAGAAGTTCAGTACTGAACAGGATATGCTTCAGCATAAATGGACTCACTTCCTCAAAACCAGTGACAATTCACAAGAACGGCCGAAGAGCATATTATCGAAACGTAAAATCCTTAACCTTAAAACTAAGTACAACGTCAATGAGAAAATACCGGATTATTTCAAACCATCGTTGGTTTTGCCGAGAATTGATAAAGACGTTAATTGGCGAATGAATGGAGCGTTCATGGGCTTGGGCAATTTCGAAGACATCAGGAAACCAAGTCGAAGGACACTCATATCAAAACATCAGTGTCAGGTATGTGACTAGTATAATAGGTACTATAGTCTGTTTCACATCATCACACTAATGGGTTGCAGACGGAAGATTCAGTCACTAACATCCAAAATCAAGTGTTTAGAGAGACACGTCGTATGGGAGAAGGGACGCACACTGGTTTCATTTTTAAAAAATGTGGACGTACGATTAAAGCTGCGATTTCACCTTATAAAAAATTGCAATTAATAGTAAATTGAATGTGGATATACTTGTGATGTAAAATTTTTAATAAAAATGAGTCCTTCAAACTTAAAAAAATGTATGGGAGAAAATCTATTTCTTATTTCGCACCGCGAGAAATGTAGACAATCAAATATTTAAAATACTTCTCATTGTTTTATTGATAAATGTTCATTCTTTCGAGATTTTCTTTGTTTAAAGTATTTGTCGTCTCTTTACAGACATGCGGCAAATACTACTCTTCAAACTACTGCCTGAACCGTCACATAGAAACGCAGCACAGCGACTTCGAGAACCTCCGCTGCAAAGTCTGCGAGGAGACTTTCGTCTGGCCGTCCCTCCTGCAACGCCATCGTTGCATACGCCTCAACCTACCAGAGATGCCGTTCGAAGATGCAAGACCAGAGATACACTTTGACAACCTCCACGAGATATCTCAGAATGGCTTCGATGATTTTAACATTGATGATAATGATGACTACATGCGTACTGTGGACTTTGAAATACCTGCGCCTATAGTGGAGCTTACTGAAGGTACGAACGTCTATGGTACGGAGGTGGACTGTATGTCTCCGCTGCAATTAGGGTATAAAGTGGTGATGCAAGAAGTGCCCATAGAGTTTTAAGATGGACTGATTTAGTATTAGTCATGGTGTGGTGGTATGGATTGGAATGGGTTAAATGGAGACATAGTGTGGACATACCCTTGTTAGAATTTCCAGTGACAATCGATAACTATCAGTGTTCATTTTATTTATTTATAAAGGCGATTGGTGTCGCCAAGTGGCGCCCTCATAGAAAAAAAACATCATTGTATGGTAATACAAAGATTAAGAAATCCTATGTTGCGTTTGTAAAGAAACAGTATAAAGTATTTTTACGCTATCAAAATAACACTTAAAATGTGTTACTTTTGTTGTAGTTTTCAAAAGTACCTAAAACGGCCGTTTTTGACATGACAATTATTGTTACTACAACGAATACGAATCATTTCAAGCCCCGTGTTAATAACGTAAAACATCTTTATTCTCTTTTATACAATTTAATATTATGTTTAATTCAAAGTCGGTCTCGCCAATAGAAAAAGAAGGACACTCCGTTTTTAGTTACTAATTTAAATGCGCAAAACCTCAGACACCCCAAATGAGTTTTAATTCAATTGACCTAATACTGAAACAAAAAAATACATTCAAAAAAATTTAAAGGTTTTATGTGCTATTTTAGTTTTACTGGCAATTCTGATCTACTCTTGCATCTGCGTCGAGGTTAGTTTGCACAAGCACATGTGACGGCTTGAGCTATTAATAAATAGACAGGGCAACCTTTTTAATAAATATTTTATGAAAAATGTGACCTTTAATAAAAAGTGGTTTAATCGATTCTGCTCGTTACTCTGATCAAACTATTTCCAGGTTTTGCGCATTTAACGTAACGCGTTGTATTTTCGAAAGTGAAATAACTCCACATAAGCAAACTTTTAGTTTTATCTATTCCAATCCCTACCATATAATGGGACAACTCGGTCGATTATTTGTCCCAGAATAATGAAAAAACTAACAACTCTAAAACTAAGTTTTCTTGCTCAGTGGCGTTTATTAATTTTGGGTCAAATCGACGATATTGTCTTACTGTTAAATACACTATGGCGAAATCCAATGTAAATATATTATTGGCCTTTATTTAAATAGTTTGACTATAGTATGAAGCTGGATCCACATACATTTTTATTTCATATCATGTTTGCAAGGTTTTATTTTAAAAAACTACGATATTTTTAGGTTGCTATAGATGGCTTATATATAATATAAATACATTCATCCGGTGGTTTGATTTAATTTACTTTATTTGGCAAGGTTATACGACATTCAGAAACAAGATAATTATTTAAAAAATAAAATAATAACCTACGAACTATATTAAATGTAACATAATATAATTAATTTTAAGACATTTTTATTTATGCAAAAAAAATATTATCTGTTGAACGGATGGGCCGGTTTGACTATTTTGTTGCGTGGCTGGTTATCAAGTCAAGGTTTTTTTCATAAATCAGATACATATCATTATAACTAAAATGAGAGCTTGACTTGTATGTTTAGGTTTCATATATATACGAATTTATACAATTCATATTACGGCCGGTTCACACATGTCTCCGTTTCACTGTTCCGTTTTATCGTGTACGTTTTTTTTCGTCGATGGCGTATGTAGTTGTTTGAGCGACTTTACACATGGCACAGTATTCTGTATACAGTAATACATACCCCATCGACGAAAAAAACGTACACGATAAAACGGTACAGTAAAACGGAGACATGTGTAACCCGCAGTTAATTTTCAGTACGTAATTTCAAAAACAGTCTATATTTTTTTACCGATATTTTCTTGGCTATTATGTAGGATTTTAACCGATTGCAAAAAAAGAAAGATATTCCTATTTGGAAATATTATGTGTTTAGTTACAAAGAAGCAATTTAAGTGTTCCTTTTCTCGTCTGTCGTATGATTGGTCAATTAGTAAATTATTACCAAACGATCTATTTATAAGGTTTTGTTATTAGTAAAAATGCTCGCGTAAACTGCTTACAAAGTGCAAAATATGCTCTAATGCAATTGTGTTAAAAAATAATAATTTTAACACAAAAAAATTTACAGATTTAATAATTTGGTATAAAAAAATGCTATACACTGCAATTTGTACACAAAAAAGCTCATAAGAAAATTTCTGTGTAAAACATGCTTGTACATTGCAATTCGAATACAAAAATAGTAATTTGTTTGTAAGAAATGCTCGTATATTGCATTTATTTACAACGATGCAGCATTATTGCTCATTGCTCAAAGATATTTAATCCCAATTGTCTCGATGTAAGTTTATTTTGTATATGGAAAATATTGCTAAGCCAAATTACAGAAATATTTTTAAACAACTCTTAATTTATTTAAATTCAATAGTAGAACATATGTCATAAACTAGAGATGAAACAGATAGCAGTTGGACCAGATACTGGATATTCGGCCAACCATGGCGCCGGATATTCGGTGAAACTCAGCAGTTTGGTGCATCGCACAAACACACGTAGGTAGACGGCTCGCGAACGATCGGGTGGACTCGGTTCGATTTGGGTCTTATCCAAAGAGTATAGTAATAATATGGGAAAGAGTGGCAAGTCTGTGGCAAAAACGTTTCTATGGAAGGTGCTGCCACCTGAACACTGGTGGAAGAACTAAAATTGACGTAACGCACACATGCACAAAACTACGTACGTATGTACGTATGGGTGTGTGTGTTGCCTATGCTTATCTATGCTTATAGGTATCGATATCTTTATTTAATCAGTAGTGCAGGATAAATTAATAACACAATGATTAGGTGACATCTTTTATTAAAATGAGAATGAATTCACAAGTATGTAGCACATAATAACACACTTCTTTGCATCATAATGCGAATGAGTTAACATAGATTTTCTAACTGTAATCGGCAAAACAAAACCAAACAAACAACTTTAAAGCGAAAAAAAACTTAACAATAACTATAACAACTAAAAACAGTAACAAATAACAACGATTAAAACAGCAATTAACAACAAAAACAGAGAAATTAATCCTAAAACGTATCAACAACTATGAAATTGACAATGACGTAAACTTCAATTTGAATTTGACAATCTAAACAAGATGGCTCGTAATTTAGTTCTTCCACCAAAAACCAGAGGCGCTGTCGGCTTCGAAAATTAACAATGTTCTAAGAGTGCCCCCCCTGGTCTTATCGTTAAAAATTAAAAAAAAAACCTAAATTTCTAAAGTGATAATAAGACAAACTAAATAAAGCAAATGATTATGTACATACTTAAAATATTTTTTTTCATCTAATTTTTTTTTTAATTCCGCCGCATGCCTATCCGGCTGAATAGACTACTTATCCGGTGTTCGGCCGGATAGTATTAAAAACGCGCCGGTTAGGCCGGATAGTTAACGGATATCCGTTTCATCTCTATAAAAAACAATCAAGCTAGCGAGTACAAGCAGATAAGTACAGTTTTTTTCTGTAATTTGGCTCTAGTGTACTTTTAAGTTTGATTTTTATGCCCATTCATATATTTTTGTTTTCTTTGTGCCATTACTTGAAGCTCCTTTGCATATTGCCTAGTTAAGCAAGATCGATGTTACATAGTGGTTCTGGTCATAACATAACTTACTATCTGGTTCAAATGCTATTAGGATACGACCTTTTGGAGTTGCGTGACGCGACAGTTATGACTTACACACACACAGATAATATAATGCGTTGCTTTGCTTTTGTTTGCAAACGTTACGGACAAGCGCAGTGTACGTAATTTTTCGCTCAATTCCAAAAGGTATTATTCTATTAGCATTTGAATCGGATAATACATGGTATTGTTTTATCATAATATATATTGTGTTGTATAAGTAACTCGGCCTAATTCCTTATGTAAAGGCGATTAATTACTGACGCTTCGTGTACGAAAAAACATGGAAGCAGTCTCTTTATACTATCTTCAATTAAATATTTATACCAAAAATCACGCAAATTCAAAACAGGCAAGGAGATTGTTTAACACCTTTTTTGGAGGAGAATGCGTTTATGCACCATTACCGCAGGCTAGCTAGACCCGCGGCCGTGTGTGGGACACGAGACTTAGGCGTCCACTACCCACTAAACTCCCCCGGTTTCCCCTTCACACCCGATTGGGACGAGCCGGTGCCAGCCTTGTGGCTATTGACAAGATGGTTTAACATCTGTGACTGGTATCACCTACCGCGGTACCGTTTTCGTTGCGTCATTTACATAACAAGCATTAGAAATGATTTCATGTTTTTTTTCGTTCACCGTAGCCGCTAAGTTTCTCTGTTAATCAAGTGACACTATAGATTCTATTCAGTATTCAGTATAGATGGAAATATACTATGTACATAAATCAATGTTCTTGATGTTACAATAGCTGATATTTAAAACTCGTGTGACGCCCGGTACACACATGCTCCGTTTTACTGTTCCGTTTTATCGTGTACGTTTTTTTTCGTCGATGGCGTATGTATTACTGTATGTGTATACAGAATATTGTGCCATGTGTGAAGTCGCTCATACATGTATTACTGTATACAGAATACTGTGCCATGTGTGAAGTCGCTCATACATGTCCCAACAAACATTTTATTGGTCGCCACAACGTGCCGATTGTAACTGTTGGTTCTGTACGATGTCGCAAATACGTCCCTATGACGTTGACACGACCGAGAATAGGCCCATTTTATGCGAATCAGTGTCGTAATAGAGTCACTTAGCAGTCGTGGGAGTCGCATAGATGTCGTGTAGTGGTCGTATAGATGTCGTGAACAGTCGTGATACCGACTTTTTGTCGAGTTATGATGTTTATTACCCGCTACTTTACCGCATTTTATCAAGTAACCAGTGTTCGCATGACTTTTACGTAAATTAATATGTCATTGCATTAACGTAGTGGTAATACCGGCGGACATTAATATAATACTGTGTGTTTTTGACATTGAATATAAGTTACAGCCATTTTATTTTCATCTTTAAAACTTATGTTCAAGAACATTAATCTGATGGGAAATTAATGTTATCGAGTAATATGTGCTAGTTTTCTCGATATTATTAACGCGCCTGTGATTTTATTCAAAATAAAGAATATTTTTAGCTATTATTTAAACGAACGTGATAATAGTTACCTTTATACGACTTAGGGTTGAGTACACAACCGTATTACGACATCTTAAGAGGACATACTAAGGGTGAGAAAATTGAAAATTGGGTTTTTGTAAAATCTATTGCTGTCGCGCAGTGCCCGAACAACCGAGCTATCAATGTGTGAGTGAGACTGTCAATGTTTGCGTGCCACGCCGCCCCCACGCCCCGCGCCCGCCTGCACACAGCTAAGAAGGAATAGAACAAAAGAAAAGATTTCTGCTTACCTATATAAAAACGATAAAAATTATGTTCACGGACAATGCAAAAGAAAAACAGGTCACTAATTTCGACAGATAGTATTAAGTCTTGCTGGTACAGTGGCTACGTACTGCGCATCGTCACTGATAGGTTCGTGGATCGGATCCGACGCTTTTTGTGAATTTATTCGCATTTGTTAATAGGAACTTTCCACGAGTACCTAAAGTTATAAATGTTTAGTTCTTTTTTGTATATATTTTTAAAAGTTATATTAGTCCAGTCAACGAAGCTCTAACTTAGCCATTTTAGATGAAAAGCTGAAACTGGTGCCAAAATTTTTGTTAAAGACTCCGTAATAACATACTAAAAATGCAGGATCGTGAGTCACCGGGGTCATTGGAAAAAAAATGGAAAAGGGTGTAAAAATTACTTTTTCCTAAAAATCTCGGAAACTAACAAAAATATGAGAAAATGTTTCAGACAAAAGATGTAGAAAATTACTTTTTCTACAGAACAGGTCATTATCAATTTACGCTTATCGCGCACCGTTTGCTAGGAAATCGAGTATATAGTGCACTTATTGATGTTGAACCAAATCAATAAAAATAAGACGGAAATGTCTGGGGATATCGAAGAATGCATAATAATAATTTTTAATTGAAAAATTTGTAAAAATTCTATTGAAACGAAAAACATTGTGCGAATTTTCGCATTTTGTACGCGATTTCCTAGGAAACGGTGCGCGATACGCGCAAATTGATAAAAACCTTTTCTGTAGAAAAAGTAATTCTCTAAATTTTTTGTCTGAAACTTTTTCTTATAGTTTTCGAGATTTTCAGGAGAAAGTAATTTTTTCACCCTTTTCCATTTTTTTTCCTATGACCCCGGTGACTCACGACCCTGCATTTTAGTATGTTATTACGGAGTCTTTAACAAAAAATTTGGCACCAGTTTCAGCTTTTCATCTAAAATGGCAAAGTTAGAGCTTCGTTGACTGGACTATATGGCTTTCTTTTGTGGCAAATGTAACACTCAAGCAAAGGTAAAGGACATGGTTCAATGCTCGGTCTGTGACAAAAGATATCAGACATCTTCGTGAGGCTAGTGGTTTTGCCAGTTTTTTGCGAAATAAGTAAGTAAAACCTATTTTCTATTTTTCTATTTTCGAGAAATATTGGTCATCTTCAAAGTGCCATAGCTTGGCTTCTATGAAGTCAAATAGAGCTGCCTCCAGTTGTAGGTACTTTAATACAGTTTATTAGTGTAGTGTGTCGTTCACAAAAAATCATAGTTTTGGCCCTGGAGAGCAAATAGTAAAAAAAGTCCCAAAATTTCGAAGATTTTCTCGATTTTCTCAGTTTCCACAGGTTTTTCGAAGTTGCAAATTTGAAATCACATTACTCTAACAGATACAATATACTTAAAATGCAGAACTACATCACGCTTTGCGAATTTAGCTTCTTTTTTTGTCTAAATCCGACGACCTAGTCGAGGCGTTTAAGTATATAATTCATAAAAAATTGTCAAGAAAAAGTTTATCAGTTACATAATACCTTCCAACAATAAAACATCACAACAATTTGCTAAATGCACTTCACGCAAAATATTCTAACTGGAAATATCGATATCGATGAACAACACTAGGATATCGATATAACTATCGACTACGTCACGTCATAGAGAGTATACGTATTAGTCCGCGTCTCCCCAACCTCAAGCCTCCCCCGCAGCGCGCGATAGAGACAACTGCAGCTTGGACCGAAAATACCTATTAAAAGTACGGAAAATCAACGTTTCGTAGTCCCCTGATTTCTCCTCCAAAACTTGACCGATTTAACTATTTTTTTCATCAAAAATTAAAGAAAGGCTTTGACCATGTTCCTATGTTTTCCTTTTTTTAATTAAATCTAGTTAAATTTGTTTTCTGGATGTTTAAACACAGCGGAAAATCTGGCCATTTTTTTACATTTTTGAAGGTTCATATCTCTCTTAATTATTAATTTATGAAAAAAAGGAAAACATAGGGACATGCAAATAGTGGTCATTGATTTTTGGAAAAAAAAAATATTTCACTAATGGCATTATCTAGGGAGAAAACAGGGGACAGCGTTTGTATGGAAAAATGGCTCCTGCCTTTCCTCTTAACGACTTTTGATTCCACAGACTAATTTTTTATCTGTACTTAACAGCCATATTAAGGAAATTAGGGTTCAACAATGAAGGTTTTTTAATATGAAAACTCCTAGAAATCTATAAATTATGTAAAATGGGTTGGTACCTACATTTGAAAAGGTGATTGTTGTAACCTTCTATTGTTAGTTTTAAGGCATGATCCAAACGAATCTTCTTGATGAAGAGAACTTTCATCAAGAAGATTATGCACTCGTGATTTTATAATGAATAAAACCAACCACTGTAATTTTTGTTTTTTATTTACACCTTTTACTTCAGAGTATGAATAAGTAGTACAAAATGAATATTTGAACCATAAATAAATATACAAAAATGACGACTTAGTTGGCATATCAGATCTGAACTATCAAGACATAATTTATCAAACATTTCATCTTCTTCTTCTTACTCTACTGTTTTAGAATCTCTAGATCTACTTTCTGCTCTTCTAGCAACTTCATACTGTTAAGACTCACTCTGCTCCGAACTCAATTTTCTTGAGTTTAAAATTAAATTTTGTGCGGAACCAACTCCAGCTTGATTAAGGTTGACTTGTCGTATATTCGGAAAGAGGAATGCCTGTCAGTGGACATTAATAGAACATCCAGTCGTTAAAAAGTTGTATAAAAGTGTTCAAATTGACTAAAAAGTCTTAAAAGAGGGATATTTATTACTCTTACACGATTGTCACGTAAAGGTAGTTCTCGCGACTGTATTACGATTAATGTCGATGTAAAAGTTGCATAGACGTTACTAACGCGACAGCACTGGTTATACCACTGAAAGTTGTGTAACAGTCACATAAAGCAGTCGTAAAGAAGTTTACACGATGTTTTTATACGACTACAAGTAGTATAAAGATAAATGACACTAAGTCGTATTTCATGCGAAAATTACTTCAATACGATGTTTATACCATTTTCAGTCGCGTAATTTTTACTTATACGACTAAAATGTTTGTTGGGGTATTACTGTATACAGAATACTGTGCCATGTGTGAAGTCGCTCATACATGTATTACTGTATACAGAATATTGTGCCATGTGTGAAGTCGCTCATACAACTACATATGCCATCGATGAAAAAAAAAACGTACACGATAAAACGGAACAGTAAAACGGAGACATGTGTGAACCGGCCGTGAGACAGATTATTTTGATAATATCTAGCCTAGCTATTCTTGTGAATATGTTTGTTTGTGCTTATATCATTTATTCAATCTTACAGTGACATTAAAATGTAATATAAAAAAATTTATAACGGACTTAGGGCCATTTTTAACGCCGTCAGAAAAGTTCGTTATAACTTATCTCTTGGATAACTTAGATGCTGTTTTTTTGTCTAATGGCAAATAAAGTTTATGTGCAATGCACATAAACTTTATATATTTTTTTTGAAACTAAACAAAAGAGAATCTTTATTTGACTATTAAATTACCAGAGACGTCTTATCTGACTGGTGAAATTGGGAACTTATAAAAATATGACAGCGACTCTCGTTCATTTAGTGTTATGCTTTATATAATATATAAAGAATTGTAAATATACTTTAAGTATATAAACGTATATTGATTTGTAGGTATGTGCCACAACACAATATAGTAATTGTGAATAATGAGAAATTGAAAATATATCAAAAAGCACAGATTATAATATTCTGAAGCTTAGAAATGCATGTTAATTTCATTTACGTTTTTTTTTATCCTTAAATCAATCATACAGTGGCGTGTAACGATATGACTAAGCTATAGGGTAGTGAAATTATTTTGCGATTTTTCTTTTTATATATCAGTGGTGTGAAGAAAAAATCCACGAGACTATCATCATCAGCCTGTTTTAGTCCACTGCTGGACATAGGACTCTTCCAAATGACCACAACGGTTTATTGCCGATAAAGATAAAAGTCACATTTTTTTAAACGAAAATGAGCTTTTCTGTGAAAAGTTAAAGTGTATGTGTAATATGTGCATTTCCTTTTTTTCCTTGACACCACAGTAATTCTTGACAAACGAGGCAAAGAATAAGTTAGCATTAGCAAAAGAAATGTGGAAAAATGTTGCCTTCTGTGTATTATTTTTCTATGGCTACATATAAATTAGTGTTCGACCGACCAGACATGGAAAAACCCTTAATCTGTGATTTGTGGGACTTTATATTTTTCAAGGTTTTTGATAGAGAGGGCGGAGTTTTCCCAGTAAACCTCGGGGTGTCCCTTCTCACCTGATGGCGGTGTCATGGGAGACAGGTGATCGAAACATGGGCAAGACCAACCATACCATAACATAAATCTAATCATTTGACTGGTATTTTTTTGCAAAGCGGCTGTGTGTGGGAGGGACTAAGCTCACTAAACTCCTCTGGTTTCCCCGAACACCCCAAAGGGACGAGCCTAGCATGGTGCTAACATGAATCGAAAAGTTACAAGTGATTCGAATCTAATTATGCATGGGAATTCTATTAGTTCCGCTTCTCGCCGTAGTGGCGCCACTTAATTTAAAAAAGTCTTATCACAGGTTGTATTACAAAATATCTTTTAAGTCAGTCTGTCGAGCACTATCTAAGCTGATGATTTTCCATGTTTTTGTATGTATATTAAGCTCCAGTCATTGAATGAATATTGTCATCATCATGATTATTATTTTTATGTTAGAAAAACGTTTTGTGTTGAAATAAATTCTTTTTGCACAATCTTTGTTTTTTTATTATTAACATAAATAACTGTACAGGCCCCGGCACACTTCTTGACTATCGGGTGGGATTGGGGAAGAATATGAAATGAAATGATTTATTTCTGCAAATGGATTTCTAAAAAAATACTTTTGCACGTCAAGTCTTTTTTAACCTACCATACCAAGTGCACATGACGACATCCCGACTGCATGCACTATGGAGCTCAGGGTCAGCTTCGACTATGATCCAAGATTTGACAAGCTGGTTATTACAATGGAGCGATTACCATCTGAACTCCGTAACCCTTACAAGGGAAACCAGACCTACTTGGGACATAGTCGGGACCAACGGCTTAACGTGCCTACCGAAGCACGGAATCATCATTATTTTCAGACATTCAGGTGATTCAAGCCTGCTATGCACAAACTAAACTGGAAACAATCACACAGTGATGCTCCCCGCGGGATTCAAACCCACGACCTCCGGGTTTTAAAGCCCAACGCTCTTACCACTGTACCACGAAGGCAGGTAATTTAATGTCATTTATTTTTTTCTATTTTTTTTTATAGGAATGATTCCTTGCCAAGAGTCAAAAATTGTATTATTATATCTACCAGTTCATATCTTATTTCAAAAACAATTAGCTTTCTTACAAATTAGTATCATCGAGATTCAAGCATAAACGTAATTAGACAATATTAGTTCCATGGATTCAAGCAAGTTGAATGATTTATGCCAATATTACCATCACATTCGTTCGTTCTAGTGTCCTATAGGTAAGCTACCAATAACCATCTTTTCTAACGCGCAGTTGGGCAAAACGGAAAGGGTCAATCAATCAATAGATAGTTCGACGGAAGTGACCCTTCCATAATTTCCCGATATCTATAATATGCAGTTTCAGAACGCATGTAGGTATTATAATTAATCACGTTTCCGAACTAAGGCCTGGGCGTCGTCGCTAGTGCTGTCCTTAGACAAGTTTTACCGGTTAATTGAACCAATCGATTAAGTTCAATTGGCATGTTTAATATTGATTTTGCTATTATATTTTTAAATTTTTATTGATTTGTGATTGAACACGTTTATTCTGGTTCTAAAAATGGTTAAAAGTTTCTATTTATTGAGGATGGGATACTCTTAAATTATTTTGCAACACTGATCCGATTATTAGTACGGTAATTTGTACGGTTTTTCCCATCATTAACACCCGTGTTTTGCTGTCACAGCATTTCGCTATTAAATTAACAAAAAGTGTTTAAAATCGCTGTTTAATCGCGTTAATTACTTGCGATAAGTATTTTAAAACGTTACAGTGACTCTTTTCACCTTATCTGAAACTTTAATTAGTTAAAAGTGCGATAAAAACTCCTACCCGGTTTACTATCTGTTTATGTGTGAAAGTCTAGTGATTTTATAATAAAATCATGTCTGTGAGTGAAAAGGTGTCGCTCTCCGATGCGTTGAGCAACGTAGATGTGCTGGACGAGCTCACATTGCCGGGTAAATACTATAATTACGTCTAATAAAGTTCTATGTTATATAGGTATATAAATCATTAGTTCCAGACATGGTGTAGGTACATTCGCTTCATTTTACCTTCCTTTCGCTAACAAACCCTCTGCAGGGCCGGTTGTGTGTTCCAACTAGGAATCTTTGTAAGTAGAAGCTGAATTGTGCTAAAATGTTCTAAATTATTCAATAATAGTCCTATAACTTGTCTTTTGATTGTGACAACATTTTGTTTTGAGAAATTAAGTTTTATATAGTTTACTTGAGATTTTCTACTCCCAAAATGGACGCCGTGTCGGATTTATTAGAATCTTATGGCAGTCTATCAAATAACTTGTTGAAATTCATTTAATACTTTGTTATATCTTTTAAATTCATTGTTTATCTTGTAATTTTACTTTTTGTGATAATCTATTACAAATACAGTGGAAAATGTGTTATTAATTTAGAATCTGAGAAGATTATTGATGAATTGCTTTCTGTAATATAAAATGTCCGCCGAAGATTGCCTAAACAGTCTTAGCTTATGCGATGGAAATCAGAATCAATAAGTTTTTATTTATAATCTCTTTCACTATCTTTACAGGTCTAAACCTAATGCAATAGCATAACTTATCCTATTATATTATTAATACTACTTTATCTACTGACCTAATTCGTACCTAAAAACCTACAAACAATGTTTCAACTAACAAACTATGTCTTACGAAGATACAGGGGCATTTTTAATTGTTTGCCGTATTTTAATGATCTTAGATGTAACTTTCGTCTTTTCGTCTCTGACACTTCTGTCCTTTATTTTATTTATGTATAGTTTTTATTTTTGTAATTCATTGATAGATAAGAATAAGTCTCACGTTTTTGTATGTTGTTAAATAGAATATAATAAATATATTAGACCCTCTTCCGCCTGAAACACAGGTAAATCCTAGTTCAGGCACATATATTTCCCTGAGCTTTTAGTATAATGTAGATTTTAAGATCAAATATTGTGAGTTAAGTTTTTAATAAAGATTTTATTATTTATTATATTATATTATTATTTTTATTATAATTATAACTTATAGTAAGATTCATGGCTATTCTTGTGAACTCGCCCAGAGAACATGAAATAAAAGTTATAAACACATGATTCTTTTTAAGCTACTGATTTTCTTCTGCTGCCTTCTGCTGCCCTGTGCTAGCTGTGTGTGGCACTCGAACTTCCAACTCTTGACACACTAGATTCCCCCGGTTTACTTTCACACATGAGAGGGACAATCCACCTTGTGGTTATGGTTTGTAATTTTTTTAAATTCTAATATTTTCATTCTCTTTTCAGACGAACAACCATGCATAGAGGCAGCGCCATGCTCCATACTGTACCAGGCGAACTTCGACACGAACTTCGAAGACCGGAACGGATTCGTCACCGGCATTGCCAAGTACATTGAAGAGGCCACTGTCCATGCTAACTTGGTAAGTAGTGTACAGTCTCTGTCACATCATCATCCTCAGCCTATCGTATTGTATTCGTATTACATTCCACTATTGTACATAGGCCCATGTACAATAGTTAAATGTAACTATTGCATGCAGCACAGAACAAGGAAAAATGGTATATGTAGCCACGGTGCGGTACGCGTTCGCGAGTACAGTTTGCTAGTTACATATTATTTTAGACTACAGCCTTACCTTAGGCATATGGCTACTCCACCCTGCGCCCATGGCTGTCCCACCCTGAGCCCATGGCTGCTCCACGCTGAGCCCATGGCGGCTCCACCCTGAGCCTATGGCTGCCCCACCCTGCGCCCATGGCTGCCCCACCCTGAGCCCATGGCTGCCCCACCTTGAGCTCATGGCTGCCCCACCTGAGCCCATGGCTGCCCCACCCTGAGCCCATGGCTGCCTTACCCTGAGCCCATGGCTGCCCCACCCTGAGCCCATGGCTGCCCCAACCTGAGCCCATGGCTGCCTCACCCTGAGGCCTGAGCCCATGGCTGCCTCACCCTGAGCCCATGGCTGCCCCACCCTGAGCCCATGGCTGCCCCACCCTGAGCCCATGGCTGCCCCTCGCTGAGCCCATGGCGGCCCCACCCTGAGCCTATGGCTGCCTCACCCTGAGCCCATGGCTGCCTCACCCTCAGCCCATGTCTGCCCCACCCTGAACCCATGGCTGCCCCACCCTGATCCAATGGCTGGCTACGCCCATGCATTGGCCCCTACAAACGCACGTTACTGCATGCTAGCATTCGGAGGATTAGCCCATGCTTGGAAAGCGTGTTGGCGATCTATCGACTGGTGTGATTCATGTGATTGCAGCCAGTCACTGACCTGTTGCATTTACTTTTTTTTTTTTTTCATAGAGGCAGACAAACATGTGTATTGACCTGTTAAGTGATCACTTCTGCCCTTAGACACCTACGACTAGGTCTAAGGTGTGTTGCCAGCCTTTAAAATATACAGTAGTGGTAGAGCCATGCTGTTTTACAGTAGGTACGAATGGGCCGGCTCGTCCAAGAAAGTACCACCCCAGTGTGAAATAATAGGGACTACAATTGTGTTTCGTCTCGTTTGTGAGAGTGCCGGAGGCCCACACCTCCCCTTAAAAGGCCGGCAACGCATCAGCGATCACTCTGGTGCTGCAGATGTCCATGGGCGGCGGTGATTGCTTACCAACAGGCGACCCGCTGGCTCGTTTGCCGCCTCTGACATAAAATAAAGAAAAAATAACCATCCTGTTAGCGTCCCTTTTTCATTAAAATGAACAGTTTAGGGTATCCACAAGCCAGTCACGTCATACAGTGGAACATTAATAGGCTGATATTTTATTCACACTGACATTTGCGTGAAACGATCGTCTAGTAATTATTAATCGTCAGACAGAAACTCCAGTCCTGTCCACTCGATGAAACTCCAGTCCACTACATTTATTCTTAGACTAGCCTTCCGCCCGCGGCTTCACCTGCGCGTAATATCTTTTTTTCAAATATCCCCCCTTCCCCCCACATTCCCAGCATTAAAAGTACCCTATGTTCACCGCGGATAGTGTAGCATTCCAACAGTGAAAGAATTATTCAAATCGGTTCAGTAGTTTCAAAATTGTTATTCCCGCGGGAATGAGACGTTTCCCGTAGGAATTTTATAGCCTATGTCCTATTCCGGGTTATAAACTATACGTGTGCCAAATTTCATCTAAATCCGTTCAGCCGTTTAGGCGTGATTGAGTAACAAACATCCAAACATCCAGACTTTCGCATTTATAATATTAGTAAGATATTGAAACAACCCGTGCCCGTGCCATGCCTATGTGCAATTGTGCATGTGCAATGTGCAAACTTACAAGACGTGATTGGCCGTAACAAGATAGTTATTCACTTGACACTGCGTCACCCTATTGTGGTTCACGGAAATACCTAATCAATAAAGGAGGTCGGTTCTTTACTTAACGAACTATACTCGTATTGAGTGAGGTCAATGATTTGAAACTCGGAAACTCTGCGTGCACCTATGGATTTTTATATACTTATTTACTACTAGCCTTCCGCCCGCGGTTTCACCCGCGCGTTATTTCTTTTTCCCCCCACATTTCCGGGATCAAAAGTACCCTATGTTCACCGGGGATAGTGTAGCTATCTAACAGTAAAAGAATCATTCAAAGCGGTTCAGTAGTTTCGGAGCCTATTCAATTCAAACAAACAAACAATCAATCTTTATAATATTAGTATATAGACTACTACTTCGTGACGAAAACATCTTGAGGAATCCTGCACAGTCGGATGGTTGTGTAGCCATGATCCAATTGTTCTGGTTCCCTGTCAAGGGTTACGGAGGTCAGATGGCAGTCGCTGCAATGTAATAACTGGACTTGCCAAAATAGGCCTAAGTGGCCGCTTAGAGCTTGTCCAGATAAGGGTGATGCCACACGGGCGCGTTGCGCTACGTTACGACGACGCACCGCAAGCGCTCGACGGAATGGGTGCCACACGATCCGACGCGTCGTCGCAACGCGCTGCCTTGTCCAAGCGCGGTGTCGGAGCGCTGCACCACTCCTCCCGCTTCGTCTTTCGGCTACAAGTCCGTTGCTCACGCGTTGCGGCGACGCGCGTCGCCGCAATGGACCGTTTGGCATGCCCTTCAATTTGTATGAAATATAACGCATCGACGACGCTCGGTCACCACAACGCAGCGCAACGCGCCCGTCTTGGATCACCGTAACGCGCTAATTTTCACTCGCGCGTTTCGAAACGCGCGATCATATTTTCGGTTGGGCGCATTATGTCCAATTCGCAAAAGGTCCAGTGCGCTCAAAATGTCCAATTCTCACAACGTCCAAATCTTAAATTGTCCAATGAGCAATTTGTCCAATTCGCACTTTGTCCAAATCTCAAATTGTCCAATTAGCAAATGGTCCAATTCTCAAATTGACCAATTCAAATAACTGTTGTTTAAATATTTGTTATAGATGTTTTATTACAAGTAGCAGTATAAAGTGATTCTAACTTAGTAGTAAAATTGAAAAATGAAGTTTTTTTTAGTCAAATTAAAAGTTTTATGATTATGATAGACGAAACTCGAACCAATAGTACTAGCTGCGTCGCGGACGGTCACCAGTCGGGATCATTACCCTTCGCGCTTATATAAAAGAAGATAATTTACTATTTACTATGATTTGATTTTCATTTTCCCGCCAAACTATAAAAAAAAAGTTGAAAAATAAATCCTCGCAAAAATCGATAGTACTATTAAAGGTGAAGCGTTCTGCTGCGGGAAAACAACGACTAAAAAAACACGCAGTATATGCGTTTCACTCTCAAGTTGGGTGTTACCAAAACATCAACCACCCTTACAATATGGATCCACCCCTAATTGCGAACTGGACCAGGTGCGAACTGGACCAGTTGCGAACTGGACCAATTGCGAACTGGACCAGTTGCGAACTGGACCAATTGAGAATTTGACAGTTGGACATTTTGCGAATTGGACATAATGCGCCTAAACGCATATTTTCATACATCATAGCCCGCAAAACGCGCGACTGCATGTGGACAGAATGTATGAACCTCTAGTACCTCAACGATCGAAAACGCGTTATCTGGACAAGCATGGGACAAGCTCTTACCATCAGGTGGGCTGCGTGTCTGTCTGCCAACTAAAGTAGTACAAAAAAGTGTAGCGCCATCTATTGGATTTTTATTCTCAAAAACCTTAATTTAAATTCTTTGTTCTAATAGAACGAGCTGCTAGAAGAAGGCAACGCCCACGCAGTGATGCTGTACACCTGGAGGTGCTGCAGCCGAGCGATCCCCCAGCCGCGGTCCAACGAGCAGCCGGACCGGGTCCACATCTACGAGAGGACGGTGCAGGTGCTCGCGCCCGAGGTGGACAAGCTGCTGCAGTTCATGTACTTCCAGGTGAGTACAGTGACAGCTACACAGACAGTGACGTGTACGTCAATAGCAGAAGAGCGCGCCGTGATGCTGTGCAGTGATGAGTGGACAGTGAAATGTACATTGTACAGTGAGCCACGGATCAACCTTTGCCAATCTGTCAAAAAGTCTCACTTGAAATAGAACTATAAGCGATGGAAATTAAGTTGAAAATTGGTTGCAGGAATTTGACAGATTTGCAAAGGTTGATCAGAGGCTCAGTGTACATAGACACCGTCTACATAAACAGTGAGATTTACATAGACAGTGGCATTTGTATCGAGATTGACTACTACATCGACAACAAAATCTACATCGATAACGACTTCATGGGCCACAAGCTGCTATAAGGTGCCAACTACCTCTTCCCTCTCGAATGTGAAGGGAAACTAGGGGGAAATTTGATGGGAAGTAAGACGAATATCTTTGGTCTCGAGGCCCACAAAGTCGCAGGTCAAGCTAGCTTGCGCTTCTATGCGATGCTTCTATGTTATGCATGCTTTTCGAGAAGCATACCTCAATAGAATAGGCCACAATGGCCGCTTACCATCAGTTGGGCTGTGTGCCTTCCAACTTAAATAACATATTATGGTCTGAAAATCTCTGGCAAGAGAATCTGGCAGTTATGACTGATGCTTCTCGACGAAGTATCCCTGAATGGAATAGGCCGTGTTTTTTTCTTTGTGATATCATGTAATCAGTCCCAGGACTATAAGCAGATTTTTTTTTAGGAAAAATTGGCATTTTGGAGCTCGTTCCACATCTGAAACCACTCCAAAGGACATTGGTTGCTCAGTAATAAAAAAAGTAATATAATTCTTTCTCTTTTCCACCAGCGCAAAGCAATCGAGCGGTTCTGCGGCGAGGTTCGCCGTCTCTGTCACTCGGAGAAGCGTCGCGACTTCGTGTCCGAAGCGTACCTGCTCACTCTGGGCAAGTTCGTGAACATGTTCGCCGTGCTCGACGAACTCAAGAACATGAAGAGCAGCGTTAAGAACGATTACTCGACTTATAGGAGGTGAGTGGGTTTCTCGTTCGGTCATTTGTTTGGTTTATTCGTTTCATTCATTCGATGGTTCATTCGTTTAATTCATTCATTCCTTTGTTCATTCTTTTAATCACTCATTCATTAAATCGATATACCTATATCATATTATATTTTTACATAAAATCATAGTTGCACACCATTTTCGAACAGATTTTTTTTGTTTTGACCCGGAATTTGAACATAGGCGTGCTTGGCCGTCACTTTTAATTGTATTGTACTAGGTAGTCATAAATGCAATACTCAAAATGTTTCTTCTCTTCAGGGCAGCACAGTTCCTAAAAGTGATGTCAGATAGCCAGAGCCTGCAGGAGTCGCAGAACCTGTCGATGTTCCTCGCCACGCAGAACAAGATCCGCGACACGGTGAAGGACGCGTTGGAGAAGATTAACGGTAAGTGTCAAGACCTGGAACCTGGAACTGTGGGTAATGGTGGCAGAGAGACCAGAGAGGTCAGCTTACGTTGGATGTGGTTAGTGAAAAGATTTACCAACACGGCATACCATTGAAGGCTAGTATCTGACACTATAAATATAAATATTTCTTGGACATTATTCATTATTCACACAAAGCGCCATCTAGCCCCAAACTAAGCATTAGCTTGTGCTATGGATGCCAGACAACGGATAAACATTACAAATATACTTTTTTTTTGTAAATACATACATATTATACATAGAAACACCCAGACCGATACAAACAGACATGTTCATGCACACAAATGTTTGTACCGTGCGGGGATCGAACCCGCGACCTCTGGTGTAATAGCCGACTTCTCGACCATTACACCAAATGGCTCGTCAAGACTAGATACAAAAGTGTCTCCGCGCAGCGCTTTAATCTCTTCGTCTTCCTCCTGCACTGTTCCCAATTTATTTGGGGTCGGCGGCGCAATATGTTCTTCTCTTCCATTCATCCCTGTCACTTGTCAACGAGGTATCCTTTTTCACTCATATCATCTTTCACGCAATCCATCCACCTCTTCCTCTCCATCTACTAACATTCATAATTTCATCGTTCTTTTCGTAACGTGCCTTTCATCCCTTCTCATCACATGCCCATACCAAGATAATGGACTCCCTTTCATCTTTCGTCACAGGTGTAACTTTCATACTTCCTCTTATGTACGGTCAACAGCACATCACGTTTAACACTTGCAGTTCGAAATAGCACTTATGCCCCCGACATAAGAGTGGTACAAAGTCCAAAGTGTTACGTCTGACGTGCTTTTGACTGTACTTTAATCTCTGGGTTTGGTTAATGATTGGACTTTTACATAGTCAATATTCTAACTAGTCTTCTAGATACACCGCCAGACACAATATGCCTTTATTGTGTAGCTAGTTATTCTGTCAGATTATGTTGATTTTTATTTCATTGTTGCCACTTGAAGAAATTATTTCGGGCTATGTATATGTACCACGAAAGTTTTCAAAAGAGACAGCTTCTGAGTTAATGGTCGAGAAGTCGGCTATCACATCAGAGGTCGCGGGTTCGATCCCCGCACGGTACAAACATTTGTGTGCATGAACATGTCTGTTTGTATCGGTCTGGGTGTTTCTATGTATAGTATGTATGTATTTACAAAAAAAAAAAGTATATAAGTTATGTTTATCCGTTGTCTGGCACCCATATCACAGGCTAATGCTTAGTTTGGGGCTAGATGGCGCTGTGTGAATAATGTCTAGAGATATTTATTTATTTATTTATCTAACAGATAAATTACCCTCAACTTGTCTGTCAGTGTTAAACTGAGTTACTCGAACAAGTCATCTTATTGTCTTCTCTTTCTCTCCAGGGTACGAAGAACTGCTCGCAGACGTGGTAAACATCTGCGTGCACATGTTCGAGACTAAGATGTACCTCACGCCTTCAGAGAAACACATGCTTGTCAAGGTGTTATTCATATTTTACATGTTAATCATTCGACACAATGATGGCCTTTAAGTCAATGACACACAAAGTAGTTGTTTCTAATTATATTCACAAAATTTTTATTTCAAAAAGCTAGGAATAAGTGAATTATTTTATACTTTTTCTTTGTCACCTTAGCTGTAGGCTTTCACCTTTATTGCCAAATAGAGGTGAAAGCCTTTATTGCCAATAGGGTTACATAAAACAATTTTCAATCAAATTTTTTTTCAATTCAACTTTTACACTAGCTAGAATTTCTTGCCGATTTTATAGGTAGACTAGCTTTTGCCCGCGGCTTCGCCCGCGTGAATCTAACTGAAATTATGCTCTTTTGGCGAGAGTAAAATGTGTCTCTTCAGCCCTCTAATATCTGTTGTACTTAGCAACTTGTCATTTCAATTACAAAATTTGTAAACGATGTTATACGACCTGTTACTTTCGGCGAGTACATACAAATTCTGGGCACTTGAAACTCGTGAGCAACCCACGTAAAGTTGTCCATGAGAGAAGCATAGGGTGCCCAAGTGCATCCCTGCATCCCTTACAAACTATACATGTGCCAAATTTCATCTAAATCCGTTCAGCCGTTTAGTAGGATAGCAAAATTCAGAAGCCGATGGTAGAGTCACTGATTAAACATTGATAGTAAAGCCTTTAGTTATATATTTTAATTTGGATTTCGTTAAGGAAAGTTTGATTTTATACAGGTTATGGGTTTCGGTCTCTTTCTCATGGATTCGGATGCGTGCAACATCAATCGTTTGGATCAGAAGAAAAAAATACGTCTAGATCGCATCGATAGGATTTTCAAGGTAAAATGCATTGCATATTATTATTTCTTTTATCTACATCCATACCATAATATGTCTATTTTATAGTCAGGAGCGATGAGCAAACGCCCTACATTTAGCTATAAGTATCTGTGGCTGCATCGTAATGTTTACATTTTAGTATCGGTAACCGATACTTTAATTACGTTCAAATTTCGAACGTCTTCTTAAAAAGTAAAAATTAATGGATTTGAAGCTAACATATGTAAGCAAAACATCTTGATGTATTTTCAAAGGTACCAGGAGAGCATAACCGCAGCGTAACTATTCATTATATCAAAGAGTTTGAAAGACGCGAGCTAGCCTAGCTTCTTGTTCTTCTCTGCTCTCCTGGTATTACGGATTATATTCCACGCGGTTTCACATCGATCCTGACTTTAAAATAGACATTTATCGTATGAATGAAGATAAAGTTATGTATGTGACTGTACATAATTAGGCATTAAAATACTCATGTGATCCTTTTGTGAAACTCACTTCGTTCGTTTCATAAAACCACATTCGTATTTTAATGACCCTCATTATGGAACAGTTACATAAATAACTATTTTTGTTCCTCACAAACTTACATCATAGAAATAGATTATTGTCAGATATTGATGACCGATTTAGTGTAATGGTCGAGAAGTCGCTTATTCGACTGGAGTTCGTGGGTTCGATCCCCGTAGGGTACCTACATTAATATGTATGTATGTCAATTTAAAGCTTGTCACAGATTTCAATACAAATTGTTATGGACTTAACATATTTTTTGTTTAAATTCTGATTGTTGTGATTTTGTTGTTACAGAATTTGGAAGTGGTACCTCTTTTCGGTGACATGCAGATCGCTCCATTTAACTATATCAAGAGATCGAAACATTACGATCCGAGCAAGTAAGTGATTTAAAACTGAAGACATGTATTGTAAAGAAGTATCCTCATTACTTCAAGAAGATAGGTGACCAACCAGGCAAACAAAATTCACGGCGAGAAAATAACTTAGTGCTGCCCCTGTCACGCTTAACGCTATACCAAAATGGGCCATATTTTATGGCAATAACAGTTTACAACCACTTACCAAGCTCTATCAAAGCCCTCCATGGTGACAAATTTGAACGGACACTAAAGGAATTCTTATTCAGCAAGGCTTATTATTGTTTAAAAGAATATTTTGGTGACAAGTTTTTAGACTAAGCTAAATATGCTATTTATTTATATGTAAGTAGGTACTTTATCTGACATTTTATTTATTAATATTTTAATTTTTGGATATTATTTAATTAATTAATTTTGTAGGTATGTAAAAATGTAACTTAATAATTTTTAAAATATGTAGTTTTTGTAATAATTTTAATAATAATTTTAATAATAGTTTTGTAATAATTTTAATAATAATTTTAACAATAATTTTAATAATTTATCTTAATTCGCATATGCCTTGAAAAGGTCAATTTGTAATTTAGCATTACCAACTGCTCTCAAATATGTACGATAATATGTACCATTGTTACAAATAATGCGATTAAATGACTATGACTATGACTATGACTATGACATACAAAATGTTCATCACATAAAATATTTGCCCTGCGTGGGATTCGAACCCACTCTTCCTGGTGCATAGGGCAAGATCACTACCAAATGCACCATTCAGCCAACCATAAACATTCAGTGTTATAATAAAATTATTAAAATTCACGCATACAGGCCCTATAAACGCCATCTTCTGTGGAATGTACAGTTCTATTTCCGTATTTATTATATACAGCGTGGAATTTTAGTCGTTGTTTTCCCGCAGTAAAATGATTCTATCTTAGTAGTAAAATATAAAATAGATTAATAAAGTTTTTTTTTAGTTAAATCAAAAGTTTTACGATTATGATAGACGAAACTCGAACCAATAGTACTAGCTGCGTCGCGGACGGTCACCGGCCGGGGTTATTGCCCTTCGCGTTTATCAAAAAAAAAAAAACTATTTACTAACATTTAGTTTCCATTTTCCCATCATACTTTGATAAAAAATTCAAAAAAAGTTTTAAAAAAATTCTAAAAAGAATTACTTGCAAAACTCGATAGTATTACTGAAGGTGAAGCGTTCTGCTGCGGGAAAACAACGACTAAAAAAACACGCAGTATATTTAACACAAGTTATTTATTTTTGTCCCTAATTCTAATCAACAGTGCTCAAGTTTGGCCGCCGATCAAAATATAAAATACTAATATTAAACTAATTTTCAGGTGGCCTCTATCGTCGAGTCCTAACCCGCCGTCTCCCCAAGCCGACCTGATGGTCCACCTGCCTCAGATCCGGGAGGAGCATCAGAACTATATATCAGAGCTGGCTAGGTACAGCAATGAGGTAAGTTATACCAGGTTTTAGAATGAATGGAATGGATTGGACGGAATGGAATGAACAGAATGGAATGAACAGAACCCCTGGCCCTAGAACTGAAGCCCTAACCCGAAGTCTCTCCAAGCCGATCTGATTGTCCACCTGCCTTAGATCCGGGAAGAGCATTAGAACTATTGTATGTGAACTGGTGAGGTACAGCAATGAGTTATGTAGCAGGTGTATTGTGGTTTTTAGAATAGAATGTATGTTTGGATGGAATGGGATAAACGGGATGGAATGAACAGAATGAAATTAACGGAATGGAATGAACAGATTTGAATGGACGGAATGGAATGAACGGAATGGAATGAACAGATTCGAATGGACGGAATGGAATGAACGGAACGGAATGTACGGAATGGAATGAAAGGAACGGAATAAACGGATTGGAATGGACAGAATGGATTGAATGGAACAGAATGTACGGAATGAAATGAACAGATTTGAATGGGCAGAATGGAATGAACGGCACGGAAAAAACGGAATAAAATGGATTGAATGGAATTGAATGAATGGACGGAACGGGATGGACTGAATAGAATGAACGGAATGGAAAGTAATAAATGCTACAAGTTGGTTTATCGATCTTAAAGAAATCTACAGCAATGTCCTATACTTCCAGGTGACGACAACGTTCAAAGAAGCCGGGTCGGACGGCGAGAACAAAGCGGTGACGGAGCTGTGCCTGCGCGGGCTGCAGCTGCTGTCGTCCTGGTGCTCCGTCCTGACGGAGCTGTGCAGCTGGAAGCTGCTGCACCCCACCGACCACGCGACCAACCCGCGCTGCCCGCCTGACGCCGAGGAGTATGAGAGGGTGAGGACTGAGCAGTGACAGAGTGGTGCAGCTGGAAGCTGCTGCACCCCACCGACCACGCGACCAACCCGCGCTGCCCGCCTGACGCCGAGGAGTACGAGAGGGTGAGGACTGAGCAGTGACAGAGTGGTGCAGCTGGAAGCTGCTGCACCCCACCGACCACGCGACCAACCCGCGCTGCCCGCCTGACGCCGAGGAGTACGAGAGGGTGAGGACTGAGCAGTGACAGAGTGGTGCAGCTGGAAGCTGCTGCACCCCACCGACCACGCGACCAACCCGCGCTGCCCGCCTGACGCCGAGGAGTACGAGAGGGTGAGGACTGAGCAGTGACAGAGTGGTGCAGCTGGAAGCTGCTGCACCCCACCGACCACGCGACCAACCCGCGCTGCCCGCCTGACGCCGAGGAGTATGAGAGGGTGAGGACTGAGCAGTGACAGAGCTGTGCAGCTGGAAGCTGCTGCACCCCACCGACCACGCGACCAACCCGCGCTGCCCGCCTGACGCCGAGGAGTACGAGAGGGTGAGGACTGAGCAGTGACAGAGTGGTGCAGCTGGAAGCTGCTGCACCCCACCGACCACGCGACCAACCCGCGCTGCCCGCCTGACGCCGAGGAGTACGAGAGGGTGAGGACTGAGCAGTGACAGAGTGGTGCAGCTGGAAGCTGCTGCACCCCACCGACCACGCGACCAACCCGCGCTGCCCGCCTGACGCCGAGGAGTACGAGAGGGTGAGGACTGAGCAGTGACAGAGTGGTGCAGCTGGAAGCTGCTGCACCCCACCGACCACGCGACCAACCCGCGCTGCCCGCCTGACGCCGAGGAGTATGAGAGGGTGAGGACTGAGCAGTGACAGAGCTGTGCAGCTGGAAGCTGCTGCACCCCACCGACCACGCGACCAACCCGCGCTGCCCGCCTGACGCCGAGGAGTACGAGAGGGTGAGGACTGAGCAGTGACAGAGTGGTGCAGCTGGAAGCTGCTGCACCCCACCGACCACGCGACCAACCCGCGCTGCCCGCCTGACGCCGAGGAGTACGAGAGGGTGAGGACTGAGCAGTGACAGAGTGGTGCAGCTGGAAGCTGCTGCACCCCACCGACCACGCGACCAACCCGCGCTGCCCGCCTGACGCCGAGGAGTACGAGAGGGTGAGGACTGAGCAGTGACAGAGTGGTGCAGCTGGAAGCTGCTGCACCCCACCGACCACGCGACCAACCCGCGCTGCCCGCCTGACGCCGAGGAGTACGAGAGGGTGAGGACTGAGCAGTGACAGAGTGGTGCAGCTGGAAGCTGCTGCACCCCACCGACCACGCGACCAACCCGCGCTGCCCGCCTGACGCCGAGGAGTATGAGAGGGTGAGGACTGAGCAGTGACAGAGCTGTGCAGCTGGAAGCTGCTGCACCCCACCGACCACGCGACCAACCCGCGCTGCCCGCCTGACGCCGAGGAGTACGAGAGGGTGAGGACTGAGCAGTGACAGAGTGGTGCAGCTGGAAGCTGCTGCACCCCACCGACCACGCGACCAACCCGAGCTGCCCGCCTGACGCCGAGGAGTACGAGAGGGTGAGGACTGAGCAGTGACAGAGTGGTGCAGCTGGAAGCTGCTGCACCCCACCGACCACGCGACCAACCCGCGCTGCCCGCCTGACGCCGAGGAGTACGAGAGGGTGAGGACTGAGCAGTGACAGAGTGGTGCAGCTGGAAGCTGCTGCACCCCACCGACCACGCGACCAACCCGCGCTGCCCGCCTGACGCCGAGGAGTACGAGAGGGTGAGGACTGAGCAGTGACAGAGTGGTGCAGCTGGAAGCTGCTGCACCCCACCGACCACGCGACCAACCCGCGCTGCCCGCCTGACGCCGAGGAGTATGAGAGGGTGAGGACTGAGCAGTGACAGAGCTGTGCAGCTGGAAGCTGCTGCACCCCACCGACCACGCGACCAACCCGCGCTGCCCGCCTGACGCCGAGGAGTACGAGAGGGTGAGGACTGAGCAGTGACAGAGTGGTGCAGCTGGAAGCTGCTGCACCCCACCGACCACGCGACCAACCCGCGCTGCCCGCCTGACGCCGAGGAGTACGAGAGGGTGAGGACTGAGCAGTGACAGAGTGGTGCAGCTGGAAGCTGCTGCACCCCACCGACCACGCGACCAACCCGCGCTGCCCGCCTGACGCCGAGGAGTATGAGAGGGTGAGGACTGAGCAGTGACAGAGTGGTGCAGCTGGAAGCTGCTGCACCCCACCGACCACGCGACCAACCCGCGCTGCCCGCCTGACGCCGAGGAGTATGAGAGGGTGAGGACTGAGCAGTGACAGAGTGGTGCAGCTGGAAGCTGCTGCACCCCACCGACCACGCGACCAACCCGCGCTGCCCGCCTGACGCCGAGGAGTATGAGAGGGTGAGGACTGAGCAGTGACAGAGCTGTGCAGCTGGAAGCTGCTGCACCCCACCGACCACGCGACCAACCCGCGCTGCCCGCCTGACGCCGAGGAGTACGAGAGGGTGAGGACTGAGCAGTGACAGAGTGGTGCAGCTGGAAGCTGCTGCACCCCACCGACCACGCGACCAACCCGCGCTGCCCGCCTGACGCCGAGGAGTATGAGAGGGTGAGGACTGAGCAGTGACAGAGCTGTGCAGCTGGAAGCTGCTGCACCCCACCGACCACGCGACCAACCCGCGCTGCCCGCCTGACGCCGAGGAGTACGAGAGGGTGAGGACTGAGCAGTGACAGAGTGGTGCAGCTGGAAGCTGCTGCACCCCACCGACCACGCGACCAACCCGCGCTGCCCGCCTGACGCCGAGGAGTACGAGAGGGTGAGGACTGAGCAGTGACAGAGTGGTGCAGCTGGAAGCTGCTGCACCCCACCGACCACGCGACCAACCCGCGCTGCCCGCCTGACGCCGAGGAGTACGAGAGGGTGAGGACTGAGCAGTGACAGAGTGGTGCAGCTGGAAGCTGCTGCACCCCACCGACCACGCGACCAACCCGCGCTGCCCGCCTGACGCCGAGGAGTATGAGAGGGTGAGGACTGAGCAGTGACAGAGTGGTGCAGCTGGAAGCTGCTGCACCCCACCGACCACGCGACCAACCCGCGCTGCCCGCCTGACGCCGAGGAGTATGAGAGGGTGAGGACTGAGCAGTGACAGAGTGGTGCAGCTGGAAGCTGCTGCACCCCACCGACCACGCGACCAACCCGCGCTGCCCGCCTGACGCCGAGGAGTATGAGAGGGTGAGGACTGAGCAGTGACAGAGTGGTGCAGCTGGAAGCTGCTGCACCCCACCGACCACGCGACCAACCCGCGCTGCCCGCCTGACGCCGAGGAGTATGAGAGGGTGAGGACTGAGCAGTGACAGAGTGGTGCAGCTGGAAGCTGCTGCACCCCACCGACCACGCGACCAACCCGCGCTGCCCGCCTGACGCCGAGGAGTATGAGAGGGTGAGGACTGAGCAGTGACAGAGTGGTGCAGCTGGAAGCTGCTGCACCCCACCGACCACGCGACCAACCCGCGCTGCCCGCCTGACGCCGAGGAGTATGAGAGGGTGAGGACTGAGCAGTGACAGAGTGGTGCAGCTGGAAGCTGCTGCACCCCACCGACCACGCGACCAACCCGCGCTGCCCGCCTGACGCCGAGGAGTATGAGAGGGTGAGGACTGAGCAGTGACAGAGTGGTGCAGCTGGAAGCTGCTGCACCCCACCGACCACGCGACCAACCCGCGCTGCCCGTCTGACGCCGAGGAGTATGAGAGGGTGAGGACTGAGCAGTGACAGAGTGGTGCAGCTGGAAGCTGCTGCACCCCACCGACCACGCGACCAACCCGCGCTGCCCGCCTGACGCCGAGGAGTATGAGAGGGTGAGGACTGAGCAGTGACAGAGTGGTGCAGCTGGAAGCTGCTGCACCCCACCGACCACGCGACCAACCCGCGCTGCCCGCCTGACGCCGAGGAGTATGAGAGGGTGAGGACTGAGCAGTGACAGAGTGGTGCAGCTGGAAGCTGCTGCACCCCACCGACCACGCGACCAACCCGCGCTGCCCGCCTGACGCCGAGGAGTATGAGAGGGTAGGAGATCGGAAGAGTTTTTAATTATGGTACTCAAAGATGGCAGAGATGCGCGAAGTGACCACTGTAGTCTGTTACATTAAGGGCATTAAGAGATACACCACCAGGAAGCGTCACTCAATGTTTTACGTCATTGTAAGCTCCTACGACCTATCACACATCGTAGATTCATGTTATATTCATAAACGTACTCGCTCTTAAATAACATGCTTTAATTTTGTATATTAATTCTTATCTATAAACTGTTAGTTTCCGCCCGCGACTTCCCTTGCGTGTGTGATATTTTCTGTATTCAAAGTAGCCCGTGTCCTTTCCCAAGGTCTAGTTTATCTCTGTACTAAATTTTATCAAAATTGATTCAGTGGCTTAGGTTTTCAAGCGTAACGCAGTAATTTGACCTAAAACTCCACATTTACCCCCAGGCCACCCGCTACAACTACACATCAGAAGAGAAGTTCGCGATGATCGAAGTGATAGCCATGATCAAAGGCCTGCAAGTGCTGATGGCGCGCATGGAGACGGTGTTCGCGGACGCCGCGCGCCGCTCCATATACGCCGAGCTACAAGACTTTGTGCAACTCATACTGAGGGAACCGTTACGCAAGGCTATCAAGAACAAGAAGGACCTCATACGCAGGTAGGTTGATTAGATGAATATCATACGTCAATGAGTGATGCTGTGAGGAAATGAATAAGTGAGTTAGTAAAGGAATGAATGAGTGAACTAGTGAGGGAAAGAACGATTGAGCTAATGAAGAAATAACCGAGTGAACTAGTGAGGGAATAAATGAGTGAACTGGTGAGAGAATAAATAAGTGAACTGGTGAGGGAATAAATGAGTTAACTAGTGAGGGAATGAGTGAACTGGCGAGGGAGTGTATGAGTGAACTAGTGAGGGAATAAATTAGTAAAATAGTGAGGGAATAAACGAGTGAGCTGGTGAGGGAATAAATGAGTGAACTAGTGAGGGAATAAATGAGTGAACTTGTGAGGGAATTAATTAGTGAATGATAAATTAGTGAATGAATGACTGAATAAACAATAGAATGACTGACCGAATGAACGAGTGAATGAATGATACAGTGAAAGAAAGAGAAAACTAGTGTACGAATGAATGAACGAGTGACTAAAAGAATGTTTAAGTAAGAGAACGAATGTGTGAGTATCATCAGCGCGTACGTCAGTGAGGTATGATCAAAGGTCTGCAAGTGCTGATGGCGCGCATGGAGACGGTGTTCGCGGACGCCGCGCGCCGCTCCATATACGCCGAGCTACAGGACTTTGTGCAACTCATACTGAGGGAACCGTTACGCAAGGCTATTAAGAACAAGAAGGATCTCATACGGAGGTAGGTTGATTAGATGAATATCATAGGTAAATGAGTGAGGCTGTGAGGGAATGAATGAGTTAGTTAGTGAAGGAATGAATGAGTGAACTAGTGAAGGAATCAACGATTGAACTAGTGAAGGAATAACTGAGTGAACTAGTGAGGGAATAAATGAGTGAACGGGTGAGGGAATAAATGAGTGAACTGGTGAGGGAATAAATGAGTGAACTGGTGAGGGAATAAATGAGTGAACTGGTGAGGGAATAAATGAGTGAACTTGTGAGGGAATTAATTAGTGAATGATAAATAAGTGAATGAATGACTGAATAAATAATAGAATGACTGACCGAATGAACGAGTGAATGAATGATACAGTGAAAGAAAGAAAAAACTAGTGTATGAATGAATGAACGAGTGACTAAAAGAATGTATAAGTAAGAGAACGAATGTGCGAGTATCATCAGCGAGTGCGTGAGTGTGGTATGATCAAAGGCCTGCAAGTGCTGATGGCGCGCATGGAGACGGTGTTCGCGGACGCCGCGCGCCGCTCCATATACGCCGAGCTGCAGGACTTTGTGCAACTCATACTGAGGGAACCGTTACGCAAGGCTATTAAGAACAAGAAGGATCTCATACGCAGGTAGGTTGATTAGATGAATTTCATAGGTCAATGAGTGTAGCTGTGAGGGAATAAATGAGTGAACAAGTGAGGGAATAAATGAGTGGACTGGTGAGGGAATTAATGAGTGAATGATAAATTAGTGAATAAATGACTGAATGAACGATAGAATTAATGATTGAATGAACGAGAATGTGGCCGCCTTCAGTGAATCAAGAAATGATACAGTGGAATAAAGAAAAAAACTAGTGTATAGATGAACGAGTAAGTAAAAGAAAGTATGATTGGGCGAAACAATGAGTGAGTATCATCAGCGAGTGCGTCAGTGTGGTATGATCTGCATGTGCACATGGCGCGCATGGAGACTGATCTTATACGGAGGTATAGCGAATGAATGATGAGGATCAATCAGCGACTGATATTTCTTGTATAAGATGTTGACTGACATATGCCCTGTTGCAGAAAGCTCCATTAAAGTTAATGCTTCATTAAATCTAATGCTGTCACTTTTTGTTGTCATGAAATAAAAAGTGACAGCAATAGCTTTAATGACACATTAACTTTAATGGACGTTTCTGCAACTGAGTGTTAGACATGGACGAAGGATTTGGTGTAATGGTTGAAAAATCGACTAAATTAAACTAGAGGTGGTGGGCATGTAGTAGTGTGTATCCGTCGTATGGCACCAATAGTATAATCTATGCTTAGTTTGGAGCTGGACGGCGCTGTTAATACTGTCCAAGGATGTTTATATTTATTTATTGTTCCCAGTATAATAGTATCAGTGAGAGAAACGTGCGGTGACTGGGCCCGAGGTTGCGAGCCGCAGCAGGACCCGGCGTTGCGAGGAAAGAAGGACGGCGAGGCTAGTTTCACTATCAAGGTGCCGCGGAGGAACGTCGGTAAGTCGCCAGGACGTGGTTAGTTGATGGCACGCTTTTTTTTATTGCAATGTGTGTACAAGCAGATCATACACCTGATGGTAAGCGCCACGTCTGCCCTAAGACAGTTCAGTGCCAAACAGTAATTAAGCAGTTACTGTCTGGCACCGTCCTGCGCCAGCTACACCGAGACGACAGTTATGAGGTCTCATATACCCAGTAATTTAACTAGCTTCAGTGCCATTTCCCCGAAACACAGAAGTGCTTGACACACTTCTATTTCACGGGAAAATATCTGGCACTGCAGTGGTACCCATCGTGACGGCCCAGTACAGGAACCTACTACCTGGCTTGGTATATTTGGTGGGGACTCTGCCCAACAGAATATTGTAATAGCAATTAGCGTGCAAGGAAAATGGCAAAGCTACCTACCGCCGTCGGTCATGAAAAAGCAATATCGATCGTTGCTATTTCCGTTTCATTCCAAGGTTGCCACAAAATTAGGAATAAATTTTGTTTGACTCTAAAATTGTACCCCAGAAATCAAGGCGTTAATTATGACTTCATTATTTGCTGCAGGCCCATCGTCAACCCAGCTGTACATGGTCCGCACGCAACTAGAAGCGCTGATCTCAGACAAATCCGGTGGGCGTCGCACTCTACGCAAGGATCTGGACGCGGGTACTCTGCAGCAGATTGAACAGTTCCACCGGCAGAGCTTCTACTGGGGATACCTGCTTAATTTGTCTGGTGAGTGCAAAATTTTCTACTGCCACTTGGACTATAGTTCTATGAAATTTATATGACAACTGACACTTGTACTATACAAGTTTAAATGGTCTGGTGAGGGATTTTCTGCTGCCGCCTGTACTACAGAGCCAAGTGCTGTGACGTTTATTTAGTAACCGCCTCTTGGACTATAGAATTAGTTCTCTAATAACCTAATTTTCCGCTGCCACCTATACTAAATATATTATTGATGCTTCCTTAGTTATTCTGGTTAGTAGCAAAATATTTTGCATCCACATGGAT
The DNA here is from genome assembly GCA_949319885.1 of Mecyna flavalis. NCBI lineage: Eukaryota > Metazoa > Arthropoda > Insecta > Lepidoptera > Crambidae > Mecyna > Mecyna flavalis. Next base: position 5,135,853 of record OX439421.1, on the reverse strand, counting down.
TTTTGAAAAAAATTAAAGACATTTTGACGATTTTAAAACCGTAAACAAAACAAGCTTTGTTTATAGAAAAACAGATGGTTGGTTTATAGTGTTAATATTAGGTCTACAAAATAGTCAACTACCGCCTGTACTACAGATATCGGCTGGTCCACTGGGCTACGTCCGTACGAGGTAAGCCCAACTCTGCATCGTACGGACGTAGCCCAGTGGGCTAACTGTGTGCCATCATAGCTGCTTCTGCCACTAATATTTGGTGAGTGAATATTTTTGCTATATTTTCTGCTGTCGCTTGTACTAATGTTTTATTGATGATTGTATGACTGCATTGGTAGCCACCCCAGACAAGAGATTTAGATAAAATAAAAAGGTGGGCTCCTTCTGGACCAAAAATGTTCTTTTAGCCGGGTTCGGCTATGGCGGACAATGGTTACGATCAACCAGCTTCGTAGTCTATATCGTAGTCCACAAGTAAGAGCGCAAGCACAGGTGCACACATACTCTCACTCTCTTAACACTGTGGGACAGCAGTCTGACACGGCACCTAAATATCAATGTATATCAATCAATTGAACAACAAGGCTTATATAAGTCATTTAATCACATATTTGTCAGCTGCCACCTGGACTATAGAACAACATGGCGGTTGGCTCACTGGGCTACGTCCGTACGAGGTAAGTCCCACTCTGCATCGTACGGACGTAGCCCAGTGGGCTGGTCGTACTAACAGATCATCTTCTTATTCCACTAACAGCCCTAGTGAGTGACAATTCAATATTTATCTGCTATCGGCCTGTATTAATGTTTCTGTGTAATATAGCAATGTGGAATATTCAATATTTGTATAAAAACACTGCGAAATCAATGACGTTCAATATAAAACTAGACACCCAATCTCTAAGAAAAATTCCTCAAAAAACGTCCGAGTGGCTTTGACACTGATGACATTAACACATTCGTTCAAATTAACACCTTATCTCGTGGCATTTAGTGTTTAATGTCAATTGTATACAACTAAACGAAAACTCTGCCCAATAGTCGGGTGGGCAGACTTTTGCTTCGGACAATATTTGAGCGTGATTGTGAGTCTAGTTTTTTAATTAAACGTCATTGTGCGAAATAGAATATTTTTGTGTTTAGAACATGATCGAAAAATGCTGAAATAACCATTCAAAAGGAACAGGTTTTTTATTTATTATTAGGAATTATTTTAAACTTTATCTGTGAGCTACGTCGTCGCGACGTTTGGAACCAGTCGGCTACCATAGCAATGAACTACATACATCACTGCGGCCAGTGCAGTGAGCTACGTCCGTACGAGGTAAGTCCCACTCTGCATCGTACGGACGTAGCTCAGTGGGCTGGTCGTGTTAGCAACGTGTCTGCTTCTACTAACATTATGGTGAGTGGGCATTTTTAATATAAAAGCTTTGTGGGTAATGGCTCATGTAGTAATTATTAAAAGTAGCCTGTGTTATTCTGATGTACCTGAGCGTAGTTCTCATTTAAAAAAAAATATATACTGATATTTTTTCTATGCAATTTTTCTTAAGCTATGGTCGTTGCAGTTTTGCAGTTACCACCTGGTAGTATACCATCATTGCGTCCAGTGCAGTGAGCTACGTCCGTACGAGGTAAGTCCCACTCTGCATCGTACGGACGTAGCTCAGTGGGCTGGTCGAGTTACCATCAACATAACTATACTAACAATTGGTGAGTGTTCAAGATTTGCTACTGCCGCTTGTACTATATAATTTAAGCAAATTAATATGTTTTAAATTATTGCAGTAGGGAATATGTAATTTTATGACATAGTTCGATGTTTCATATGTATAAATAAGCTACTTACTTGTATCTCTATGTTTTATTTGATATTTTATCTACTATTTGGCATTAACTCCACTGAAGTCTAAATAATTTGGCTACACAACAAGTTCTTTTTTCTTTCTTCTTGGCTTTGCACGGTTTGTGCTTAAGCCACGACGAATTACACAACAAGTTGTTTCGTAGTACATATTTCGCAGCTTCTGCTTGGACTATCATCATTACGGCTGGCCCACTGGGCTACGTCCGTACGACGTAAGTTCCACTCTGCATCGTACGGACGTAGCCCAGTGGCCTGGTTGGCTACCGTCATAGTAGCCCCCACTAACATCCCTGGTGAGTGATCAATTATAGTGTCTACTACCTCCTTTACATATTTTTACTCTGATATTCATTTTATGTAAATGAAACGTCATGTTATTATTTTGTTGTATTTTGTCAACTTCCACCTGGACTATAGACTAACATAATGGCTGGTGCTCTGAGCTACGTCCGTACGAGGTAAGTTCCACTCTGCATCGTACGGACGTAGCTCAGTGGGCTGGTTGTGTTCCTATCATCATAACTACTAACAAATGGTGAGTGATCATTTCTTTTATATTTCTCTACTGCCACTTGTACTAAAGTATATAAAAAAAAATTGCTTAATTAACTTTTGTCGCTTAGACTATAAATACTCTTATGACACTTATTATAACCAATCTGTAGGCTAAATATGTAATTTGCTCACATTTATCAACTGCCACCTGGACTATAGACATCATTGCGGCTGGCGTTCTGGGCTACGTCCGTACGATTTAATTCAATTCTGCATCGTACGGACGTAGCCCAGTGGGCTAACCGTGTACCATCGTAGCCGCTTCTGCTACTAATTTGGTGAGTGAATCATTTTCGTTTAATATTTTTCTGCTACCTCCCATACTAAAGTTTAGAGAAAGTACTTGGCTTATTTCGGATGCATCGCTAAATAATTAAACTTAAGACTGTTAAACGATTCGATTGCCGTTTTGACTCAAAATAGGCAGTTTTCAACGAGATATTTTCTATGAAAACGTGATCTAAGAAACATGCGACTCACAAATTATTATAAACAGTATCTTTGTCTAAAATCGTAGCCCATACCACTTTTCTTTCTATGGAGTATTTGTGAATACTGACAATTTACCCGAGCAGTGTTTTATAAACTTCACTTTTAACATCGATTTCGAAGCTCAATTGTTTTAATACCATTGTAAAAATAGGACATTTTACTTTATTATGCAAGTCTACATATCATTACGCAAATAGTTAGATGGGGTATGAGTTAAATTTGAGATTATTTTCATACGAAATTCAAATCCATTTACAGCGAAATTACAAAGAAATCACTGTTGTAAACATGCAAAATTTACCATTAATTTCTTTAATTTACAAAAAGTTTTTAGTCTAACTTAAAAGAAGAACATTTTATCTTAAGTTTGAATACATAAAACCTATATAATGATGCACAATTTATTTTATAGACATTTTTTTAAACTGCTATAAAACACTCCGCGCAAAACATTTCAAATTAGTCAGCCGCCGGGCTCTTCAGAGGCAGGACGCATGTCGCTCGTGCCCAGAAACGGCTGTGCCGCAAACATCGCTGATTTGCGTAGCGTGGTACAGTTTAAAGCGCAACCGACACTTCTTAGTACTTTGTTGAGTAAATATTTTATAAGACTATGGTTATGAATTTATGTTAATATTATATACACTACATTAATTGGATAAAAAATGTAATATCTATATCTATATAATATATTATATATCTTATTATATAAAAGAAAGTGGGGTTAGTTACACTATTTATAACTCAAGAACGGATGAACCGATTTGGCTGAAAATAAGTGGAGAGGTAGCTTAGACCCAGGAGACTAACAACGGATACTTTAATGGGGGAAGGGGGGATAGGAGGGGGAAGGGGGATAGGATTGGGAAGGGGGGATAGGACGGGGAAGGGGGACAGGAGGGGGAAGGTGGATGGGATGGGGAAGGGGGATATTAGGGGGAAGGGGGATAGGAGGGGGACGGGGGATACGATGGGGAAGGGGGATATGAGGGGTTAGGGGAATAGGAGGGGGAGGGGCGATAGGAGGGGAAAGGGGGATAGTAGGGGGAAGGGCGATAGGAGGGGGAAGGGTGATATGATGGGGTAGGGGGGATATGAGGGGGTAGGGGGATAGGAGGGGGAGGAGGATATGATGGGGTAGGGGGATATGAGGGTGTAGGGGGATAGTAGGGCGAAGGGGGATATGATGGGGAAGGGGGATATAAGGGGGTAGGGGAATAGGGGGGGAGGGGCGATAGGAGGGGGAAGGGTGATATGATGGGGTAGGGGGATATGAGGGGGTAGGGGGATAGGAGGGGGAAGGGGGATATGATGGGGTAGGGGATATGAGGGGGTAGGGGGATAGGAGGGGGAGGGTATAGGAGGGGAAGGGGGATAGGAGGGGGTAGGGGGGGGAGTTAAAAAAGGAAATTACGCGCGGGTAAAACCGCGAAAGTGGGAAATAAAGCTAAACTACAGTGGAATCCGTTTATAATGACATCGATGGGAATTGACAAACGCGTTATAATAAGTGGACGTCATACAAAGCGTTTTGTAAAAAAAAAGTTTATTTTTTTGTTTCTCATGATTTTAAAATTACATATTTTAAGAATTAATGCGTTAATTTCTTGTCGCGGTTTTCGAATCGTTCAATTTAAATGTTTTAAAACCAAAAAGGTTCAATTGAACGATTCCTTGATGCGGTTGTATGAGTATGATTCTCCATTTTTAGGGTTCCGTAGCCAAATGGCAAAAAACGGAACCCTTATGGATCCGTCATGTCTGTCTGTCTGTCTGTCTGTCCGTCCGTATGTCACAGCCACTTTTTACCGAAACTATAAGAGCCATACTGTTGAAAATTAGTAAGTAGATGTATTCTGTGAACCGCATTAAGATTTTCATACAAAAATAGAAAAATAATAATAAATTTTGGGGGCTCTCCATACCTAGAACTGAAACTCAAAAAAAATTTTTTATCCAACCCTTACGTGTGGGGTATCTATGGATAGGTCTTTAAAAATGATAATAAGGTTTCTTATATCATTTTTTTCTAAACTGAATAGTTTGCGCGAGAGACACTTCCAAAGCGGTAAAATGTTGGTCCCCCCCCTGTTACTTCTAAAATAAGAGAACGATAAATCTAAAAAAAATATATGATGTACGGTCAACAGCACATCACGGTTAACACTTGCAGTTCAATAATAGCACTTATGCCCCCGACATAAGAGTGGTACAAAGTCCAAAGTGTTACGTCTGACGTGCTTTTGACTGTACATTACCATGCAAACTTCCATTGAAAATTGGTTTGAACGAGATCAAGTAATTAGTTTTTTTTTAAAACGTCATAAATCGTAAACCGCAATTTTCCTCTCATTCAATCAACTCAAATATAAAAACGTCGATCAAACTTACAAAGAACTATAAGAAATTTTATATTATGATGATACTTGCTGCTACGGAACCCTTCATGGGCGAGTCCGACTCGCACTTGGCCGGTTTTCCCCCTCAATTGTAAATGTTTTACAGCGTTGAGATGACATTTTCTTCACAGGATATCACTAAAAACAATGTATGACCTTCAAGTGTCAACTACTCACTTGGATTTAAAACAAAAACGAGCCGCGTGCCAAACGTCGTCGGGAATCAACGAACAATACGAATCATGTCGGTCATTAAAACCGAACAATTTATTAAAAATAGGTCATAATAAGCGACATGTCACTGTAAGCGAAGTCATTATATCCGACATTTTAACAAAGATTTTATATGAAAACCAAACTTCTTAGTGTAATTACGTCATAATAACCGATTGGTCCCGTGGGTTGGTCAATATAGGCGGAGTCATAATAAACGGATTCTACTGTATTTAAAAATAAGAAAAGGAAACGAAGAAATGAAGAATTCAAATTCAAATGGGATGTTAACATTTGACTTTAAACGGTCTATAGGTCTAAATCAGATTGTTATAAAAATGGTATTCTGAAATCGGTATTTTATTTCTAAATTACGTATCGAATGGTCATATTTAAAAGACTTACTTAAGTCAACAATTTTCATTAGGTAAGTAAGTATTTACACACACATTTGGGAAGGATTACTTTATTAGTATTAATTGGCTACTCTTAAAAAATCTAGGTACTTCATGTAAACAGTAAGATATTGTCAATGTTTACTACATTGATAAATATTTTACCCATTATATAACAACACACACTTACTTATGCCCTGTTATGATTATGTAAGGATAAGTAAGGATATAATATAAAAACTACACACTATTCAGTATATTATTTGAAATATTGACTAATATAAATAGTTAAAAATAAACAATTAAAACAAAAGGATCAAAGTTATTACTTTGACTACAGCAAGACATTGCTTATCTTGACCTGGCGCGCATGCGCAAAACCCGAAATTCGAAAACTCGACGCGACGCATTTATCGTTAACCCTCTTAAGGATATTATAGGTATAATAACCGAATTTTAAAAAAGCAAAAATTCGGCTGTTTTTTCTTATGTGTGTTATTTGTACTGGGATAACTATTTTGATGAATATTTTTTAATTCAAAAGGTTGGCCTACCGAATTGATTCCATTATGGAACTAGATCGGACGCGTAGTTTTTTAGTTATGTCTAAATCTAATGTGTGAATTCATTGAATTGTATATGTTGATGATGTTCTCATGTTTAAACGACTTTAAAAGTTAATTTTTTATTGGTGGAATTATGATGTATACATTTGTCAGCTGCCACCTGGACTATAAACTAACATGGCGGCCAGTGCAGTGAGCTACGTCCGTACGAGGTAAGTGCCACTCTGCATCGTACGGACGTAGCTCAGTGGGCTGGTCGTGTACCGTCATTCAGCGATGCTCAAGATTAACAGGAAGTAAAGGTAATTCACACTTTTGCGTTCGCAACACATATTTGTATCTAATTTGAATCGACTGGACCGATGAGGCGTTTGGTTGTGACTCTGTCTTAAGCGGAAGGGGTCGTGTAATTATTAAATTAGTATTGTAAGCCTTAGTCATTGTTGTTTCAGAATAAATTTTAGAACTGTTGTGGCATTTTTTCTATATAAGATCTGTACCTGTTTTTTTTTTTTGAGTATTTTTAATTTAATTGTCTTGATGAGATTAAAGATCTTCAAACTGAACTGCTTACAAGCTACCTTGTTAAGCTTGATGTTTATCTGCTATTATATTATTTTTCTTGGTCAGGCTATAGATTGATGTTCAATGTGTCTGGTGTTATGGTTGAAATGTTGGCTATTACACCAGAGGTCGCGGGTTCGAAATCCTCTCTGTTCTAACATTTGTGTGCATGAATATGTCTGTTTGTATCGGTCTGGGTGTTTCTATATGTCTGTTTGTATCGGTCTGGGTGTTTAAATATGTTTTTACTAAAATTAAATGTATGTTTCTACAAAAAAGTATAGGTAATGTTTATTCATTGTCTGGAACCCATAGTACTAGCTATGCAAAGCTTTGCACTATGTGAATAATGTCCATAGATATTTATTATTGTTGTTTTGTTTCAGATTCCCTGCAGAAATGCTGCGATCTATCTCAGCTGTGGTACCGGGAGTTCTATCTTGAAATGACCATGGGAAGGAAAGTCAATGTGAGTCCCTCTCTCCTTATAAATATTGATGATGTGTCGTATGACGATCATTTATCATAACGTCAGCGAAAAGTTCCATAGTCACCTAGCACGGAGGAAGATTTTCCGATCTTCCTCCGAGCTAGCTGACTAGCCCACTTGATGGTAAGCAGCTATTGCAATTCCTATTCCATTGAGGGACACACCCAGACAGCATTACTCAATATGCTGCCACACTGTACAGTGGCGTAGCGATGGGTTGGTCCGCCCCGGGCGGCACTTTTTAGGGGGCGGCAAAATTTCCTCGAGGAGCAAAAAAAAGGGCGGCAGAATTGTCTTCCGCCCCGGGCGGGTGGGCTGCTATGCCAACTGGAGGAGCAAAAAAAGAAAAAGAAAATTGTCTTCCGCCCCGGGCGGCTGACACCCACGCTACGCCACTGACACTGTAGAGTCATACGATCTTCGTGATCTATATTGCCGGAACACAGCCAGAACTGTTATGTTCAATCACATGGTCAAGTTAGATGACAATCGCTCATGTATTATAGCCTGACCGAGAAAATAAAATACCTGCTCTGGAGGCGCCACATTAGCTATGGTTATAGAAACACTTGGTTGCTATGGTTAACTCACTAATGCCTCACAATTTCCAATAGTAACAAGGCACGGTTGACATCATACTTTGACAGCAATAAAGAATGGCATCTTATTGTTTTTTTTTTATTTGAAGTGAAAGTGCTCATAGTAAGAGAGAGAAAGATAATTGTGGGTCATACGACTCCGCAGGTAGGTGATGGTGGACTGTAGTAGGTGGATGGTCGTTACGGGAGGAATAAAACACGGTAGGTGCTCTTTCTTCAGTATGCCCTGGCAAGGCTGAGGTAGGTGCAGGAGAGTATTCCGGCGGATCTTGTTCTTCTTATTGTTTCAGCTGGTAAGGCGAGTGAAGCGAATGAATCTGGGGGCTAGGGGCCCGTTTTTTATACAGTTTCGGGCTCCCCTCCTTCCCCTTCCCTCCCCGCACCTCACCCCACCCCTTGCGGGGGGCAAAATCTTTATTTCGTCATTTTACATAGGTTAAATACAATATATGTTTATTAATACATGTTTTTCTTATTATTCTACCTTTTCCCTATCCTAATACGTATGTGACATCATCATACGGCCGGCGGCGGGCGAGTGGCGGCGCATTTTCCCCGCCAGCTATTTTATACTACCTCGCCCCCCGCCTCAGCCTCAGCTGCGCGACTCCCGCGCTCTCGCTACTCAGCCGGGCGCCGCGCAGTCCTATTCTAGTTTCTCGGGTAATAATGTACACAAAAGGGAAGTATTCTTTATTAATAAACTTATATCTAACCTACCTATCTAATAAAATAACAAATAAAAATGTAAAAACTAAAACTATCTTAAACCTATTCACAATTCTTACATGCTAACGCTCGCTTAACCTAGCACTAGTTGCGGCACATTGTCTTATTTTCACAGATAACTTTATATACACTGAATATCCACAAACACTATTTACATAACTGATTCTCGTCGTGCACATTTCTCCCGCCGTCGCCTTGCGATCTCACTGGTAGCACGACGATCTTCTTTGTAGGCCTTCTGAGTACGTGCCCCTTGCTGGTGGTGACGTCGATGACTCTGGTCACGCCGTCCTTCCCCGGGTAGGTCTTCGTGACGCGTCCTCGCGGCCAGGTGTTGCGTGGCAGGTTGGAGTCGCAGACGATGACCACGTCGCCGACCTCTGGGATGACTCCGGTGCTGTGGGGCTCCCGCCGGTGATGGAGTAGCGGCATGTACTCTCGTACCCAGCGCCGCCAGAAGATGTCGGCGAGCAGCTGGGCGCGTTTCCACTGCTGGCGCGCGCTCTCGTCACTCTCGTCGAAAGCGCCCGGGGCCGGGACGTGGCAGTCAGGCCCGATGAGGATCATGTTGGGGGTCAGCGCCGGCGGGTCATCTGGGGTCACCGCCACATGTGTGAGGGGGCGGGAGTTGACCGTCGTTTCCACTTCCAGCAGTAGGGTGTGCAGGGTCTCGTCGCTCGGGTACCGCTCGTTCAGTGTGACACGCAGGGCTTCCTTAACAGTGCGCACCATGCGCTCCCATACCCCCGCCATGAAGGGCGCGGAGGGGGGTAGGAAGCGCCAGCTGATGTGGCGCGCGGCGGCTTCTTCTTTCAGGGCCTCGGCGAGCTCGCGGTCGGCCCCTCTGAAGGCGGTGGCGTTGTCACTCCACAGCTCGGTGGGGCACCCTCGCCTGGCTATGAACCGGCGGAGTGCGGCGATGGCGGAGTCGGTGCTGAGGGAGGCGGCTACCTCCAGGTGTACCGCCCTGGTCGTCATGCAGGTGAAGAGCGCGACGTATCTCTTTTCTCGATGGCGGCCTACGGTCACCTCAAGGGGCCCAAAGTAGTCCAGCCCCGTGTAGGAGAAGGGGCGGACGTGGTGGGCTAGGCGGGCCGCAGGCAGGTCACCGGTGGAGGGCTTCGCGGGTCTTGCTCTTCGCAGGCGACAGGGACCGCAGCGGCTGATGACCTCCTTCACCGCTGGCCTTATCTTCATGATGTACACCCGTTGACGTAGCTCGTTGACCACTGTCTCTGTACCGCCGTGATGTAGCCTCTCATGCACATAGGCTATGTACAGTCTAGTGTAGGCGTGCTTCCCGTGTAGTACGGCCGGGAACATTGACTCTTCCTCGATGTCGCCCGCCGCTGTTATTCTGCTTCGTAGCCGCATTACCTTATTTTCGTCTAGGTAAACACTTAGGGCTGCTACGCGGTCGTCCTTTTCTGGCGTGCGGTTGTTCAATATTCTCTCTCTCTCTCGCCCGTAGCTATCCTCCTGGGAGGCGCGTATCCACAGCTGTTCGGCGGTTTTCATGTGTCTGGCCTCGATCGCGATGAATTTTCTTCGTTCTGTAGGCGTGTCCAACTTGAAAAGCGCTCGATGTTCGGTAGGTGGGCGTGGCCTGGCTTTACTTGTATGATATTGCATTTTTCTTTTTCTTTTTCTTCGCCGGTCATGGGTACCTCGACCTTTTTCTCAGAGGGCCACATCGACTCGGGTTGACGCAGGAAGTTGGGGCCGATAAACCAACGATGTTGTGTGCTGAAGTCGCTGGGCGTGGCTCGCGTCGCGTCGTCCGCTACGTTTTCAGCCGTCGGCAGCCATCTCCACTCGTTTTTCTTTGTTAAATCTTCGATTTCAGCGAGGCGATGTGCTACGAACGTCTTGAACGTGCGGGGCTCGGCGCGTATCCAGGCTAGCGCCGTCCGGGAGTCGCTCCAGTATGTACGAGCGGCGACTGCGAAATCGTGCTCTTCCTCGACGGTACTAGCTAGGCGGGCGCCTAGTAATGCGGCTTGCAGCTCCAATCTGGGCACTGATATAGGCCTTGTCGGTGTCACGCGGCTCTTGGCTGCCGCTAGGGCGACCCCGACACTGCCATCTGGCCTTGTCATCCTCCAGTACACGGCGGCGGCGTAGGCCTCTTCACTTGCGTCTACGAACGTGTGTAACTCGTAGCGCGCCGCGGGTTGCATGTCGTAGCACCTAGGTATGTTGTAGGTACCTAGGCTATGCAGCTGGCGTAGCCACTCGCTCCACCTGCCTTGTAGTTCTGGCGGTATCGTCTCGTCCCAGTCCGTCTTGTATCGCCACGAGTCTTGCATAATTCTCTTCGCCGGTGTTGTAACAGGCGAGATGAGGCCTAGTGGGTCGAAGATGGACATGATGATGCTGAGTGCTTCTCTCTTCGTGGGTGGCCTGAGGTCAGCGAGCACCTCGGGCGGGGTTCTCCTGGTGTTTAGACGAAAGCTGATGCAGTCCTCGCCTGTGTCCCACAGTAGACCGAGCGTTTTCTCTATCTCGCTCCCGCCGATGGGGACCGTCGTGCCCTCTCGCTCTGCGCCCCCGGTGACTGCGCCGATGGCTTGTTGGTCGTTCGCGGCCCAGCCGCGGAGTTCGAAGCCGGCCTGTCGATGCACGTAGTCGACGTCTCGCGTGATTTTTCTCGCTTCGCTTATCGATGGGAAGCTTTGCAGATAATCATCCATGTAATGATTTTTCTCTATCGCTCTCGCTGCCTCGGGGAATTCGCCGGCGTGTTCTCTCGCGTTCTTGTTCTTAATGAAGAGCGCGGTGCACGGGGATGACGACGCGCCGAATATGACAGATGTCATGCGGTACTCTGTCGGCTCTCCTTCCCGTCGGTTCCCGCGCCATAGGAAGCGCAGTGCGTCTCTGTCTTCATCACGTATTTTTATCTGCATGAACATTTCTTTTATATCCGCTGAGACGGCGACTCCATACTGACGAAATCTCATTACCACTCCCGGTAATGACTGTAGTAGGTCGGGCCCGGGGAGTAGCATGTCGTTCAGGCTGCGGCCGTGTGATCTAGCCGCCGCGTCGTGTACCACCCTTATTTTCTTCTTCTCGGGATTGATGACTGCGAAGTGCGGCAGGTACCATGTCTTCCCGGCGGGCGCGGCAGGTGCTTGTTCGGCGTAGCCAGACTTCATGAGATTGTCGATTCTTTCTTCATACTGGGTTTTCAGATTGGGATCACGGTCGAGCTTCCTCTCGAGCGTATGTAGCCTCTTGAGCGCGTCGCTGCGGTTGTTCGGGATTTTTTCGTTTTCTGTTCGCCAGAGTAGGCCTGTTTCGAACCTGCCGTCGGGTAGGCGTCGACTTTTCTCTTCCAACAGGCGTACCGCCTGGGCCTCTGGGTCGCTCCGCTGTCTTCTCGGTTCTATAGAGAGCGACTCTAACTCGAAGTATTCCTTCATCATTTTTTCCATCGGGTCTGTGTGCTCTGCTTGAGTGAGGTGAGCACAACAGAATGCTACGGGGGCCGCCTTGGAGGATCGGCAGCCGTGTAGCACCCAGCCGAGGAGAGTTCTCGAAGCAACCAGCTGATCGCGCCGTCCCTTTCTAATGTCACGTGACACGATGAGTTCCCAGTTGTCTTGACCGATGAGTATTTTCGGGGTTGCGTTTTGATATAGCAACTCGCTCTTGATTTCTTCCAGATGTAAGCAGTTTTCTATTTCCCGCTCGCTGATCGACTGAGTAGTGAAGTTTAGACTTGCGACGGTGCGGGCATTTTCGATGTGTAGCTCGTTGTCGCTATGCAGGCCTCTTATCTTGACTTTCACTCTCTTGCTGTCTTTGTGTGCCATCTCTGTGCCGCCCACTCCCTGTACCCACATGGGGTCGGTCGGCCCGTCGAGCCCGAGTGTTCTTGCCATCGCGTCGTCGATGAGTGTCACCGTGCTGCCCTCGTCGAGTAGCGCGTACGTTTTGACTTCAGCTTGCGGGCCGCGCAGGGTGACTGGTGCTATCTTGAGGTATGCGCGGCTTGATCTCGACGTGTGGCTGGCGACTTGTTCGACTGTCGGGGCGATTGACTGTTCTGGCTTCGGTTGTGCGGTGTGGTCGGGCTGCGCTGGCGCGCCGTGTGCGGGCGGCTGTCTCTCGTGGTGCAGGAGTCTGTGGTGGCGCATGGTGCAGCCTCTGACCCCGCACGGCTTGGCTCGACAGACGATGCGGCGATGCTTACTTGATAGGCAGCGGAAGCAAACTTGATTTTTCTTAGCGATGTCCCATCGGTCATTTGTGTCCGCCTTTACGAATTCGTGACAGGCGGGTAAGTGATGATCCCCGCGGCAGCATGGACACGACGATTTTTCTAATGCTGGTCTCTTCTGTGTTTCTGTTGCCGCGGCGTATGTTCGTTCAATCTTCTTTCTTGGCGTTCTTGCTTCTTTATAGTCGCCTGTGTTTTCTAGCGGCGCGTAGGGCGCGCACTTGTCTGCCTCGGTGTTAAGGAACTCTGCGATTTTCTTTAATTCGGGCGTGTCGTCGCTCGCGGCCGCGTAGTCGTACCACTTGTTGCGAAGTATCGGCGTAAGTTTCTCGATGATAAGGCGCGGTACCTCGGGGTTATGCAGGTACTGCGGGCGCCTCAGTAGCTCGATGGTAGCGACGGTGTTGGCTATGCGGCTGGCGAATACGCATAAATCGCGCGGGTTTTCTGTGAGCCGAGGGAGATTCTTCATTTTCTCTACTTCATTGATAAGTAGCGCGTCGGGTCTCCCGAATCTTCTTTCGAGAGCGCTGACGATGTCTTGAGGGCGCGGCTGACTAATAAGGAGGGCGCTGACGGCCTCCAGCGCGACCCCCTTCAGACTTCTTCTTATTCTTGAGACGTTTTCACTCGCTGTGAAGCATTCTTCTGTCTCGACGTATGCCGCCTTGAACGAGAGCCACTCCTGACTCATACCACTGAACGGTGGTAAGTCGGGAATGTGTCTTCTTGCCGCTCTGTTCGACACGGTGAGGGCTTCTGTTAGCGCGGCGGTGAGCGACGTAACGTCGACCACGGGGCGAGGCGGAGTATCTTCAGGCTCCCGCCGGTCGCGATCTTCAGTGGCGCGGGCGGCTTGACCTCGTTGGTTCCCGGTGAGTGGACGTATCTCTATCGCTTCCTTTTCTGCCTCTAATACGGGCGCTAACTCCTCTTCGTACGAGATCTGACTCGCCCGCGTAGGTCTGCGGTCGAGCCAGTCGGAGATCCGTCGTGGTGCTAATTCGTCGTTTTCCTCTCCTGAATCAGAGGACAGCTCTTCTAACTGCTGCCTCTGCTTTCTGGCTTGTGCCAGCGTTACTTCGGCGCGGATCTGCCTCAGCTCCAGCTCGGCCAGCCTCTCCTTAGCCTCCAACTCCGCGAGGAGTCTCTTGGCGGAGGATCCAGATCGGCGTGACCGAGCGGGCCTAGGCACCCGCGCTGGCGCTTGCTGTGGCGGCGGCATCTGGGCGGCCGACAGTGGCCGCTCGACGATCGTGGCGATGGAACCGGCGACGGGCGTGGCGGCGATACCGGAGGTATCGGGAGGGGCCACACTCTTCGATGTGGTGGCCGTGCGGGCCGTGGCCGTAGTTCGGCCTGTAGCCGACGTGGCCGTGGTCCGGCCTGTGCCCGACGTAGTCGTTGTGTTCTCTGTTGCCGTCGTGGTGCCGGTTTCACCGGTACCAGCGGTGGTGCTAGTCCCGCCAGTGACGGCGGTAGTAGTGGTCTCGCCGGTGCCAGTGGTGTTGCCACTGCCTGACGTCTCTTCCGAGTCCTTTCCGTGATTACTCCTCGTAACGACCATCGTGCTGATTCTTCGTAGATCCGGCTCCGAATGACCATGCAATGTGGGTCATACGACTCCGCAGGTAGGTGATGGTGGACTGTAGTAGGTGGATGGTCGTTACGGGAGGAATAAAACACGGTAGGTGCTCTTTCTTCAGTATGCCCTGGCAAGGCTGAGGTAGGTGCAGGAGAGTATTCCGGCGGATCTTGTTCTTCTTATTGTTTCAGCTGGTAAGGCGAGTGAAGCGAATGAATCTGGGGGCTAGGGGCCCGTTTTTTATACAGTTTCGGGCTCCCCTCCTTCCCCTTCCCTCCCCGCACCTCACCCCACCCCTTGCGGGGGGCAAAATCTTTATTTCGTCATTTTACATAGGTTAAATACAATATATGTTTATTAATACATGTTTTTCTTATTATTCTACCTTTTCCCTATCCTAATACGTATGTGACATCATCATACGGCCGGCGGCGGGCGAGTGGCGGCGCATTTTCCCCGCCAGCTATTTTATACTACCTCGCCCCCCGCCTCAGCCTCAGCTGCGCGACTCCCGCGCTCTCGCTACTCAGCCGGGCGCCGCGCAGTCCTATTCTAGTTTCTCGGGTAATAATGTACACAAAAGGGAAGTATTCTTTATTAATAAACTTATATCTAACCTACCTATCTAATAAAATAACAAATAAAAATGTAAAAACTAAAACTATCTTAAACCTATTCACAATTCTTACATGCTAACGCTCGCTTAACCTAGCACTAGTTGCGGCACATTGTCTTATTTTCACAGATAACTTTATATACACTGAATATCCACAAACACTATTTACATAACTGATTCTCGTCGTGCACAATAATGAATATCATTGTCAGAGAAAGAGCAAGGATGATGAAGGACCATTGTATGCTTTCAGAAATGCACAGTGCGCCATCAACACAACGAAGAGTGCAACGACCTGATCACGATGGAGAAGCGCATTCAGTTCCCGATCGAGATGTCCATGCCCTGGATCCTCACTGATCACATTCTGCGGAGCAAGGAGCCTGCTATGATGGAGTGAGTAGACGTACACACGTAACCCGTTCACACCTTTGTAACATTCTAAATAAGTAGAAAAAAATTGTGTCGACGTTTGCGCTGAGAGTATGCTTACGCAAGTAGAGCTTATCCACTCTGGACTGAAGATTCCCAAGTCATAGTGGTCTGAAAATACCTCTGCAGTCAGGGAATTTCATTCTTTAGCTAGCATAGCGATGTTATAACCCTGTACTCGTATAGTAGGGACTTACAGCAAGCGTCAGCGCTTTACCCCATCATTGTAATTTTTATTGCTGTTTTGCAGAATTAGTTAACGTTAATCATTCGATACAAAAAATCAGTTAGAATCTGGACATCGCGGATAGCGGTTAAATCTCGCTCGGGGAATATCGGGAAGTAAGTTGTGTGTGTTTGATATTTTATTTGTGATCCAAAGAAATAGTGTTGAACATTTGTGTAGTTTTTTAAAAAGACTGACAGCGCTGGCCTCCAAACAGTTTAGTTGCTATATCTACTTTGCAAAGGTGGAAGCCCAACCTGCGTCTGGTATTCCGATGGTGGAACGGGACGGGTGGGATATAACATAACTCCAGAAAGGACCAGTCCTCGCGGTAGACCAAAACGGCGATGCCGGGATGATCTCGATCTCTCATCAAAATGATGGGAACAAGTTGTAAAATATACCCTATTCTCTCCACAGATACGTCCTCTATCCCCTAGACCTGTACAACGACAGCGCGCAATACGCTCTAACAGTCTTCAAGAAGCAGTTCTTGTATGATGAGGTGGAGGCTGAAGTGAACTTATGCTTCGACCAGTTCGTGTATAAGCTGTCTGAACAGGTGTATGCGCATTACAAGCAGTTGGCGGCGAGGTAAGAAATTGTTGATTGATAAGATAAGTCGCGATCGTGTGTTCCTTATGTCTTTAGCACACTGCAGCGAATCCGAAACGGATGCAGAGCAAACCGAAACATTTGCGAACCGGAGAAACGCTTTCGGGATTTTAATTGATGCTTCTGAGTTCTGACACAGCAAGCGGACCGAACACTAAACGAAATCGTTCCGCCTTCGGTCCGCGAAATGTTTGTAGGTACGTTTCGACAGATTTTCGCGCGACGTATGAAGTAAGGTGAATCAACGCGTTGTTCGACACCAAACGGAAACGGATTTGATCCGCATCTGGTATACCGTTCATAAATGTTTACTACGCGGAAGCGAGTTGAATACTCGTACAACTATCTTCTTTCTTCTTATGTGATATTTGCATTTATATTAATCTTCGTTGGCTTCCAGCATGGTCCTGGACAAGCGGTACAGAGCAGAATGCGCCGCCCGAGGAGCAAGCACCAGTGCCGGCTGCGGCCGCTACGCGTCGCTGCTGCGCCAGCGGCACGTCGCGCTGCTCGGCCGGCACGTCGACCTGTGCGCGCTGGTGAGCACAGTGGCACAGAGTACCTAGCACTACCGTACAGAAGCACCAGTGCCGGCTGCGGCCGCTACGCGTCGCTGCTGCGCCAGCGGCACGTCGCGCTGCTCGGCCGGCACGTCGACCTGTGCGCGCTGGTGAGCACAGTGGCACAGAGTACCTAGCACTACCGTACAGAAGCACCAGTGCCGGCTGCGGCCGCTACGCGTCGCTGCTGCGCCAGCGGCACGTCGCGCTGCTCGGCCGGCACGTCGACCTGTGCGCGCTGGTGAGCACAGTGGCACAGAGTACCTAGCACTACCGTACAGAAGCACCAGTGCCGGCTGCGGCCGCTACGCGTCGCTGCTGCGCCAGCGGCACGTCGCGCTGCTCGGCCGGCACGTCGACCTGTGCGCGCTGGTGAGCACAGTGGCACAGAGTACCTAGCACTACCGTACAGAAGCACCAGTGCCGGCTGCGGCCGCTACGCGTCGCTGCTGCGCCAGCGGCACGTCGCGCTGCTCGGCCGGCACGTCGACCTGTGCGCGCTGGTGAGCACAGTGGCACAGAGTACCTAGCACTACCGTACAGAAGCACCAGTGCCGGCTGCGGCCGCTACGCGTCGCTGCTGCGCCAGCGGCACGTCGCGCTGCTCGGCCGGCACGTCGACCTGTGCGCGCTGGTGAGCACAGTGGCACAGAGTACCTAGCACTACCGTACAGAAGCACCAGTGCCGGCTGCGGCCGCTACGCGTCGCTGCTGCGCCAGCGGCACGTCGCGCTGCTCGGCCGGCACGTCGACCTGTGCGCGCTGGTGAGCACAGTGGCACAGAGTACCTAGCACTACCGTACAGAAGCACCAGTGCCGGCTGCGGCCGCTACGCGTCGCTGCTGCGCCAGCGGCACGTCGCGCTGCTCGGCCGGCACGTCGACCTGTGCGCGCTGGTGAGCACAGTGGCACAGAGTACCTAGCACTACCGTACAGAAGCACCAGTGCCGGCTGCGGCCGCTACGCGTCGCTGCTGCGCCAGCGGCACGTCGCGCTGCTCGGCCGGCACGTCGACCTGTGCGCGCTGGTGAGCACAGTGGCACAGAGTACCTAGCACTACCGTACAGAAGCACCAGTGCCGGCTGCGGCCGCTACGCGTCGCTGCTGCGCCAGCGGCACGTCGCGCTGCTCGGCCGGCACGTCGACCTGTGCGCGCTGGTGAGCACAGTGGCACAGAGTACCTAGCACTACCGTACAGAAGCACCAGTGCCGGCTGCGGCCGCTACGCGTCGCTGCTGCGCCAGCGGCACGTCGCGCTGCTCGGCCGGCACGTCGACCTGTGCGCGCTGGTGAGCACAGTGGCACAGAGTACCTAGCACTACCGTACAGAAGCACCAGTGCCGGCTGCGGCCGCTACGCGTCGCTGCTGCGCCAGCGGCACGTCGCGCTGCTCGGCCGGCACGTCGACCTGTGCGCGCTGGTGAGCACAGTGGCACAGAGTACCTAGCACTACCGTACAGAAGCACCAGTGCCGGCTGCGGCCGCTACGCGTCGCTGCTGCGCCAGCGGCACGTCGCGCTGCTCGGCCGGCACGTCGACCTGTGCGCGCTGGTGAGCACAGTGGCACAGAGTACCTAGCACTACCGTACAGAAGCACCAGTGCCGGCTGCGGCCGCTACGCGTCGCTGCTGCGCCAGCGGCACGTCGCGCTGCTCGGCCGGCACGTCGACCTGTGCGCGCTGGTGAGCACAGTGGCACAGAGTACCTAGCACTACCGTACAGAAGCACCAGTGCCGGCTGCGGCCGCTACGCGTCGCTGCTGCGCCAGCGGCACGTCGCGCTGCTCGGCCGGCACGTCGACCTGTGCGCGCTGGTGAGCACAGTGGCACAGAGTACCTAGCACTACCGTACAGAAGCACCAGTGCCGGCTGCGGCCGCTACGCGTCGCTGCTGCGCCAGCGGCACGTCGCGCTGCTCGGCCGGCACGTCGACCTGTGCGCGCTGGTGAGCACAGTGGCACAGAGTACCTAGCACTACCGTACAGAAGCACCAGTGCCGGCTGCGGCCGCTACGCGTCGCTGCTGCGCCAGCGGCACGTCGCGCTGCTCGGCCGGCACGTCGACCTGTGCGCGCTGGTGAGCACAGTGGCACAGAGTACCTAGCACTACCGTACAGAAGCACCAGTGCCGGCTGCGGCCGCTACGCGTCGCTGCTGCGCCAGCGGCACGTCGCGCTGCTCGGCCGGCACGTCGACCTGTGCGCGCTGGTGAGCACAGTGGCACAGAGTACCTAGCACTACCGTACAGAAGCACCAGTGCCGGCTGCGGCCGCTACGCGTCGCTGCTGCGCCAGCGGCACGTCGCGCTGCTCGGCCGGCACGTCGACCTGTGCGCGCTGGTGAGCACAGTGGCACAGAGTACCTAGCACTACCGTACAGAAGCACCAGTGCCGGCTGCGGCCGCTACGCGTCGCTGCTGCGCCAGCGGCACGTCGCGCTGCTCGGCCGGCACGTCGACCTGTGCGCGCTGGTGAGCACAGTGGCACAGAGTACCTAGCACTACCGTACAGAAGCACCAGTGCCGGCTGCGGCCGCTACGCGTCGCTGCTGCGCCAGCGGCACGTCGCGCTGCTCGGCCGGCACGTCGACCTGTGCGCGCTGGTGAGCACAGTGGCACAGAGTACCTAGCACTACCGTACAGAAGCACCAGTGCCGGCTGCGGCCGCTACGCGTCGCTGCTGCGCCAGCGGCACGTCGCGCTGCTCGGCCGGCACGTCGACCTGTGCGCGCTGGTGAGCACAGTGGCACAGAGTACCTAGCACTACCGTACAGAAGCACCAGTGCCGGCTGCGGCCGCTATAATACGATTCAACTAAACTGGCCCGTCCGAACATCGTGCGAGAACCTGCGCAGAACACAAATGTAGGTGTTAGAGGGGTGCAGCCGCGCCCCGCACCTGCGCAAACGACGCTTGCAGCTAACTTCGGACGGGCCAGTTTAGTTGAATCGTATTATACGCTTCTATTATTAATATACATTCAAAACGAACATAACATTTGTATTATATGGTTTACAGGTGGCCCAACGCATCAATGCAGATATGCATCGTGCTCTCGACACAGCTGTTGCGAAGTTTGAAGCTGGCGACATCACTGGAGTTGTTGTGAGTATCTATTTATACCACTAGGGTGCACTCAACCTGACGGTTCGTCGGATGTCATCGCCTATGGACGTCGGTTGTTACTAGTCACACAGAACCGTCGGTTTTTGACACTTTCGGCTCCACCTTCGGCTTCGGTCAGAATCGGCTGACGTAGCTTTGGCCGACGCTGAAGGTTTTAAAAACCGTAGTTTGGATAGTAAAACATCTACATCCGGGTGTTGCCATATTTGAAAATATGTTCTGATGTCCACCCCCGGAGAACATAGCTCTCGACGGCGACGATGTCTGTGCTTGTGCGTTGCAGAATGCCATAATAATTCGAAATCGTCGATCAACGCATTCTGTCATCCATCAATTGTCCTGGTTTTAGAATCACGCTGATGCGCGGGTACTAATACACTAACAATTTTTTTGCAGTTCAAATAGTAACTATCTGATAAGAACAGCAATATATTTTGCTGATACGGTCTCTGTCAGCTTGTCTGTCAGCGTGACTATTTATTTTTATTTATTTATTTAAGCTTCATTGCACAAATCAAGTACAAAAGGCGGACTTAATGCCTCATGTGACTATAACCAGCCTTAGAAAGATTGTTTGCAGCGAGTGGGTACATAATGTTGGCTAATCAATTTAAAGGTCATCATTAACAATATTCCATTACTCAACAGGAACTCGAAGGCCTTATCTCTGTGAACCGCCTCTGCCACAAGCTGCTTAGCCGCTACCTAACATTGGACGAGTTCGAGTCCGTCCTTCGCGAGTCGGACCACGGTGTGTTGGCACCGTACGGCAGGATCGCCTTCCACGTGTTCTGCGAGCTCAACTACGACTTCCTGCCCAACTACTGCTACAACGCGGCCACTGACAGGTGAGGCGGGGCCACTAAAAGTGAGGCGGGGCCACTAGCAGGTGAGGCGGGGTCGCTTACGACTGAGGCGTGGTCACTAAAGTTGAGACGGGGCCAATAAAAGTAAGGCGGGGTCGCTTACATGAGTGGCTGGATTACTGACAGGTAAGGCGGTGTAACTGACAGGTGAGGCAAGGTCGCTGTCTGGTGAGGCGGGGTCACTGAAAGGTGAGGCGGGGCAATAGCCGGCAAGCAATGCGTTTAATAAGGACTTTGTGCCTGTTATGCCTTGGGTGAGGGGGAGACATTATGCAAAGGGTAATTACCTCCGTAGTCCTTGAGGGGCAAGAGTCGCCTTAACATCCTGCCTAACAACTTCCTCAATAAATGTTTAGTTATTGTGTCGTATCGTTTGCAGATTCGTAAAGTGCCGCGGCATCCAGTTCGCGGCGGGGGTGCAACGGGAGAGGCCTCAACAAGCTGGCCATGCTCTATTGTGGGGGTCCAAGCAGCTCACGCTTGCGTACTCTGCGCAGTATGCCCAGTATAATGGTCAGTATATATTTTTTTTATCAGTTGGCAGACAGACACGCAGCCCACCTGATGGTAAACGGCCACTGCGGTCTATTCCATTGAGGGACAATTCATCTGGAAGCGTCGCTCAATGTGCTGCCAGACTGTAGGCTCATCTGATCTTCGAGCCTTTGATTTCATGTGTACTGGCTCCCACATTAATATTGCCGTAACACAGCCAGACCTATTATGGTGGCAGATTTCACCTGTGGTAGCTAGCCAGTCGGACTCTGAAAAAGCCCTGCCACCAACCAGACCCTAGGCGGGAATCGAACCCACCTATCCACCTCCGGGTTTTAAGCGGCTTAGCCACTGTTCCACGGAGGCGGTCAAAAATAATAATATAATTAAATTTTCCAGGTTTTGTGGGAGCGGTCCACCTCCACGCCCTAGTCCGGCTCCTCGGCTACCAGGGAGTAGCGATGGTGGTGTCGGAGCTGCTGGGCGTGGCCCGCGGCCTGGTGCACGGCACCCTGGCGCAGTTCACGCGCGCGCTGCAGGCCGTCATGCCGCGCCACTGCAAGCTGCCGCGGTACGACTACGGATCCAATGGTGAGGCCTAGGGACGATTGTGGAACTGAAATATATCTTGCTCCTTGTGGTTTACCTATCTCTGTCTAATTATGTGCGAAGAAGAAGACAAATGGATTGAAGATGGCGTCGATTTCATTGGATTAAAAAGCAGCGCCATTGGAGACTAAATTCAATGGCGACTCCTAAAGTCAGCAATATAGTCAAACGGTGAGGCCTGGTGACGATTGTGGAACTGAAATATATGTTGCGGCTTGTGGTTTATCTATCTCTGTCTAAGTATGTGCGAAGAAAGAGACAAATACATTAAAGATGGCGACGATTTCATTGGATTAAAAAGTAGCGCTATTGGATACTAAATTGCCGCGGTACGACTACGGGTCTAATGGTGAGGCCTGGTGACGATTGTGGAACTGAAATACATTGAAGATGGCGTCGATTTCATTGGATTAAAAAGCAGCGCCATTGAATTCTAAATTTAATGGTGACTCCTGAAGTCAGCAGTATGGTCAAACGGTGAGGCCTGGTGACGATGGTGAAACTAAAATATGTGGTGATTTTAATTGTTTAGTTTCCTGTTTCTTAGTGTGTGCAAATAAAAAAGTAAATACATTCAAAATAGCGTTGATTTCAATGGATTAAAAAGCAGCGCCATTGGATACTAAATTCAATGGCGACCCCTGAAGTCAGTATTATGGTCAAACGATGAGGCCTGCTGTCTGCTGATAAGGATGGTGTAACTAAAAATATATGTTGCTCCTTGTTATTTATCTCTCTCTCTCTGGATGTGTGCAAAGAAAAAGACAAGTAGATTGAAAATGGCGTCGATTTCAATGGATTATATGGCAGCGCCATTAGTTTATTTGCCAAATATGGTATAGTGCCCGGCAAACATCTTAAAATCGGGTGGGGATTGCGCAGAACGCGCATTTTGAGCATGCGTGCTAATGGTCAGAAGCAAACCTCGGCGTCGGGAGATCCGCGCGCGCTATTGGTAATTCGCAAGTGCACATGCGCGAACTTTCCCCCACTCCGTCGACAGATGGTCAAGAAGTTTGCCGGCACCTGTAATATAAACAATGGCTTACATCTTTACTTGATTGCAGGGGTACTGGGGTACTACCACGCGCAGCTGACGGACATCGTGCAGTACCCCGACGCGCGGACCGAGCTCTTCCATGCGTTCCGCGAGCTCGGGAACATTATACTCTTCTGCATGCTTATTGAACAGGTAACGAGGGGACTGTGGGGTAATACAGTTAGCTATTGATAGTCTTGTATAGACAGACTATAGATACATCGTTTATTCAGTACGGCACATATATACTATTGGGCTGTTTGGCACTGAACTGACTGAGGGCAGACGTGGCGCTTACCATCAGGTGTACGATCTGCTCGTCTTGTTACACATTGCAATAAAAAGTCAAGGCTCAGTGTGACATTCAGCAGGGAGGCAAACACACTGATTTTTAGCCATCACCTTACGAGAGTAGGCGCTGACATCCCAGCCCCCCTAGACAAGCGGCATTTATGACGTTCGTTATAGTTCAATTTGCGATAGTATGGGATTTGACATTCGCTATCGCAAATTGAGCTATAACCATAGCTGGGCATTAACTCGTTAATCCGTTAATCGTTAATTAACGAAGTTAAGATTTCCTTTAACGGATTAACTTTTAAGTTAACTTAAAAAAATGTTAACGAACTTGTTAACTTCCGTTACACTTTTCCGAGTCCGTTAATCCGTTAACTACTATTTACCGCACCGTGCCGCGCCGCCGTGAAAAACACGTTTTGACAAGTTTGTTCGGGTTGACCACAGTATAACAGAACAATAAAAGTTTTGAGTCTATGTCCTAGTTAAGACTTTTTTTTCTCAGGTCGATTGAATATCCGTACCTCCCCATTTTTTGCGCGATCGCATGAAAAACATTGTAAATCATGCACATAATATTGGCAAACAAACTTATCCGACCATAACTTATCAGTTATCTAAACAAAACAAATTTAATTTTGGGGAAATAGGTACCTACCGAACAGTGAATTCTTCCATCGTCAGAAATGCACTTCAGTCACACAATGTTCCTTCTTGGTTGAAGACACGTCACAAATATTTTTCAAACACCATTGCACTCCACAAAATAACATAGATTACTAAGATCTAACTAAAAATTTCAACACACGCACCATGAAGCCAGGTTAGCAGAAAATATGTAAACACAAACGTAAACAAACGAAAATCAAAAGCAGGCTGATTTGACCTTGCTTGACGTTAAACAATTAACATTTCATTACTTTTTAATGCCAAAACCGTCATGGTATGTGTTTTAAAAGAAAAGTGATATCTATCCATCATATCAATATAATATCAGTATTATAATATAGAAATCAGCCATTATAATTATGATAAATAATCTAAATTGATTAAAAATGTAAGAAAACCGACACATTTATTAGTTTTAGCGCCATCTGTTGAAGTCGGTGAGATTCACAAGCCATGACATGTTTGCTTGTAGAAATGCGGAAGTAGAAGCGTTTTTAATTTACTAATATTGTTATTTATTAGCTTAAACATCCAAAAACATGCAATATAATTCGTCTTTTACTATATTTTGATTTTTCTGCTATAAAATTATCGTATAAATCAATTGAAATCCAAACTCATTTGACCTAGTAAGCAAGCAAGCGACTAAATGAAGAAGTTGCCCTTTCCGGTTATTGTGCTATACGCCAGTGTCATTTCCATTTTGTCGCATAACACATTTAATACGAAAATGTGGTTTTGGCGCAGCACCAAAGAAAATATAGGTAAAGTACCGAAAAGAAGCACAAATCTGCACAGTGTTGCCACTTTCGGGAATTTGTCGCTAGATTTAGGGAATTCTGCAATAGCCCAACGATTTTTGCAATTTCTTATTCACTCCCACTACATATGGATTTGGTGATTTATAGCGACTTTTTCAAGATGGCTAGGCGACGATGACCATTTACTATTATGGTGGCTCGTCTACTTATTTGCCCCTGGTTGTTCAAAGAACATTTAGTAAGGTTTTCGTTTTTTTTTAACAAAGTTTTGACAACACTAATAATTTTCAGTACGATCGATCGTCACACGATGGCATTAAAATCGTAGTTGATGCTCTCTCTTTTACGTACTGAATTAGAGTCGGACCATCACTTATGTTCACAAAGAGCTACTTAGTTGTTCAAAAACTCAAGAAAAAATGGTGTGGCTCCACGTGTAGTTGGGATTAATGGCTGATTGCATTACTGCCATATTGGAGTTGCCTTTATAATTAAGAGCAGAAGGTTGTCGGGGCGGACGTGATTGACGACGAGTTGTTCCTAATTCTTGATGATTCTGTAGATTTTTGAACGTTCGATTGAAAAAGTAAGTAAATTGAAAAAGTACTAACTAAGAAATACTGTTAAAAGTATTTAAGCTAAAAATATAAAAAATAAATGAAGCAAAACGTTTTTTGTGTTTTTTATTCCATGTTTATGACCACTTTATTGAAAAACTGCGAAGAATTTAAACGATTTTAATAGAATCATGAGTAATCATGTCATGACTGAATAGGATCTAGGGATTTCTCGAGAATTTTTAATGCTCTGACTTCTCATAGTTCTCTTAATAATTATAGCGAAATTCGGAATTACTTTTAGTGACTTGTCCAAATCCAGTGGGTCAAATGGGTCCAGACTTTCGCATTAATTTATAATATTAATAGGATTACACACACACTCTAAATACTTTACACGTCGTTTTTTTTTAACCTAAACTGTTAATTCCCAGAACCTAAACAAACAGTTCTTACATGTACTATGTAGATAGGTATAAAAAATGTTTGACGAGTCACGAGCTACATATTTGGTGCATTGGTCGAGAAGTCGGTTATTACACCAGGAGGTCGCGGGTTCGATCCCAGCACGATACAAACATTTGGGTGTTTCTACATATTGTATATTATGTTCCTACGTATTTACAAAAATAAAGAGTAGTATTTATTCGTTGTCTGGCACCCAGAGGCGGCTCATCCTAAAGAGCGCTGGTGCAGTGCCCAGTTAATTACTTTTGTAATTTTCGTGGGGGGGGGGGGCCGATGAATTAATCAATATTAATTCTTCCATACCTACTATCCTTTCATTACATTCGTTTACTTATAATAACTACCTACGCGCCAAGTTGTAACGAGTGGAGCGCCAGCGATTGCGCTCCTATGAAACGAAATTAATCTTTCAAGCCCCGGATCACCAGACACAATAGAAAATCTATTGTTACGCGGCACCCGAGTGCCGGTTGTTAAGTAGGTACGATTCCCTACCTGTATTCAATGAGTGCGAAAGAGAAACATCGACACAGGCCGACGCGTGAAACAGGAGATTTCGTACGAGAAATTAGTCTATTCTGGAGCGCCTCTCACGCGCGACGTTGCCAAACCGTGGGTTAGGCCGTGCTGCGCGCCGCGGGCGGGGTAACCTGCTAAGCGATGTTGCCGTTCTTATGTATGTAAACAAACGTGCCGGCTTTGCCAGTTATTCCGCAGTTTTTCTTTTAAATAAATATAAAAAATAGTTTATGCGCGACATTTTGTGTTAAAAATGGAACAATACAGTGTATATTTTATTAAACAGTGTGAAAAAGCTCTCGAAATACGCCTTGAACTGAAAGCTAAGAGGCCGCCACGTCCTACTGCACTTACTCAAAAATGTAGTACGAATTTACGAGTGTTTTAAAATCCGAACAATATTTCAAAACGCATTGGTTGTGTGGATTTGTGAAGAAAGCAATAAATTGTTTTCCGTGTCTGGTGTGTGGTGAATCTGCATGGACGGAAACGGGTGTTGATGATTGATTTAGCGTATCTTGGTAAATTAATGGTAAGCTCTAGTTTTTTGTTTATATTTTTTGTAAACCCCCAAAAAAAATTTTAACGAGCCGCCCCTCTGCTGGCACCTATGGCACAAGATAATGCTTAGTTTAGGGCTTATAATGTTAATGTCCAGTTTTTTTAACATGTGTTAACGGATTAACGATTAACGTTAACTTGCGTTAAATCGTCCCAAAAGTAGCGCTTTAACGTTTAACGAAGTTAACTTTTATAGTAACGGATTAGCGATTAACGAAGTTAATCATTTGATTAACGATGCCCAGCTATGGCTATAACGAACGTCATAAATGCCGCTTGTCTAAGGGGGCAGATCTCATCAAGTAAGTCGCATTTTAAAGTGACAAACGGCCCACTAGGGATTAGGGACTAGGGACTCGCCATATTGCGGAAAAATATTGGAACTAATTTCTTCAAGTGGCAACAATCAAATAAAACCATGTGATGTCATTCAATAGTGCTGTCTGTCAAAGTGTGATGTCAATTATTGTCAATTATATTGTCAATTACTTGTCAATTTTTGTCTGTCAAAGTGTGATGTCAATTATTGTCAACCGTGCCTTGTTACTATTGGATAATGAGTTATTTGTGAGTATAACGATAGTAATCAAGTGTTGCTGTAACCATAGCTAATGTGGCGCCTCCAGAGCAGGTTTTTTATTGTCTTGGTCAGGCTATACTTGTGTTGGGGCCTGAGCTTTGGGGGTTGTTTGTTAGAATGATAGAGTTTGTTTGCGTAATATAAAATGTATTAAATGTTCCAAAAATGTTCTTAAATGTTAACTGTTAAAACTAATGTTAATGTTGATGAGTGCGCCCGATTGTACCGACGGCGAAATATGCACTAATTAATAGGTTTAACGTGTCGTACGACGCGAAGGTTGTTGACCTCATTACCGCGCGTACCTAACATCATAAAAGTATTGCAAAACATAAGTGTTCGTTCCGAACATATTCCCGGGCGAGGAAAATACCCTAAAAATGATACATCAATGATAGTTAGTAATGTTGATGAGACAAGATGATGAACAATTTGGTCTTATAAACTACTGAACATGTTAGTACAATGTTTGTTAATGAGATAGAGCTAATAATATTTCTTAAATAATGCGGTTCCGTTTCACTGATCACTCACTATTCACTAAACACTAATTTTTTAGCCACCGACACTGGCTTTAACACCTTTAACTCGGTTTCACTGTTGAATTTACGCACTCGCGCACTACCACTATCACACTCACTGACTTCGTGTAGTTG
Source organism: Mecyna flavalis (assembly GCA_949319885.1). Taxonomy (NCBI): domain Eukaryota; kingdom Metazoa; phylum Arthropoda; class Insecta; order Lepidoptera; family Crambidae; genus Mecyna; species Mecyna flavalis. Next base: position 5,107,526 of record OX439421.1, on the reverse strand, counting down.
ACACATGCTGGTGGAGCGGGCGGCGCGACGGGCAGGCGGCGGCGGCGTCGCCTGCTCGCCCGGCGCCGGCGCTGCTCCCTGCGCAGGCGACGCCGCGCCGAGCCTGCACACGCGCCGCCACCTCCGGCAGGCGACGATACCCGCCGACACTGCTGCCACAATTATGATTCCGTACAATAGCGTGTACTGATGTATATCATGATGAGATACTGAGTACAGGTCTAATGATGACTCAGCATCTCTTAGGCCTTGAATCTTTTTCTCTATCTCTTTATGAGCGGGATCGTTGCTTAGGCCTTGACTCTCATTCCAGCCATGTAAGGTGATCTGTTCCATGTTAAGGTTTATAATATGGTTAATTGGCGCTATTACATTAATTTCCAAATTTTCCTTAATGTTTAATGAACTTCTTCGGTCTTTATGAGTAAACACAGTAAAATTATCTGTTTTAATCAAGCAGTCCCCGTTAATGCTTATTATACTGGGATTCGTCAGCTGATGCGCTGTAACGCGATCCTTGCATATTGTGCGAACTTGACACTGCCCGCAGCAGGTGTATAAGTATGTGTTTACTTTCGTCAAACAATGCCACGTGCTTTGGCACGCGATCATTTCTGTCTTACAGTTATTAAGGTCATGTTCATGTTTTATACATAAGTCTTGATCCCTTTTTAACTTATATACGGGTCTATTTAAGGCACAGATCAATGTTGAACTATCTTTGGCCATACAATTTTGAACGTCCTCTTGAGATATCGGAATGTAGGAGTCCTTCTGTAAATTTATAGCGATCTGCTTAGATATAGGTATGATGTTCCTCATATAATTACCAACATGTTGTGGGATTGGTATTAGTCTATACAGGTCGTACGTATCTCGACTAATCAAAGGGATTTTGATCTCAAATATAAAGTACTCCTTGGTCATTTTGGCCTTTATCTTGAGTAGTTTATACATCTCTCTGACGTCAGATTCTATGTTGTTAATGGGAAGCGTTACTTCCGATGATAGTAATGCTGATATCGTATTTAGCTCTCCCTGTAGTTGTTGCGGGGTCAGCAGATGAATGTTGAAGTGACCATGGTATATGTCGGTCACCGTGTCCAAAAGAGTTTGTTGGATGTCTTTTAATGTTTGCAGTAACTGCTGAGCAGCTAAAGCGGATAAGGTGAAGTCTTCTTCTAGCGATACTCTATTAACTTGTTTTTCTAATGTTCCCAGAGCCTGGTCTATTTTTACTAAATGTTTATTAATAATTTTGTGCTGTTTTGACATTATATCTTCCGTCCTTTTCAACAAGTTATATTCCGATTCTAAAAGCGATGTTTGATTTTTCCAAAGGTTGTTTAGATGTGACTGACTTGCCCTTAATAGTTGAATGTCTTTCGTATACTGTACTGCGAATTGGTCATCCAATACTCCGAATAGCGCGTTCGCTATGTACCCGACACCATTGATAAGGCCTCTGCGCTGTCTGGAGTGAAACTTAAAATGCTGATTAAGTAACAGCTGATTGTAATATTGTAGCTCTAAGTAGTGGTGATTCAACTGTGGAACTATCATGTTACATTGGTTGTCTTGATGTAATTCGGCACATGTTGTTGTTAAATAATTGCGGATTTTTTCAAATGCGGTGTTGCCTTCCCAATAGGGGCTCATGTCATAATATACCACCAAGGTCCACGAGTCTCTGTTCAATTGGATTTTGGTTACGGGGTCGAAGTATAATGTTTGATTTTTGTCTAGCTCGGTGATAATACTCGTCCCGAACACGTGTGATAATAAACTAAGAAAATAAATCAATGTTAAGATGATCGACGAGAAGGTGTTTCGCTTACTCTTTGTTGCCCTTTTTTCTTGTTTTTCCTGATTTAGTAATTCTGATGTTTCTTTTTCTTCCTGTTTTGATCGAACCGGCAAAAGTGATAATTTTGTAACTGGCCTTTTAATGTGTCCGTTTTTTGTTTTCAATGTAACGACTCTAACGTAGCCGTCACTGCCGGGGTGCGTCTCCATTACTCGACCTAGGGCCCATTTCCCAGCAGGCAAATTGTCCTCGTGAATCGTTACCAAGTCTCCTACTTGAATATTCTGTTGCGGCTTTAACCACTTCCTGCGCGCTGTTAATTGAGTAAGATATTCCGATTTCCACTTTTTCCAAATTTCTTGAAAGATTTTAGTTGTTAAATGCCATCTTGTTCTAGCGTCTTCTGCTGTTTCGATAACGGTCACGTCGGCTCTGCCGGTTAAGAAATGAGCTGGTGTTAAAATGTCTAAATCTTCGATATCTTCTGTTAACGCACACAACGGTCTCGAGTTCAGACAAGCTTCTAGTTGCGTTAGGATAGTGGAGAATTCTTCGAACGTGAGCTTTTGTTCTCCGACTACACGTCTCAAGTGATGTTTCAAGCTCCGTACGGCCCTTTCCCATAATCCACCTGAGCTAGGCCAGGAGGGGGCGGTAAAGTGCCACTGAATCTGCATTTCTGTTATTTCTTTATAGAAGCTGTCGTTGAAGATACTCATAAGATTAAAATGTTCCGCTTGTAAAATGTTGTTTGTCCCATGGAAGTTCGTCCCGTTATCACTATAAATATGCGCCGGGGCTCCACGCCGCGCCGCCATCCTGCGTAGAGCTGCGATGAAGGCTGAGCTAGTTAAATCCGAGACCATCTCCAGGTGTACAGCTTTTGTTACCATACACACGAAGACGGCTACATAAGCTTTCAGAGTCCGTGCTCCACGGCCCTTGTTCATCTTAACGTCCATGTAGCCTGTGTAGTCCACTCCCGTGTGGTAAAAGGGAGGGGCCGGGTTGACCCTTGCTTCCGGCAGGTCACCCATGAGTTGGTTCATCTTGGATGAGTTTTGCTTTTGACAGGTAACACAGTCCCGTATCACCTTCTTGACAATGTTAACGCCTCCAGTTATCCAGTACTGCTGCCTCAGCTTAGCTAGTGTTAAGCGAGGTCCACCATGAAAGGTTTCCAGGTGAGCTTGGTTTATCAGAAGCGTAGCTAGGCGGCCGCTTGACGGGATTATGGCGGGATGCTTCATCTCTAGGTTTTTGATGTTACTATGTTTCAGTCTTCCACCGACTCGTAAGATGTTATCTTTGTCTATGATAGGATTTAGACTCAAAATGTTGCTGTTCGATTTCACAATTCCGTTTTTGTTTAGCTGTTGCATATCCGTTCCAAATTCATTTTTCTGTACATATTTTATTATAGTCAATTTAGCTTTATTCAACTCATGCAACGTGAGTTGACCTGGTAACTGCTTACGCTGCGGGTTCAACGTTCGCTGTAACCATGCTATAATTCTAATAATTTTTGTAATAGAATTATATTTATGCATGATTTTATAAATAATGTTGTCTTCGCTATCCGTTTGAATTATGTTTGTTTGTTTTGTGTTTTTTGATCTTGTTTCCAAATCTGTAGTGTATTTCTTGTTATCCTTCAACGCATCAAGGTTCTTTTCAGAGAGCCATGATGGTCCTTCCCACCACAGGACATTATCCTTTAACTGAGAAGCATATAGTCCTCTACTTGCCATATCCGCAGGGTTGTCACTCGACTTTACGTAACTCCAACAGCTGGCCGGAATTACGCTTGCTATTTTTTCTACTCTATTTGCCACGAATGTTTTCCATCTGCATGGTTCTCCTTGTATCCATCCTAATGCTGCTGTGGAGTCTATCCAACAATAGAGTTCTATGTTACAGTCTTTTAATGATAATTTTATTTTGTGTATTAATTTTGATAATAACAAGGCGCCACTGAGTTCTAATTTAGGTAAAGATAATGCCTTTTTGTGAGGGACCAGTTTACTTTTCGCGGCGACTATAATGACTTTTGTGGCATCCTTGATTTGTGCGTAAACAACACAAGCATACGCTTTTTCCGAGGCGTCACAAAAGCCATGTAATACGATTGTATCATTTGCCTTACATAATAACCATCTTGGTATTTTAATCTCACTGATTGTTGGAATACTTTGTTTTATTTTTAACCACTCTTGGTGTATGTCATCTGTGACTAGATCGTCCCATGTAAGGTTTAGTTTCCACAGCTTTTGGAAAAGAAGTTTTAACTTTGTTGAAAGTGGAGCTAACCATCCCAGAGGATCGAATAGTCTGGATATTTCGGATAACAGGTTTCGTTTTGTTGGTTTAAGGTTTTGTTTTGATGCTTTGTATTGAAAGGTGAACATATCTGTTGATGAATTCCAGGACAGTCCTAAAGTTTTGGATGTTTCTTCTGTGCTAAAATTGAACATTCTGTTTTCGTTGCTATTTCCTTCTTGTTGTATGTGTTCTAATAATTCCTTATTGTTCGATGACCACTTCCTCAGGTTCATTCCTCCGCGCTTGAGTAATGAAATTAGGTCTAATATTAGTTGTTTGCCTTCCTCTATAGAATAAGATCCATGAACAAGGTCATCCATGTAAAAAGATGTTTCGACTGTTTTTGCAGCTTCCACGAAGTTCTCCCTCTCATCTGCCGCTAATCGTCTCAGGGTCATAAGAGCTAAAAATGGGGCAGCCTTTGTCCCATAGGTTACTGTTAATAATTTATATGTTTTTAAGGGTTCTTGCGGTGAATCTCTCCAGACAATCTTTTGTAGTTCCTGATCTTGAGGGTTAACTAGTATCTGCCGATACATTTTTTCTATATCGGCAGTGAATGCGTATTCATACTGTCTCCATTTTATCAATAAAGCTTGTAAATCTTGTTGTAAGTTAGGGCCTGAATACATTACGTCATTCAGGCTCAATCCGGAAGTGGTTTTGGATGACGCATCGAATACAACCCGATATTTAGTGGTACTTGATTCCTCCTTTTGAACCCCGTGATGTGGTAAGTAACACTCGAGGGTGGTACTTGAGTTGTTGTCCAGAGCCATGTGGTTTAATGTTTTATATTCCTTCATGAATTCCTTATAATGCCTTGCCAGCTGTTCTTGTTTTTCAAATTTTTTCTCTAAATTACGAAATTGAGCTATACTCCTTTCCTTTGACGATCCTAGTTTTTGTTGAACGTTTGGTTTAAGAGGCAAACGGACTTCGTACCGACCATCTTCTTTCCTAAGGGTTGTAGAGGAATAGAAAGTCATACAACTCTGGTCTTCCACGGAAAGATTCGATGTTTCGGTTATTTCCTCGACGGTCCAAAATCTCTCTATTTCTGTAATGTTGTTTAATGCTACATTGCAGTGATAAGTTGTTGTTTTCGCATGACCGCATAGCAACCATCCTAGCTGTGTCTGTTGCGCAATAGGTAATGTTGGATCTTCCTTTTTGATAATTCCACTTAAAATTATGTTAGAATAAATATCTGCTCCGAATAATATATCTACGGGGCGGCTTTTGTAGAATTCGGGGTCTGCTAAATTCAAGTCTGACAAGAAATTCCAGGATGGTTTGTTAAATGAGCTATTTGGTAAATTTTTAATTAAATTGTTCATGATTAATACTTCTGCGGTAAAGGTAAATCCATTGTATTGCGAAGTACATTCAATGTTTATCATTCCCTTGCATGCATTTTCCTTTTGACCCACTCCAAATATTGTTCCTTTACATCTTTGCCTTTTTATTCCTAATAATTGAGCCGCGTTTTCCGTTATCAAGGATATCTGAGATCCTTGATCGATTAAGGCTCTCAGCTGCAGGTAGGTACCATCGGCTGCCCTGACCTGCAGCATCGCGGTGGCCAGTAGAATCTCAGATTCCCCATTCTGAGACACATGTGAGTGGCTGTTTGTGTTATCATTTTGTTTTTTGGTAAACGTGACCTTTGGCTGCGCCGTTTCCGTTGGGCGGATTGCATCATGCAGTATTGTACTGTGCTGACCGTTGCATTTACGACATGACCTAGTTGAAATGCATGCGTTTCCATTGTGACTAAATAGACAGTTTATACATAATTTTAATTTATTAACTATTCTCAATTTTTGATCATTTGGCATCTCCAAAAAGTTTTTACAATTGTAAATACCATGATCCTGATTACACAAAGGACATTTAAAGTTGGATGATACATGCAATGATTTAACAGGCTGTTGATTTCTTTGTTGTAGGTTGTTACTATGTGAGCTATTCCCGAACGATTCCTTGAAGTATCCTCGATTATGACCTAGATTAAATACTGGCTTATGTTGCGTGTCCCTGTTGAAGTTTAATGACCTGGGCTGTACTACCTTTTCCTGTTTCCGCCGGGATGACTCTAACGCAATGAATTTTGCTTCCAGAAAATCTAAAAACTCCTTTAATGATGGTAATTCTCGTGGATTCTTGACAGATTCTAGGTAGTTTCCATGGGTTTCTGCGTCTAACTTTTGGGACAGTAAGTGGACTAATATAGGATCCCACGTTGATATATCAATCCCTAAATTCTTGATTGCGTTAAGCGTTTCCTGTATAATGTCATGCATTTTCTTTATTTGTCCTCCTGATTGTTGTTGTATGTTTGAAAATCCTAGAAGTGTGTTCATGTGAGTTGTAAAAATCATCTTCCTATTGTTATAACGGTTTTGTAAAATATCCCAGCAAGTAGTGTAGTTTTCTGAACTAATCTGCAGATGTTGTATCAGTTTCTCAGCTTCTCCACGCACTTTACTTTTGAGAAACTGCATTTTTTGGGCGTTAGATAGAGAGTTATTTTTATCTATTGCCTCAGTAAATAGGTCCTTGAATGACACCCATTGATTGTAATTTCCGCTAAAGCTCGGGACATCTAACTTCGGAGTTGAATGTTCGCGATGTGCCACCGACCACATCTTAATGTTAATTGATTTCTTCATGTCATTGAACTGTTTTTCATATAAATTAAATTTTGTTTCATATGTAACGCTTTTTTCTCCTGTTTCAGCTACAATTTCCCAATGCAAATTATCAACGACCGACCAACGCGCCTGTAACGATTTCAGGGCATCCTCAAATTCCCATTTTTCAGTGATAGAATCTACGTCAATTAGGCCAATAGTTCTTTTAAATGCCATAAAGTTCGCTTCCTGTTTTCTTAACAACCGTTTCATCTCGCTTTGATCTGTGTCAGCCAGAGGCATCGGCGCCTCCTCCACCTGATTAACCGTGAACTTCGCTAATTTTTTCTTAATTTCCCCGGTTCCCTTACTGGTACTAGGCTCGTATACTACTTTATCACTATCAGCTTGAGTTTCCAAAAAATTTTCTATGTATTTCTTTGTTTCAGAATAAAATTTAATTGTTTGTTGGTAATAATTTTCCTTAAAATATTGGTACGCCAATTTATCTTCCACCTCCTCCAGTTGCCTATGATTCAATTGAAACTCTGTCCAATATCCTTCCAGAGTTTCAAGTCTCCTTTTAATGTTAGATGGTGTTCTCCGGTCCAACGGATCCTTTTTAAAGTTGGTTAATAATTGCTCCATTGCTTGCATGATCTCGCTTTGAGTTTCCATGACGTTTTCGTATTCTGCCATAGCGAAGAGTAATAAAAAGAACGACCTTACTTGTTAGATGTTGTTGGTGGTTACCCGGCTCCCAAGCCAAGTGTCCTGCTCCTGGTGTTACAGCTGTAACTCCTGCTGCCGCCGATGTTGTGTAGGTGCAGTCGCCCTGACTGCCTCCTGTGTTGAATGTTGACTCCCAAAGCACACACACCACTGTTCACTGTTTCTTTCACCTCTTATCACCGATTTATCGCGCGCGAGGTTTTAGCTCGAAGGACCAAATGTTGGGGCCTGAGCTTTGGGGGTTGTTTGTTAGAATGATAGAGTTTGTTTGCGTAATATAAAATGTATTAAATGTTCCAAAAATGTTCTTAAATGTTAACTGTTAAAACTAATGTTAATGTTGATGAGTGCGCCCGATTGTACCGACGGCGAAATATGCACTAATTAATAGGTTTAACGTGTCGTACGACGCGAAGGTTGTTGACCTCATTACCGCGCGTACCTAACATCATAAAAGTATTGCAAAACATAAGTGTTCGTTCCGAACAACTTGGCTAATAAGAGAACGTTATTTAGAAACTTAATTATTTGTTTTCCAGGCCCTCAGTCAAGAGGAAGTGACAGATCTTCTGCACGCGGCGCCCTTCCAGAATATTCTTCCGCGACCATACACTGCCGGTGAGTTTAAATAATAATAATTTTTTTTTTCTAAAATAAACGTTAAATACACATAAAACAGAGCGGGAGAAAATAATTTTTATTGCATTCCAAAGAAATCATGAAAAATACTTTTTTTTTAATCTTTTTTGTTTTTATTTTTATCTCCACCTTTTTGACCATCATAGTTTAGGGCAATAAAGAATTATTTTAAAAATAGAAAATAATCCTATTTTTATTCATTTGTTGATTTATAACCCTCTGACTTAACACAGTAACACTTGAAATGTTTTCCTTTTATTGTGGGTTTCCAAAAGTACCATCATTTACACTTTTGGTTGCTATATCGGTTACATAACATTTGGAGTCCTGTTACAACATAAAAATACTTTATTCTCTCTGTAAAAAAGTTTGCAATATTTAAATTTTATGCCATAATATGAGTATGTTTTTTATTCAAGGAGGGCGCTTCTTACCTTCACAATACAATTCAATGTTGCATACGATTGCAAATCGCATACGATGTTGTCCAATATTTATTTATTTTACAAAACGCTTGTAATTCTTTGGTTGCTATTACAAGACGTTTTTATTAAACTGCCAATAGATGTCGCTATCCCGAGTTAATTCGCGGTAGCGTTGCGATCTTCCTAAAGTACATAAGCTTCAAGCGGCTTAGCCTCTCTACGATGATTTGATTTCAATAATAAGGTTTTTTTGCAACTGCTTTTTACCGAAAGGTAATAAACGCAGTTCCTAAATTTTATTTAAATTAAAGTAAATCTCAATGTCGCGGTCGTTACAAATAAATTGGCTAAATCTAATTAAATTAACAATTACGTTACGAGTAGAGTAGGAAGAGCATCAAGATTTTAATCAATAGGTATTTAGATATATTTACAGTAGTGATGCCGAACTATCGATAGTTTCGCTATCTTGACCTCGAAAATCAGGTAGAATTAGAAAGTATTATGGCTAGATATCACCAAACTATCGATAGTATTGATACTATCGATACTATTATTGTTCATGGCGAGTAAAGTTAATAACGATAATAGTTTTAAGCTATCGATAGTTTCTTATTTTTCGATAGTATAACTTAGAGTTTTAGGTTAAACTAAATTATACAATACAGCATTACCACTAGAGAAGTAATGAAGTCTTAGTAATTAACGTCTACGACTACCGTAAATTGCGTGTAGCGTTATTATTAATTGAAGGTATTGAAAACAATAGTATCGAAAATAAAACTACTGTCAATAGTTTAAAACTATCGATACTATCGATAGTTTTTTATTTACGAGGAATAATACTAATGTAAAGAAAAACTAGATTTAAAGTAATTAAAAGATATATTAGGAAAAACGTTACAAGTGGATCGACATCAGCTGACAGAAGGGAGTAGTACACATTATGAACACTAGAGGCGCGCGTAGAATAACGAAACGCGGCAATGCATTGATGCGTTTCGTTTGTTAGGTTTATGTTCTAATTCCAATAAATACTATAGATACTACCGATAGTTTATTCTTTGTGACCAACAATACTATCGATAGTATTGCTTTCATGCAATAGTATTGCCTGGATCTAAGTTATCGATACTATCGGTAGGATCGACAGTATCGATAGGCTATCGATACTATTGATATGACGTTAACTATCGATAGACTATCGATAGTCGACCATCGATCGGCATCACTAATTTACAGCTTTTATCGAAAGGTAATGAATGCAGTTCAAGTCTTATGAATTAAAATTTAACAAATGTAAAATTTATGCGTTAATCTCTTTAAAATTAAATAAAATACTTGACCTTGAAAACTAGTAATAAAATCGATAATGTTATCAATAGTATTTATGGGGTCGATACTATTGATACTATTGCTGCCGAGCAAAGGTATAGGCCAATTCAATCTACCACTTTTTTTATACTACCTACATCAGTTGGCTGACAGACACGCAGCCCACCTGATGGTAAGCGGTCACTGCGGCCTATTCCACTGAGGGACACTTTACCAGCGTCGCTCAATGTGCTGCCAGACTGTAGGCTCATCTGATCTTCGAGCCTTTGATTTCAACTGTACTGGCTCCCTCATTAATATTGCCGGAACAGACAGCTGTTAAGGCGGCAGATATCACCTGTAGGAGTGGTAGCTAGCCAGTCGGACTCTGAAAAAGTCCTACCACCAAACAGACCTAAGGCGGGAATCGAACCCACGACCTCCGGGTTTCACACCCGAGCGGCTTAGCCACTGATCCATGGAGGCGGTCAAACCATTCGGCTACCATAGCTGTATAGCTGTATAAAGCATAAACTCTTATTATGATAATGACTTTAATTCAATACTGATGATGTCGACAAACTTCAGTTTTTGTCAATGACTCAATATAAAATTACTTCTACTTTAGACTATAGTGATAAATAAATGAAAAAATTAATGTATTTTTCGACAGAGGGTGAGAAACCAGAAACGAAGCAAAAACGTCTAGAAGCGAAATATTCCGCGCTTCAAATAGTACAGAACGTTGACAAGTTTGGTACTGCCAAGGTAAGATTAAATTAAGTTAATTATTAAGTTGAAGGAGCTTGGGGTGTTTAGTTTGAATGATAGAATGTTTAAGTTCCCACAAAAATGTACACTCACCTGCAATGAAACTTGGCAACTGGGCTTTTTTCATACAAACATGGTCACTTTAGCGTCTCATAGATAGAAAACTATTTGCAGCTGTGCAATGATTATTACGTCAATGGAGAGGCCAAACGCCCAATTTTTGGATCCCAGTTTCAAAAATTTCCAAATACCGCTCAATTTTCTCAAAAAGGAAAAACAATAAACCATACATCGTAGTATGGAACGTTGAGTTCGGTTTATTGTTTTTAACTGTTTACAAAATGTTAATGAGCGCGCCCGTTTGCCACGGTACTATAATTTGCAAAACAATACTTCATTAACACGGTCGGTCAATGATCTAATTACCGCGTCGCCCATCATACGACATTTTAGGTATTGCGCAATGAAAGTGTTCGCACCGAACATAAGTGTTACCTACTTCAGTGCGAAAAACGTGTCAAAGGTTATCCATTTTTTTTCCTAGCCGTTTTGATCCCACTGCTGAGCAAAGGCCTTCCCTTCCGTCCGCCACTTTTCCCTGCATTGTGCTAATTGTTGCCACTCGGGCATAAAGGCGCTTAAGTCATCCCGCCATCTTCGTTTTGGCCTGCCACGTCTTCGGTGTCCGTCGCGTGGTACCCAATCAGTGGCTATTTTCGACCATTTGTTTGGATCCATACGGCAGACGTGGCCAGCCCAGTTCCCAGCCCCGACATCTATAATCCATTAGTATAAAGGTTATCCATTATTATTCATTAATCATTGCAGTCACATGATACATATTACAGCTCGTAAAATATACCTGTGACAGATGGCACAGTGACATTTCTATCTTAAACAAAGGGTAAAAAATCGATACGTAATGCGAGTGGAGCAGAACTGATTGGTTTGGAGATTTTTGGGGTGTTTTGGCCAAGATAATGATGACGATGATGATGAATTTTTTTCACAGCAAAGCCAGCTAGCCCGCGAAGGAGAACTGCTCACCCGCGAGCGTCTCTGCTGCGGACTGTCACTATTCGCCGTGGTGTTGCGTCGCTTACGCGCCTGCCTCGCCGCGCCGCAGTGGCCGGCGGCTGCCACCCATCCGCACCACGCGCCGCCGCACGCCGACGACACTACCGAGTTCCACAGGTACCGGCTACGACACTACCGAGTTACAACGGTACCGGCCACGACTCTACCGAGTTCTACTAGTACCGGCCACGACACTACCGAGTTCCACAGGTACCGGCTACGACACTACCGAGTTCCACTGGTACCGGCTACGTCACTACCGAGTTCCACTAGTACCGGCCACGACTCTACCGAGTTCCACTAGTACCGGCCACGACACTACCGAGTTCCACAGGTACCGGCTACGACACTACCGAGTTACAACGGTACCGGCTACGTCACTACCGAGTTCCACTAGTACCGGCCACGACACTACCGAGTTCCACAGGTACCGGCTACGACACTACCGAGTTACAACGGTACCGGCTACGTCACTACCGAGTTCCACTAGTACCGGCCACGACACTACCGAGTTCCACGGGTACCGGCCACGACACTACCGAGTTCCACTTGTATCGGCCACGACACAACCGAGTCCACTGGTACCGGCCACGAACACTACCGAGTTCCACTGGTACCGGCCACGTAACTATATAGTTCCATAGGTACCGGCCATGTCACTACCGAGTTCCACAGGTACTGGCCGTGTAACTATCGAGTTCCATAGGTACTGGCCACGACACTAGCGAGTTCCATAGGTACTCGCCGCGATACTACCGATTTCCACTGGTACTGGCCACGACACTACCGAGTTCCATAGGTACTGGCCACGACACTAGCGAGTTCCAAAGGTACCCGCCGCAACACTACCGATTTCCACTGGTACCGGCCACGACACTTCCGAGTTCCATAGGTACTGGCCACGACACTAGCGAGTTCCATAGGTACCCGCCGCGACACTACCGATTTCCACTGGTACCGACCACGACACTACCGATTTCCACTGGTACCGGCCACGACACCACCGATTTCCACTGGTACCGGCCACGACACTACCGATTTCCACTAGTAACGGCCACGACACTACCGATTTCCAATGGTACCGGCCACGACACTACCGATTTCCACAGGTACCGGCCACGACACTACCGAGTTCCACAGGTATCTCGGGACACACTTCTAGATTTTTCTGTGTAAATAATTTTCTTATTTGTTTGATTTTCAGATTGTGGTCAGCTCTACAGTTCCTGTACTGTATCCCCGTTGGAGAAACACAGTTTACTGTTGAGTGAGTATTTCTTTATAATGAAGCAACTAAAATGCCGTTGGTCTTCCTGACATCGTCATATAGTCCGTCCACTCGGGCAAAGTCGCCTCCGCAATGCTAGTTTTACAATATTTCTAATATCTAGTACGTATCCATTTCGTAGTAGTACAGACATTAGACAAGAGTCAAGACATCGCTTCAATGTATGCTTAATCACCACGCTTAAAAAGTTATTTTATTTGCAACAAAAGACACACACACATAAAACAGACAAAAAGTGAGTACAGTCAAAATTGGATACCTACATCATATAAAATGTTGTATTTTAAACTTTTGGCGATTACAAAGAGTAACTATCGAGTTTCTGGCCTGTTCTTCTCGAAAGATAACAACATTCCGAATCTGAGTTAGAGTCACTCTAACTCTAATTCCAATCACTCTAACATAAGCTAAGCTTATAGCAACACTTGGTTGCTATGGTTACTCTAACAAATAACTTACAATATCCAATAGTAACAAGGCACCGTTGACCATTGACATCACACTTTAACAGAATAACAATGAATGACATCTTATTTTTTTTATTATTTGATTGTTGCCACTTGAAGATAATAGTTCCAATATTTTTCCGCAATATGGCGAGGTTTTTTATATTCCTGGTCAAGCTATAATAGTTTTCATGAATATTTTGATTTTTGAGTTTGAAAACTAATTTATGAGTATAAATCTGCCATTTAGCCCTTTATCAAGCTACTTAAATTGTAATTAACCATTTTCCAGGGAGCTATTCGGCGAAGGGCTCCACTGGGCCGGCTGCACCATCATCGCTCTGCTGGGCCAGCAGCGGCGCTTCGAGGCGCTGGACTTCTGCTACCACATACTGCGCGTGCAGAGGGTCGATGGGAAAGACGAGCTCGTTAAGGGAATTGTAAGTATCCTCCATATTTTTATGGTAGATCAGTTCATGGGCTCAGGGGGCAGCCATGGGCTCAGGGTGGGGCAGTCATGGGCTCAGGGTGGGGCAGCTATGGGCTCAGGGTGGGCCAGCCATGGGCTCAGGGTGGGGCAGCCATGGGTTCAGGGTGGGGCAGCCATGGGCTTAGGGTGGGGCAGCCATGGGCTCAGGGTGGGGCAGCCATGGTTTCAGGGTGGGGCAGCCATGGGTTCAGGGTGGGGCAGCCATGGGCTTAGGGTGGGGCAGCCATGGGTTCAGGGTGGGGCAGCCATGGGTTCAGGGTGGGGCACCCATAGGCCCAGGGTGGAGCAACAGCGGCGCTCCGAGGCGTTGGAATTTTGCTACCACATACTGCGCGTGCAGAGGGTGGACGGGAAAGACGAGTTCGTTAAGGGAATTGTAAAGTATTTAACAAAATAATTATAATTAATTTATTCATATACATATGCTTCTAAAATGGGATGGTCAATAGCCACAAGGTTGGTCCCAATCGGGAGGAACGGGGAAACCGAGGGAGTTTAGTAGGTAGTTATGATGTTTTGGAAAACAAAAAAGCACGCACACAACCCACCTAGTGGCCGGCCACTGCGGCCTATTCCATTGAGGGTTTTGGCCGCTAATTCATGATATTATTCCCTAAATTAATCTTTTACGAAATTACTGTACGACGGATTTCTGTTATTTTGGGAATGTTGCCAATAATTAAATAAATAAATATCTTAGGACATTATTCACACAGCGCCATCTAGCCCCAAACTAAGCATTAGCTTGTGCTATGGGTGCCAGACAACGGATAAACATTACTTATATACTTTTTTTTTGTAAATACATACATATTATACATAGAAACACCCAGACCGATACAAACAGACATGTTCATGCACACAAATGTTTGTACCGTGCGGGGATCGAACCCGCGACCTTTGGTGTAATAGCCGACTTCTCGACCATTACACCAAATGGCTCGTCAAATAAAATCAATTAAATCATCTTACGAAAAATAAGGTGGTCACATTATGATTTGACCTTGTCATAATATCATTATAACAGATAAGGACACTGAATTCACTGATCACATTATGATTTGACCATGTCCATAATCATATTATATAACACTCAGTTGCAGAAACGTCCATTAAAGTTAATGTTTCATTAAAGCTATTGCTGTCACTTTTTATTTCATGACAACGAAAAGTGACAGCATTAGATTTAATGAAGCATTAACTTTAATGGAGCTTTCTGCAACAGGGCGTAAGCCAGCTTATTATTTTATTATATAGAATAGGTTAGGTATTAGGACTATAAGGTAGCTCATTTAGGTTTCTCCTGATCTTTGATCTGAGGTTTAGGAACTGCGTTTATTACCTTTCGGTAAAAAGCAGTTGCAAAAAGACTTTAAAATTGAAATCAAATCATCGGAAAGAGTGCAGTCCACTCGAAGCCTTAGTACTATCGGAAAATCGCAACGCCGCCGCGAATCAACCCGGCATAGTGACATCTGTCGGCGGTTTTAAAAACTAAAAATCTTGTGCGGTAGCATGCTTTTAGGTGCTTTTTACGGGAAGGTTTCTGACTTGTGAAAAGATGATTGTGGGTTTAGTTGTTTTTTTATAAAAACATTAAGAAAATAACTGAAAATATTTTATTTACTAGTAATATACTATTGGTTTGCTTGCGATGAATTTTTGAGTACATGATTATGTATTTTTATAGTAATTTATAGTTTTAGTAGTAATTTTTTTCATATAAATACTACTACTACTACTTTCTGACCATACTTTTTATTGTTTATGTTTTCTATTTCGGATTTATTTTTAAAATAATTAACGTGTGTTTTAAATAAACTAGTCATTTCATATAGTTTGGTCCGTGATTTATAAGTGCATCTCTGAAGCTTAGATGAATAAAAAATACTTAAATTGTCTTTCATTTGGTTGCCGACACCTGGTATATCTTCCTATATAAATGTCTTTCTTAACTTGTAACTCGTCTAATTCAGCCTCTGAAGCGCATGGTGGACCGCATCCGTCGGTTCCAAGTACTGAACTCGCAGATCTTCAGTGTGCTCGCCCGCCACATCAGCGCTGACGACGAACGCGCCGGCGTCGAACACGTGCGCTGCTTCCCGCCACCCGCCGCGCCGCAGCTGCCTTAAACGCGCCTATTGTAGCCTATCTTGGGCCATTGAAGACCATTGTGGGCCATTATAGCCTATCTTGGGCCATTGAAGCCCAGTTTGGTCCATTATATCCCATCGTTGGTAATTGTAGCCTATAATGGTATATTGTAGCTCATTAAGGTCTATTACAGCCTATAGATTTCAGGTCTGTTATGGCTCATCAATGTCTATTGTAGTCCATAATGTAGACCATCATAGTCTGTTGTATACTATCATGGTCTATCTATTGGAGCCTTTCAAGATGTCGTATTCCATCATGATGTATTGTAGCCCATCTTGATCATGGTCTGTTATCGTCCATTACACTATATTATTGCTTATCATGGTCTATTATAGCCCACTATCGACCATCAGGGTCCATAACGTCACATTGTAACACAGTTTATTGAAGCACACTATGGTTAACCGAGACCTTTCGTGTTGCACCGCGGTATATTGGAGTCTGTCTTATTCCATCATGACTTATCCCAGTATATTATAGCCTATCATGTTACATTATAGACCATCCTGGCACATTTTAGTGAAAAATGTGAGCAGAAGGACTAACAGCTTTACATGCTTTAGTTGTCTACATCACAAAATTTGACGAATATTTTATTTAGTGATAATAATTGATAATATTGTAAGCAATAAAACAATATTAATTTGTTTATCTACCTTTTCAAGTTATTAAATATTATGTATAAGAAATAAACAAATTCCAAATGTATTTAATTTTACATTATGTAATTCCATATTGATTTAGATACTAGCCTATAAATTTATAATTATAAGAAATATTATTATTATTAGATCGAAATTTTTAAGTAACAAGAGTTCAATGGCGCCGAAATTAAAAATAAAATAACTAATATAAATATTGGACAACATCATATAATCTGACCCCATAGTAGCTTACACTTGTGTTCTGGGTATCAGAACCAACAAAGGTACTAAAAATACATATTTTCTTAAATACGAATAAACATTCAGACACAGGACAAACGTAAATATTCATCACATAACTGTTCGTCCTGGCGGGGTTAGAACCCACGACCAAATGCGCCATCGGGCCAGTCAAAAAATTGTCATTTTATAAGACTTTGTTCTAACCCATTATACTACTGTATTATTATTATATAATTTAAACCGTATAAGTCTGTATAAACAAGATTTTTTAACAGTTTTTTTATACTGTATAATGTTAACGCATTACTAACCAGACCAATGGGACATTTTCTGACAGGCCATTTAAAAAAAAGGCTTCCAAAAGCTTCACTAGATGGCGTTGAACGAAGTATGTACATCTATTGTTACCTCTGGTTTTGTATCCTAGGAGCCATACTCTTTACTCATTCTTCTTCTTAATAATAATAATTGGCTTGCTTTGTGTTTTGTACTAACAATTCCGCCAATTGTAATTTTTTCGGGAATGAAAATGACATCTGATATATAAACAAAATGTTCCGTTTTATGAAATAAAAGTTATGTCGAAGTAAACTTTATAACGTTCCGTTCCTTGTGACTGCATAGGTGGAACGGCGCCATCTATTGAGAATTAACAAAACGGGCTATCAGAAAATCGCCCATTGGATCATGGCTAAACAGCAATTAGCGCGTCTAGATTCGAACCATCGACCAACCGCATGAGCTTCTTTTGGTACCACTATGCTACCACGCTTTCATGAAATATTTATCTTTAATTTTTAAATTTTAAAAAGGTCCCCATCAAAACTTGTCTAAGTAAAGTATGCAAAAAAACTTGTTAACAACTATTTTTTATTTGTTATATTAACATAATTATTTGTATGAGAAATTGGCAACTTTGTATGCATTGAAACTTTGTATGAGGATTAGGTTTAAGTTATATCTTAGTTTGTAAGAATTCTATGCTTTTTTATTAATAAATTTTTTTTATTGGATATAAATGTTTTATTTTATCATCAAAAAATCATTTAAAATCCTTGATTCGACGCAAATGAGACTAGTTTCGTTTGCACCATTCATATGAACTTTCTTCACAACAATACTTTCCTTGTCATCGTAAAAAAAAATATTTAAGGCTGTATTTCGTTTGTGAGAAGAAGCAATTTTTGAAATACGGATACTGTTATGTTAGTACTAGGGCAAAATAATAATAAATAATAAATAATAAATATCTCTGGACATTATTCACACAGCGCCATCTAGCCCCAAACTAAGCATTAGCTTGTACTATGGGTGCTAGACAACGGATATATTATTACTTATATACTTTTTTTTGTAAATACATACATATTATACATAGAAACACCCAGACCGATACAAACAGACATGTTCATGCACACAAATGTTTGTACCGTGCGGGGATCGAACCCGCGACCTCTGGTGTAATAGCCGACTTCTCGACCATTACACCAAATGGCTCGTCAAAAATCAGGCAACATGACCTCGTTGGAGTTGTGTTTCTAAGTTTGGGTTACTGGTGTATTGTACTAGGGCAACATGATCTTACTGTATTTAATAAGTATGGATTATACAGATACTGGTATTTGTGGTACTAGGGCAACATAACCTTTTTAAAGTTGTGTTTTTCAGTTTGAGTTATACGTATACTGGTGTATTGTTCTAGGGCAACATGGGCTTATTGAAGTTGTGTTTGGTATTTATTGTACTAGGGCAATATGACTTCATTGGAGTTATATTTATTTTCATAATGGCTTGTACATATCGTACTAGGGCAACATGACCCTACCGGAGCTGTATTTATTTAATAAGTATGGGTTATACGAGTACTGGTATGGTACTAGGGCAACATGACCTTATTGGAGTTGCATTTTAACTACTAAACCAACGAAAAGTATACCTTACATAGCAATAAATAAACATTTCATTTGATTGATTTATTTATTTATTCTTCGTAAAAAGCTGATCTCTACGTGTAACGTTTAAAAAACATATGCACCACATTTATAAATATTATTTATTTATTATTTTACTCTTACATTTTACAAGCAGTGTTTTTAAAGACAACAAAACTATTTTACAGAGTATTGAGACGGAAAACGTAGTAAAACAGAATAAAATACGCATTTTTCTTATTTGACTCAATCAAAAAGCTATTTTTATTAATAAATGATAGTTATATACATACTAAAAACTCTTTGCTCAGTGCCATAGTTAAATCTGTGCTAGCTGACGCATATGTGGCGTCACGTATGGACTGTATTTTCGATAAAAGACGCCACTGGTGCGTCATTACGACTCCTCTAAAACTAAGATAATACACAACACTTATAGCCAGTTTCAACACTGTTATTTAAGAATGATACTGTCTTCTATTACGACATCTAAATTATCTGATAATTTACCTGAAATTATCACGAAATTATCTGACAACAGTGAAAAGGGCCCCTCAAATAGCTAGGAGCAGCGAGTTTTTAATATTCTTATGTGATTTTTACATTCAATGACATTTATTATCATAAAAAATACATGTATGAGAACATAAATACAAGAAAAATCATTTGTATAAATGTGCCTACTCTTTGAATACAAAGAAAAAAATCAAATATAAAAAAGAAAATGATACTTTACTCTGTTCCACTGTACATTCTATTCATGTTAGAAAAAAAAAAACAAAAGCTGATTAAAAAATAAAACAATCTTTTTATTTTATTTATGACAGTTGTTGTCTTCGAAAAAAGTTTATTATCTGCCGCGAACCTTAACACTAACTTAAAACTAAACGTAGCCGAAATATAAAAGATCAGTTGATAAAAGAAAAAAATAATACACTGATCTTTTAAAATATGAACTACATTTGATTAAAATTATTGTAACTCCATCTACATACAATTATAACTAAATTGTTTGACCATTTGGTCGATAGGATGTGCTTCTTAAATACCGATAATCACAATTCATTTAAAAATCATCGATATTTAAGATGGACGATTAAAACATATTTTTTTGTTTGTTTGTAGCTGGAATACAACTTTTATAATAAAAAATCTTGCGAAACTTTTGTACTTGTATCCAAATATGATATTTTTCCTTAAGAAAACTTTTTTTTTCAGAGCTTAAAGGAAGTATAAGAAATTCGATAACAGCCTAATAATTAATATACATAAATAAACAAACTTAAAAAACAAAAAAGTGAAAAAATATATTACAAAAAAGTGTTAAAATATAGATTAAAATTACTTATTGCAACTTTTTCGATGTCACAGACATCTTTATCTATCCTAACTTTTTTATTTTTTTATTTTGTTTTTAAGTCGATCAGTCATTTCTGGCATAGATAAAACAAATGTATTAAAAATGTGTATGGCTTTGCACGACTTATGCATTTGCCAGTGTCGAGTTAAATAAAAAATTCATTGAAGGCTCACAAAGAAAAAATGATTTGTAAAAAACCAAAACATTTGTTCCCACGGGAGCGTATTTACTAGAGAAAGAAGAGTTTGGGGGATGGGACTATGTGAATAATAAATACATTATATATTTTTATAATTACCAACCCCCTTTTTATTCTAAATTATGCCATAAGTTCCACATTAATATCCCGGAGCAAATCGGTTAGCAATACACACAACACCGTTTTTCCAACAAAATCCAAAAAAACCTACTCAGACACTAATAAAAAATGGAATATTTTTATTTTATCACATTTTTTTTCAAAATATTTTTTATATTTTAATCAGCATACAGAGTGAAAAATATGATGTTTTTTTTTAATAAACAATGTTTTTTAACGTAATAGCATTTTGTTAATGCTACTATTTAAACGCAACTTAAAACATGCATTTTTTATTGTTTCTGAAAATAACTAATGAATATGTGATAGCCATAATATAAGGCTATTGAATATGAATAAAAGCAGACAGACCTGTTAAATTTCAATCAATTTTGAACCTTACACTACAACAGCAAAGTCCAAAATGTTTTGAGTGTGACTATTTTACAAAAATGTAGGCACGAAATAAATGAATGAATGATCTGTTATTTAGTTTGATTACACAAAAAATAGGAGCCTTTGTTGCCATGACAACGGACAAATGACAAAGGCATGTTTTCAGTGGGATTTATAAGTAGGGATGCATCGATACCGTACTGCAGCCGATAATATACCGATATTTATAAAATATCGATAAGCGAAGATTCAAAGAAAGCTCGATAGGTATAAAAGCGTGTAAATTATTTTTACATTGTTTGGTGAAATAGCCAATATTTCGTAAGACTATTTGGACGAGACCTGCTTTCGAGAATTCAGCACTGGGAAAATTATCATCGCCGATTCCGATATATCGGTTAACTGAATGTCGCAAATCGGTAGTATCGGTATCGGATGCATCCCTAACTATAATAGCGGGTAGTTAAAACCCAAGTCCAGACTGAAATTCAGCAAATTAAAATACCGCATAACCTCCATCATCACGCATCATTAGAATCAAGTCATCACAATGATGGGTTGGCTTCACGCTTGCCAAGAGTTTGTTGACAGTTGGATTCAAAATGTATAATTTTCATAACGCACTTTTAGAATGAAAGTGACCTAACTCAAAATTCGTGTTATTCTCGATTGTTCCATAAACTGACCTAAGGGTATAGAATATGCTTTTTAAGGTCAGTTAATAGAACAATCAAAGAATTACACGAATTTTGAGTTAGGTCACTTTCATTCTAAAGGTGCGATAATATGAGTATAAGTTCTGTAGAGCTGGGACATAAATATTACTGAAACTGCTAAAGCTGTTTCTCTTTTCTTCCTGACAAGCTAATATTATACATATTTACAGACAAAAATATTAATATTATTATACAAAATATTTTTTTTGCATCGAAAAAGTAAAGAGTCAGCCTATTTTCATGTACAACGTAAATTAATTATATTATACTAAAAATCTATTACTGAAGAGAAAAACTAAAAAAAAAAAGAAGTAGAATCGAATAGAAATGTCTTTCTATTTTTTTTAAGTCAGTTAATATTTTTGTCTGCAAGTTTATCATAAGTTTAAATAAAGGACTGTCAATCTATCTGTACGTGTGGGCGGGATGAGCGGCGGTAGCGGAGAGGTCGTTGGTTCGATGTCACTGCTCGTAGTGTTTTGGCTTCCTGTCCATTTCGTCGTCTGAGGTGCGGTTCATTGGGTGATCTGAAATAAAAAAAATACATAGGTACTTAGAAACACAAACAGACATACATGCATGCGTGTACTGTGCGGGGATCGAACCTGAGGACTATTAGTGGTCCTGACTTTTTAATCATTACACGAAATCGGTGAATTGTATTTTTTTTTCATTATTATTAGGTATGTATTTCATTTCTATATTACATGAAAACTCTATGGTTAAGTATAGTAGATGCATTAATTTATCAATGTTGTAATTTTTGGCGATTAAAAAGAGCACTGTCGAGTTTCTTGCCGGTTCTTCTCGACAGATAACGACATTCCGAATCCGACGGTAGAGTCACTTTGTGTAAAATTGACGATTCATTTTACTTTATACATGTAAACACATGAATAAAGCATATAAAGAAGATTTTCATTTGATTTGAGTGTGCCTAATGAATTATATTCTAAGATCACGGTGCATTCGTACCCTGACGACTTGACGAGACCGGGAAGTAAATACTGACCAGTGTGATGCGGCATCTTGGGCACGAGCACTACGTTGCCATCAGCGGCTTGTTGAAGCGAGTATTGGGCCGAAGACAGTGGCCGGCCTTCTGGGTCGCGCAGGTTCTGAAAGAGACACACATTTTAAAATAATGAGTACACACTTGAACGTCATTGGTACAATCAAAATCCTTATATACTGCAATTTGTTCCAAACAGCGCCATCTATTCACCTTAGCTATGATACTAAGAAGCATGCTTTAAATACAGCGCCATCTAGGGACGACAAGCGACACTGAGACAGCGATAAATGGTTCGTTTATGTTACAGCGCCATCTAGCGGCGTTTGACGATACCAATAAGAAACTAAACAGCATGCTTTACCTGGAAAACGTGCCGGTAGAGCTGAGCGAACCGCTCCTTGAGCCGCTGGCGCTCGGCGGTCAGCTGGTGGTGGTCGCGCTGCGTGCGGATCTTGCGGTCGCGGACGGTGCGCACCTCGTCCGCCAGCGACGTGATCTGGTCCAGCTTGCGTTTGCGGCAGTTCTGTGCTGCCACCTGGCGGGGAGTAGCGGTAACTTTAATAAGTGGAATTATATTTATTACAGCGTTTTATCATAACATAAATAAATATTCTTTATTGCACACAAAAACAAATAAAAATTTAAAAGAACAATAATGCACACAATAGGCGGTCTTATCGCTTGAAGCGATCTCTACCAGACAACCCCCAACTAAAGTAAGTTTATCATACAAAAAGCCAATTTATATAAAAAAAATTGATTTACTTTTATACTATAACACCATCTGTTGTGGCAAAAATTACAGGTCTTTATACAGATCTTTAAATCCCCATTTTCCCTCGTTAAACGTTGAATTTCTAGACACCGCCAAATTTCAGACTATGGACTAAAAAAATCACAAAATGTTTGTCCCATCCCGGGATTTGAACCCAGAACCCCTGGCGTGGCAGTATAAAGTACACAACTTGCCCGTAGCGATGACGTGGGACATTAATTCTGCCATCATAATAAGAAAAGACGTATCTGACATTTCTTTTCGAAATTGAGATAAATACATAATCGGAATCAGTAAATGAAGACGTGAAAAAATATGTATATAACTCAATTTCAAAAAAAAAAGTTAGATTCTTCTTTTCTTAGGGCGGCAGAATTGGCTGATAATTTACCTTATTCTTCCCTCTTCGGCGTATGTCACGGATGAGTGACAGTTGTGCTTCGCTGAGATCATGCTTGGACAGGCGCTCGTTGAACTCGTCCATGGGCAAGTTGATTATGTCTTGCACCTCCAGGGGAATGCCTGTGACAGGAAAATAATGTCAAATAACATGAGTGAAAGACGGGAGAGAGAGGGGGAGGAGAGGGAGAGAGAGGGAGGAATTGTGTTCTAACTAGGAACATATTTTTCAAAAAGTACCGGCAAGAAACTCGACAGTTACCAGTTACTCTTATCAATCGGTAAGGTTTAACAACAATTTATTTATAATCAAATATATTTTGAAAATAAATTGGATTTCGAAGGTCAGCTTGTAAGTTGACCAACCCCTAAAGTTGGCGCTTAATCACAATTATAACGTATGAATCAGTCATATTTTAGAGAGAAAGTGAGAGAGAGAGAGACAAAGATTTTTTTAGAGAGAAAGTGTGTGAGAGAGAGAGATAAATAATTAAATATATATTTTCAGTAAAGAACCACTTCTCTAGGGAATACATATAATTTATGGCATCACTAAGAGAGAGACAGAGAGAAAGTTTGGAATAGAGACAGACAAGGCCGTTTTCTCGAAGTCCTAGATTGAATTTTCGTATCGAACACAATTTAATATATTTTAAAATATTTACAATATTTCGGACATAAATTCAGGTATGACAGAATTTTAATGCTGGAAGTCTCTGCCCTGCAGTGGCAAAAGGGTGATCCTTTACTTTACTTTTTAAATTAATTGATTAATTAATAAGTTGTCTATGGCCTCACCTAGCGCCTTTGCTCGTTTTTCGTCTCTGGTCAGGTGCTGTCCACCACTGGCTGACGAACCACCGTCAGACATGCTGCCATCAGTCAGTCGACGAACTGTCAGACAAACAGATAAATAAATAAATATCTTTGGACATTAACCATACATTGACGCAGACATGCAGCGCCATTGATAGTGTATTTAAAAAAGAGGTAGATATGCCATCCTTTGACGCACGGCGATTAGAATTTGATCCGTCGAGATATACTAAATCTATGTGCTTCACCAACCGTTGACATTATGCGTCTAAAATGATTTGTGTCAATTAACACAATATGAGCGGAGCATTTTTCGAGCGCTAGTGCCGTATCTACCTCTTTTTTAAATACACCAGCGCTATCTGTCTGTTCACCATAACTTATCCCCTAGCCGCTATATTGGCACATACTATCGTTTCAATCAAGAATCAAGAATCAAATTCATTTATTCAATTTTGGCTCTTATTATAGCACATATGAACGTCAAATTTTACATGTCACCGTAGGTTTGTCAAAGCTCTGTTTGTTTGGTGATACCTATATTTAAATTCCAAAAGTATTCAAAAGCAGTGCAAGGGAGCTTGTGTTAAAGGTGCGGGAATATCGCGAAAAAGAAAATCCGTAGGCAATGCTGCCAATATAACGGCTAGGGGACTTCATGTCGTGAACGGACTGTAGCCCCAAATTAAGCTTTAGCTTGTGCTATGGGTGCCAATCAACGGATAAACATTGCGTTACGGACTTTACGGCTAATTTAAGTAGGGGTTTAAATGAAGTACAAACGGGTGTAATTGAGGTATTAAGGGTATCTTGTTCAGGGTGTAATTGGGGTATTAAGGGTAACGGGGTACCGTTCAATATGTTAATGTCAAAAAAAAAACCTCTCTTTCCCTAGTAAAACGTTTGAGTAAGGGTTATATTGGGAACTAACGGGTTTTAGGGCAAAGATTTAAATCGTTTTAGGGTAGTTTTCACGACATGCATGTCTTAGTATTAACGTTTATTTAAGCATTCTTGCCCCGATATAACACGTTAGTAAAGATGTTATGGGGTATTGAGGTTACACGACCTACTATCCGGTCTTTTAGAGGGCATTAAGGGGTAGTGAGGGGGTTTTGATGGGTAGAATTTGGGGTTTTAAGGGGTAGTATTTGGGGTTTTAAGGGGTAGTATTTGGGGTTTTAAGGGGTAGTATTTGGGGTTTAAGGGGTAGTAGTTGGGGTTTTAAGGGGTAGTATTTGGGGTTTTAAGGGGTAGTAGTTGGGGTTTAAGGGGTTGTATTTGGGGTTTTAAGGGGTAGTATTTGGGGTTTAAGGGGTAGTATTTGGGGTTTTAAGGGGTAGTATTTGGGGTTTAAGGGGTAGTATTTGGGGTTTTAAGGGGTAGTCCACGGGTAGTGTTGTTACCTCTCTTGTCCCGGTGCTGCACGGGTCTTGCGGCGGGCGGCGCGGGCGGCGCGCTGTATGTGTGGTTGTGACGCACGCGCTCCGCACCGAACGCGTATCGCCCTGGTGGACTGCCCACGCCGTTCTGTTGGCAATAATAAGGGTATAACTAGAGGTTTAATATAGCACAAGATGGTTAATGTCGCTTACTATCTGGTTCAAATGCCATTAAGATACGACCGTTTGGAGTTGCGTTACGCGACAGTGATGAGATGACTGACACACACATACACACAGATAATACATATAATGTATTGCTAACGTTACGGACAGGCGCAGTTGTCGTCATTTGTCACTCAATTCTAAAATGCATTATCTAATAGTAGCATTTGAATCGGATAAAATGGACACTTGCAACACCAGAGGCATCACACGCGACGCATTAAAAGAAAGAAAGAAGCTTCCTGGCGGCAAAAAAGGTTTTTCTCGCTGCAAACAACACCATGCCTTTTTTAATTGAGCTTTAGAGACTTTATTTATCGACAGTTAGAGCACAACAGTTATGAAGTCCTATTTTACTGTGGTGAAGACCAACTGTTGCGTTAAGGTGGAGGTACTTTCGTAGCCGAGCGGCTAATACGAGAGAAATCATATTAATAGTCATCTGTTTTCTAGCAATGTTCAGGTGAAATTCATCGCCATAACAGTTCTGGCTGTGTCCATCAATATGTGGGACAAAGTCTCGAAAACCAGAAAGCCTTTTTTTCGGAGGAGAATGCGTTTATGCACCATAACCGCAGGCTAGCTAGACCTGCGGCCGTGTGTGGGACTCGAGACTAAAGCGTCCACTACCCACTAAACTCCCCCGGTTTCCCCTTCATACCAGATTGGGACGAGCCGGTGCCAGCCTTGTGGCTATTGACCAGCCCAATCAGAGGAGCCTGCGGTGATAGTACAACTTGCTGGTGAAATGTCCCTCAATGGAATAGACCACAGTGGCTTACCCCCACTTACTTGCCTGTCTATTAACTGAAATTCCTAATAACAGTAACTCTTCGTACCTGTAGTAGAGCTATGCTTGAGTGAGCAGTCGCGTTGAGGTCCAGGGCCGGCTGCAGGGCCGGGTGCGGGCCCGCCAATGCCGCGCGAGCTCCGTAGTCCACCCCTGGGGAAGGCACAGATATTTTCATCATCATCATCATCATTTCAGCCAAACGACGTCCACTGCTGGACATAGGCCAGATATTATACTTTACATAAAATAAAAACATTTTCAATAGATTTATTATATTAAGTAGTAGATTTTTAACCAAATTAGTCGCCATATTTGACTTGCCCGATGGAGCATTTGTTAAGTATGCGTCGATGCGTCAAAATGCCTAAATGTACATATTATTATTATTGTAAGCAGTGACTTGAGATTTGTATCTATCTACTGCATCTGGATGTTTATATCATCATTAGCTGGTCGTAGTCCACGGTTGGGCATAGGATAATAATAATCATAATTATAAAATCTTAATTGTGGTTGGTACCTACACAAGTAACCACATGGTCATTACTACCACATAAATAAGGCCTTTGCCCTGCAGTGGGATATTAATAGGCTGATATTTTAATAGCATGTGTTTGTTTCACTACGTATAATTTACTTTTATCTACATCCATACCCTAATATGTCTATTTTATAGTCAGGATCGATGAGCAAACGCCCTATTTTTAGATATGAGTATCTGTGGCTGCATCATAATGTTTACATTTTAGTATCGGTAACCGATACCTTAATTACATTCAAATTTCGAACGTCTTCTTAAAAAGTAAAAATTAATGGATTTGAAGCTAACATATGTAAGCAAAACATCTTGATGTATTTTCAAAGGTACCAGGAGAGCATAACCGAAGCGTAACTATTCATTAAATCAAAGAGTTTGAAAGACGCGAGCTAGCCGCAGCCGGCAGGGCCTAACTAGGTTAACAAGCGACTGCGCCGGTCCACACTAATTAGTAACGGGCCAGCTTCTTGTAACTCTGCTCTCCTGGTACTACGGATTATATTCCACGCGGTTTCACATCGATCCTGACTTTAAAATAGACATATTATCGTATGAATGAAGATAAAGTTATGTATGTGACTGTACATAATTAGGCATTAAAATACTCATGTGATCCACATTCGTATTTTAATGACCCTCATTATGCAACAGCCACATAAATAACTATTTTGGTTATCGTGCACGTACCGTTATGCATATGCATGTTGTCATGGTGGTAGGCCTGCTCGGGGCACTCGTACTTCACCACGGGCGGCGCGGGCCGCGCCACCGGCTCCAAAGCGGGAGGCGTTTGCTCCTGGGACACGAAGAGACACAATACATGTAGGTTAGAGTTGCCCATCGATAGTCCACTATCGCTAAACTATCGATAGTCTATCGATAGTTGACGTCATATCAATAGTATCGATAGTCTATCGATACTATCGATAGCCCAAATCCAGGCAATACTATCGATAGTATCGATACTATCGAGCAACAATACTATCGATATCGATAGTATTGCTTACCCGCGATAGTATTGCCTGGATTGGGCTATCGATAGTATCGATATTATCGATAGCACTATCGATATTGTTCCTATTTTTCAATGTCAACTATCGATAGCGAAACTATCGATAGTTGGGCAACTCTAATGTAGGTAGATATTTAATGAATGAATGGACGAATGAACGAATGATGTCTGTGGCGACCTCTAACTTGATCAACAGACATCAAGCAACTCGCCACCAGGGGCCGTTCAAATATTACGTAAGCAGATTTATTGCAATTATTTACCCCCCCACCCCCCTTGTCAGCAAAAGTAAGCAAAGCTCTTACCCCCTCCCCCTATGCTTACGTAAACATTTTTCAATTATAATTTTTTTATACTATAATTATAATGTTATAATTATAATTTTATAAATAAGAAAATAGATTTAGGATAGAGATTAGATTTTACTGATACAGTATTCAACATAGAGTAAGGGACAAAAATATTATAATCTTACGAACATAACAAACTTATTTTAAAGTTTTGGTACACATCATCATCATCATCAGCCTGTGATAGTCCACTGCTGGACATAGGCCTCTCCAAATGCTCGCCACGCTGATCGATCCTCAGCCACTCGCATCCAGCTCCTGCCAGCCATCTTGCGCAGATCATCGCTCCACCTGGCCTGAGGGCGTCCTACACTACGTTTACCGAGACACGGTCTCCACTCTAGAACCCGTTTACCCCAACGGCTATCGGTTCTGCGGCTGATATGGCCAGCCCACTGTCACTTCTATAGACGTGGCTTAGAAGGGAAATGGGTCGATAGTTCTTCAACAGGCTTTTGTCACCCTTTTTAAAGAACAGGACGACCACACTCCTACTCCACGCCTTTGGAGTTCTCCCTTCGAACAGGACAGCGAAAAAAGCTTTTGGAGCTCCCTCATAACGGATTTACCTCCAGCCTTTAGCAGCTCTGTAGTAACGCCGTCCTCTCCAGGGGCTTTTCCATTTTTAAGCTGCCCAAGAGCAATCTCGATTTTGCCAACGCTCACTTCTGGCAGGTCTTCAGTGTAATGGCGCTTTAACGTGGCTCTAGAGTCCTCATTTTCGGGATCAGGTCGACATGCATGCGAAGCGTATAACCGGCCATAGAAGTCCTCTACCTCCGAACGGACTGCCGGCTTTGAGGCAACAACTTCTCCACTTGCTGTGGTCAGCTTCGTCAGGTGGCTTCTTCCGAGAGATTGTACGAACACCTTAGACCCCCGATTTTGCTCTATAGCTCTTTCGATCGAAGGAGTATTAAAGCACCAGACGCATATTAAACATTGGTACACATATTAAATTAAAATTAACAGTCTTCAGTCCATGAAACCCGAAACCATGATTCTAAGTTTTCGATGACATTGGATTGCTTAGATTGCTGCTCAGTGTTGTGAGTCTGCTAACTTTCATCCGATTTTGGAATGTCTAACGTCTTCTCACATCATGGTGCTCTAACTTAAATGTAAACTTGCTTTGCTATGCTTACAATACGTCTACTCGCTATAGTATCCAAACGAAACAATACACTGACAGAGGAAAGGAGATGTCCCAGAAATGTATGAAGCCTCGGCCAGGTCCATGTACGCTATACCCAATTATAGGCGAATATGTGTAGTACAGTTTAAATCACACTAATTTCTATGGAAAACCTTAGTTTTATGGCTGAAACAATAAAATAAATTATACCACATTATTGCAACTCAGTATATGGCGGAGGACGCATCTTTGATACTTGAATGACGTTTATCTGTCAGTTTACTTTTGACAGTATGCAATTTATTATTTTATTTCACAAAGTATTATTTTAGCAATAAAATCAGAACAATGGACAAATAATTAGTCATACTGCTCTAGATCAGCTGCTATACTATGAGTTTTTACCTACTAACAGTTGCCATCTTTACAAAGTGTGAACAAATAAGTGTTTGATTTTATTTTTAAGCCACTAAACTATGGAGTAAAATTTTTTTATTGTATTTTTATTGGAAATAACAATATTTTACCGATTTTCTGGTACCACGTACATGTACGGGCCTGGGATGGGACATCTCCTTTAGACAACTGAGTAGCGCACAGTAATTCCCCTAATCGGTTCTAAAGCGAGTGCCTAAACGTATGCATTATTTGCGGGAATCCCCGAAAATGGGTTTCGTTTTCAAGCATAGGCAATGTGAGGGTTGCCATTGGTGTAAAAAAGTAAATAACTACCGATGACGTAATCATCATCCAGACCCCCCTACCCCCCATGTCATCCAAAATAAGCAAAACAAAGACCCCCCCACCCCCCCATAGTGCTTACGTAATACTTGAACGGCCCCCCAACAGTTCTACCAACTGATGACAGAAGGCGCTGACTTACGAACACGAATTAGTATGGGATCCTGCATCGCGCTAGCAGATAATAAAATAATTTTGTTTTCAATACTGATCCATTAAAAATATTTCAAGTCACGGTCCGACGCAAAAAAATATTTTTTAAAATCCCATTTAAAATATAATTTTATTTCGTAATATTATTACAATAAAATTAAGATTTGAAAAACAACTTCAACAACTAATTAATGAAAAATAAGATACCTTCCCGTAAAAAGCACCTAAAAGCATGCTACCGCACAAGACTTTTAGTTCCAAAATAACAGCTCTGGTTGTGGTTTGGAAATATTAATGTAGGAATACTTAAAATTAAAAGTTCGAAGATCAGATAAATGTTTCTAATATGAATAAATTAAATATCTTTAGGTTTAACACCCCCTTAGAACTTATGTGGTCCTAGTACTTTGGAATAGACGAGCCATTTGGTGTAATGGTCGAGAAGTCGGCTATTACACCAAAGGTCGCGGGTTCGATCCCCGCACGGTACAAACATTTGTGTGCATGAACATGTGTGTTTGTATCGGTCTGGGTGTTTCTATGTATAATATGTATGTATTAACAAAAAAAAGTATATAAGTAAGGTTTTCCGTTGTCTGGCACCCATAGCACAAGCTAATGCTTAGTTTGGGGCTAGATGGCGCTGTGTGAATAATGTCCCAAGATATTTATTATTATTTATTATTATTATAGAGATGGATTAGAGTGGAATAGAGAGACGTTGGACGATTCCACTATAATCCAGTCCCCAGTCAGTTTATAGGAGTGGATTAGAGTGCACTTGTAAGTGGAATCTAATCCATTAGTGGATTTGACCAATGGATTAGAGTGGAATAGATGGCCTACAGTATAGTAGCATAATGAGCGACGCTTTCTGGTGAAATGTCGATTGGAATAGCCCGCAATGGCCTTACAATCAGGAACGTGACTTCCCCACCGTACCACCGCCCATACCCCCAGTGGTACGGTGGGTCTAAAACCGTACCACTGAACAAATGAAGGCTAATGCTTATTATTTGGTTTTTCCAGAAATAACCGCAGACTAGTTAGACCTGCGGTTGTGTGTGGGACTCGAACCTAACGTGACCCACTACCCACGAAACTCCCCAGGGTTCTCCTTTCCACCCGATAGAGACGAGGTGGAACTAGCTTTGTGGCTATTAGTATTAGTTAGTAGTTAACTGCCTCCGTGGTACAGTGGTTAGAGCATTGGGCTCTAATACCCGGAGGTCGTGGGTTCGAATCCCGCGGGGAGCATCACTTTGTGTGAATGTTTCCAGTTTGGTTAGGACATTGCAGGCTTGAATCACCTGCATGTCTGAAAAGAATGATGATTCCGTGCTTAGGAAGGCACGTTAAACCGTTGGTCCTGCGCCTGATCTCTCTTCGGTCGTGTCAGACTGCTGTCCCACCGTGTTATGAGAGTGAGGGAATAGGGAGTGCACCTTGGCTTGCGCACTCACTTGTGCACTGTAATATATCCTGCGTAGTTGGCTGATCGTAAAAGATCGGCCGCCGTAGCCGAAAACTCGGCTAGGAGGACATTATTAGTTAGTAAACCAGCCCATCTTAGATGCCTATATATAGCCCGCCTAATAAATTAAAAAACCTCGCCATATTGCGGAAGAATATTGGAACTAATTTCTTCAAGTGGCAACAATCCATTATTTCCGCCCGCTAGCGTATACAGTATGACAGGAAATGCGAGATACATATTTAAACTCTAAATAGTGCATGCTTCCATATAACAAAATAAGTGTAAATCAATAAAAACTCTGGTAAATATCTGTCAATAACCTTAGTCGAAACCTGAAAATCCGCGTAACATGCGGGCACTCTTTCCTTCACAGTACCTATTTCGTGCACTCGTTCAAGTACGACTTAAATTGTATTCGCGTACAATGCGAGTTTGGGGCGTAACCGGCCGCTCAGCACACGGGATTTTTAGGTAGTTCATGCATACATAAGTTATTAAGATATTTATGAAAAAAATTAAGGATATATTTTTTATAGCGAATTGGACTCTAAATTGGATTCTGAACACTCTCCTTAAATATGTCCCTCGGGTTACCTAACACGCTGTATACAACAAACCAACCAAAGATGGTACATTGGACAATGGTCCCCGAGCAGTCCGAGCACAGTCGATCTAGCTCGGAGGAAGATCTTCCACTTTTAAGGAAGCATTAGATCGAGCCATTTGGTGTAATGGTCGAGAAGTCGGCTATTACACCAGAGGTCGCGGTTTCGATCCCCGCACGGTACAAACATTTGTGTGCATGAACATGTCTGTTTGTATCGGTCTGGGTGTTTCTATGTATAATATGTATGTATTTACAAAAAAAAAGTATATAAGTAATGTTTATCCGTTGTCTGGCACACATAGCACAAGCTAATGCTTAGTTTGGGGCTAGATGGCGCTGTGTGAATAATGTCCAGAGATATTTATTTATTTATTTACTTTCTTCTACAACGTCCTCCTAGCCGAGTGTAGGCTACGGCGGCTATCTTTACGATCAACTAACTACGCAGGATGTATTATAGTGGAGCGAGGTCTGAGTAAGTACAGGTGCCCTCCCTATTCAGGCGCGGTCGCAGCCTGAAATTTTGGAGGGGGTCACCTTTTTTTTGGAGTAGAATGCGTTTTTGTGCCATAACCGCAGGCTAGCTAAACCTGCAGCCGTGTGTGGGACTTGAGACTAAGCGTCCACTACGCACTAAACTCCCCCAGTTGGCTATTGACCAGCCCGGGTCACTCACTACCTCGAAAAAGGAAACCTATGGAAGTGTTACAAAATCATACATAATTAATAAATTATACATAAGGAATTACCACCATTCACCACCATTATTATTTGGCAAATTTTTGGGATTATTCAATTTGACCTTAGATTTTGGTGGGGGGGGGGGGGGGGGTCATGTCCCCTGTAGCCCCCCCCTTCGGACCGCGCCTGTCTCTCGTAACACGGTAGGAGAGCAGTTTGACACGACGTAAGAAATTAATGACTAAAAGAATGAATGATTATTTATTTGCTAATTCCAAAATCACAATCTCTATTAATGTAGGTTTCGAAAATGCACTCATGCATGAATCAGCAGATTATCAATTTCACTGGTAACTCTTTTGAATCGCTAATTTTTCACAATATTTATACAATCAATTCATACGATACAATCTTCGTTGATTTATCAAGTTATACATTTTCTGTGTTAATGTAGAATTTATTTTAAGAATACGTTGACTCCCCACAAGTAAAATCTGCAGTGAAAAAAGTACCTGGCTGTGTTTTTTGCAACATAAATGTGAGCGGTAGAGAGATGCTTCCCCTGGTTACGTGTCCCTAAAATCATTGACTGCTAATGTTCCAAGCCCCATATAAAATGTATTATTTGGGGGTCACCGGCGACCCCCGTGGCGTTCAATGTGTTAATAGAACAGGCCGTGACTACAATCTGTATGGTAAAATCCTGCCCCTTTTCGAGCATGTCTTAGCACACCCAGTTTTCTTTTACTTAAATAAATATCTATAATAAATATAAATTATAAATATCTCTGGACATTATTCACACAGCGCCATCTAGCCCCAAACTAAGCATTAGCTTGTGCTATGGGTGCCAGACAATGGATAAACATTACTTATATACTTTTTTTTTGTAAATACATACATATCATACATAGAAACACCCAGACCGATACAAACAGACATGTTCATGCACACAAATGTTTGTACCGTGCGGGGATCGAACCCGCGACCTTTGGTGTAATAGCCGACTTCTCGACCATTACACCAAATGGCTCGTCAAATTCGTATTTGAATTTAAAGGGGTTACCTGGAAGCACCTTTTCCCGAACATGTGGTGTTTCTTCTGTGGCTGGTGGGGGCCGCTTCTGTCGCGACCGTAGGCGGCCTCGTACGGGCGGAACTTGGAACTAAAACAAAAAGGCACAATTGAAATAGAACTCTATGCGATGGGCATTAAACTGAAAAATGGCTGTAGAAATTTGACAGAGTGCGAAAGGTTGATTTGCTGCTGACTGTACTTACAAGAAGATATTTTAGTGCAACACTTGCCAAATGGCGTATTTGGTAGTGAACTTTTTTTTTTTTTGTGGAGTGGAATGCTATTAGGCACCATAACCCGCCTGGGGTAGGCGAGCCGTGTGTGGGACTCGTGCAATTCCATGCCCCAGTCTTTATAAAGACTAGTGCACGAAGGATCGCGGCGTCTCTGGGCTGGGACAGACCCTGACAACCAGAGACACCGCAGGGCGACCTGCCCGCCTCTTACAGAGCGGGCCCCGCTTGCCTCCCCCCGGCGGAGGGAGGAGGCTGGACAGCAACGGCCGAGAGCGCCTGGTCGTTGCCACCCGTCGGGAGCTGTGGCCTGTGCAATGCAGGAGGAGGTGTAATTGGTAGTGAACCTGCCATAGGGTAGCAAGAGATCGTGGGTTTGAATTTCAACCAGGACAATTATTCATCGTAAATTCCACACATTTGTATGTGTCTGGATGTTTATGTGTATTTATAAATAACTAAATATTCTGGACACTATTCACACAGCGCCATCTAGCGACCTAGCAAAACGTGTAATGTGGTAGACAACGAGTAAACATTTTTTTTTTGACGAGCCATTTGGTGTAGTGGTCGAGAAGTCGGTTATTACACCAGAGGTCGCGGGTTCGATCCCCGCACGGTACAAACATTTGTGTGCATGAACATGTCTGTTTGTATCGGTCTGGGTGTTTCTATGTATAATATGTATGTATTTACAAAAAAAAAGTATATAAGTAATGTTGATCCGTTGTCTGGCACCCATAGCACAAGCTAATGCTTAGTTTGGGGCTAGATGGCGCTGTGTGAATAATGTCCGGAGATTTATTATTTATTTATTATTTTTTGTAAAAACATACATTATATACACTCCCAGACCAATACAAACAGACATATCAGTCGCTAATTTATTTATATGAAAAAAGATTTCGGTAGATACCACTAATGTATACAGGGTAAGCTCAGATCCAGAAGGGTAAGTACAGGTATAAAAGTTGGGTAAATGCAGGTGCTTACCTGTGGTACTCCTGCGCAGAATCGCTCCCGTCACACCATTCGCCGTCAGAAAGAGACGGCACTCTCTCCGAGCCCATAGAAGACACGGCACTGTCTGAAGCCGAGTCCCGCTCTGCAAAATGACCTCAATCGCTATAGAGATAAGGCTGAAAATGCTTCGTCACCGGATATGTAAACAGTTCGTGAATTGCAACTTTTCATATGATAGAAGATGGTATTTTTGGACTTAGTGATATATACAGAGTATCTACTAAGTTGCTGTGTCGTGTTGCCAATGACCGATAGTATAGCCTGACCAGGAAAATAAAAAACCTGCTCTGGAGGCGCCACATTAGCTATGGTTACAGCAACACTTGGTTGAGGGCGTCGCCAGCTTATGATTAAGGGGGGGCAATGGGGCAATATTATTTAGGAGAAAAAATATGAACGCCGAGAGCATGAAGCGTTACCGCTTTGCGGCTAGCTACATTTGATCTCTAGGGGGGGCAACTGCACCCCCCCCCCCCTGCCATCCCTTGGCGACGCCCCATGGTTGCTATGGTTATACTCACAAATAACTCACAATATCCAATAGTAACAAGGCACGGATGACAATTGACGTCACACTTTGACAGAATTAATGAATGACATCTTAATGTTTTTTTAATTGACGGCAACGCAAGTGGCAACACCACTTGAAGAAATTTTATTCCAATATTTTTCCGCAATATGGCGAGGTTTTTAGGGCTATAAAATATCATTTTTTACAAACTCGAACAACTCGACTCGTTTTAAGCAACACGGTGATTCGGCCAATGCCACGTGTTTAGAGTAGTAAAATGATACATATTATACGAGCTTTTGTGGCTAAAGTAATATTTACCTTTTTAGCAATTGAGAAAAAAAGGTCTTTCACAACTACTAATTTTTATTTCTTTTTACTTGAACTTTATTATTTCTCATTTGAATTACAATGGGTATTCACTTACTGAGAAATAATCACTTACAACTAAAATTATAAATCAGCGATCGAGCACATATCACAAACATTGCAAACATAAGACTATAAACACGGTAATATTTTAATAAAGTTTTTATAAAGTACCGTCGTAATTGGGAATATGTATAGGAATCATGCTCCGTTCCGACATGGATGTTAAAGTAACGCAACGTATAGATAGGTATGGCATTGACAGTTTAGTTTACATAATCGCTTTTTGGGAAAAAGGAGATAATTTTTTTGGGCCTTTTCTCAAAGTCATCATCATCATCATCATCAGCCTATATACGTTCCCAATGGCTGGGACACAGGCCTTATCTCACTTGTGAGATAGTGTGGACCATACTCCACCACGCTGGCACACTTGGTCAAGTGCGGGTTGTTGGAGGGGTGCGTAAGGCAAGTGACCAACCATAATGTCAGATGTTATCAAGCCGCCAAATGGCCTCTGACTAGGTTTGACGACCAATATGTACATCATAGTAAATATAAGCCGGGACCAACAGCTTAACGTGCCTTCCGAAGCACGGAGACGCTCGAAATAAAGGTCACTAAATGTGGTCAGAATGGTCACCCATCCATCAACCGACCGCGGCGTGGGTAGCTTGACTTTCGTTAATGAACCACTGTCACAGCTGTGCGCCACGAACGCCTCCTTTTCTCAAAGTGCCGACCAACAAAAAATAATGGTACACATCGTTAGAACTAGCCATCCGAAGAAATAGCCATTAGGCACGGAAGTTACAATATTTCAGACCGCCTCCGTGAAACAGTGGCTAAGCCGCTCGGTCATAAAAACACGGAGGTCGTGGGTTCGATTCCCGCCTTGGGTCTGGTTGGTGGTAGGGCTTTTTCAGAGTCCGACTGGCTAGCTACCACCCCCATAGGTAAAATCTGCTGCCATAATAGCTCTGGCTGGCTGTGTTCCGGCAGTAATAATGTGGGAGCCAGTACACTTGAAATCAAAGGCTCGAAGATCAGATGAGCCTACAGTCTGGCAGCACATTGAGCGACGCTTCCTGGTGAAGTGTCCCTCAATGGAATAGGCCGCAGTGGCCGCTTACCATCAGGTGGGCAGCGTGTCTGTCTGCCAACTGACATAGTATAAAAGAAAAATTATCAAGTGCGCTAATATTACTTTTTCTGATACCTATACTTATTACTATAATTATTTTGTTTGGTGAAGGATTTTATCGACACACTAGCGGCCGCCCGCGGTTTCACCCGCGTGGTTCCAGTTCCCGTGGGAATTGATCAAAATCCTTTCTTAGCGGATTCCTACGTCATATAACATCTACCTGCATGCCAAATTTCAGCCCGATCCGTCCAGTAGTTTGGGCTGTGCGTTGATAGCTATCTATGTCAGTCAGTCAGTCACCTTTGAGTTTTATACATATATATAGATTATAAGTTGTGTACCTACCACGAAAGTAAATAAGAGGGTCCAAAGTAACATTCTGACAATACTGCCGTTCTTCTGATTGGCTAGTTACCACCCCCACAGGAGACAGCTGCCGCCATCACAGCTCGGGATGTGTTCCGGCAGTTTTAATGTAGGAGCCAGTACACTTGAAATCAAAGGCTCGAAGATCAGATGAGCCTACAGTCTGGCAGCACATTGCGCGACGCTTCCTGGTGAAGTGTCTCCAATGGAATAGGCCGCAGTGGCCGCCTACCATCCCGCCTACCATCAGGTGGGCTGCGTGTCTGTCTGCCAAATAAAATGACATAAATGATAAGAATCTTGGTGCTTACCTGTCATCATCATGTGGGTGTGGTTGTGGTGGGGAGCGTGGTGAGCACTCGCACCGTCCAACATTCTCATAGTGTACATTCCTGGACAAACAAACATTATTATTAGACAATCAATAAAAATAAAAAACAATATCCGGTGTCATTACATCATCAGCCTATATACGTTCCCACTGCTGGGACACAGGCCTTATTTCAATTGTGAGATAGTGTGGGCCATACTCCACCACGCTGGCCTAGTGCGGGTTGGTGGAGGGGTGCGTAAGGCAAGTGACCAACCTTAATGTCAGATGTTATCAAGCCGCCAAATGGCCTCTGACTAGGCTTGACGACTAATATAGTCTACATTATAGTAAATATCAGCGTGAGCGGCAGCGTCACCGGTGTCATTAATTAGTAATTTTACTCAACGCCAAACTAATGCTGGCCATACACTATCCTTCCTATCGTCAAGTCGGCATGATGCGATCGATTGGATCAAGTCGACTTGACCGTGTGTGGGCGTGGATTGGCATGACAAGTCTTTTTGTCATGCCAATCCACGCCCACACAACCGTCTTGACGTGCTATGGGTGCCAGTCGCCAGAAAAAGGATAAACATTATTTTCAAATAATTATAATGTTGTATTCATGTCCCATTCCAGGGCAAAAGTCTTATTCATTGACAAACATATTTTTTTGATACTTAGATACAAATAAAATAAATAAATATCTTAGGACATTATTCACACAGGCGTCAAACTTGTACTATGGGTGCTAGACAACAGATAAACATTACATATTATATCCGTTTTTTTTTTGTAAATCATACCTTCATATACCTAGACTGATACCTACAACAGACATATTCATGCACACAAAAGCGACCTCTCGACCGCCGACTTCTCGACCATTACACCAAATGGCTCGTCAAAAAATTCCCGCGTTGTTTGGATCTTTGGAATTTTAGGCTGCGTCCCCAGTAGGCAGACTGAGTTTGCGGCTTATCTATTTAGTACACCTTTCCATATATAAGAAATGGAGTGTTCACAGTTTGCGCGTAACGCTGCAAACTGCGTACAGTGATCGCAAAACTAGCAAACTGTGGACACTCCATTTCTAATAATATATGGAAAGGCGTACTATATCGATAAGCCGCAAACTCAGTCTGCCGCTAACAGTTTGCCTACTGGGGACGCAGCCTAATAACGATTAATATTACCAATGGATATTGGGGTCTGAAGAATTATTATAATGTAATAACGATTCGTAACGAATCTTATCAATTTCAATGTTGGCTAAGTAATTGGTTGGATAACGAAAAGACAGAGCTTAGTACTGATAAAAAGCAGATAAAAAATGGCATTTTAGCATGACAACTGTGTTTTAAGAATTATATATTGGCCTTGTCATCGTGATTGTGGAAAAATTATAAAAATAGTAATCGTCGACCCTTTTTGTTGAATAGAGTAAAATACTTGTTGGCAGGCACCTATGAACTTTTTTATGTGCGAACCCATTATAGGCGTAGCCAGGCATGGGTTCAGGCCTCAGGGTGGGGCAGCCATGGGCCCACGGTGGGGCAGCAGTATAAAATCTATAAAATATTATAAAGAGGAAAGATTTGATTGTTTGTTTGTTTGAATTGAATAGGCTCCGAAATTACTGAACCGATTTGAAAAATTCTTTCACTGTTGGATAGCTACACTATCCCCGGTGGACATAGGGTACTTTTGATCTACGGTACGGAAATGTGGGGGGAAGGGGGGGATATTTGAAAAAAGAAATTACGCGCGGTCGAAACCGCGGCCGGAAGGCTAGTAATATGTATGTAACTAGTAAACTATACTCGCGGCAGGGGGGGGGGGGGGGGTTGGCAAGAGCCCCATCCTGCCCCACCGTGGCCACTAACTGCCACTACTACGACTACAGTCGAATACTGTGTAGTGTATAGTCATGATCCATTTCAATCTGGTCTGGTTTCCCTGGTATTGTTACAAAGGTCAAATGGCAGTCTCTCCTATTTACCTAATGGATATTCCTATGTATTTGACGAGCCGTTTGGTGTAATAGAGAAGTCGGTTACACCAAAGGTCACGGGTTCGATCCCCGCACGGTACAAACATTTTAGCCGTAAAAATAAAATCTTCTACAATTTTCAATCTCAATGGTAGCTTAAGATCTATATTTAATCAAATTGTTTTGGTGTTTTTCTGTTATTTATATCAACACATGATGAACTATGGCTGAGTTATCGGTTAAATATAGTATTGATAATACCTAATAAGAGGTTAATTAATCTTTATAATAATTATAATTATCAAATGTACCTAATGTAAGCACATACCTAATGTAAGCACATGACTTGAGAAGAAAACAAAGAACTAATAATAAAAGTGCAGAAATAAATATTAGGCCCGCCATACACGGACTGCTTCAAGCAGTCAGGACGGACTGCTTCAAGCTGGGGACAAGTGGACAAAAAAGTGGACTTGTCTCTACTAGTGGAGACCCTGGTAGAGACAAGTGGACAAACCGAGTAAAACTACAGATTCTACGTACACACATACACGGAACCGCTCGAGCAGTTGTGACTGCTCCGGGCGGTTAGCGGTCAAGCAGTCGCCAGGCATACACTGACTGCTCGAGCTGTCGACTGCATAGTAAAACTACAGATTCTACGTACACACATACACGGAACCGCTCGAGCAGTTGTGACTGTTGGCGGTTAGCGGTCAAGCAGTCGCCAGGCATGTCTGACTGCTCGAGCTGTCGACTGCATAGTAAAACTACAGATTCTACGTACACACATACACGGAACCGCTCGAGCAGTTGTGACTGCTCCGGGCGGTTAGCGGTCAAGCAGTCGCCAGGCATACACTGACTGCTCGAGCTGTCGACTGCATAGTAAAACTACAGATTCTACGTACACACATACACGGAACCGCTCGAGCAGTTGTGACTGTTGGCGGTTAGCGGTCAAGCAGTCGCCAGGCATGTCTGACTGCTCGAGCTGTCGACTGCATAGTAAAACTACAGATTCTACGTACACACATACACGGAACCGCTCGAGCAGTTGTGACTGCTCCGGGCGGTTAGCGGTCAAGCAGTCGCCAGGCATACACTGACTGCTCGAGCTGTCGACTGCATAGTAAAACTACAGATTCTACATACACACATACACGGAACCGCTCGAGCAGTTGTGACTGCTCCGGGCGGTTAGCGGTCAAGCAGTCGCCAGGCACACACTGACTGCTCGAGCTGTCGACTGCATAGTAAAACTACAGATTCTACATACACACATACACGGAACCGCTCGAGCAGTTGTGACTGCTCCGGGCGGTTAGCGGTCAAGCAGGCGCCAGGCATACACTGACTGCTCGAGCTGTCGACTGCATAGTAAAACTACAGATTCTACGTACACACATACACGGAACCGCTCGAGCAGTTGTGACTGCTCCGGGCGGTTAGCGGTCAAGCAGTCGCCAGGCACACACTGACTGCTCGAGCTGTCGACTGCATAGTAAAACTACAGATTCTACGTACACACATACACGGCCCCGCTCGAGCAGTTGTGACTGCTCCGGGCGGTAAGCGGTCAAGCAGTCGCCAGGCCTACACTGACTGCTCGAGCTGTCGACTGCATAGTAAAACTACAGATTCTACGTACACACATACACGGAACCGCTCGAGCAGTTGTGACTGCTCCGGGCGGTTAGCGGTCAAGCAGTCGCCAGGCATACACTGACTGCTCGAGCTGTCGACTGCATAGTAAAACTACAGATTCTACGTACGTACATACATACACGGAACCGCTCGAGCAGTTGTGACTGCTCCGGGCGGT
Source organism: Mecyna flavalis (assembly GCA_949319885.1). Taxonomy (NCBI): domain Eukaryota; kingdom Metazoa; phylum Arthropoda; class Insecta; order Lepidoptera; family Crambidae; genus Mecyna; species Mecyna flavalis. The sequence goes on along the minus strand of OX439421.1, from coordinate 5,064,877 downwards.
AAGCGGTCAAGCAGTCGCCAGGCATACACTGACTGCTCGAGCTGTCGACTGCATAGTAAAACTACAGATTCTACGTACACACATACACGGAACCGCTCGAGCAGTTGTGACTGCTCCGGGCGGTTAGCGGTCAAGCAGTCGCCAGGCATACACTGACTGCTCGAGCTGTCGACTGCATAGTAAAACTACAGATTCTACATACACACATACACGGAACCGCTCGAGCAGTTGTGACTGCTCCGGGCGGTTAGCGGTCAAGCAGTCGCCAGGCATGCACAGATACCTCCGCCCGCGCTCCTCATTCCACGCCGCGCGCGCTTCTTGTTGTTGAGCGGTTGATACCGACTGCCCAAGCAGTTATCATTATCAATGGCAGCTTCAAGCAGTGCGTAGACGGCCGGGCCGGAGAAGGCGTGCTCACAGGCGTATCCTCTAGCCTGCGGATGACCTGCGTGCGGGGTAGCCCCCAGCGTACGCATTGCACAGGTCGTCCAAGCCAAGTCTGGGGATCACCTCGTTTCTCGGGTGGTCCTCCTAAGGCGCAAACCCTGGCCCACTGCACCATTCTGGGGTACCCGGGGATGGGCCGGTCAATCGACACAGAGCGGGCACCGGCTCGTCCTCTCCGGGTGAAAGGGGAACCGGGGGAGTTTAGTGGGTAGTGGGACGCTTGGGTCCCGAGTCCCACACACGGCCGCAGGTCTCGCTAGCCTGCGGTTAAGGTACATAAACGCATTCTCCTCCGGAAGAAAAAAAAAAGCTTCAAGCAGTTGACTCTGACTGCTTGAGCGGTCCGTGTATGGCGGGCCTTAGACATGACAAAAATGTTTGTTTTTTCACTGCCTCCGTGGTACAGTGGTTCGAGCGTTGGGCTCTACGAGTACCTAAAACCTGGGGGTCGTGGGTCCGAATCCCACGGGGAGCATCACTTTGTGTGATTGTTTCCATTTCGGTTAGGACATTGCAGGCTTGAATCACCTGAATGTCTGAAATGAATGATGATTCCGTGCTTCGGATGGCACGTTAAGCTGTTGGTCCCGAATATGTTACAAGTAGGTCTGGTTTCCCTTGTAAGGGTTACGGAGGTCAGATGGCAATCGCTCCATTGTAATAACCAGGCTTGTCAAATCTAGGATCATAGTCGAAGTGGACCCTGAGCTCCACACTGGATGCAATCGGGAATACGCTGAGACGGCGATGATAATCTATATATATAAAACTCAAAGGTGACTGACTGACTGACTGACATAGATATCTATCAACGCACAGCCCAAACCACTGGACGGATCGGGCTGAAATCTATATATATAAAACTCAAAGGTGACTGACTGACATACATATCTATCAACGCACAGCCCAAACCACTGGACGGATCGGGCTGAAATTTGGCATGCAGGTAGATGTTATGACGTAGGCATCCGCTAAGAAAGGATATCTCGATATTCCCACGGGAACGGGAACCACGCGGGTGAAACCGCGGGCGGCCGCTGATATTCTATAAATAACTCGAGTAGTTAGGTAGGTACCCCCCACGATTGTGTAAACATGTTTTCTATATCAGAGATTGAAGCCCATATCTTATACCTATCACAGATATGAGATAGTAAGGTTGGTAATAAAATATAAAAAAACATGACTTTTCCGATAATATACTGAGTGATTCGTTCCGATTTCAACTGTGTTACTGACTGACTTGGTGTAGTGGTTAAGAAGTCGGCTATTATAAGAGATCGCGGGTTAGATCCCCGCACGGTGCAAACATTTTTTGTGTGCATGTACATGTCTGCTTGTATCTGGTAATCTGGGTGTTTCCATGATGAACAGGCCCCGGCAAACTTCTTGACTATCGGGTAGGTATTGCGCAGAACACGAATTTTGACATGCTTGCGCGCTATTGGTCAAAAGCATACCTCTGACCAATAGTGCGCGAGGGCGTCGGGAGATTCGCGCGCGCTATTGGTCATGCGTGAGTGCACACGCGCGATCTTTCCCCCACTCCGTCGATTGATGATCAAAAAGTTTGCCGGCACGTATCCCAAAAATGACACGTCACAGTGACACTGGAGGTAGGCCAGCACAAGAGGCATCGAACAAGCCTAACATGACCTCAGTAAAAGTTGCTCGGTTCTCAAGATATTGCCAATTTTAACTTTTTCAAAATTTTCACGTTTTTAACATGTTTAGTGCTAGCACAATCTATACCTTAGTTTGGGGCTAGACGTCGCTGTGTGAATATTTTCTAACGATATTTTATACAAATTTTATTTATCGAGCTTTTTTGTCCCAATTTCGAGATGGTTTTCGTAAAATCGTGGTCAAGATGAGTATAAAGTGGAGGTCGTTGGGGCCGGTTGCTGAACATTTTTAAAGTTAAAATGGGTAAATACCACTCCCATACATGAAGTAAGAAGAGATACATACAATAGAGTACTATTATATATTCTGTGCTATAGATCTTATTTTATTGTTTGTTGTGGCTTAAGACATAGATTCAATGATATTATATAAAAACAAACAACATCATTGCATAGATTATATAATAGTACTAAAGTACTTAAGTGTCGCATAGAATGACATTAGAAATCAAACAAAGTACAAATGGGATGTTTTTATGTTCCTGTCACATTTATCTGTGACATATCTGCTATTTTAATAATATAATAGACTAGCTTCAAGCTGCTTTTTATTAGAAATTGTGCAAATTTTCCATTTCCCAGACCCTATAGTTAGAAAAAGGAAGAAATAATTATAGCAGACTAACTGAAGGTAGTATGTAGTATACTTTTTTCTATTCATCTGGCAACACCAACTTACCATCGTATACTTTATGGTATCCCAAATAATCGACAGGATCCGGATACAGGATATGGCTGCCCAAATATGGCGCCATGTTGTATCCGTAGAAATGCGGATAGTAATGAGCAACTCTCAAATCCATTATTTAATCTTTAAATATCTCTGCAATCTTAAATCTCTATACCTTTCGAAATATATATTAACTTTCAATTACGTTTTTTATTTCGTTATCATTCATTATTTATCGACTCATAATTCATATTCGTAATTACTTATCAATCTTTCTTTTTTCTATTTATATTAAAAAAGAGATTCGTTCTGTTTATCGCCTAGGAAAATCCTATGACGATGTTCTCTACAATAGAATTACTTTTAATTCCAAATCAAACAGAGATATCACTCTCCTTTGTGTTGGCATTAACTTATCTGCGCTTTTACGCAAATATTCCATGCTATTTTCGTTCAAGGATCGAATAACAATCTGTATTTGAAAGACCATAGACAAAAGTTGTATCGTTTTAAAACTCCAACTGAAACTTTGACTAGGGCTGCGCAAGAGGTTCTTGGGCGACGGAGCGCGCAACAGTAGCGACATAGGCATAGACAACGGTCAGTGTTGTGCTCCTTGCTTCTCTTCATCCGTTTACGCAGAAGGAATGGCATAGGGGAGCTTTTTATAACCGTTGAGAAGAAAATAGTTCAAATTGTCTTTGGATCGGAAACGAGTAAAGTCTCACACACTTTTCTTTTTAAATTTTTTGGCGCAACTTATTTACAGCCAGTGGCAGTGACGCACTTATCTGCATAAATCACGTTTAAAAATAGTTTTTATTCAGTTCGTCCAGTTCACTCTTAAGACTTTTAATGCCAGTTATATTTTTATAGTCACAATAATTAACAAAAATCACACTTCACAAAGCATTACGAATAGTCTATAGACGTACGAAAAAATTCCCATGTTGAAAGTTGACGAGAGAAAAAAGAAAACAGATTTTTTTAATATGCGCGAATTCCACAACTGTCACTTGACGCTTCAAAATGCGAAATGAAAGAAAATGGCGTCTCGTCCTAGCAAATAACCCGATGTTAAAGTAAACAACATTATCTAGTTATTGAATTATTACACTTGACATTTACACAGTTAAAATAAGCGAATCGTTTGTTATCTAAGGTACTAGTTGCAAATGACAATGCTTATTCTTATTATCGATTGTGATTCGATAAAACGATGAAAATCGTCATTTTAACACGAGATTCGGAAAGTGACTAATTTTATTATGTTTAAAATTATAGCTATATACGACTAGTGACGTAAGACAGGTCATATTATATCTTAACGACGCGATTGGTTGGTTGGTACAACCCACTTGGCAGATACCGGCCTGTTTGCTCAAGATAAGACAAATATGAATGTCACATGTATTTTTTTTTATAATTCAGTTGGCAGAAATTTGGCCTATTTGTCGTAACTGTAATAAGCGATTGAAGAACACTTCACCAAGAAACCTCGCTTATTGTTCTGTCAAGCTATGGGCTCCTCTAATCTTTTTACTAATCATTTTAAGTATAGGTACTGTTTTTTTGTCGTTTCAGTCAAGTCCAGTGACTTAGTCGTCAACTCGCGGACGCAAAACTCGCGGACGTCCGCGAGTTGGCACCTTTTGATTTTACCTACTTTTTTTGTCGTCAACTCGCGGGTCTATGTAAAGTACAGTCAAATAAAAACAGGTTGAAACCAAAGGATAATTTACAATGTACTAGGGCAACATGACCTTATTGGAGATGTATTAATTTTTTAAGGATTTTTACGAGTTGATTTCTAAGACGAACCAAGCGTATAGAAGAAAAAAAAAGATTTTAAGCTGCAGTATTTATAACCTTGATGAAAAAAAAATGCATGACAAATAAATACATCTCCAATAAGGTTATGTTGCCCTAGTACAAAATCAAAATCAAAATCAAAATCAAAATATTCTTTATTCATGTAAACTTGTATCAAGTATTTATGAATCGTCAATTACAGAGTGACTCTACCACCGGTATCGGAATGCAGTCATCTGTCGAGAAGAACCGGCAAGAAACTCGACAGTTACTCTTTTTAATCGCCAAAGAAATTTATACAACAATGATAATAAATCTATCTATACTAAGCCATACAGTTTTTCGTGTGAATGTAGATATAATAATAATAATAAAGAAAAAAAAGAATTATAACTGTAGGACGTAGTGTAGATATAACAACAACATGAACAACAATGACAACAGATTAAAATACAGTTTGCGCTGACAGGGAGCGAAGCATTCCTACTACCAGTATCTACAGATCTCCATCATTAAGAAAATCTTCAATTTTATAGTAACCTTTTTTCATCAGACGGGTCTTGATCCACGACTTAAATTGATTTATGGGTAAGCTAACAACATCCATTGGCAATTTATTATACATTGTAATACTTAATCCTTTAAAAGAATTTCCAATCTTTTGAAGCCTAATATTTGGAATAGCAAGCCTATGTTTATTTCTTGTGTTAAATTGATGACAATCTGATTTCTTTGAAAAATTTTGTATGTTCTTTTGTACATACATAACACAATCCAGTATATATTGTGATGGCACAGTTAATATATTTATTTCCCGGAATAATTCTCTTAACGAGTCACGGGTTTTGAGGCCATAGATAGCGCGGATGGCTCTCTTTTGCAAAATAAATATATTGTTTATGTCAGCGGCAGATCCCCATAAGAGCAGCCCATATGACATAATACTGTGGAAGTAACTGAAATAAACTAGTCTCGCCGTTTCCACATCAGTCAGATTTCTTATTTTTCTGACAGCATATGCGGCTGAGCTAAGTCTTTTGGCAAGAGCAGTTACATGAGGCCCCCACTGCAATTTAGAGTCGAGGGTTATCCCCAGAAACACTGTTGAATTGACAATTTCAATGAGTTCTCCATTTACAGTGATCTCAGGAACCACCTGTCGCACATTCGGCATTGTGAATTTAACACATTTCGTTTTATTGGTGTTCAATAACAAATTGTTAACAGTAAACCAGTGTAAAGTTTGTGAGACAGCATTACTCACATCGTCAAATGATTGTTTTCGTCTGTCAACTTTAAATATAAGGGAGGTATCATCAGCGAATAACACTGTGTCACACAGGTTTTCTGTATAATATGGAAGATCATTAATATAAATTAAAAAGAACAAAGGTCCTAGTATTGAGCCTTGAGGGACCCCCAACAGTAAAGGGGCTCCTTTGGAATCAATACCATTCACGTTTACCTTCTGGATTCTGTCAGATAGGTACGACCTTATAAGACTTAACGCGTTGGCAGAGATGCCATAATGCCGCAACTTCATCAACAATGTCTCGTGATCAACACAGTCGAAAGCTTTAGACAGATCGCAGAATATACCTATAGCATCTTGCTTATTATCCCAGGCATCAAATATATGTTGGATGAGTGCTATACCTGCATCTGTAGTAGACTTGCCTCTAGTGAACCCAAACTGATTACTATGTAATAAATTATTTACTTTAAAATGAGAAAGCAATTGAGAATAAATAAGCTTTTCAAATATTTTACTTAATGTTGGGAGAATCGATATTGGTCTAAAATTGGATGGGTCACTTTTTTCGCCTGATTTGAATAATGGTATTATTTTACTGTGCTTCATTAAATCTGGAAATTCACCATCATCCACGCATTGATTAAAAATAATAGCTAAATGAGGTGCAATAGAATGGATTATATTTTTTAATATATCCATTGAGATTCCCCATAGATCTTCGGTTCTTTTCATGTTCAGTTCTTTGAAAGTTTTATAAATAACTTCAGGACTGACATGGGTAAATTTAAAGGATGTTACACACTCATCCACATGAGATTTGAGGAGGGAGTTGGCAAGATGTGGGCTAGAATTTAATTGACAAGTAGTTTTGACTGCAATGTTAGAGAAAAACGATTCAAATGCATTCGCCACATTAGCATTAGAATCATGAATAATACCGTCAATATTTAAAGAGATCTTGCTAGTTTGTGTTTTATTTTTACAAGTCTCTTTATTAATGATTTTCCACGTAGCTTTGCTTTTGTTAGTGGCTTTCGATATTTTATCTTTTAAGTAATTTGATTTTGCTACTGCACATACTTTTTTAAATAATTTAGAATATTTTCGTACATATTCTACAGTAGCAGGGTTATTTGACTGTGTTTTCATTTCATATAATTCAAATAACCTTCTTCTACTTTTGTAAATTCCCGTGGTAGCCCAGGCACTAAAGTTAGTCTTATTACTATCGATTTTAATAGTTTTTTTAGTAAATACAGATCTAAATTCTTTTTCTACAATATCAAATAATTTTTCATACTGTTTGTGTCCATCGGCACCACTAAAATCTGTCATGGACAATTTATTGTCTATACGCTCCTTAAATAGATTTCTGCGGTGTACTGTAATAGGCCTACAAACAATAGTCGACGGAGAACGAGCAAGAGGGCACTCAAACACTGCCAACTGTCCGCTGTGATCAGAATTAATAAAATTTATAATCCTTTTTTTATTTACATTGTCATTGCAAAAAATATTATCTAAACACGTAGCTGAGGTAGCTGTTATTCGCGTAGGTTCATTAAAAAGTGGATATAAATCAAAAGATTGGAAAAGATTAAGAAATCTACTAGAGTTTTGCACATCTAAAATATTAACATTAAAATCACCACACACTATAACTTTTTTATTGGTGGTACATAACTTTCTTAAGACATCTTCCATAACAGACTCAAATTCATTATAATTAGCAGATGGAGGTCTATAAACACAGGCAATAATATGCCGCTCTAACTCTGCACACGCTATCTCAATAGTTCGCTCAACTGAGGCAGACACAATATCTTTACGTTCTTTAAATTCAATTGAGCTTTTTAGTAATATAAGTGACCCACCTCTAATGGCCGTGCCTCTGGTAAACGAACTACCAAGTTTGTAATCATTTATACTTATAATTAACTCATGTTGCTTTAACCAGTGTTCAGTAACACAAAACACATGAATATTCCCATCATTTAAAAATAATTCAAGTTCCAGCTCTTTTCCAGAGACACCCTGTATATTCTGATGAATAACATTTAAATAATTTTGATTTTCCTTAATTACTAATTTGCAAGAGTTATCCTCTATTGTCTTGGACTTAAATTTAAATGATTAATTGGAATGGATTCCAATGTCTTATTAAAAATGTCCTTAATATTAAATGCTAACAATAATACCAGTATCCGTATTATCAACCTTATTACTAAAGTAATATTACACATTATATACCTACATTAAGAAAAAGTATATATTACATATTTAGTTGGCCTTATTTTAATAAGGAATTTGTTGTAACGTTTTTGTAGCTGACTATACATTTATACGTCAGATTTCATGATCGCGCGAGTTGACGACGAAAAAAGTAGGTAAAATCGAAAGGTGCCAACTCGCGGATGTCCGCGAGTTTCGCGTCCGCGAGTTGACGACTAAGTCAGTCCAGTAACATTGGAGAGACTGGCCATCTGACCTCCGTAACCCTTAAAAGGGGAACCAGACCAGGTTTCCTCACTCATTTCCGTCACCGCCGAGTTAGTGATAAATCTTCTTCTTTATCCCGTTTTCACCCATTGTTGGGTATAGGCTTCTTCATGATCTTTCCACTTTGGGCGGTTTTTAGCGTCGCGCATCCACTGCCGTCCCATGATCCTGATGATGTTGTCGGCCCAGCGCATAGGTTGCCTTCCGACTCTCCTGCGACCCGTCCATGGCTGCCTCTCCGCGACTCTATGCGCCCAGCGGCCATCTTCTCTCCTGCTCATATAGCCTGCCCATCTGCACTTCAACCTGGACACTACCAGAGCGATGTCTGTGACCTTGGTGCACTTCCTGATGGTTACGTTTGGGATGCGGTCTATTAGTGCTATACGCAGCATCGCTCTTTCCATGGCTCTTTGGGCGAATTGGAGCTTATGCACAATTTTAGCGGTGAGTGTCCAGGTCTCTGCTCCGTAGGTGACCACTGGCAAGATGCATTGCTCGTACAAGCGCCTTTTGAGGAAGATCGGCACTCTTTTGCTCTTGAGCACATCGGCGAGTTTGTTGAAAGCTGCCCAACCGAGTTGTATCCTCTTTTCAATCTCCCTTGTTTGGCCGTCAAAAAGTGGTACAACAAGAAATACGACAAGGAGATCGGTGTGTGTGTTGCGCGTGAGTTTTTTTTTTTGTTTTTTTATGTCAGTGTCGGCAAACGAGCCAGCGGGTCGCCTGGTAAGCAATCACCGCCGCCAATGGACATCTGCAACACCAGAGGGATCGCTGATGCGTTGCCGGCCTATGGGAGTATAGGGGGAGTATAGTCTTACAAACCAGACGAAAGACAATAGTAGTTTCTATTAGTGCCTGGGTGACTATCATTGCACGGTACAAACATTTGTGTGCGATTAAAAAGAGTTATTAAAGAGTCTTTTCCCGGATTTTCTCGATAGATTACATCATTCCGAATCCGATGTTAGAGTCACTCGAGTCACTGATAATTGAAGATTCATAAGTGCATCTCTGGAGCCTACAAGAATAATATTTTAATTGTTTATCATGACTGTTTGTACCGGTCTCGGTGTTACATGATACCTAATATGTACATTATGTATTTTCCAAAAAATACATACTTGTGGCGAACTCTAACTTGATCAACAGACATCAAGCAACTCGCCACCAACAGTTCTATCAACTGATGACAGAAGGCGCTGACTTACGAACACGAATTAGTATGGGATCCTGCATCGCGCTAGCAGAGTTATTTCCGCCCGCTAGCAAACAAACCAAAGATGGTATTGTATCTTGGTCCCCGAGCACAGTCGATCTAGCTCGAAGGATGATATTCCACTTTTAAGGAAGCATTAGATCTCCAACATACTTAAGTAAAGTTTATCCGTTATCTGGCACCCATAAAACAATCTATACTTAGTTTTGAACTAGACTGCGCCGTGTAAATGTCCAGGAATTTAAATAGATAGATAGATATTATATATTGCACTACACACTTAACATAGAAAACATGTAACATAATACAAGTACAATACTGGCGGACTTATCGCTAATAGCGATCTCTTCCAGTCAACCTTAGGATAGAGGAAAGTATGACAAAATAATTATATTTATTTATTTATTAACGTACCTTCATTCATCGCCATATCCATGAGCTGCAGGTCTTCATCGTTGAGTATGGATTGCAGGAACCCGTCCTGGTTGGTGGGGGGTGCCATCTCGCTTGTAGAGTTCTGGAAGAAAGGGGGGTGTTAATAATACTTGAATTATAAATCTTAGGAAAATATTCTTGAGGCATATTGGCTTACGCAATGAGTGTCGTGTGACATATGAATGTTACGGGTCCCGTACGTACATAGTTTACTTTATTAGCGGCACGCTATGATGGCCGTTTTGACATATTTACAATACATGGTTTTACAGTATAATAAAGCCCAAAACAACGGTTTAAAACACGGCTCTAAAATTAAAAACAGCACATAAACTGCTGCACAGCAGATAGTTAATTATAAAAAGTGCGAAAGCGTTATAAAAGTCATTTATTGTAATATGTCAAAACAGCCACCATAGCGTGCCGCTAGTATAGTGGTGGCGTCAGCGAAAAGGGAAGATCTTTCTCTGAGCTAGGTGTCTGCTCGGGCACCGCTGCGGTCTTGGAGTGTTGCATATGTGCTATCCGAGATAATTTATTTGCTAGAGCGAATCAGGATCGTATAAGCGACGAGTCTTGAAGCAGATGTTTAGCTTTAGAAGTCCGCCCTTTTCACCGACTTGCAATCTTGGAAGGCGTGATTGGGGAAGTGTCAATTCGGACAATGTGTCCGAATAAACTGTGTCCGAATCGACAGTTAGTCGGGGATACAAATCCAAAAAAGAGGGGCCTCTTCTTGTTTGATCTGTGTTTGTGGTACGATAATCTTGTGACGTATGCCTTCATACTACTTCATACTAGGTCACTTATCATGACGTCAACGAAAAGGGAAGATCTTCCTCCGAGCTAGGTATCTGTGCTCGAGGACCGCGGCCCAAGTAACGTCTTGGTGTGTTGTACAAATGCTAGCCGCAACGAATGGGTATTTAATACCGTTGGTTAGCTGAGAGAATAACTTTGCTAGCGCGACGCAGGATTAAGTATCTGATTGGCTGCCTCAGTGACGAGTCTCGAAGCCAATGTTTACACGTGCACTTTTCGCTGACTTGCAATCTTGCGTCGTTGTCGTCAGTCTGTCGTATGTAGCGCATTCCGATAGCCGCTACAATCTATTGTTGGATATTTTAATACTATAATTACCTGGTAGTAGATGGGTTCGTGTTGTTGGGGATGGTGCGCTGCTTCCACCTTGTATGCCCCCTCCAGGGGGGCGGCCGCTCCGGCTGTGAGACAAAGATCTTTAGTACCTACTATTAGACGAATAATTTATTGGTTCACTCGATTAACACATCACTATGGTCAACGCGGGCGGTGCCCTGCACTAGCCGGGAAATTGACAGATAGATTTTACCGCGCATGCAAATGTATGCTCGTGGCGCAGCTGTGACAGTGGTTCGTTAGCGATAACGAAAGTCAAGCTACCTACGCCGCGGTCGGTTAATGGATGGGTGACCATTCTGACCATATTTAGTGACATTAATCTCGAGCGTCTCCGTGCTTCGGAAGGCACGTTAAGCTGTTGGTCCCGGCTGATATTTACTATAATGTAAATATTAGTCGTCAAGCCTAGTCAGAGGCCATTTGATATTACCTTGGCCTTGATAACATCTGACATTAAGGTTGGTCACTTGCCTTACGCACCCCTCCACCAACCCGCACTAGGCCAGCGTGGTGGAGTATGGTCCACACTATCTCACAATTGAGATAAGGCCTGTGTCCCAGCAGTGGGAACGTATATAGGCTGATGATGATGATGATGATGCAATGTATAATGTCGATTATTGCCTAAAATTGTAAAAGTATATTAAATTGTAATTATCAAGAGAAATGTATTTATGTCCAACACTACTTATGAAATCAAAGCTCTCCCAGGCCAATACATTTGGTACGAGTATAGTGGTGAAAATAGCCACAGATTGCAGTTTATATGAACCTTATGTATGTAGTTTTTTTAATATTGACAGCTACGCTGACCAGCTGATTTTAAGCGGTCATTGCGACTTATAGCACTTCTAGGTAGAAAAAATATTTTTTATTTAATTTCCTCCTAATGACTATAGGCTCCTGTTTTCGTTTTTTTGGTTTTCTTTATGATTGCTTTTAAGGATCTTTGACAATTTTTGCGCTTGATAGCGGCAGCTTAATTAATACTTCTAGAATACTTACCATATGGATCGGGGTGTTTCTCTGGCACAGGGGGGAGGGGGGCGTGGTAGTTGGTGGGGTAACCTCCAGCCGCGCCATGACTGAAACAAATATATATCATTAATAACCTGCAGTTCAATAATGATTATAAGTCACTTTAATTGGTAGACTAAACAGCCAGTACATTTTACATCAAAGACTCGAAGATCAAATGAGCCTTTGATCTTCGAGCAGATTGAGCGACGCTTCCTAGTGAAGTGTCCCATAATGGAATAGGCCGCAGTGGTCGCTTACCGTCAGGTGGCATTAATTTTTTTTATGCTAATTCAGTTGGCAGACAGGCACGCAACCCACCTGATGGTAAGCGGTCACTGCGGCCTATTCCATTGAGGGACACTTCACCTGGAAGCGTCGCTCAATGTGCTGCCAGACTGTAGGCTCATCTGATCTTCGAGCCTCTGATTTCAAGTGTACTGGCTCCCACATTAATTTTGCCAGAACACAGCCAGAGCTGTTATGGCGGCAGATTTCACCTGTGGGGGTGGTAGCTAGCCAGTCGGACTCTGAAAAAGTCTTACCACCAACCAGACCCAAGGTGGGAATAGAACCCACGACTTCCGTGTTTTTTTATACCCGAGCGGCTTAGCCACTGTTCCACGGAAGCGGTCAAAGCTATGCCTAAGCCTTGAGGCTATTTGTCTTTTTTACTCTGTAACTGAAAGAAAGAGCAGGGATTACATAGCTCAAATGGCTTGCTGTCCTCTTCCTCTGTCTGTGAGTGAAAGAGAGGTATTACGTACCTGATGTTGTGGGGGTGGGGGTGTGGATGCGGCTGGTGGTGGTGGTATTGGTGGTACTGCTCCGGCGGAGGGGGGATTGTCAGCAGCGAGGCTAGATCTTGCCAGCGTTGTTCCACCGACATTGACCGCATAAGGGACTGTGGACAAATAACATATATTGTACAATGATAGTACACGTCTGGTAGGTTGAAGGTCTAGGAAATTATGGTATTTAAATAAAACTTAAAATCACAATGTAAGCTCCGCCAATCTAAGACAATATATTTCTAGTATGGCACGGGTCATTAAACGAAAATCGTAACAATACCTGTAATTAAAATACTCTATACGCCATCTATTGGCAAGTTTCAGAACTCCGTTTTCTATAAACTTTACTCAAAGAAAAATTTGGAAATCCGGATTTCAAAAAAAACCGGATTTTGCAATCCCAACCCGTGCAATAACTTATATATTCTGTGCCATAACCGTTTCTAAGCCACGTCTTATCCACAGAGGCTTTTCCATAGAACGATCAAAACATCACCGGGGAAATTAAATCCAACAAAAAATCTAAACCAGTTCGAATCTTGCGCACGCATGTAAACTACTCATTACGCATGCACAATCTACATAACTAATATTTGTCGACAAGTCCATATGTTTGCACAGAAAGCCATGTTTGTTTCCTTTTTCAAATTTCAAATTTCGAAGCGCGGCGCTCTCATTCCGCTCGCGTGCCATTGGTCAAATATGGACATAGACAAGGATTTTGTTCTTTTTTTTATTCTGGAGCTCAAGGGTTTACAGAGTTGATTCTCATGTTTGTTTATGGTAAGGTGTTGAACGGTTTATTGAGTGTAGGTATTTGTATTTAATATCGTAGAAGAAAAAGCGTTTTCTTAGAATTATATCAAAAGACGTTTTCTATTTTACATAATTCCCTTTGCATCGACCTAACCATTAAAAATGTTAGGTTGCACCGACCTAACCATTAAAAATGTTAGGTTGCATCGACCTAACCATTAAAAATGTTAGGTTGCACTGACCTGACCATTGAAAATGTTAGGTTGCATCGACCTAACCATTAATCAAGTTTGTCTTGTTTCACTTGTTTTTAAATTAAATATGTGATTGTTACTAATTATGATGAACAAATAAATGAAAGAAGTATGCAGCTTAAACTCTTTATCATTGACAACAAGTCATCGTTATAAGACTGGCTGAATCACCAAGCTTGCCAAATGCGGAATGGTAATCGAACCCAAGCTGTACTTGAAAAATACACTACAGATTTGACCGACAAGGCCCGGTATTTATAATATAAACCTACTACATATACTAGCGGCACGCTATGATGGCCGTTTTGATATAACAATACATGGTTTTTATAACGCTTTCGCACTTTTTATATTATCTATCAGCTGTGCAGCAGTTTATGTGCTGTTTATAACCATTGTTTTGGGCTTTATTACACTGTAAAACCATGTATTGTAACCATTTATTTATAATATTGTACTGTCTGTATTTATGTCTGTCTGCACGTTTTATTGGTTGGTACATTTTTTTTGCATATAAACTAAATTCAAGAATTTTCACTGTCTGAGTAATATAAATCGATGATGCTACAAGCTTTAAAGCAAACTCAAAACAGTTACTTTCGAATACTCCCGCGAAGTCGCACTTTCCACGCCAAATATTAATTAAACATACATATTGACTTACGAGTGCAGTTCCAATATTGTACCATTTACGACCGACCAACAGTATGGCGAGAGATTTCGCTGCTACTAACAAAATTCTTCGAGAAATAGCATTTTCCCACAACTTTGGTTAGAATAGTAATAAATATTCCAAAAAACATAATTTTATAAACACAAATAAGTAAAATTTCAGCCTATTATTGCCTTATAGCAGACAAAAATTGTTAGTGCTTTTTCATATTCAATTTTAAGGCACTTTATTTATTTATTTAAAGAAACATACAGCTTTTTATCAGACATACCTAGAGTCTAGATACATAAATTTCGACTGAGGTAGCTCTCCAGTGATCCACAGGTGGTTCCAAGTGTTTCAACCGCATGTCAAATCTGCCGCCAGCACTCTGGCTGTGTTTAGGCAATATTAATGTGGGAGGGAAGATAAGAAGAGTTGAGAGAAGTTTGGCAGCACATTGAGCGACGTTTCCTTATTAAATGTCCCCCAATGAAATATAACAAATGGCCGTTAACCATTAAGCAGGCTGTGTCCCTATCTACTAACTGAAATAGCATGAAAATACCTACCTTTATCTTTGAAATCAAGGCATCGTTACAAAGTATACTGTATAAAAAACTTGCTTAATAACCGAACTTGCAATCAATGTATGTTAACTTTTTAGTCGTGGTTTTCCCGAAGTAAATGATTCTATCTTGGTAGTACAATAGACTAATGAAGTTTTTTTTTGTCTAATCAAAAGTTTTACGATTGTGATAGACGAAACTCGAACCAATATAGTACTAGCTGCGTCGCGGCCGGGATCATTGCCCTTCGCGCTTATCAAAAATATGATAATTTACAACGGGTATTTACTAACATTTAATTTCCATTTTCTCTTTAAATTGAAAAAAAAAAAAAACAAATATATAATTTAACACAACGACTAAAAAACCACGCGGTATTTATTTAGTTGCTAAGTGCAAATCCGAGCTGAAATCAAATGGTACAAAAGGTTGTCAGTTATGTTATAGAATAGATTCAACTACTGCGTACTTGTTTACAGCCAACATAGGTACACCGTTCTAAAATCTGCAATTTACTACCGACTCCGAGTCGGCATGTGACAATTTCCTACCATTAGAGCCACGTGGGTACAATTAGTAGCATTATGGAATCGCGTGTGGCTAACGACTGTGTGTCTCCGGGGCTTCTGTATAATTTGTGGACACCTTGAGACGGCTGCAAGGTCACGACTGTATGAGTTTAGCTTCCATAGACGTGATTCAAGACGTGTATGTCAAGTTTAAGGTGCGTTTTGTAACTGCGAATGCGGTGTCCCTCAAGGGTCAATTTAAGGTCCATTGGTTTAAATACTTTATACATAGATCTAGTAAAGCCAGTGTGGTTTAACAACGTGGGGTAGGTTCATTTCCCACCTGGAATCTGATTAATGTCTCAGGACTTACATATTATATTAGTTTGCATAAGATCTTAACCCAGGGTTATGCAGAGAGAGCACAATGTACGGCCAATGAAAACGAAGATACACGTAAATAGATAAATGAATAAAATATAAATAAATTATAAATGAATAATTAAATAAGCCTCTGGAAATTATTGACACGAGCTGTCTTGCTTCAAATTAAGCATAGCTTATGGGTATCACATAACGGATAAACATTCTCTTATACTTTTATTTAAATACACATGACAACGCCGGTCCAAACAGAAATAATCAAGCACAAAAATGTTTGTACCGTTTGGGGATTGAACCTTCGACATTTGGTATGATACCAAACTTCTTAACTATTTGTGACTATGCCCTATGCGCCTGGAGTCATGAGTTCGAATTCCACCATGACCATCTCAACCCCACACCCCCATAGGCCGGTAACCAACGAATTTAATATCGTTGCCGGTAACGCGTCAGCGATCCCTCTGGTGTTGCAGATGTCTATGGGCGGCGGTGATTGCTTACCATCAGGCGACCCGCTGGCTCGTTTGCCGCCTCTGACATTAAAAAAAAATTGTCTTCCTTCCGAGTCTAGACGTCTTTTTTTCGTGTTTGGTCTATATTTGAGTCACCTATAACCACTGACATCTTTTATTCAAGTACATGTATAATAGAGGTCAGTGCCTATAACACAAGTGCTTAAGCATCTTAATTTGGGGTCAAGTCATAAATGTGGTGTTTATTATTTATTACATTATGTCTAATATTTATTATTACACCGAATCGGTCATCAAATAAAAATATGTATCCATCAATATCTCTAACAGAACCTAACCACATTTAGTCTGAATCCCGTACGCAGCCATCAAAAGTTTCAATACGTGTAACGGTACGTAGAATCGATAAAAAAAGCTGCGATCGTATGAATACAAGTACGAAGTGATAAGTGTGTGCCAACGGTATTGCGTCTTGTAGTTTACGATTTAACTTTCTACGAATAATACTTCGAAATCTCTCGTGTTTTTCGGTGTTCTGTACGTTTTTCTGGGATAAAACTGACGGCATTAAGTAAGGCGAACTTAAATAATGATTTTATGGGAAATCCCTCTTTCTCCGAACGTCCTTAGTCACCCACCATTGTGGAGATTACTTGATTGCAAAGACGGAGGCCTTTGCCATTTATTAACAGGTTGATATTGTGTTGGGGCGGCTCGCCACGAGACGCGGGAAGTCACTTTAGCCAAAATATGTGGCTTCGCCATTCGTTACTACAAGAAATATTGTATAACAGAAAAGTAATTTACAGTGAATTAGTTTCTCACCTTATGCCTATGTGAATGTAGCGAAATGGCCAAGCCACATGTTTTGACTAAGGTATAAGGTTTGTGAAGTTAGGCATTGTAGAGTTAGGGCGTGTAGAATTAGCAGCTTGGCTCTACATGAAATCTGATAACTTTTTCGCAGTGCGAGTCACATGGTCTTGAATCAAAATCCATATCATATGGGCCTAAGCCAAATAAATAAGTTTGATTCCTAATGCTTGTTTTTTGACTCCATCTAGTCAGTTGTTACATTGCAGAGACTACCATCTGACCACCGTAACTCTATCAGGGTAACGTCGGTCATCGTGAGAGGACGTTGCTTCCCCGATCAAGCCGGCCCATTTTGGTATCAGCAGCATGGCTCTATATATAAAACTCAAAGGTGACTGACTGACTGACATAGATATCTATCAACGCACAGCCCAAACCACTAAATGGATCGGGCTGAAATTTGGCATGCAGGTAGATGTTATGACGTAGGCATCCGCTAAGAAAGGATTTTGATCAATTCCCACGGGAACCACGCGGGTGAAACCGCGGGCGGCCGCTAGTCACAAATAAAATCTAAGCATAATATGCTCTGTTGTACTGTGCAAAGATTTGTCAAATTGTATATATCTTCTGAATTTTTCCACCAAAGGGCGGAGCCCACTTTGACAGCTCTTGTGCAACTCTAAAGTCTTAAGATATAAGTAATAATTTTTCTTACTTTTTTACGCAATGACTAATTTTGTAGAGTTAGTAACCGGGTGTTTTTTTGACCGTCTTCGTGGAACAGAGGCTAATCCGCTCGGGTATAAAAAAACACGGAGGTCGTGGGTTCGATTCCCGCCTTGGGTTTAATTGGTGGTAAGGCTTTTTGAGAGTTCGACTGGCTAGCTACCACCCCCATAGGTGAAATCTGCCGTCATAACAGCTCTGGCTGTGTTCCGGCAATATTAATGTGGGAGCCAGTACACTTGAAATCAGAGGCTTGAAGATCATATGAGTCTACAGTCTAGCAGCACATTGAGGGACGTTTCCAGGTGAAGCGTCCCTCAATGGAATAGGCCGCAGTGGCCGCTTACCATCAGGTGGGCTGCGTGCCAGTCTGCCAACTGACATGTATAAAAAAAATTCAAACGCCTTTATTTTCGGTTGATGGTCCGAATCTTGACACGCACCTATAGATTTTTGTATGTGAGTATTATAAATAAATAAATATCCCTGGACACTATTCACACAGCGCCATCTAGCCCCAAACTAAGCATTAGCTTGTGCTATGGGTGCTAGACAACGGATAAACATTACTTAACATACTTTTTTTTTGTAAATACATACATATCATACATAGAAACACCCAGACCGATACAAACAGACATGTTCATGCACACAAATGTTTGTACCGTGCGGGGATCGAACCCGCGACCTCTGGTGTAATAGCCGACTTCTCGACCATTAGGTACACCAAATGGCTCGTCAAATTTGATATTGAACTCTAGCGTAGGCGACGGAAAACATCGTAAGGGAACCTTCACAGTGGAACGTCTGTGTAGTCATGATCCCATCCCGTCTGATCCCCCCCCCCCTGTCAAGATACCACGACTGTTTTCAAAATTCTATACCATTACACCAAATTAGTAGTCTTCTATACAAATATTACAAAGAGGAAAGATTTGTTTGTTTGTATTGAATAAGCTCCAAAACTACTGAACAGATTTAGAAAATTCTTTCACTGTTGGAAAGCTACACTATCGCCAGGTGTCATAGGGTACTTTTGATCCCGGAAATGTGGGGGGAACGGGGAGATAGTTACACGCGGGTGAAACCACGGAGGCGGCCGCTAGTTTTAAATAATATCGAACATAACATCGAATGCCATGAGGCATTAAGTCCGCCTTTTGCGCTTGATTTGTGCAATGAAGCTTAAATCTATAATATAAAACTCAAAGGTGACTGACTGACATATTATTATCTTTGTCATCTATGTAAGTCTATGTATGTATGTATCTATTTAGATATCAACGCACAGCCCAAACCACTGGACGGATCGGGCTGAAATTTGGCATGCAGGTAGATGTTATGACGAAGGCATCCGCTAAGAAAGGATTTTGATCAATTCCCACGGGAACGGGAACCACGTGGGTAAAACCGCGGGCGGCCGCTAGTGAATTAATTTTAATGACATATTTAGCTGACCCCAAATGGAACCTGACCCTGGTTAGGATTCGAACCCTTGCGCCTAGGGCAGGGTGTACCAAATGCACCACCAAGCCACTTAAAGTCGTTTCATGAAGTGTTATGTTTAACAACTTCATTATTTCACGGTTCTTTGTTATTCCCACCGCCTCCACAGATCGCTAAAGTCTTGTAATGGCATAATTATTTATTTCCGCCAAAGTTAAATCAAACAAAGAATTGTCAAAATACACTGTTTATCTTTCAAGGATACTTCTTAGTACAAATTAGACCCTAATTTTGTACTTTACATTTATAGTAGTTTAGTACATTTATTTTTTGTGGAGGGGAATGCTTTTACGCACCATAACCCGCCTGGGGTAGGCGAGCCGTGTGTGGGACTCAGTGCAGCTCCATGCCCCAGTCTTAAGAAAGACTGGTGCACGGAGAATACCCACTAAACCCCCCCGCGCTCCTGCATCGCCGTCGGCAGCGTCCCTGGGATTGATATGACTACCATGGGCTGGTCAATAGCCACAAGGCTGGCACCGGCTCGTCCCAATCGGGTGTGAAGGAAACCGGGGCAGTTTAGTAGTGTACGCTTTAGTCTCGAGTCCTACACACGGCCGCAGGTCTAGCCAGCCTGCGGTTTTGGTGCATAAACGCATTCTACTTCGAAAAAAAGGTTCGGTGATGCGCGGCGCGAGTGATGTGTGAAAGAATTTGTTAAATGTTTTAACATTGTACGGAACAGCGTTCGTCACAGCTAACCAGTTTTTACATACAAATTGTTACTTAAAAAGTGTAGTTTAACATGAATGGCTAAATTGACGGTTTCTGCCGGGAATTGAACTGGCGACCTTGGCTGGCCTGCCATCAAAACACGGTAATACCACTCAATAGGATAATTAGGGTAAGCCTGCACGTCTGTTTGTGTATAATTTTCTTTTATATGTATAATTTTCTGTATGTTCAGTTTTGTTATTTGTACATTGTATGATTTGTGTTTATTTCAAATGTAAGTAAAGTCAACATTTATTTAATTTATATAAATATTATTTGCAAAAGTTGTGTCACTGTCACAGCGGGAATGAACCCCCCCGTTTAAAATCTCGCCGGGGTAGATGATACTTGATCAGTGCTAACCGCTCCGTTAAAAATCTCACCGGGGTGGATTTTAGTGCCAACCACCCCGGTGACGTAACGGGGCCGTTCTACCGGGGTCGATGAAACAATTTTTTCCCAACGACCCCTGTACCGGGGCGGGGCAACGGGGTGGTTGGTACCTTAACTACTCGCGGTTTCTACCGTGCGAAATATCTTTTTTGAAATATCTCCCCCTTCCCCCCACATTTCCGGGATCAACAGTACCCTATATCACCCGGGGATAGTGTAGCTTTCCAACAGTAAAATAATTTTTCAAATCGGTTTAGCGGTTTAGTAGTTTCGGAGCCTATTCAATACAATTAAACAAACCAATATTTCTTCTTTATAATATTAGTATAGTTCTGTTAGTTAAATGATTATTTTATTCGCATATAATATGTAAACATGTTTAAATGTATATTTATGGCTCCTTTCTTTTATTCTGTCATATAAAACACACTTAATAAAACTATCAGGGGGTCAATACAATTTATGTTATTTAGAATTCTTTTCAGGTTTTTATTAATTTCTAATATTATTAATAATTACAGACAGGCACGCTTCCACTTTTTTTTACGTCAGAGGCGGCAAACGAGCCAGAGTTCGCCTGATGGTAAGCAATCACCGCCGCCCATGGACATGGCAACACCAGAGGGATCGCTGATGCGTTGCCAGCCTTTTAAAGGGGGGGGGGGGGTCTTCCGGCACTCTCACAGACAAGACGAAACACAATAGTAGTCACTATTATTTCACGTTGATGTTATATGTGAGAGGGTGGTACTTCCCCGGACGAGCCTGCCCATTCGTACTGTAAAACAGCATGGCTCTACCACTACATGTGGTTATCAATTGAGAGACACTTCACCAGGAAGCGTCGCTCAATGTGCTGCCATACCGCAATCTCATCTGATCTTCGAGCCTGATTTCAAGTGTACTGGCTTCCACATAAATATTGTTGGAACACAAACAGAGCTGTTATGGCGGAAGAGCTAGAGCCAAAGTAGAGCCAGTAAGGCGGGACTCAAACCTACGTCCTCTAGATTTTAGGTCCGAGAGTTTTGTTTTGTAAGGCAAAGGCCTCCACAATTAAATCAATTTATTGCTTGCCAAATTCGGAATTGTGATCACAAACCAAAATGTTCAAAAAATTTAACATAAATTTTGCCCAACCCGGGAATCGAATCTAGACACCCAAGATCAGGGCAACGTGCTTAAACCACTAGACCAACGCGTTTCTTTAATAACATTATATTTAAATTATTAATATATTTTATTTGGCTGTCGATGCAGTGCCCCCATTTTTCGATAAAATGAAATTCGAAGAAAGCCAGATGCCAATACTCGCTAGACTGGTTCGGAGGCTCGTTTGTTAGAATAGTGACCCTGATCTATGAGCCAGCGGTCGTAGGTTCGAAGTTTCGAAACATACCTAGGACAAACATAAGGTTTTTTTTATAATACAAGTTTTTTTTATTTTATGATACAAGGCAACATTACGTGCCATTTGGTGTAATGGTCGAGAAGTCGGCTATCACACCAGAGGTCGCGGGTTCGATCCCCGCACGGTACAAAAAGTGTGCATGAACATGTCTGTTTGTATCGGTCTGGGTGTTTCTATAAGTTTGTATTTACAAAAAAAAAATATATAAGTAATGTTTATCCGTTATACTCACTCCGGCACTCATAGCACAAGCTTATGCTTAGTTTGGGGCTAGATGGCGCTGTGTGAATAATGTCCAGAGATATTTATTTATTTATTATGATGAATGTATCTGCAAAGCTGATAGATGGTTCGATGGCCTAGTGGTTTAAGTACCTACCGGACTATGATCTCGGGGTCCAGGGTTGAGTTCCCGGATCTGACAAATTTTCCTTCGGAAATTATGAACACAGGTCGTGTTTGTGATCATCAATCCACATTTGGCAAGCGTGGTGATTAAACCTGACGAGAACTTAGCTGCAACGAAATGACCAGGCTTACCAAATAGATAAGTATAGCCGAGCTATGTTTGATTTGGAAACTTTCTCCCTGATTCGGGAATCAAACCCCAGACCCCAGGTTTACGATTTATTAACTAATTACAGCATAAAAACTAGACTTTGGCAATATAATTCTAGAAATAAACTTACCTGGTATTCGTGGATATCCATCATATTGTTGCTTTAGTAATAAAAAACTATAAAAAACTAACTTTCAAATATAAAAAAAGCACTTAAATTATATTGCACACAATTCAGACTGTCCACTAAGTGGTATATTGCACGAGATTACGAATCAGGTACTTAAAAAACTACGTTATAAACTAATTCACATATTGTAATTTTAAATTCGTTATTTTATAAAACTTATTTTAAAAGAAAAAATTATTGCACGGCATCAGACTAATTATTTCCTAACACTATTATTGCACTTCCGAAAAAAGTCACATTTTAAAAAAAACAACTGTCACATGTCCTCCTTGGCGCGCGAGTTATGCACAGATAATAAACGAATTAGGGCGCACAACCACAAAGGTATCATCTCCTTCGTTAAAAAAATATCATTCAAAAATTCGAATGCATCACAGCTTTAATTAGGGCGTCGATCGAAAGAGGTTCCATTATTCAAATCTCCATGTCGATTTAAAAATGTAAATGTCAGAGTGACGTTTCGTTCCCGCGCTTTTTCCGTTCGCGCGTTCTCCGAGCCTCTCCGGCCATAACTGGTCGTTCTTTACCGTACCGACCGTTGTAAAAAAACTAATATCTAATACACAGTGTGAAATCGCCAGAATTGCTGGCGTAAACTGCCAGTCGTCATTTTCTAACTGTACACGATAAAGAGGCGGACTTTCTTTAGCTTTTGATCGTATTTGTAATTATAAATAGTACAGCCAACTTTTGGAGGTGTAGCAGGACATGCATGGGTCATTAGTTCCGATACTTTTGAATATCGACGTGTAGTTTAGTTTTGGTACATTTTAATGTTGTATGGTTAAGCTTTTCGTTGCGTTTTCACTCGTTAGTACATATTATTTTTCCATTTGGAATGTTCTTTAAGAGGTGAATTTCATAACTTCTTTTTCATCGAGATAAACATTTTTTTCCGTTTAATTACAATTTATTTTGTAAAAGCTTTGAAATTTTTTTTAGAGTTAAAGTTCCGAATAGATTTCAAAGTTGACAGTTAGTATTTCGTTACGACTGCATATTGAAACTCTATACCAGCAATTAAAAAGAAGTTGACTTGTAGGGTCAGTTACCTACTAAGCTAGAGGTCGCAGGTTCAATTGACCTACGCACCATTTCGTTTTCCCGAAAGTGTACATTGACTAATATACAAAAAGTTATATTTTTTCAAGTATATTTCGAAACTGGTTTTTCTCTTTCCATTCAGCTCTGCTTGATTTGAAGCTAGATCTCGTATCTCTAGGAGAATAATAATACAATAAAAAATCAACAATTTTTTTTTATGAAAACATGTGTTGCTATTCGTCAATGAAATTGGGTCGCACTGGCTGCCACACCAGAAGTCTACTTAAGTCAAAAAAAAAATACCGAAAAATAAATCTTAGCGTGTCTGAGAGAAATAAAAACGCTATAAAAAACATTAAAGCCATTCCGTATATAGTGGAAAGCCTAAAAACCTTTGACACAAACAAACTCATATTAACACTTTAAAACCTGTTCATAACTGAAAGTAATTTCGCACACTTGCTATATTTTATATAGCTTTTTTTTAAATTATACAATAAAAAATTCAAATTGACGATGAAACCATTCCCTATTTAAGTTTATTTTTACATCATTTTATTAGCCCACTTAGTTAGCGGCCACTGCGGCCTATTCCATTGAGGGAAACACCAGGAAGCTTAGCTTAATGTGCTGACACATTGTAAACTCTTCTGATCTTCGAACTTTTTATTTCAAGTGTTACTGCCTCCTGTTTATTCTATTACTATTGCCGGAAGTAAATTTACCTGTGGTGGTGATAGCTAGCCAGTTTGACTCTGAATAAGTTCTGCTGCCACCAACCAGAACCAATCCGGGAATCGAACCCACGACCTCCGGGCACTATCTACACTCATATTAAGAAAAGATTTGATTGTTTGTTTGTATTGAATAGGCTCCAAAACTACTGAACTAATTTGAAAAATTCTTTCACTGTTGGAAAGCTACACTATCCCCGGTGAACATAGGGTACTTTTGATACCGGAAATATGGGTGGAAGGGGGCATATTTGAAAGAAACCGCGGAGGTGACCGCTAGTTCCAAATAAAAAAATAGGACGCACCATAATAAAAATTCCCGAAAAAATATTATTTTAGGAATGTCCTATATATCCTATAAGTAATGCTCTCCCCAACCGTACGTCAATTTGGTATCCGAACATCTTTGATTGATTGAGTTTGACATTAACTATTTTTTAAAAAGTAAAGCCCAAGATATCACATAGAAATATAGACTCTATTGACAAGTTAATAAAGATAAAATTGTCTTGCACATGATTGGCTGTAGACAATCAATTTGTGATCGGTTGAAAACCGTTGGTTTGCGAATGAAATTAATTTTAATTTTTAAGTTGTATTGTGAGCTTACGAAAGTGAAAGCCTGGCTTAAGCTTGTAGTAGTGCAGTAGACGTGAAACAGTACGGAACCTCTGATAAACAAATTTTATTAAAAAGCAATATTTATTTAATATAGGTAATTAATGTATTTAGATTATTTATAAAATAGTTGCCGAGAACTCTGCCACTTTAACGTCAAGGCGACGTCTCCAGCTGCGTATCCAAGCTAATATTGTAAGTATGGTTGCTTTGGCAACTTTGATCCTCGCCAAGTGAGAGGTACAGTCAGCGTCAAAATAATCTGAGCATTCAAAACCACCAAAAATATCTGAACATTTGACAAAAATCAACCTTACCTTAAGACGTAAAGGTGCATATTCATTTGTTGTTTGAGAACAAATTTTAATGACAACAAACAATATTAACACCTAAAAGAATTGTCTAAGAGTGATTTTGTCTAATGTTCAGATATTTTTGGTAGGTTGAACGCTCAGATCATTTTGGCGCTGACTGTACCATACATTTCAATTTTTACTCCTTGGATACGTAGCCAGCAACGTCGCCATGGCGTTTTAATGAAACAGAGCTCAACACGTGAACGCGCATCTCTGTCCTCCATTCCACTGTGCCAGTATGAAGTTATAAACCAGAAAGCACCGCTACGCGAAAAGAGGTTAAGACATTATGGTCCTTACGCGGCGCTCCACATTCGACGTCGTCGCCTATGAACTCCGGCTAAACTGTCTAATCCGTGTCTGTGGTTTTAAAAAAATAAATGTCATGGCGGTAAAGGAAAATTATGACGGGTATTTTGGCGGGAGTTTTGTAGACCAACTTATTTACACTGTATTATTAAAATTTCTCTACTATTATAATTTAGCAATATCACATAAATATAAAGTCATTATGTCAGATTTATATTAGGCAGGTTTATAATTTGCCAAATAACATTACCCACTGCAGAAGAATAAGCCATCATTTAATTATTGAATAGCTGGCTAATTAATATCATATTCACCACGCTTGCCACAAGTGACGCGAATGCCAAATATTAAAAATGGAAATGTATTCGAAATTGGATTAATGAACAACTCACTCAACAAATTTAAATACAAATTAAATAAAATTGTCACTAATAAATTATTAAAAGCAAGTTTCTGATTTTTAGAACAAATTCTATGAATTACGATCGTGTCTGGAAGTGGTGTTTTAAAAATAAAAATGTCATTGCCATAAAATAAGTTTGACAGGTTTATTTTTGGCGGGATTTTTGCAGAGCTATAAAATTTATTAATCTAAAAAAGCGAAAGTACTACATACATAATGAATGCATGTTTCTTAAATATTTTTTTTAAGTTTTTTCTCTGAGAAAAAGAAAATAAGTTTTGCAAAATGATATGTAGGTAATGTAGGTACTAGTAAATAGGTATTAGTGATCACAAACCCAAGCAGTGTTCAAAAAATTATACAAATGTCTTGGCCTACCCGGGAATTGAACCCAGGACCCCAAGGCCCCGGTACTTAAACCACTAGACCATCGAGGACGGTATAAAATACAGTAAAAAGTAGCTCGTCAAATGCGCATACTCCGAGATCTATAGATCATTATTGATCGACTGTCCAGTTATATTGTAATGACGTTGTTATGCTGTTTACTATAATAATAGCGTGGATAACTAGCCTCGGAACAGCTTTGTCTATGGAATGTCTGCAACTGTTTATTATCTATGGTTGCTATTTAAAAATGGAATACAGTTACGAAAATTGCTTCTGTGGAATAGTTGTTAAGCCATTAAAAATTAGGGGTTTAGTTCAATTCCTGGCTAGGTTGGTGATAGATAGTAAAAGTCGGACTGGCTATCACTCCCACAGGTTTTAAGAGTAATATGGCCCGATATTTGACTGGTCCGATGGCGCATTTGGTAGTGACCCTGCCCTATGCGCCAAGGGTCGTGGGTTCGAATTCCACCCAGGACAAACACTTATGGCGAATACTACACACTCGATATTTTATCGTGATATTAGGATCGAAATCCAGGATCACAATATTTATCGAGTGTGTAGTAAAGCGTATCACGTATCACAATATGTGATATGCTATACTACACATTTGTGTTTGTTCTGTGTCTGGGTTTATTGGTATTTAAGTATATATTTGTGGTACCTTCGATGTTTCTGATACCCATAACACATGTGCTTACGCTACTTACTTTGTTGGGGTCAGATCAATGTATGTGATTTTGTCCAATATTTATTTAATAGTTATAATATGCTCCAAATAAATGTTTTCCTTTTCTTTTCTGTGATAACATCTTTTTCACGACGCAAAGGAACACTCATTTAGCCAAGTAAACGATTTGTCCTAACATTATCTGTGGTTCAAACTAATTGGGTTTTTTACAGTGTCCACATTCGCTGAATTGAGGAACCACGCTGGACATAATAAAAGACCTTGGTGTTATTTTTGTTTGACAAGTTCAATGGTAAGGTTGTACGGGTGATGTGAATGCAATCGCTTGTGTCAAATCGTGTTGGGTTAACATGATTGTGCCGGCCGCTATGTTGCCATGGCAGTCGTTAAATATTGTCCTACTAGCATTTTTTTTCGGCTTTGGATGACACGAATAACCATCTCAAAATATAGGTACTGCGTGACATTTTAGTCGTTGTTTTCCCTTAGTAAAAATGATTCTATCTTAGTGCAATTGTGATAGACAAAACTCGACCCAATAGACTAGCTTCGTCTCGGACGGTCACCGGCTGGGATCATTGCCCTTCCCGTATATCAAAAATATGATAATTCACTATTTAATATCATTTCATTTTCATTTTTCCTTTAAAACTTAAATTAAAAATTAAAAACAAAATGATAAAAAAATATTCTTGCTATCGGTAGTAGGCTGTACCTACAAACTAAAGGTGACGCGCGTTCTGCTGAGGGAAAACAACGACTAAAAAAACCACGCGGTATAATAGTGTAAGACATGCTACGGTATCAGCCAGAATCAACATTTCAACTAAGATTTATAATCTTAAAAATAAACTACTTCTATAATATTTGCTTTAAGTGACTGTAGACACGAAGTCATAATATTATGCCTATTTGCTACTATATCACTGCTACCAACGTCATAAGGCGATTCGTGCCGTCAGATTAGCGCCCTCATTGAATAAAAATTCATATCTTACATATTAATACAAAGATTAACTCTTAAACACCCGACCGAAAGCCGGGTGTCGCGTAAACAATAGATTTTCTATTGTGTCTGGTTTTCCGGGGCTTGATGGATTAAGGATCAATCATAATCATAAACGTTATTGCAAAAATGTGGTACAAAAGGTCTTAAATACTATAGTATATAAATAATTTACTATATTAGATCGCACATACACTCTGTAAGGGCACAGCAAAAGAAACTTAATCACTAAATTGTATACTAGGTAACTACTTAATTACCTAGAATACAATTTAGTAATTAAGTTTCTTTTGCTGTGCCCTATGGATTCCTATGTTGAGTTTGTACAAAAGAGGATAACTAATATTTACGTTGTTAAAACAGGGCTCAAAATGTTTCGTATTTCATGTAGTAGCTATAAGTATCAATAACGGCCGTTTTAGGTACTTTTGAAAACTACAACAAAATTAATACATTTTAAGTGTTATTGTGATAACGTAAAAATACCTTATACTCTTTTTTACAAACACAGGATTCCATAATCTTTGTATTAATTTACTCGTAAATGATATGATTTTAATTCAATGAAGGCACCACTTTGACGACACTAATCGCCTTAAGGCGTTAGTAGCGGGTGATTATAATAGTAGCAAATGGGCATATGACTTCGTGTCTACAGTCAGTCGAATCAAGCTTATCATATATCACCTATCCAATTATTTACATACGACAATACATAACGACATGACCTGTTAGAACATCACCCGGAACCACCGTCTGAACATATATCACCGAGCATTAATCCGAGGCCAAATGCGGAAGCTAGAAATTAAAACGCCTTATACACAAGCTAGCGGGAAAACACTATCCATTTTGTATAAATCGAAATTGTACAAAATCATATTTGGTACGGACCGGCAGATGAAAGTCGAATTGGAATCCACCAAACCGTACCGTTTTATGTCGCCGTTAAAGTACGAAATTGGACTTTTTGTGAAATGACTAAGTAATTAATTTTTTTTTTATATACTTGTAGGAAAGCCATCTGGTATTTTTATTTCCTTAGGATTTTTGCAATAAATGATTATGATTATGTTTTTTTTTTGTCCTATAATCAACGGCCCCCTGACGTAGTCAGAGTCTTTTTGTTGCTATGCCCTTACAGGGCGTCACATAGGCACTTAATTAAGATAAATCCCACGTCAGGCTTTTGACAGGAATTCACGAACCTGCCTTTTATTAAACGCAAACTTATTTGGAGCTTTTTTAATACTGTCAGGAAGACTATTCCAGAGACGTGTAGCGTTAAGAGTAAAGGAGATAAATATAAATAAATAGATAACCTACAGACCCATCCAGTGTCTCATAAAACACATTACACACACATCACGTATGAATAATCGTAAAAGATTACACAAATAGCTAAACTCCGTCAATTTTGCAAAACGACCAACAGACCACTTTAACTGTAACATAATGATACATAATACACTCGCGTCTGAATAGACCGTAATTGCTGCGTCTGACCCCGTAGATCCGATCTATAGATCTATAGATCATTGATCGATAATAAGGATCTATACCCGCTATACGAAAGTTAGAGAAAGGGGTTACAACTTTTGAAGCGACGTGTTTGTAATTTCGAATTGACATTCGTAATGTCAAATTAATATACATTACTGTCAAATTTAACGGCTTCTGAATAAGTTTTTAATTTTAATGTCAATTTTTATGATTTTTGTAAAAGCTCACTTATACGGCTATTAAGTTGTTGAATATTTGAATTTTGAAAATCTTTTGATGCAATCATTTTGTGTAGTGTTAAGTGAATGTTGTAATCAGTAAGCCTCGATGGCGCTCGTGGCGCAGCTGTGACAGTGGTTCGTTAGAGATAACGAAAGACAAGCTACCCACGCCGCGGTCAGTTAATGGATGGGTGACCATTCTGACCACATTTAGTGACATTTATTTCGAGCGTCTCCGTGCGTCGGAAAGGCACGTTAAGCTCTTGGTCCCGGCTGATGTTTACTATACTATATTAGTCGTCAAGCCTAGTCAGAGGCCATTTGGCGGCTTGATAACATCTGACATTAAGGTTGGTGGAGGGGTGCGTAAGGCAAGTGACCGCCTTACGCACCCCTCCACCAACCCGCACTAGACCAGCGTGGTGGAGTATGGCCCACACTATCTCACAAAAATTGAGCTAAGGCCTGCGTCCCAGCAGTGGAAACGTATATAGGCTGATGATGATGATGCCTCGATGGTCTAGTAGTTTAGGTCAAGCCATGATCTTGGCGTCCTAAGTTTGATTTTCGGGAAAATTGACATCACACGTTGACAGACAGCAATAATGAATACATCTTATTTTTTTATTTGATTGTTGCAACTTGAAGAAATTAGTTCCAATATTTTTTCGCAGTATGGCGAGGTTTTTTATTTTAATGGTCGGGATATAGGTACAAACTTTCGCAGTTATAATATTTGACGATTTTGACGAATTTTGACGAGCCATTTGGTGTAATGGTCGAGAAGTCGGCTATTACACCAGAGGTCGCGGGTTCGATCCCCGCACGGTACAAACATTTGTGTGCATGAACATGTTTGTTTGTATCGGTCTGGGTGTTTAAATGGATAATATGTATGTATTTACAAAAAAAAAGTATATAAGTAATTTATCCGTTGTCTAGCACCCATAGTACAAGCTAATGCTTAGTTTGGGGCTAGATGGCGCTGTGTGAATAATGTCCAGAGATATTTAAAAAAAAAAATTAGTAAGATGAATAGCTCTGGGCCAAGTTTCTAACTCAAAAATATGGTAATCCGTATGCGTTTTCACATTAGAAAAACAATAGGTGAGCGTTGGACCGTACGGCGGACAATTTACTTTGGTTCGTAATGATGTTTTAATCAAAGTCGTTAAAACAACCTCTGGTTTGGAACGAGTGAAAAATAGCTTTATTCGAAAACACGGGTTTTCAACACCTTACGTATTTTTGACGACCAATGTGCCTGATCGTCGCATTCCCTCTTTTATGGTTGATAAGTCATACGTGTGATCAGGTGCCACTCTAAGTCATACGTGTGATCAGGTGCCACTTTAAGTCATACGTGTGATCAGGTGCCACTTTAAGTCATACGTGTGATCAGGTTCCACTTTTAGGGATTGGTCGGCTGGCATGATATGATATGATCAGCCTATCACAGTCCACTGCTTGACACGAGCATCTCAAAACGCTCGCCAAACTGATTGATCCTCGGTTACTAATTTAACGTAAATTTGACGAGCTATTTGGTGTAATGGTCGAGAAGTCGGCTATTACACCAGAGGTCGGGGTCGATCCACGCACGGTACAAACATTTGTGTGCATGAGCATGCCTGTTTGTATCGGTCTGGGTGTTTCTATGTATAAATTTAAACAAAAAAATACAAGTAATGTTTATCCGTTGTCGGGCACCCATAGCACAAGCTAATGCTTAGTTTGGGGGTAGATGGCGCTGTGTGAATAGTGTCCAGAGATATTTATTTATTTATCCTCGGTTACTAATTTGGTTAAGAAGTCGGGTATTCCGACGATCGGTAATTTGGTTTGATTGTTGAGAAGTCGGGTATTACACCAAGAGCACAGATTATTAAATAGTTACTCTACCAAGAGATCGCTGATTCGATCCTCAAATGGTACAAACATTTGTGTGCATGAAAATGTGTGTTTATTTCGGTCTAAGGTTTTTTTTTCTTCTTTTCTTGGCTCTGCACGATTTGTGCTTAAGCCACGACAGGGTTTTTGAGGTTTTGATGTTCAAGAAAGGTAAGGAAGCGTATAGGAATAAAGAAAAGTACGGGAATGTTTCTATGTATTCAATAAAAAGTCATGTTAATACGTTGTCTGGCACTCAAAGTACAATTTTTAGTTTACCATTCTGCGCTTTTACCATTTTGCTCTTTTAACATTGTGCGCTTTTAACATTTTGCTCCTTTATCATTTTGCGCTTTTAACATTTTGCTCTTTTACCATTTTACGAGGGCTTAACATTCTGCGCTTTCAACATTATGCGCCGAAACGGCTGCAATACTACAGTATGACAGGAAATGCGAGGGACATATTTAAACCCCAAATAGTTCATGCTTCCATAAAACAAAATACTTAAGTATATATAAATAAAAACTCTGGTAAATATCTGTCAATAACCTTAGTCGAAACCTGAAAATCCGCGAAACGTGCGGGCACTCTTCCCTTCACAGTACCTATTT
Organism: Mecyna flavalis; assembly: GCA_949319885.1. NCBI lineage: Eukaryota > Metazoa > Arthropoda > Insecta > Lepidoptera > Crambidae > Mecyna > Mecyna flavalis. The sequence continues at coordinate 5,032,180 of OX439421.1, read as the reverse complement.
CGTGCACTCGTTCATTACTCAAATTATTGTACTCGCGTACAATTTGAGTTTGGGGCGTAACCGGCCGCTCAGCACACGGGATTTTTAGGTAGTTCATGCATACATAAATTATTAGGATAATTATGAAAAAAATTAAGGATATATTTTTTATAGCGAATTGGACTCTAAATCGGATTCTGAACACTCTCCTCGGGTTACCTAACACGCGTATATGCTTCTCTAATCTTCAAGTATTTCAAGTGTACTGACTCCCACATTAATACTGCCGGAAGTGAACACAGCCAGAGCTGTTATGGCGGCAGATTTCACCTGTGGGTGGTAGTCAGTCGTAGGTACTCTAAAAAGGTCCTTCCACTAACCAGACCCAAGGTGGAAATCTTAGCCACTGTTCCACGGAGACGATAAATAAAAAGTTTTCTAACAAAAACGCTATTAACAGCCATTAAATTAAAAATTATAAAAACTAACCAATGTAGTAACAACACTGGGCGGGGGCTCGACCCTTTAGGAGTAATGGATGAAAAAATATTACCTGTTCGATGCCTGTCAACGGGTCATTTGTCAGAGGAAGGGGAATGAGTTTTTTTTAGATAGACAGACAGACAGATTTTTGAATGGTATTTGTAAGTACTAGCATTAGCTGAAGGCTCTGCTTAAGTATACCGCGTGACTTTTTAGTCGTTGTTTTCCCGCAGTAAAATGTTTCTATCTTAGTATAACAATAGTTTAATGAATTTTTTTGTTAAATCAAAAGTTTTACGATTGTGATAAACGAAACTCGAACTCTCGAAATAGTTTCGCTTTTATAATATTAGTAGGATTAAGAAAACACTCAAAATGTTTCAATTATATTGTAGTATTTAAAAGTACTAAAACAGCATTGACCCTTTAGTTTCTTTTGGTTCCAACTACTTACATCACAAACATTTCGAGTCCTAATTTTGAGTTTTAACAATGTAAATACCTTATTCACTTCGTATTAAATATTAAATAAGCATACAGAAAAACAAAAATATTAATCACACGAATGTCTTCTCTGGGTGGGATTCGAACCCACGACCTCAGGGTCATGCAAACGCGGTATCAACCGATCGATTTATTATTTTAACATTTGTAAACATCAAAACATGCCGATTTTTTTGACAGAACATTTTGACAAATGACTTGTTCTTGTCCCATGACAGGTGACGGCCACCTGCGTAGACAGACGGACAAATCGTTTATTAGTAGATAGTTTAAATATAAGGGCTTTTGTAACCAAGTGGTTTTGATGGTAAGGTCGCTGGTTTGAATCTCGGCAACTATGTGTTTTTAGCATTTTTTTTATGTCAGAGGCGGCAAACGAGCCAACGGGTCGCCTGATTGTAAGCAATCACCGCCGTCCATGGACATCTGCAACACCAGAGGGATCGCTGATGCGTTGCCGGCTTATGGGTGGTGTGGGCCTCCGGCACTCTCACAAACCAGACGAAACACAATTCACTATTATTTCACGCTGGAGTTATGTGAGAGGATGGTACTTCCCTGGACAAGCCGGCACATTCGTACTATAAAACAGCATGGCTCTACCAATAGCTCATCGATGGCGAAAAGTACACACCTCGGGTCACCAATTGGCAAGCGTGGTGATTGCGCCAGTACCCATCATTGTAATGATGACTGCATTTCAATGATGGTGGCCTCTAGCCTGCAGTGGGAAATTAAATAGGCTTGTACTTTTTTTTAAATAGCTACTCTAGTATTTATTTATTTTCATTATTTATAATTATTCGAAAGCCGAGAGGAGACGGGCGTAAAGACATTGTATAGATAGATACGATCTGTCGGGGAGATGAAAGCTCTAGAGATGCGCGGGCGCAGATACGACGTTTAGGGTTGCCATGCTAAAGAATAAAATAAAATAATATCAAACGGTTGACCTCTGATTTGATTTTTTTAAATGCTCTCATTTTCATAGTAATTTTAATAAATATCAATTAAATTATTATCTTTTTCATTATTCAGTGAAATTCTCAACAATTTAGTTATATTTATTTTTATAATTCTTCTGTTCTATTAATGTAGTGTTCACAAATACAAGCTGTTTGAAAAATCGGTACAAAGTTTGCTCGACACGGAAATTGAACCATGGACCCCGAGATTATTTTACTCGTATGGCCGGGCGACATAATTTCAATGATTGCTTCAAAAAATTTAAATAATTAAAGAGGAAAAAAAGGTCAATTCGCACGCGAATAAAATTCGTTCGGGCGAATCGACTACTAAAATAATATTATTTTTGAAAGTGGACGATTCGCACATTCTGCGAATTAATTTCGGGCGCGACTATGTACTAACACGATTTTTTAAGTATGATAGTAATTTACTAATCATCAATGCTATGGGTTTGCTACATGTATAGCTTACTATTTTTGACATCGTGTTTTCGTGTCGACAATTGTGTATTATTTAGATGGCAACCCTGTGGAGTCGTGCGCCCAGGCAAGCGATGGTCCAATACCGATAGCAATATAAGGCAAGATATTCTGAATGCCTAGTGCTTTCAGCTCGCACCAGAACAAATATCAATCTCAAAGAAATACAGGCTGATCAAAAACTACCCCTACATATCTATCTTTAGAAATAAAAATGAATTGATGTTCGTTAGTACGAACGATGAAGTAAGTGATACGAAGTTCACCGGGTCGGCTAGTAACTGAAATATTGTTTGACGATCGATTCTATGTAATTGTTGTAAAGTCAGCTTTTGCCTGTATAACATACAAAAAAGTATGTCTGGCACCCATAGTACAAGCTATGCTTAGTTTGGGGCTAGATGGCGCTGTGTGAATAATGTCCAGAGCTATTTATTTGTTTGTTTATTTAATGACGTGTTAAGTGTGCCAGTGGTTACACCACTTGGGTGTTAAATCTACGTACAGTCGACAGCACGTCATACTACCCTAATCTGTCATATTTCTACAACCAATTTTCCGCTTTATTCACTTCACATAGAGTTGTCTGTCAATTGAGAAGTTTTAACAGATTATGGTAGGTTGATCTGGCTGCCGTCCGTACCTATGCGTAACGGAGGTTGTGGGCTCGCTTCCATGACTAATTATGCGATGTCTTAAATAAATATCAGGCTAGAACTACCCTGAACCGACGAGCATGTATGACTAAATTAGTAACTTTGGAAGAAGCAAAAGTTATCAGCCCGGATCGTAGGAAATGAAAGAATTTGGTCTCTTTCTACCCCTGCGGGAACAAGGCGTGACTGTTTGTATGTTATGTATCACCCTGTATAAAGTTTTGAAAGTATCAAATGACTGTCCAAACTGGACTCTCACGTAAGTACAGTTAATTTCTATTGATATTAACGAATCCGACGAAACTATCACTAATTAGAAATGGTCTGGTGAGCACAAAGTCAAGCGACTTTCCAAGAGGTCAACACTTGGATGGGTCATTGGAAAATCAGGCATTACCAAGTATGGATAATGTAATCAAGTGGTTACTTGCTCGCCACAAACAGTTCTTCAAACTGAAGACGAATGGTGCTGATCTACGATTAGTATGGGAGCCTGCATCGCGCAAACATAATTTAATCCGAACCCACGACCTCCATGTTTTAACTTCTTATTAAGTCATCGTTAAAATAATTGGTATTGAAATTGAACTATTTTCGTAATTCGACAAACCATAGAATTAGTAATTTATTAATAACTAGCTGACCCGGCGAACTCTGTTACGCCTTAGAGGTATAAATAAGTAGACTTTGTATTTTAATATAATTGTATTTTTTTTACTTTTTTTTTATACAAACGGGATAAAAAGTATCCTATGTTTTAATCCCGGTTATAAACTATGCGTGTGCCAAATTTCAATTCTGGGCGACAAACTTGATTGGACAATCGTCAGATTTTAATCAGTTGCCCTTTTGATTTATTATGTGTAATTCCAATTAACATTCGTTTATATTCAGAAATGCAATTATTGCCGAGAGCTATTAGGAAGACAATGAGACTGTACTAGCTCAATCACCACGCCTTGTCAAATCAACTCCGTGATTACAACAAAATAAATAAATATCTCTGGACATTATTCACACAGCGCCATCTAGCCCCAAACTAAGCATTAGCTTGTGCTATGGGTGCCAGACAACGGATAAACAATACTATTTTTTTTGTAACATACATCATATTATACATAGAAACACCCAGACTGATACAAACAGACATGTTCATGCACACAATATATTTGTATAGTGGGGGGATCGAACCCGCGACCTCTGGTGTAATAGCCGAGTTCTCGACCATTACACCAAATGGCTCGTCAACTACCAAATGGCTATAAAAAGCTATGTTGAAGACAATTTTTCCTCCCCGAGAATCAAACCTAGGACACAACAACCCACATATCGATTGCAAATCATCCTTATAAACCATGTCGATATTTTAATAGCAGATTATTATCTGTATTGTAGCTAATGCGAAATGCTGTGCGATTGACAGGTTGACATTTCAAAGGGCTTGAGAGCGCCAGTCACGGCAAGGGGAATAGGGGGGGAGGACTCTAAGGGATCCTATATTGTTAAAGGCATTGGTCATTTTGCATTGATTGCGTTCTTGATACATGATACAAACCAAATTCAAAATTGCCATCTTACTACGTGACTTTTTAGTCGTTGTTATCCCGCAGTAAAATGATTTCTATCTTGGTAGTACAATAGATTAATGAAGTTTTTTTAGTCAAACCAAAAGTTTTACGATTGTGATAGACGAAACTCGAACCAATAGTATTAGGGTCGGAGTGAAATACTCTGCCTGGATCCGTCTTTCCTGATGGAATGGAACTAACGATATTAAATTCGTTGAATGGAACGCATCCACACAGCAGCGCCATCTCCATGACGTTCAGTTAACGCTTCCTCTTCCTGTTTGCCATCTTGCCTGTAATGTCTGTACACTGTCGCTCCGTAAATATATCAAGTTCTTTTTATCTCAGTCTCAGTTATTTAATAAATATCCCAACAAGATATTTCCCTACAATCCTACATTTCCTAACCATTATAATTTGGTGCTCTTCACGGGCTTTTCCTAAGCAAGCGCGCTCTATTATAGACCGCATAGTAACATCAGGCAACTTTGTGGTTAAGTGCTGGCTTAGTTTAAATATATAAAAAAATATTAGTGAAAATTCTCAACATCAACTCAAACTCAACTCAGGACACGGAGGTCGTGGGTTTGATTCCCACCTTGGGTCTGGTTAGTGGTAGGGCTTTATCAGAGTCCGACTGGCTAGCTACCACCCCCCATGTGTTCCGGCAACATTAATGTGGGAGCCAGTACATTTGAAATCAAAAGCTCGTAGATCAGATGAGCCTAGTCTGGCAGCACATTGAACGCACTGGTAAAGTGTCCCTCAGTGGAATAGGCCGCAGTGTCCGCTTACCATCATTTGGGCTGGGTGCCTGTCTGCCAAGTGGTATAAAAAAACCGGTGTCACTATGCTTCTTTGCGTATAATGAAACCAACTGTTTCGAATTCATTTTAATAACGAGTAAGTCTTAATTTAGATTTTGGGGAGGGTTAAATTTTTTGTTTACTCTTTTTAAGGCGGTTAAATTTTTTGTTTACTTACCTATCAAGGGCGTGGATGAAACGCCTATGCGACGCTCAAACAAAATTTCAGACGTTTACCTTGGAAGTTTATTTATGGCAAAATATTGGGGACTGTTGTTTAGCAAATTAATATTAATTGTAAGGTTTCCCAAGCCACGTTTCACTTAGTCGCTGCACAGACGTAAACACTTTTTGTTGCCGACAAGCACTGATTTCTATAGACAATGGATAGGCGATTAGTACCAAATATTTGATCCGATTTGAAAATCGCCATATTGGCGCCGAGAGCAGTAGGTAGTGTACTTGGAACTAATAATAGTGCTGACTTTCGCAGATAAACTTCGTTAATGCTGTCATTGTCAATGGCTGTCCATTTGAAGCGTAGACAGAGAAAATTGAAGTCATTTTAGTTCCAAGTACACTATTGGGGGCGCTTCAAATTGACAGAAAAAATAGCTGTCATTTCAATGTCTATAGCCACTCCAGCGTAATACGCTGAGCGTATTATCATAGAGCTCAGTGCCGACAAGGCACAAAGTTGTAACATTGCATGTAAAAAGTTAAACATCGGTCGACGGAGAGAGGGAAGTTCGCGCATGTGCACTTGCACGTGACCAATAGCGCGCGAATCTCCTAAACGCCCTTGCGCGCTAGGGAGCGTCGGTTATTCCCAGTTGCCCCCTCAGGCATCGCCCCCTCAGGGGGCAACTGGGAATTCGTAAGAAATAATGTCCCAGTCGCCCCCGTGCCTCCTTTGTAGGGGCAACTGGGAGAATAATTTTTAAATTTTGAAACGTCTGCCCTACTTGAGACGTCGTAAAGTATAACTAGATATTTTTTCCATATGTTGCTAGAAGTAAGTGAGTGTAAGTTTGAAGGGTCAAAGGAGGCACGGGAGCAACTGGGACATTATTTTTTACGAATTCCCAGTTGCCCCTGAGGGGAGCGATGACTGAGGGGGCAACTGGGAATAACCCGGAGCGTCTTCGGTGGCATAATCTGGCATAACAGTTTCGGCATAAAGCTTTTTCGCATAAATAATGTATATACGCATAGTTATATATACGCACTACTGTTAATATTAAAGAAAAAAAAATGTTTTCTGATTTCGGTAAGTATGCTTATCAATAATGTCTTTCTGAGCGAGTTTTCGGCAACGACGGCCGTCTTTACGATCAACCAACTACGATGGATATATTATAGCGTAGGTACCGGCTCATCTCTTTTCGTGTGTAAGGGGAAAACCCAATGATATTATAATAAAAAAGAGGTAGATAGGTCAGAAGTCAAAAACTGTCCACGGCGTACTTATAGACCGACAAACTTATCTGTTCCAGTGGCGGCGTCGCTACTGTCTTTTTAACCGACTTCAAAAAAGGAGGAGGTTATATGTTCGACTGTTTGTATTTTTTTTTTTTTTTTTTTTTTTTTTTTTTTTTTTTTTTATGTATGTCCGTCGATTTCTCCGTCAATTGTGGACCGATTTAAATAATTCTTTTTTTATTTGAAAGTGCATAGTTCCGAGGTGGTCCCATTGTCACCATGTCAGGATCTGATGATGGGATCCCGGGAAAATCAAGGGCAAACCTCAAATTTTATAGGCGCATACTACGCGTTACTTGTTTTTTCTGAAGCCATTCAAGTTTTTGCGTCCGATAGACATAATTTTATGTTGATGAGCTGATGATGGAAAGTACAACTCCTTAACGGTTAGGAGTTAGGGGATAATTCTTTCAGTATTGTAGGAATATGTGGACCGTTAGTTGTATTTCATGTACTTTTGCAGCTAAGCTGATGATGGAAGGTACAACTCCTTAACGGTTAGGAGTTGGGGGATAATTCTTTCAGTGTTGTAGGAATATGAGGACCGTTAGTTTTATTTCATGTACATTTGCAGCTAAGCTGATGATGGAAGGTACAACTATGATGATGGAAGCTACAGGGTACGACTTCTTAATTCTTATGTCCCTCTTGCGGGCTGCGTCTTTAGTTGGTCTACCCATGGTGCTGAACACTTAATGAAGAATACCTAATATTGTCAAATAATACAATTCTACTATTTTACTCGTATTTTCATTATTATGAAAGAGTTTTACTCACTACGTGTTATTCACACTAAAAATAGAAAAATAAACAAACTTTTTAAAAAAAAAAAATAACCGCCTTCAAAAAAAAAACAAAAAAAATAGGTACCTAAAAACACTGAAAAGCAAAAAATAATTTTAAAAAGACATTCATCAAATGCGCTTATTGTCTAAGCCTATTAACTAAATTAAATTGTATTTTACGTGCTAGGTAGGTACCTACTAATCTGTTTGAAGTCGGTGCCAATCCAAAGAAAATAAAAAATGATACATAATAATAATGTATTTTACAGGGTAACTAATTAATCCGCGGACGGTACGTAGTCTGGGTACCTACTATTTGGCTTGGCACCGACTTCAAACAGATTAGTAGGTACCTACCTAGCACGTAAAATACAATTTAATTTAGTTAATAGGCTTAGACAATAAGCGCATTTGATGAATGTCTTTTTAAAATTATTTTTTGCTTTTCAGTGTTTTTAGGTACCTATTTTTTTTGTTTTTTTTTTTTAGTACTGTCATTAAACCATGGAATTACATAGATTTAGTATATTTTTTATGGAATTAATATTTACGTCTATGCATTAAACTGACATTTCACGTAGTTCCAATTTGGCCACCGGAACAAATAAGTTTGTCGGTCTGTCAATGCATTCGCTCAGGTTTGCTACTAGCTTATTTTTCAGGTGCCATTTTTTTAGCACAAGTAACCTATCTACCTCTTTTTTATTATAATATCATTGGGAAAACCGGAGTATTTTTCCTTCACAACCGATTAGAATAAGCCAGTGCCAGACTTGTATTGACCAGCCCATCCCCGATCAAGAATCAAACCTGTGCTTTTTCGCCTCAAGTGCGCTTTTGTCAAATGTAATCAGATCATCATAATTACAAAAGGCGTCCGTCAGTCGCCACGAACTAGTCATCTTTATATTTTTTTAACCACTAATCCCTAGGGTTGTTTGTACAGGGTAGGAATTTTAATATTCACAAACATGACCACCTGAATATGTGCTTTGGAATACAGTAGCCTGTTGTAAAGTTTTTTTGGAGATTTTTGGCTTAGTGTTGTCAGAAATATCGATAACGGTCGCCTCCGCGGTTTCACCCGCGTGCAATTTCCTTTGCCAATTACCCCCCTTCCCCCACATTTTCGGGATCAAAAGTACCCTATGTCACTTGGGAATAATGCAGCTTTCTAACAGTGAAAGAATTTTTCAAATCGCTTTAGTATTTTCGGAGCCTATTCAATACAAACAAAGAATCAAATCTTTTCTTTTTTTTTTGACGAGCCATTTGGTGTAATGGTCGAGAAGTCGGCTATTACACCAGAGGTCGCGGGTTCGATCCCCGCACGGTACAAACATTTGTGTGCATGAACATGTCTGTTTGTATCGGTCTGGGTGTTTCTATGTATAATATGTATGTATTTACAAAAAAAAAAAAGTATATAAGTAATGTTTATCCGTTGTCTAGCACCCATAGCACAAGCTAATGCTTAGTTTGGGGCTAGATGGCGCTGTGTGAATAATGTCCAGAGAGATATTATTTATTTATAATATTAGTATATAGACTAAAGTTGAGTACCTGTCTTGTAATATCCAATTGCAGGAAAAAGTCTTATACCATTAAAACCAAGTCATCGCTACAGTGATAAGGACTGACTTCACCACGCTTGCCAAATGCGGATTGTTGATCACAAATCCGAGCTGTGTCCAAAAAATTTTTAGTGGTAGATCTGTTTTACAGTACGAATAGGCCGGCTCGTCCAGGGAAGTAGGTACGATCGAGGTCTCCCGCGCGTGATCACTTTTGGAAAAAAATTCCGTGCACGCGCATCGTGACTTCTTAGGAGCGGCGCGGCGCTTGTAAACGTGAAAATACTGCACAGGATTTTAGCCTTAAGGGTGATCACGCGCGGGTGACCTCGATAGTACTACCATCCTCTTACATAACACCAGCGTAAAATAATAGTGACTACTATTGTGTTTCGTCTGGTTTGTGAGAGTGCCAGAGTCCCACACCCCGCCTTAAAAGGCCGGCAACGCATCAGCGATCCCTCTGGTGTTGCAGATGTCCATGGGCGGCGGTGATTGCTTACCATCAGGCGACACGCTGGCTCGTTTGCCGCCTCTGACATAAAAAAAAATCTACACAAACTTTGCTTGTCCCGAAATTGAACCCAAGATCAAAAAGCGTTGTAGATAACTCCCAAAAGTCGATATTCCTCAAAAACTTTCAACATTGATATAATTTGTATTCCATCATTTATATTAAAGACAAAAGGGAATAAGCACGTTTTCTTTAAAACAAAGAGTATAAAAATAATCTTAAAAAAAATATTTACATACTTCGCAAAATTAATAAACATCGACAATTGCTATCGATATTATTGCGCATCTTTGCTCCTAATTTTGTTCAAAAATCACTTGAAGTCCGTCACGTAGCGGCCATGTTTATTTAGGTCCACTTCAACGCATGCGCGGTTAACGTCAAGATGACATTTTTAAATGTAAGTGCTGAGCGTGCTGAGACAGGCACTGGAATTTAAGTTATTCCTTAGAAAGGGGTTTGAAGATTTTGGCCTTCCTACGCGTCCGCCATTTTGATTTTTTTTCAAAATAGCGTTCACTTAAAATTGTATCAAAAATCGATACCTTATATTAATACAATCATAATATGTTATAAGACAAAAACTCGTAAAGTGTCACATTTTAAAGATATAAGCAACCAAAGTAAAGTTTCTTTATTTTGAGGGTTTTTTTTCTCAAGTTATAGTTCACATAAAATTCATTCAAAAATAGATACCTGATATCAATACAAACATAAAATGTCATTAGACGAAAACCCGTGAAGTGTCACATTTTAAAGATATAAGCAACTAAAGATTTATTTTGAGTTTTTTTTTGTCTCGAGTTATAGTTCACATAAAATTCATTTAAAAATGGGTACCTGACATCAATACAAACATAAAATGTTATTAGACGAAAACTCGTAAAGTGTCACGTTTTAAAGATATAAGCAACTTAAGTTTTACTTCTTTATTTTGAATTTTTTTTCACAAGTTATGGTAATAATGACATCTTAAGACATTTTATGTTTGTATTGATGTCAGGTATCCATTTTGAATGAATTTTATGTGATTTGACACAAAAAAATCTTAAAATAAAGAAGTTAGACTTTAGTTGATTATATCTTTAAAACGTGACAATTTACGGGTTTTCGTCTAATGACATTTTATGTTTGTATTGATGTCAGGTACCCAATTTTAAATGAATTTTATGTGAACTATAACTCGAGACAAAAAAAAACTCAAAATAAATCTTTAGTTGCTTATATCTTTAAAACGTGACACTTCACGGGTTTTCGTCTAATGACATTTTATGTTTGTATTGATGTCAGGTATCCATTTTTGAATGAATTTTATGTGCACTATAACTTGACACAAAAAAATCTTAAAATAAAGAAGTAAACCTTTAATTGCTTATAGCTTTAAAATGTGACACTTTACAGGTTTTTGTCTAATAACATATTATGTTTGTATTAATGTAAGGTATCGATTTTTCATAAAATTTTAAGTGAACGCTATTTTGAAATAAAATCAAAATGGCGTACCACAAGGTAAGCCAGCCTCCATACAAAAATCTTCAAACCCCTTTAAATTTGATGTTTTTTAATTCATTTAGCTGGACTTTTTGAATAAATATCTGCTTACTAATGTTTACTAAAGGGTTTATCGTATTAAATAGAAAACATGGTCCTGGTAAAATATCTCGGGTCCTGACGGATTTTCCGAACTTTTTTCAAGTTTCACCAATCCGCATTTGGCATTCCCGTCATTGTGATGGTTTACCTTTTCCTTGCAGTGTGACATTAAAATAATACGTTACACATAATTAAATATCTCTATTATATAATATAATATAGCGAAAGTATATGAATCGGCTTACATGTTATAAGATCAACTTCCTAGTCTTTAAATTCTTCAATTAAAATACCTAAACGTTATACAATCTGTATGCTTCGATCAAAATCAGACATCGATTGATGGTTGTCAGAGAGATTTATAATCTGTGGAATTTATGGCCTGTATTTTTTATCAGCTCACCTGATGTTAAGCGGTCACTGCGGCCTAGTCCAATGAGGGACACTTCACCAGGTAGCATATCAATGTGCTATTAATGCTACACAGGCTTTAAATATCCATTTTCAGTTGTATATATTTTTGTGTTTGATTTTTAACAATTGTCATCATTTCCCTGCGCCTTTTCCAATCATCTGGGGTTGACTCTCCTTTTCAGTTTTCTCCATTCGGGGCGGTTTCGAGCGTTTAATCTTGGCTTTAAAGGTGCACATATTAATCTAAAGATTTGTAACATTGATTCTAATCTCCCCCGGTTCCCCTTCACACCCGATTGGGATGAGCCGGTGCCGGCCTTGTGGGTATTGACCAGCCCATCCCCGGGTACCCCGACTTGAAAGGCCTCAAGTCAGAGTGGCGCGTAGGGCAGCCATCCGAGAAACTATGTAGGTGACTCTCAGACTTGGCTCGGGCGACCTGACAACCGTTATTGTGAAATCTATCGATATAATAATAAAGAAAGATAAAGTCAACATCTTTTACTTTGCATGCGCGATGCAGGATTCGTAATAATTAGGAATAGCCAATCAGCGCCCGCGCCCGTCCTCAGTTAGCAGAGCTGTAGCTAGCGGGTAAATGATGTTTGCTAATCAAGTTAGAGGTCGCCACGAGCTTTACTATACAGTAGCAAGACAATACATTTGCCGGGGCATAGACAATTTGTCCGAATCATTAGTACAATGATTGATGGGGTGTCGTCTTTGGCGCTATGGCCATAGACTTGTGTGGTCCAAGTTATAAGACATCTGTGGCAATGCGTTTGGGTAATTATCAGTTTTTGATCAGCATCAAAAAAACTAATAGACCTATTTTGGATGAGTCAAGACACCGAGAGATCGCGGGTTAGGTCCACTTACTGTAACATTTGTGTGCATGAACATATATATATCTGTTTGTTTCGGTCTGGGTGTTTTTATGTATAATTTATATGTATAAAAAATGTGTTAAAATATTTTTTTACCGTTGTCTGGCACCCATAGTATAAGCTATGCTTAGTTTCAGGCTAGATGGCGCTGTGTAAATGTCCAAGGCTACCACTTATTCTGATAAGAACAAAATAGTTATTTGTTATACAAGAGTGCAAAGTTGCTTTTTAACAGCGTGTTCAATTTTGATGAAAGCGAAGAAAATTAGAATCCTGAGCGTTAGCGAGGGAATCAAAAGAGCACGAGGTGAAAAATCTTTGCACTCGAGTGCAACACGTAACTTTTCATTCCACCTCAGCGAGGAAATGACTAAATGCAAAAAAAAAACGTTTAACAAATTAAAAAAAAGTTGTATGATATATTCGGCACCATAGAGGTAGCAGTAAATAGGTTTAATGTTTTTTTTAATTCACAAACTTAGTGCACACAATGTTCTAAATTCAATTTATGTACTTTATCCTCTAGAGAATAAAAACGGCTTTTCCACTCAGATACTTTAGTATATATTCTGTGACTCAGATATTGAAGATTAAAAATACTCTTTCCGAGATGGTGGGATGAAAATAGTTATTTATGTGACTGCTGCATAATGAGGGTCATTAAAATACGAATGTGGTTTTATGAAACGAATGAAGTGAGTTTCATAAAAGAATCACATGAGTATTTTAATGACTAATTATGTACAGTCACATACATAACTTTATCTTCATTCATACGATAATATGTCTATTTTATAGTCAGGATCGATGAGCAAATTAGTACAAAATCATGTCATAATTTGTAGGTCAATTTGAATAAATGACGTTTGTAGTTTTTAAAATCCATAAACAATCTAGACTCGAGTTGATTTTGATTCTCAAATCGATTGTTATAATTTCAGCATCGAATTGAATGTATAGGAATGGAACATAAAATTACTAATCGACTAATTCGATAATCGAAAAAACCTATTAATATTTACTTTTAAAGAAGACGTTCGATATTTGAACGTAATTAAAGTGTCGGTTACCGACACTAAAATGTAAACATTTCAATGCAGCCACAGATACTTATATCTAAATGTAGGGCGTTTGCTCATCGCTCGAATATAAAATAGACATATTATGGTATGGATGTAGATAAAATAATTATCTTATTAAACGCAGTCATTCAGAAGTTGTGCGGTGCGCGCACATTTGTTACGGCTATTTTTTTATTTTATTGGAAGGAGATAAAAGTAGCTCCATTTCTTTCTTTTTCCTAATTACAACTAGGACACCTGATGGTAAGTATGATTTGCTCAGTTTTGAACTTAATATCAGTTACTTTTGACCTCAAAATAAGACTTTTTGCATTCGCCTCCCGCTCCCTCTCTTGCCCTATCCTACAACACACATCGTGTGTGGCTTGATCCCAACGACACATGTTCATTTATCACGATCACGGGATTCCTCGGCTCAGGTGAAACATGCCCACCGCAAAAGGATAAATACTTTTTTTTAAAGAAGTGCCGGTGCACTAAGACGCATTTAAGTTCAAGCCGAACTTCGGTTACGGCGGCAAATGTTAACTATCAACGAACAATGCAGAATGCATACTAATATTGTAAATAAAATACATTTATGAATACTTTTCATTTGAAGACTATTACTAAGTCATACAGTTTTCAGTATGAAGGTGGAATAAACAAAATAAATTAACGGTCCACAAAGGTAGCACGCGATCACAAGTATGACGTACAATATTAGCCATAATTTCACTCAACCATATCAGAGGGAATGTCATATAACGCTACCATCCCAGAGATATTTTAGAGAGAATGACTTATGGAACTAAGGTCTAGACATTAATTAAAAGAAAAACCTGTGTTTCGGGGAAAGGGCACTGAAGCTAGTGAAATCACTGCGTATATGAGACCTAATAAGTCGTCTCGGTGTAGCGGGCGCAGGGCGGGGCCAGACAGTAACTGCTTAGTTACTGTTTGGCACTGAACTGTCTAAGGGCAGACGTGGCGCTTACCATCTGGTGTACGATCTGCTCGTCTTGTTACACATTGCAATAAAAAAAACTGACTTACATAAAATATAAATACGTAAACAAAGAACTGATGCAAGTTGATGTCAACCGATGCAAGTTTATGACAACTGATGCTGTGATGCAAGTTGATAACAACTTATGCAAGTTGAAGACAACTGATGTTACTTGATGACAACTGATGATGATGATGTTAGATGATGACTGACCTGGTTGTGGTAATGCGCGAGCGGGTGATGCGGCACGTGCCGCATCGCCGGGTGCAGCATCTCGCCGCCGCTGCTGCCCTCTACCGCCTGCGAATGTTACATCTGATGTTATTAGGTATATAATTACATTAATAATACACAGGATCATTGGCCAAATAAAATAGGCGATGTCTTGAAGATAGTCGGGTCAGAAGCACCAATCGACGAGCATGTATGAAAAAATAATGAATGTGGAAGAAACAAAAGTATGAGCCAAGACCGTAGCAAACGTAAGGATTTGATCTCTGCCTATGCGTCTATCGCTGCGGGGATTATGGCTGTATGGCAGCGTCAGAGACAGTTCCTGTCAGTTGTTATGTCTGTCTCTCACTGTCTCTCACGGCTCTAGCACACGTAAACTATAACCTTTAGTTTAAGGCTAAAAGGAAACGAACGTTAATGTCTTTGATTGTAGTAACGGATGGCTTTATTACAATTTACGAGTGATGATAGTTGATAACAACTAATGATGGTCGATGACCACTGACGATACTTGATGACAACTGATGTTACGTGATGACAACTGACAATACTTAATGACAACTGATGACAATTTATGCTACCCACCTCTGGCTGCTCATCCTTGGTCTCCGCTTCGTCGCCAAGCTCCACGAGCTGAAGAGCCTCGTCTAGCAGATCGAAGCGAGACTCCTCGGTGCCCACCAGATCTCGAGGAAGGTCGCCTTGCAGCACGTATTCACCTGGGAACAACAATAGACTGTTAATCATATTACCGTCGCTACGCCTGACAAGTTCCATAATGTGTTTTTTGTGAGGTTGGGGAAAACAACAAAAAACGTGTATATTTCTGCACATATGACATTTTTCTTACGGTGATAACACATAGTTATGGAATTTGTTTGATTGGTTTCTATTTCGAATTTTTTTTTAAATGAAAGCAGTCAGGACAGGATACCTCACTCCACCTGATGGTAAGCGGAAGTGAGGTCCAAATATATGGTTGACTGTCTCAATAAAACATAGTACCCATTGAGCCAGTAACCCTCACCCTGAAGGCCTGCTTAGATGCCGCTTCACGCCCCGCCTAAAAAGCCCAGGATTATAGGAGGAAGGAAACACGTATATGACAAAACTGACTTTACGGACACATAGAGATTTAAACGGAGATTATTTTTAGCTCAAAACACAAAAATCAAATAAATGCACATAATATGGAATTTGGCACGCGCAGCGACGCTATCCGACTTGGGTCTGGTTGGTGGTAGGACTTTTTCAGAGTCAAACTGACTGGCCCGATGGTGCATTTGGTGGTGACCCTGCCCCATGCGCCAGGGGTCGTGGGTTCGAAACCCATCCAGGACAAACACTTATGTGATGAACATTTGTGTTTGTTCTGTGTCTGGAGGTTCTGACACCCATAACACAAGTGCTTACGCTACTTACTTTGGGGTCAGATCAATGTATGTGATGTTGTCCAATATTTATTTATTTAACTGGTACTGGCTCGTCCCTCTTTAGGTGTAAAGGAAAACCGGGGGAGTTTCTAGCCCTAGTAAAACAATGTGTCCGACTGGCTTTCTACTGGGGTACACCCCCACGGGTGAACTCTGAACCGTACAGAGTGGTAGCACATTAAGTGACGCTTCTTGGCTAAGTGACCCTTAATACATCCGAAGCAAGGAAGTGTTTTACACCGTTAAAGTGGGACTTACACCCACTACACCACAGAGACAATCGAATCCTATCCTACTTCCTCATCATCATCATCAACTTAAGAGTTTGACTCTTGTCGGTGGAGCAATTTCCATCTTTCTCTGGACTCTGCCTGCCAGCACCTTAAGCTCCTTATACGTCATGACATTAGCTTTTTCTTTCAACTGCTGCACGTAACTCCGTCTTGGTCTACCTCTTCCCCTTCTTCCTTCTATTTTGCCTTCCAGTAATGTTTTTATAAGCATATCATGACGTATGAGGTGACCTATCATTTTCCCTCTTCTATTCTCTACTGTTTTCAATATATATCTTTTCTCTTTAACCATTTCTAAAACTTCCTCATTAGTTTTCTTTTCCGTCCAGCTTATACTCTTTAGTCTCCTCCAACACCACATCTCAAATGCTTCCAGTCTCTCTCTATCTCTTTGTGTCGTTGTCCACGTCTCACATCCGTATAAGGCAATACTCCAGATGTACAATTTAATAAGTTTTTTCCTGACTTTAATAGATATTTTGGATTTGAAAATGTGTTTTTTATTGTTATATGTGGTTTTAGCCATTGCTACTCCTACTTCCTACTATATTATAAATGCGGAAGTCTGGATGTTTGGATGTTTAGACCCGGAATAGGACATAGGCTATAAAATTCCTACGGGAAACGTCTCATTCCCGCGGGAATAACAATTTTGAAACTACTGAACCGATTCTAATAATTTCACTGGTGGAAAACTACACTATCCCCGGTGAACATGAGGTACTTTTGATCCTGGAAATGTGGGGGAAGGGGGGATATTTGAAAAAAGAAATAACGCGCGGGTGAAACCGCGGGCGGAAGGCTAGTATAACTATAATTCAATTACACCCTACAGAAATCCGATCTTGTCAAGCCCTGTCCAGCCAAAACAGTAACCCTACGACTACCGTTATAATTTGAATGACAAAAAACTGTCGCCACGGACTTACAGACCGCACACAAAAGTGGGATTACTTTTAAAGTCCCATTGTTTGTGGGACAATGGATGGCCACTGCCACCGTCAATGGGACATTTTAGGTACATTTAAGTAAGTGTTAATTTTACGATTAGAAGATAAAGTGATTTGAGATAAAAGTTAACGGAAGGGTTGGGTTGGTTGAGACAACGTTTTTTGCGTAAGGATACTAAGATTTTTTATGTTTCTTCAGCTATGATTTATTTTTAAGTATATCAAGATATCGACTGATTGACATATTGATTTTACTTAATGCCATCTGCATTTGAAATTTGAAAGGAATAAATGTTACACACATTAGCAATAAGATCTGTAGGTATATAATCGAAGAACACCCAGGGATGGGCTATAGTCAATAGCTATCGCTGGCACTGGCTCGTCCCAATCGGGTGTGAAGGGGAACCGGGGGAGTTTAGTGGGTAGTGGACGCTTTAGTCTCGAGTTTCACACACGGCCGCAGGTTTAGCTAGCCTGCGGTTATGGTGCATAAACGCATTCTCCTCCGAAAAAAAAGGTATATAATCGAAGACCAAGTAATAGATGTAAGTTAGTTACGTCGTTTAATCGTGGTTTCGAATCCCACACATTTTTTTTCTGGGTCTGGATGTGTTTAAGTATTACAAGTACTGGTACTTGTGGCACCATTTATTTATTTATTTAAACTTTAATGCACAATCAGGAGTACATAAGGCGGACCTAATGCATTCTCTGTCAGCCACTCTTTGGGCCAAGTAGAAAAAAAAAATTGTGGGTAGTGAACAATCGTTGAATTTAATCCCCATAACACTAATTATCAGATCAATGACCTACATAATGTGTTGTGTCCAATATTTATTTATTTACATATTACTATTAAGAAAAATATTCTTTATTGTAGGCCATGTAGGCCAAAGAGTGCTGCCGTGTCAGGCCTATCTCCGTTATCTCAAAAAACCTAGTTTTGAGTAAACGACTCCTAAAGTTTTTTTTTGCATTTATTGCCATTATATCTATGTTTCAAGAGATTTTTCCAAACTTATTTCATATCATAAGAATTGTAAAGATGTACATATTATTGTGATGTAATTATCTTTTTTGTTTTATCTTTATTTTCTATGTTTTTTTCCAAAAACGGAGATAGGCGTGATAGGAATTTCATACAAATCTTGTTACGCGAAGGGCCGTATCTTAAGATACATGACTTAGCCGTGACAATTTGAGTAAGAATTATTTAGCCATACATGCATTTCTGCATTATTTTGTTTAGAGAGGTAGAATAAAAGTAGGTTTTAATAAAAATCTTAATTTTAATCAGTCATATTTTAATTAGGAACATAGGTGTAATCAAATAACAAGTATATTATGACAAAACTGGAAATGGTATTCAAATAAACTAAAATGTATTTCTTTTTCATTTATCAACAAAAACATTACCTACCGGTCTAAATATTATGTAGTTGCATAAGTCTTAGTAATTACCCCATAACAGTATAATATATAAGTAAACTACGTATCTATCGTGGCTAAGTCATGTATTTTAGTAGACACTTAACTGAGTTTGCCATAATCGCGTCTTGTCGACTCGTCAAACGTTGTCTGTAACTTAAGATACAGTATTTAACCTTAATATCGTAGTCAATCGTAATTTCTTCTAGAGCATTTTTTGGGATAACGGTAAGAGATAATTAAATAATATTTTATACACGGGATAGAAGACCCATAAAAACCACGAAAAACACTTGTTACGCGTAACTCATGTATCTTAAGTTAACTGACATTCGCCTGACACGGCAGAGTGACTTTACAACCGACTTCGGAATATTATATTATTTAAGAATTTTCGAAATAAAATACAATACGATACGAACATGAAAAGACAGTTCTCCGATTTTTACGATTCTGGTCAGTCTTCAAAATACTTTACAACCAAAAAGAAAAAACCCATCCACACAGTAAAACATTTTTACTCTACCTTGTCTAACTGTCAATCAGACTTACAGTCAACCCACCGCTACTGTTCTTAATTGGGACCACAAAAGCCTTTCAAAGTTAAACAGATTAGCGGCAAAGGGTTACTTTTTGTCGCCACTGGGCATAGACAATAATTGATTTATAGTTTTATTTGCATGCGGTCTTTTCGGCACATCGGCGGTCGAGGGTTGAAACCGCAAGGGAGTTGTATTGTACGAATCTGCCTTTGAAACTTAAAGTCGGCGATTTTGAAAAGATATTTTAAAGGAATTACGGTAAGATGATATATTACTAATTTCCTTGTGAAAGAAAAGCATTGATGGTCTGCTGGTTTAAAACACCGGACTATGAACTGCGTACCTACATATCGATTCCAAAAAACAGACAGAGTGAGTAATATGGATTTTTTAATGTTAGCATGTAATGTTTTTTTTTCTTTAGGTTCTTTTAAATGACACTAGAATTTACTTTGCCTCCAATATTATTATAGAATTGGTCAGATTGAACTGCTGTTGGTCGTCAAAGAATTCTTTAAAGTTAAATATCGCACACCCGGTAAAAAACTGTCATAACACAAAAACAGGCAAATCTCACCCCTTGCAGTAAAATATTATTTTCCTGCAAAAAGTGAGATTATAAAAATGTTATTTTACTGAAAAAAGTGAGACCCGCCTTGCCTCTACGTTATGACAGTTTTTAGCGGGTGTGCGATTATGTGGTCAATTATTATTAAGTAACAAAATGACTCTACCAGATTTGCCTGTTTTTATGTTATGACAGTTTTTTACCGGGTGTGCGATATTTGGAATTGTGAAAATATATCTTTGCCATACATTAACTAATATTTAAAAAAAAGAGTACCTATTAGCTTAGCGCCATCACGAGTTATATTGTATAAATAAATCTTTGCCATACACTTTCAGTTAAAGCAAAATTAAAAAAAGGACTAATGTAACAAAAAGCATGAAACCACACATCCCAGAAAATCGATTAACCCGTACATAATTCCGTCCGGTGTAATAAATAAGTTCGTTTAATTGTTTTGCCGCGAAAAAACTGCCGCCATATTGTTCGCCATGTCCGCCCTTCACGCTCGACCAATCAGGACACACGTTGGAAAAGACAATGATCTGTTTTTTTTTATGGTTTAAGCAAAGATAAAGTTGTTTGAAGCTTTATATGTAAGGCGTTTAGTAGTGGTAGAGCAATGCTGTTTTACAGTACGAATGGGCCGGCTCGTCTGGGGAAGTACCACACTCTCACATAACACCAGCGTGAAATAATAGTGACTACTATTGTGTTTCGTCTGGTTTGTAAGAGTGCTGGAGCCCCCCCTCCCCCCCCCCCCTTAAAAGGCCGGCAACGCATCAGCCATCCAGATTTCACCTGTGGGGGTAGCTAGCAAGTCGGACTCTGAAAAAAAAAGTTCTACCACCGACCGGACCCAAGGCGGGAATCGAACCCACGACCTCCGCGTTTTATACCCGAGCGGCTTGCCCACTGTTCCACGGGTGGTAGGTGTTGGCAGCGGACAAAATATGCGGGGATCTAACACGCGACCTCTGACTACGAGTACGACTTAACCATTACCCCAAATCTTCAATTACAATAAATACAAGTTCAATTTCGATAATGTAACAATAGATTACATAAGCCATAGTAGCCTTGGCAGTGACTGTCACGGCATCTGCACAGAAAGTGAATCGATCGATTGAATGCGTGTCGGTTGCGCTTAGCGTCGGCCATTGTTGATTGTCGCTGATTTTTTATTATTTTTAGTTGTCTATGCTAAACGTTAATAGTTCGGTCTTAATTTGGGACTGGTTGCTATTAGCTATTTTTATTGACCTACTGGCTGGTCCCCGCAGGGGACCGAGATAGGTGGCGCTATCTTGTATCGGAGGCCAAGACACGCTTTGGGTCGTTGAGCCACAGGAGTAAGTAAGTACGTACTGGCTAGCTCTTTTTCTCCAAGCGTTTTGTTCCGAAGTAGTCAGGATGCGCTTGGATCACAATCCATGATTTAGCAAGCCCAGTTATCGCCAATTCTGGCCTCCGTAACTCTTAACAGGGGAACCAGACCAATTGGATCATGGCTGCACAGCCGTTTTAGACTGTGCAGGGCGGAAAACGAGCCTGCGGGTCGCCTGATGGTAAGCAATTACCGCCGCCCATGAACATCTGCCACACCAGAGGGTTCGCTGATGCGTTGCCGGCCTATGGGGGTATGGGGTGTGGGCCTCCGGCACTTTCACAAACCAGACGAAACACAAAAGTAGTCACTATTATTTCACGCTGGTGTTATGTGAGAGGGTGGTACTTCCCCGGACGAGCCGGCCCATTCGTACTGTGACACAGCATGGCTCCACCACTACAAAATTACTCGTACATGCTATATTTGTGGTATAAACCAAAAATGAATGAATTTCAGATACTAATCTATGAAGTTCTCAGAGAATCTTCGCAACAAATTATGTCTTAATCTTACGATCTTTTAGAAAGGCGAGTTGAATGAGTAACGACTAATTACAAATTATGTACAAAAAATACATTAATGAAGATTTCTGGAAAGCTTGGTTCATTTTCTACCACAAAATTAGAATTCCATTGACGGATACTTAACTTCCAGACTCCAAACTGTGACTGTGACTAAGCATTTTGTGAACAGAAATTTTTGTGCCAGCCCGGCTTTAAACCCAGGAGCACCTTTTTTTTCGGAGGAGAATCATAACCGCAGACTAGCTAGACCTGCGGCCGTGTGTGGGACTGGAGACTAAAGCGTCCACTACCCACTAAACTCCCCCGGTTTCCCTTCACACCCGATTGGGACGAGCCGGTGCCAGCCTTGTGGCTATTGACCAGCCCAAACCCAGGACACCTAACACGGAGACAGTCCGGAGATAAAATGTTTTAAATACATGGCGTTATGACGTCTCTAATGTTAGCCTGTTAATCTAGACAAAGTTCCACCAAAGTATTTATATATTCCCAAGCACATAACTCCAAAAAAAAAACCACAAGACATATGACGGCAACCACAAAGCAAAGGGTCTCTAACAAAAAACGGACCGTAATTTAAAAATGATTCCAAATTATACATCTGTCCCGCTCACACAACATAAGTGAGACAGAGACGGGTTGAGGTCAATTTGGAGTCGGAATGCGACGACCAACAGGGACAAGATGGCGGGTCTTAATGAATCAAGATTGGACACAATTGTTTCGTTGAATTGATTGGTACATTGTTCCAAAGGTTAATTTGTTAGGTATATGACGTTTATGTACGATTTTATTATATGAAATGCGTCCTTTTATATTTTTTCTATAAAATATCATAGTTTTACAAGGGTAGTATTTAAACGAGTGACTGGAAATTAAGGTTTTAAGTGAAAAAATAATGAATTTAACTTACAGAATTACTAAGTGAGCGACTGACTGCGAGCGACGAGAAATAAACAAAACAACGACTTACAAACATTCATTTGAGTTACTTAAATACAAGTATGCACAGAAACGAATGGATTACATAGTTAAATATAACGATTGGTGTTAAAAAGCTTGAGTAAAGCTCCCGCCTTAGCCTTCTAATCTATATCCATCCGAGTCAATTTCCATCTCCGATCGTTCTTGTTCTCTTATTTTTATGATAGCAAATAGTCGCTCACTTAGTAATTTAGTCGCTCACTTAGTAATTTTTTTACCTGAAATGGATGAATTTGTATAAGCTCATTCTGGATTTTACTATTAATCAATATTCGTCATAAAAGTAAATTTTTCGCTCACTCAAATTCATACCGCTCAAGTTATTAAAACAGTATCTCATCAGCAGTCGCTAAGTTATTTCTTAGTCGCTCTTTTTATAATTCCCCGTTTTACTTACAATAACTGTATCAATACAATTTCTACTTGTATCATCATAATCATCCCAGCGTATTCCCGATTGCATCCAGTATGGAGCTCAGGGTCCGCTTCGACTATGATCCTAGATTTGACAAGCCTGGTTATTACAATGGAGCGATTGCCATCTGACCTCCGTAACCCTTACAAGGGAAACCACTTGGAACATAGTCGAGATCAACTGCTTAACGTGCCTTCCGAAGCACGGAATCATCATTCTTTTCAGACATTCAGGTGATTCAAGCCTGCAATGTCTACTTCTACTTGTATATTATTACTTAATCACAGTTTTCTGTAGGTATCAAGTATAAAATAAAGAATAGAATAGATTATGTCTATCAATACAAAATACATTTCTCCAAAATACAAATGAGAAACGTCCTGGCCACAAAAATGTTACGTTTTCATTCTAATTCTGACGATTTCCACATAATTTTCACACTTGCGAATCCCTAGTTTTAATATTATTAAATGTATCGTAGAAAATCTGAACAATCTTTATATTAAAATTGCATTCATGAAACGTATAAAACTAATTAAATTTTGAAATCAATAATATCTTTCATATTCATGCTAACTTCAATAACTTAAAATATCTTTCTAAATATCGTTTAAAATATTAATAAACGTAAAATATCTTAGTCACTCCTTGACCACCAAACATCCAGACTTTCGCATTTATAATATTAGTAGAGTTAAAAACTACACATGATTTTGTAAAAATTTACAATCAGTATTTAATAATTTAGTACAAATGCTCCTCATCAAAGATCATGGCAACATTATACAATCAAAACCCACACATTGCACATAGTTTTATGAGATTAATATTTTTCTTACTTACTAAGACACAGCTCTTTTATAGAATCTTCTCTTACAATGTCTATAGAAAAAAAAATGATTTTATATCCATATCATATTCATTTATCCATAATGTCCCGAAGTTTACGTCTTTCGGCATAAATGATGATGATCCATAAAGTATTGGTAGCAATTTTCCTTGTCTATGTTAAGTTTAAGAAAATAAATGATTTCTTGGCACGGATCATTCAATAACGGCAAAACAAGATCAGATATTTAAAATCCACTTAAAAAATTCAAAGGAAACATTTTCTTTTAAAAACTCCTTGGTCCAAACCCGCCTCCGCGCGATTGAAACTTCTTTCATTTCTTTTTTCTTTTAAACCACAGACACGACGCTCTTGAGGCGCGCCTCTTTTGAATTCGAACGCACGAGTGTGGGACGTTCTCGTTTTGAATTTTTGACGTTTTATTTTTTATCCTTTTCTTTTTTACAGTTGACAAAGGCGTTGAATCTGGGCCTACTTGGGTAAAGTTTTTTTAGGTTCAGAATAAATTAAAATTAAATATTTTTAAGGTGAGGTAAGTTATCAGCATATTAATGTGCAACTGCAGGACAAAAGCGACCTTAATTAAAATAAAGTTATAATTGTAATAAAGTAATAACTTGGTCTCAGGTCAGATCAACATTAGAACTTATAAATGACCGCGGAGATCTTTAGAAAGAATTAGAACTTATAAATGACCGCGGAGATCTTTAGAAAGAATTAGAACTTATAAATGACCGCGGAGATCTTTAGAAAGAATTGACGTGATGATGATATGGGGTTGATTAAAATTGCTACTTTCTACCTCGGAACAATATCACATTTTGTACCAAGCAAAATCGTAGGCGGATGGCTAGTTATACCTAAAGATTATAAGTATTTTATTTACTTGAGTCCCTAAAACGGGTAAGTAGTCGATTTGCCCGAAATTAATTCTCACGAATGTGCGAATCGTCCACTTTCAAAAATAATATTATTTTAGTATTCGATTCGGCCGAACGAATTTTAATCGTGTGCGAATTGACCCCTTTAAGAATTACAAGTAGACGATTCGCACACTTAAGAATATGTGCATTAAAAAAAATCAAAGCACAGTCGTGTACAGTTTAAACAGTGTAGTGAATCGCAATATTTGAAGAGCTGATTTAGATAGGCTGAATAACAATATTTTGATTGTTTTTTTTCCATTTTATCTTCATTTTCAACAGATTTTTCGATAGCGACTAAGAGGCAACGATCCCTTATTTAAAAAAAAAGTAAATGCCTATTTACAGTCACAGACATCAAATCGATTATTCCACAGAGACGCGACCAATGACAAAATCGATCGATTCAGATCCATCAAACTTGACACATTATCTGTCAAAATATTTTATACCAAGCTCAGATTTAAACCAAATCTCTAGAGGCTTACATTGTTATTGTACCTACCTATTGTATTATTGTATCATATTAGGTCGGTATAGGTATATAAGGTTTCATGATTTTTTGTTTTTTCAAGAATATCAGGTATGCTTTTCAAGTGATTTGAAACATTTTAATAGTAAGAAATATTTCTTATTAAAAGTTTAAAATTATAGCCTGACCAGGAAAATAAAAATCCTGCTCTGGAGACGCCACTTTAGCTATGGTTATAGCAACACTTGGTTGCTATGGTTATACTCACTAATATCTCACAATATCCAATAGTAACAAGGCAAGGGTGACAATTGACATCACACTTTGACAGAATAATAATAAATGGCATCTTATTGTTCTTTTATTTGATTGTTGCCATTTGTAGAAATTAGTTCCAATATTTTTCCGCAATATGGCGAGGTTTTTTTTATTGGTCGGGCTATCTAAGGCTACTCGCATCCAGCTCCAAGATGGCGGGCAGGATCTGGATACGAGTAGCCGAGGATCTAACATATAGTGGCGAGTGTTTTAAGTGGCCTATATCCAGCAGTGGACTGCGTCAGGCTTTTGATGATGATTTAAGGCGATTTCCTTAGTTTATGTATGACTAGCCTTCCGTCTGCGGTTTCACCCGCCCGTAATTTATTCTTTCAAATATCCCCCCCTTCCCCCCACATAGGGATAGTGTAGCTTTTCAACAGTGAAAGAATTATTCAAATTGGTTCAGTAGTTTCGGAGCCCATTTAATACAAACAAACAAATCTTTCCTCTTTATAATATTAGTATAGATGTTATGGGCACATCGGACGTTAAAAGCTGTACAACATAGGCGGATTTATCGCTAATAGCGATCTCTTCCAGTCAACCTTAGGAAAGAGGAAATATGAAAAATTGTGAGCAGTGTATTTATGCACTGCTCTATGGTCGCGCACCCACATTAGGTAAAAATTTTGCTTGGTTTTGTTTGGATGGCGATGTATGAATAATGTTGTTGTTTTTGAATAACTGCGATACATACTTATTTTAAATAAGCCACTATCGAGTTTTTACATTTTCTGTTTTTTGTTGTTGTTGTTGTACTGTTCAATTTATTTAAAGTTTCCACTTTTTTGTTATAATGTGCCGTGTGGTGATACAAAAAAATGTAATATACATATTTTAAGGCCAAGGAAATTTTAAATTATATTTATAATATATTTAAAAAACATTATAAAAGTTTTAAAACATCAGTAAAACTCGTCCCGAATCAAAGACACCAACGCGTCACATCTCGCGCATCGCGTCATAGTAAAAGGAGAACACAGTATAGTCCGACAAACTTATTCTGTTCCGGTGACGGTGTCGCTATTGTCGTTTTAGTATTGCCATTAAATATCATTTTTGCACTTTTGGTAATAAAAATATTTTTATTGTCAATGTTAAAAGTGATCAAAATGTTAATTTGATATTAAAAATTTATTTATTTTTGTTGAAAAAACCTTAGAATGATAATTAAAAGACATTTTTATTGAATTCCATTTCTCAATATTAACAAGTCACGGCGCGCGGTGCGGTGTATGGAGATAAAGTACTGTGTGTATTTTTTTTACTATGGTAGCGGTAGAAAGCAAATACTGAAGACATTTTCTCTTTACATATTTCACTCACACATGTGTATTAGTTAGAGTGAATGAGTTGTCTCATCTCGGCAAGATGGTAGTTAGTCCCTTCAAACTCGTCCTATTGGGACGAGATAGTTTTAAATAAATACATTGATTCTCGTACCGATTTTGAACATTCTTTTGGTATCAAGAATCAAATTCATGTATTCCGATTTGAATAATTCTTTCACTGTTAGAAAGCTACACTTTATATCCGTGAGTGACGTACAGTACTTTTGATCCCGGAAAAGTGAGGGAAAGGGGGGACATTTGAAAAAAGAAATTACGCGCTAGTGAAACCGCGGAGGCGATCGGTAGTAGGTACCTATTTAATAATAAATAAATAAATATCTCTGGACATTATTCACACAGCGCCATCTAGCCCCAAACTAAGCATTAGCTTGTGCTATGGGTGCCAGACAACGGATAAACATTACTTATATACTTTTTTTTTTGTAAATACATACATATTATACATAGAAACACCCAGACCGATACAAACAGACATGTTCATGCACACAAATGTTTGTACCGTGCGGGGATCGAACCCGCGACCTCTGGTGTAATAGCCGACTTCTCGACCATTACACCAAATGGCTCGTCAATTAATATTCTGACAAATATTTTTGTCACGAACTTATTTGTCAGAAGTTATTGCAAATGCACGGTAACCGCAGGCTAGCTAGACCTGCGGCCGTGTGTGGGACTCGAGACTGAAGCGTCCACTACCCACTAAACTCCCCCGGTTTCCCCTTCACACCCGAATTGTGTGGCTATTGACCAGCCCATCCCCGGGTACCCCGACTTGAGGCCTCTCAAGTCGCGCCTAGGGAGGGCCACCCGAGAAACGAGGTGACCCCCAGACTTGGCTCGGGCGACCAGTGCAATGCGGGCGTTACGGAGCTACCCGCGCAGGTCAACCCTCAGGCTAGAGGAGGCGCGCTACGTGAGCTCCGGCCCACCCGTCTACGCCGGATGGGAGCAGCAAGGGGGTCCTCCTCGCGCTCCCGCTCCGCTGCCTCCTTCTGCGACATTACTTCCTCGCAGAAAGAGGCGGCCGCCTTCCATGCAATCCTTTTGGTGACCATGGCACGAACCATGGTCGCCAACAAGAGGCGTCCTCCGCTGGCGATCAGTTCGCGGCACTTGTGTCGCCAGGCCGAGCACTCAAGAAGAGTGTGCTCGGCCGTGTCGTCGGGAGCGTCGCAGTGATGACACTGCGGCGTCTCCTCCCGACGGCGGAGGAATCAAAAGTATAAGTACCCTATGTCACTCGGGAATAATGTAGCTTTCCAACAATGAAAGATATGTTTAAATCGGTTCAGTACTTTCGAAGCCTATTCAATACAAACAATTAAATATATCCCCTTTATAATAGGTAGGACTACTAGCCTTCCGCCTGCCCGCGCCCGCGGGAATAGGTATCTTTATGAATTGTAGACAAAAATGTTATTCTAGTATAAGCTATATTATTGTAAAGTTTCATTAAAATCCATCCAGTAGTTTTTACGTGATAGAGTACCAATCATCCATACTTACAAACTTTCGCATTTATAATATTTATAGGATTCAATTGAATATTAAAAATAAACATATTTCATATTAATATACGCGTAGCAATGAAGAAATATTAAGTAATTTATGAAGTAAATTTTGAACTGACTGGGAGATATGACATATACTAATGATTAAGACTGCCCTACTTAAAGCTTTTTTTACTAGTTAGTAATACTACTACCCCTTTCCGGTCTTATTCCATGCGAACCAATCGCATGGAAAAATTATTTTTATAGATTTAAGATTTAAAACAATTGAAATCCAATTGAAGCTTTAAAATCAACCAATACCACCCTATTACCCCCTTAATCAAATTTTACATACATACAAACAATTCTACGCCTTCATTTATCCCATCAACATGGAAAATATCTTATTTAAAACAATATTCACTTAGTAATAAAGACATGATGTAAGCACATACCAAAAAAAGTACTAGTAAAAAATAACACCTCCAAAACACTGTTCCGAATCACAATTCACAACACTATCAAGTTACAATCTCACAGGCCACTAAGAAACACAACGACGATGAAAACGACGAATTTTTACTTTTTAAAATCTGTCCAAGGAGTTTCTCCCTACAGAGTTTGTCCCTACAGTACCCACGGCGGAATAATGGACAGGGAATGTAACCTTATTGTGGCACACGTAATACTGGCTGGTTATATTTTTTGTCTGTGCAGCCTACTACGCCTGTAGGCGGGGCTAGCAGCCGCAACGAAGAATACGGTCGTCTCGCTTCGACGTACGTTAATCACGGTATGTTAAAAGAGACGGCGATACAGGGTTCTAATTTTGCGTAATCTTTTGAGTGGTATAGTTGTGTGGTGGATTCCTTTAATAGGAGCTGGGTTATGTATTTCAGGCTCGTGTTTTGTGAAATTATGATTTTGTATAAGGTTATTATTTATGTTCAAAAAAGTTCAAAGACGAATGTTTCCTTGTTGCAGATGTAATTACTTTTTAATTAGAAATGGGTGGGCCGCCATATTAACTCTGGCTGTGTTCCATCAAAACCATACAAAATTAAAAGTCTTAAAATCAATGCTTAAAGTTGAAGCTTCTTGTGAAGTGTCTCTTATTGGGCTATAATAGCAACCCTTTGGGGATACTGATTGTCAGTCTGTCCTAGGTTGGTCCTAGGTATATTTATATACTTTTTTTTTGTAAATACATACATATTATACATAGACGCACCCAGACCCGATACAAACAGACATGTTCATGCACACAAATGTTTGTACCGTACGGGGATCGAACCCGCGACCTCTGGTGTAATAGCCGACTTCTCGACCATTACACTAAATGGCTCGTCAAACATAATTTTGCCAATTCATAATATGGACAGAATTCACTACCTTATTACTACTTTATATGTAGCTCTTTTCATGACGAGCCATTTGGTGTAATAGTTGAGAAGTCGGCTATTACACCAGATGTCGCGGGTTCGATCCCGCACGGTACATTTGTGTGCATGAACATGTCTGTTTGTATCGGTCTGGGTGTTTCTATGTATAATATGTATGTATTTACAAAAGAAAAGTATGTTATGTTTATCCGTTGTCCGGCACCCATAGCACAAGCTAATGCTTAGTTTGGGGCTAGATGGCGCTGTATGAATAACGTCCAGAGATATTTATTTATTTATTTCAGTTAGCAGACACGTAAATCAGGAAGCATCGCTCAATTTATCCAAAATGGGACTCAAATCTACGATAATAAACGAATATTTGGATAAATTATGTGTCATTTAAGTTACCCGCATCCTTATAAAATACGGATACCTATAGACCGACAAACTTATCTGTTCCGGTGGCGGCGTCGCTACTGTCTATTTAGAACTGTCATTTAATATCGTTTTTGCATTGAATTTCACGTAGTTCCAATTTTGGCCACCGGAACAGATAAGTTTGTCGGTCTATACATACATTTTTATTACACAGACGTCTCGTTGGTGCAGTGGTTACCATAATCCAGGATTTGGCAAGACCATCCTGACCTCCGTAACCCTTGACAGGGGAACCAGACCAATTGGATCACGATATTTAACTCAAGATATTTTTAGTAACTTCTTCTAAGCTTAGATTTTCTCGAAGCTGGGGAGGTGCGTGCTGCGTGAGCGACACACCGCAGAGCCGGAAACTTAACTTATTTCGCGCCTAAATAATCTATTTACACTTTAATATATTAGCCATATAAATCTATATAAATAAAAAAGAATTGCTGTTCGTTAGTCTCGCCAAAACTCGAGAACGGCTGAACCGATTTGACTAATTTTAGTCTTGAAATAAGTAGTCTGCCGACATAACAGCTCTGGCTGTGTTCAGGCAAAATTAATGTGGGAGCCAGTACACTTGAAATCAAAGCTCGAAGATCCTTACAGTCTGGCAGCACATTGAGCGACGCTTCCAGGTGAAGCGTCCCTCAATGGAATAGGCTGCAATGGCCGCTTACCATCAGGTGGGCGGCGTGCCTGTCTGCCAACTGACCTAGTAAAAAGTATTCGTGGAAGTCCAGGGAAGGTTTAAATGATGAAAATAAGGAAAATAATAAAATTTTGAAAAAATATGGAAAAATTTACCGGGTCAGCTAGTTGTCAATAAAAATAGTACTATTTCAAGTCAATCAAAATCAAATCAAACTAAAATCGAAATAATAATTATTCTATAAAAGTATTTATGAATCGTCAATTACAGAGTGACTTTACCACCGGATTCGGAATGTCGTTATCTGTCGAGAAGAACCGGCATGAAACTCGACAGTTACTCTTAATTTAATCGCCAAAAATTATACAACATCGATCATAAATCCATCTATAGTAAGCCATACAGTTTTCGTGTGAATATAGAAATAATAATAAAGAAAAAAAAGTACTATTTCTAGTAATATAAAAGCCGCTAAATAACTTTCGCTGCACTGGAAGGTAGATATCATGATTACGTTACAAGATGGCGGACATGATACGAGGCTTTTCGTGCGAGGTCAGTGAACTCTACTCGATCTTACACTCAAGCTTAAACTGATGTTTTAATGAGTAGGTAGAGATGTTATGGGCTGGTCAATAGCCACAAGGCTGGCACCGGCTCGTCCTAATCGGGTGAAGGGGAAACCGGGGCAGTTTAGTGGGTAGTGGACGCTTTTGTCTCGAGTCCCATACACAGCCGCAGGTCTACCTAGCCTGCAGTTATGGTGCATAAACGCATTCACCTCCAAAAAAAAGTATTTGTGCTTCTTTGCTACTATTTCGGTGGTGAACATCGTGGGAAAACCTACACCTTTCACCAGGTGGTAGGTTCCTGTACTGGAATGTCTAGGTGGGTACCACTGCAGGGCCAGATATTTTCCCTGAAATAGAAGTGTGTCAAGCACTTCTGTGTTTCGGGAAAAGGGCACTGAAGCTAGTGAAATTACTGGGTTTATGAGACCTAATAACTATCGTCTCGGTGTAGCGGGCACAGGGCGGTGCCATACAATAACTGCTTAGTTACTGTTTGGCACTGAACTGTCTAAGGGCAGACGTGGCGCTTACCATGAGGTGTAATCTGCTCGTCTTGTTACACATTGCAATAAAAAAAAACCTGCTGAGTAGCCATGATCCAGCCTGTAATGCCATACTACAGGATACAGGCCTCCATTTAATCAAGTCATTCGTTACAACGATTGGACTGGCTCAATACCAACAAAAATCCAATGTTAAAAAAACAAAAACAAAAATGCACGACTCGGGTTTTGAACCCAAAACAATCACATAGCCAGATAGAACAACTAGTTACGAGACTAACATACTATGTAGTGGGCAAATCTCACCAGAAACAATAAAAAACATACTAGTAACCGAATGAAAAGTAAAATCCGTTAAAAAGCGGCCACAGAGGGCGCTCGTCACGCTGACGTCACAAGATGGCTGCCAGTCATGGCCGCGGGCGGTTTCATTGTATTTTTTAAGTTTACTCTGATATCGCACAGTTAATAGTGACTGTGTGTTACTGTGCCCATTCACACTAGGCTCACATATTCTAGTTCCACAGACGCATTCCTTGAATCTAAGGGGCTGTATTTAACTGCACATCAAAAAATACTGATTTTGCATAAAAAAATACTGAATTGCTAACCTAACCTAACCTTTGGTGTGCTATCAGTTATTTTGATGTAAATTTCAGTATTTTATATGTAGGTACTCTTAAATATTTCCCCAATATAAGTAGGTCTGGTTTCCATTGTAAGGGTTACGGAGGTCAGATGGCAATCGCTCCATTGTAATAACCAGGCTTGTCAAATCTAGGATCATATTCGAAGCGGACCCTGAGCTCCATACTGGATGCAATCGGGAATACGCTGAGATGAGGATGATGAGACAACATCTAAGATATCTGATGGGCAAATTATCACAAACATTGTGCTAACTGTTTAAAGGACAAGTTCACCACCAACAATAATTAATATGTCAGATAATACTTAGTGTAGATGTAGTCAACTATATTATTCGTAGAAACCGAATTGAAAGTAAAATCAGAAAATAAAAAGAGCATGTACAGGGGGCGCTAAGTCACGCTGACGTCACAAAATGGCCGCCAGTCATTGTACTTGCCGGTGACTGTGGCCCTATGTTCAATCAAACTATTCGGACTACCTCTGTAGCATATACCTTGTAACATTTAACTGGACAACTGCGGACG
Source organism: Mecyna flavalis (assembly GCA_949319885.1). NCBI lineage: Eukaryota > Metazoa > Arthropoda > Insecta > Lepidoptera > Crambidae > Mecyna > Mecyna flavalis. Next base: position 4,998,532 of record OX439421.1, on the reverse strand, counting down.
GTGTAACGTAAAATCCATAATAGCGTTTTTGTCATTGATAGTGTATTTAAAAAAGAGGTAGATACCGCACTAGCGCTCGAAAAATGCTCCGCTCATATTGTGTTAATTGACACAAATCATTTTAGACGCATAATGTCAACGGTTGGTGAAGCACATAGATTTAGTATATCTCGACGGATCAAATTCTAATCGCCGTGCGTCAAAGGATGGCATATCTACCTCTTTTTTAAATACACTATCAATGGTTTTTGTGAATTTTTAAAGTCACCTCAATGCAAAATGTATGGATCGAAACAGCGGCGTGCGAGTGTGGAGCTGACGTCTAGGGGGCTTAGACAAGACGACATCGTTTCATAGCTGGCGAATTTCGCTAAGTCAAATTTGTATGGATTTGACAGATTCCATAGAAAAGTCACGTGTTGAAAGTATGGGATTTGTCATTCGCTATCGCCAAGTGAGCTATAACGAACGTCATTAATGCCGCTTGTCTAGGGGGGCAGGACATGAAGCACATAGTGACGAAATGCCCCCTCATGAAATACCATGGAAACCCTGCAGACCTGTACTCCCTAGAAAATGACGCTATCCCATGGATTCAGACGTTAAAGGATAAATTAACACTGTAAAACTTAATTAGTTTAGTAAAGAACGACTGTATTAATTATGCCATACGAATAAATAAATAAATGCAAAATCAAAAAACTATATTATCAATTTCAAAAACCCTTTAAATTTGATTAATACATAATGTACAAATTGTAAAATCGGTCACTGCGGCCTATTCCATTGAGAGACGCTTCACCTGGAAGCGTCGCTCAATGTGCTGCCAGACTGTAGGCTCATCTGATCTTCGAACCTTTGATTTCAAGTGTACTGGCTCCCACATTAATGTTGCCGGAACTCAGCCAGAGCTGTTATGGCGGCAGATTTCAACTGCGGGGGTGGTGGCTAGCCAGTCGGACTCCGAAAAAGCCCTACCACCAACCAGACCCAAGGCGGGAATCGAACCCACGTCCTCCGTTTTATACCCGAGCGGCTTAGCCACTGTTCCACGGAGGTGGTCAAAACTTTTTCACTTACTGAAAAATAAGTCAGACAATCAAAAATTTAACAGCTTTTTTCATTGAAAATATCTTGTTTGACAAATCTCATTACTGTTAAAAGCTACCGATATTATCAGTCGTTATTTTTTGTAATACCCGACCAAAGCCAGGTAGTTGGGTAGTATGCTTTTGTCTCTTTTGTTTTGCGGTCGAGTGTGGTTAAGAACCATAATTTTGGTTTTTTGCTTATTTCCATTTAAGTGGTGGAGTTTGACGAGCCATTTGGTGTAATGGTCGAGAAGTCGGCTATTACACCAGAGGTCGCGGGTTCGATTCCCGCAAGGTACAAACATTTGTGAGCTCATAACATGTCTGTTTGTGTCGGTCTGGGTGTTTCTATGTACAAAAAAAAAGTTATATATAAGTAATGTTTATCCGTTGTCTGGCACCCATTGCACAAGCTAATGCTTAGTTTGGGGCTAGATGGCGCTGTGTGAATAATATCCAGAAATATTTATTTATTTTATTTATATTAAAGCCTCGACGGTCTAGTGGTTTAAGTACCTACCGGGCCGAGATCTCGATCTCGGGGTTCAATTCCCGGGTCGTGCTAACTTTGTGTAAGTTTTTTCGGACACAGCTCGGGATTGTGATCACCAACCCGCATTTGGCAAGCGTGGTGATTAAGCCAGTACCCATTGAAACGATAACTTGGTTTCAAGGATGGAGGCCTTTGCCCTGCAGTGGGACATTAATAGGCTGATACTATACTTTTATATTTATTACTGAGAGCTATGTAGGTACGGCAGTCAAATTGTGAGGCTCTACTGTAACCGCATAAAAATTAATAATTTAGGTACTTTATGGTCAAGTTAATTTTGCTTTTCTATTCAATGAAATTTTACCCCTGTAATAATAATGTCCTCTTTGCCGAGTTTTCGGCTACGGCGGCCAATCTTTTACGATCAGCCAACTACGCAGGATATGTAATGGAGTGCACAAGTGAGTGCGCAAGCACAGGTGCACACCCTTTACCCTCACTCTCATAACACGGTGGGACAGCAGTCTGACACGACCGAAGAGAGATCAGGCGCAGGACCCTTCCGAAGCACGGAATCATCATTCTTTTCAGACATTCAGGTGATTCAAGCCTGCAAATGTCCTAACCCAATTGGAAACATTCACACAAAGTGATGCTCCCCGCGGGATTCGAACCCACGACCTCCGGGTATTAGAGCCCAACGCTCTAACTACTGTACGGAGGCAGTTAAACTTACCCCTGTAAGCTTGTCCTAGACGGTAATCGAAATCACGACCCCTTCGGTCCTTACGCTAAATTGCTAACAATAAGAATTTAAATACGTTCTACCAAAAAACACAGAATCAACAAAAATCAATACGAACACCATTCCAAGATGGCGGATGGGCGCGGGAAATTCACCCAAAGGCATTTCATTAAAATAAAACAGCGGGCCACCATTAATAAAAGCAGAAAAAGATTAATGTCCGTGGAGCACAATGCGTAATAAATTAAATAGATCGGGTATAAATTTTCACAAGGGGAGCGATGGGGGCTAACCCGGCCGGCCATTTTGAACCCTGAAGCCCTGTGATTGGCTGGCTACACGTCTAATCAATAATACTACCCTCGCGCCGAAACATCGTAAGATTCCCTACAGCTTGTAAGCGAATTTGAATCTTATCTCCTTACGAGGAAGCCACAAAATCGTTCAAACGCATCCGAGTAAAGGAAAAGAACGTAATTTCAAATAAAGAATTCGGAACACGGCTGAAACAAAGGCGCATCCAGTTGCATTAGAATTAAGACTTTTTCGAATTTGAACTCTATCTCTTTGTCTGAAGTTCCACGTTCCATTGTGTACGGTAACTTTGATATTCGAAACGAGTTTTCCTTACCATATTCGTATATGTGCCGGAAGGTAAGAGGTACATATGACGTCCAGTCGAATTTCTGCCTTATCTTTTGGGTAACAAAGCCTAAATCGCATCGCAGCTATTCTGCTTACACGTCAATCTTTCAGACGGAGAGTATCAAATCTCATTAAATTTCTACATTCTAAAAGAAGCTCTAACGCAAGAGAATAAGGATGAAAATAGGATAAAGGATATTAAACTAGTTTTTCGATTAACCTCCGGGATAGGGTCCGTATAACAAGATTTAGTACTTTTTTTCTCTATGATCGTTTTTTCATCCATATAAATTAGTAGGTAGGTTTGTATGTTTATATAATTTGGAGGATAATGCATACATATTATTTATAGGTATTCTTTCTATATTTGTGTATTTCAGTGATTTAGCAATTCATATGTAACGAAGGAAGTGTTTAATTTTCGATTGCAAAGCTTTTTTAACAGAAGCGATAGAGCAAATGAATAACAGGACTTGCTGGATCATGGATCATGGAGCTGATAAAACGCTTGAAGAAAGAAGAGAAAAATGCATTTAGAAATTCTCTAAACCAGGGATTTTAATTTCCTTGACTGACTTCAAAAATGATGGATTTTCCTATAAACTGTATTTAGGGGGTGAATTTCCAAAAAAGAAAATTAAATTATGTATGTACAATAATTAACATACCTAAAAATACATGAATATTATAAGATAGTATATCTTATATACTAATAAATATAAATTCATGTTATGAGACTACCACCGGTTCGGAAAGTATTATTTTTAAAATCAGAGGCGGCAAACGAGCCAGCGGGTCGCCTGATGGTAAGCAATCACCTCCGCCCATGGACATCCGCAACACCAGAGGGATCGCTGATGCATTTCCGGCCTATGGGGGATGGGGGTGTGGGCCTCCGGTACTCTCACAAACCAGACGAAACACAATAGTAGTCACTATTATTTCACGCTGGTGTTATGTGAGAGGGTGGTACTTCCCCTGACGAGCCGGCCCATTCGTACTGTAAAACAGCATGGCTCTACCACTACAAATTTTCTTTACAAAGTTGCTTCGACGGCTTCTGCCGAGAAAGCACCGACAAGAAACTCTACAATTACTCTTTTTCATCGCCATGTTTGTTAACAGTAATTAGTTAAGAATACCAACTTTGCAGTAAGATTGAGACTTTAACCAAGAAGAATCTGTAATTATGTAAAACGAGCTGTGACATGGTACACGGTGTTCATTCTTTAGGACACTTGAAAATAAAAGTTCTAAGATCAGATGAGCCTACAGTTTGGCAGCATACTGAGCGACGCTTCCTGCTGAGTGTCCCTTAATGGAATAGGCCGCAGTGGCCGCTTATATAAGTGGGCTGCGTGCCTGTCTGCCAACTGAACAACAAGTATAAAAAAAACTTCATTAATTATTTATTTCTTTGTTCCTGTTGCATAAACCTGTCTATTCTCTATCTAAGTCTTATCCAAATCGTCTTAGAAACTCTACTAAACAAACTATTACAGTACTAAGGCATGCACTCTAAAACCGTGCCCCAAATATGAACCACGGAGTTCAATGGCTCTACTGTTGTGATGACTTATCAAAACTCTCTAGGTAAATGTACAATCATCGTGTCTGGGCGTTTCGGACGTCCTTGCTCTATGGTGTGAAAGTAAAATGTCATTGGCTATGGTCCGGAAAAAAGGAGGGAAAAAATGGCGCGTGCTGTTTCCTTTTTTATCTGTGGCTTCTAGTATTTTAACGTCGAGGCTTGGCTGTTTAAATTAAGTTCTTTGCTTAAAGTATCAGCCTTTTAATGTTCCACTGGCAAAGGCCTTCATTATTGAAATCAAGTCATCGCTATAATGATAGGTAGACATTTTTTTATACTAGGTCAGTTATGCTGGCCATACACCATAACTCGAGTTGTCAAGCCAATCCACGCCCACACACGGTCAAATTGGTTTGATCCAATCGATCGCTTATGGCCGACTGGTGTTGCCAGTAAAAGGAATTAATACGAGCGACAAAATCGCGGCGTCACACGTATCTACCTTCAAGTTTTTATATAAATAATAAAACTAGTCTAAACTAAGTACCGCATAAATTTAAGAAAAACAAAATTACATTTTTAAAAGGAAAATTAACCCATATATGAGCTCGTCGCTAACACGCCCCACCCCAGTGCTGGCTCAGCACTAATTAGCCAAAGGAATTCTAGCGACGCGTGCCGCCGACCTGCGCAGAGTGCCAGACTTGGTCTTCAGCTCGACAAGCCTGACCCGACCGTCCCTACCTGGGAATACTTGCTGGACGACTGCTTTCGGCCACACGTTACGCGGTGCTCCGGGATCGACGATTAGCACTAGGTCTCCTACCTGGATTGGTCGTTGTTCTGTGTTCCACTTTCTTCTAGGAAGCAGCTCCGGCAGATACTCCTTCACCCACCTCTGCCAAAACATATCAGCTAACCTTTGGCTCTTACGCCATTGCTTGCGCAGGGACATGTCGGAGTCGTCAAAGGTTCCCAAAGTAGGTGAGTTAGGAGAGGACAAGGTAAGAAAGTGGTGTGGCGTTAGTGCTTCGTCACAGGCCGGGTCCACCGACACGTGAGTCAGCGGGCGGCTGTTCACTATGTTTTCTACCTCCGCCATTAGGGTGCCGAGAACCTCGTCCTTGGGTGCATGCTCCTTTAAAATAACGCCTAAAACCTTTTTTATGTTGCGTATCAAACGCTCCCATGCCCCACCCCAATGGGGGCTAGCGGGGGGAATGAACTTCCACGCCGAATTTTTTATCAATGTAAAATCGCTCAGAGCCTTGTGGTCAAGCTCTTGGACGGACCGCTTCAACTCGGTGTCAGCACCCCGGAGATTGGTGCCATTGTCCGAGTAGAAACAAGCTGGCCATCCGCGACGCGCTGCCATGCGCGTTAACGCCATAATAAGCGAATCGGTGGTGAGCGAGTGGACGATCTCCAAATGAATTGCCCTTACCGTGAGGCAGGTAAAAATTACCCCGTACCTCCTCTGGCGACCTCTGCCGACCACCACCTCCATGGGTCCAAACAAGTCGAGGCCACAGTGCGTGAACGGCCTCTGATGATGTGCCACTCGGCCAGGAGGCAGGTCACCCATCATAGGCACTTGTGGTTTCGCTTTGCGTATTCGGCAAAACATACATCTAGTGGCTACATATTTAACCGTGGGTCTTAATCTAACAATTGCGTACTTTTGCCGCAAATTATTGACCACGGTCTCCTGGTTATCGTGCGCAGCCTTAATGTGGTAATGTCCCACGAGCAGACGGGTCACATGGTGACGCCCATCTAATATAATAGGATTTTTTGTATCAAAAGCGACGTCATGTACAGCATTAATGCGGCCACCACAGCGAAGAACTTCTAGCTCGTCCAGGTAAGGTGTCCAGGTAAGTATTCGGCTAGTTTGTTTTAAACTTGAGCCTTTCCTTATTGCAGCTAATTCCGAACCGAAACTGTCCCTCTGCACCAGCCGGATCAGCAGAACCTCAGCTTGCTTCATCAACTCCGAGTCGTCTGCGGTACGCTTACGACACCTATTTACAAATTTAAGCACAATAAACGTACTTCTCAGAAGGCGCAACCAGGAGGAGAAGCGTTCGGGATCCGGGACTGGCAAACATACAGCAGGTAAGTCATTAATTAAATTAATAACTTCCAATCTCTCGGCAGAAGCATCACTCGCAGAGCCAACAATGGTACGTGGCCATGATGACTCATCATCACGTAAAAAGGTAGGTCCCTTCAACCATTCATTTTGAAAGGCAGCGTTATCATAAGTTTCGCGCGTTGCTATATCTGCGACATTTAACTTAGTAGGTACGTACCGCCATTCACAGCTGCGAGTGAGCTCGTCTATCTCCCCTAACCGGTTCGCTACGAACGTTTTATAATTGCGCGCATCATTGTTTATCCAGTGCAGGACGGTTGTCGAGTCACTCCAAAAACAGCGGCGCTGTACTACGAGCCTATGCTCCTTCTCGATGATATCCGCTAGCCTCGCCGCTAGAAGCGCCGCCTGTAGTTCCAGACGGGGTACAGTTAAAGGTTTAACTGGCGCGACTCTGCATTTGCTAGCTATAAAGGAAACAAATATTTTATCGTCGCATGTCCATCGCCAATAAGCCACTGCACACATTGCCTTTGTTGATGCATCGCAAAACAAATGTAATTCTAAATTATCATACGTTTTCGTAGCGCAGCTCGGTGACCCTGCTGTAGTACTCGTGACGTCAGAGATTTCGTAGCACTCCGGCCGCGGCGTAGCAAGCTGCGCGCGAGTCGAGGGTGGGGTTGAGGGGCGCGCGGGAACAGGGTCCGCTACGACACTCGTAGCACTGGTTGTTGACGGTCGCTGTTCTGTCTCCCTTGCACCTATGGGATTCAAGTAGCACCGTGGAATGCGCACATGATTCATTTCTCTCAGAAGAATAATCCATTCGGTCCATTTATTAAAAATATTGTTTGGGATATTTTCGTCCCAACCAATATTTAATTGCCAGAGAGCCTGTAACATTATTTTACCTTGTATTGTAAATGGGGACAGAAAGCCAAATACGTCAAATATTGACATGATCACGCGGAGCATGATCCTCTTTGTAGGTATTTGTTTACCGTTAATTATGTCGCATGGTATGCGTTTTAGGGATAGATCAAAACCAAGCTCGTCGGCCGCCGGATACCAGATAAGACCGAGCGTCCGCTCACCTTCATACTGTCGATCTAATTTAAACCTTATGGCTACGGACCCTAGCGCTTCTTTTGGCACGCTGTCTAGCACCGTCTCGCTATTACTTGTCCAATTGCACATTTCGAACCCGCCCTGTTTGTGGATAAAAGTTACATCTTTTACCATTTGAATTGCTGCGGATTCGTCTGGCATGCTGTCCAAGTAATCATCCATATAGTGTTGCTTGCAGATAGCGGCAACTGCGGCAGGCATTGTAGACTCGTACCGCTGCGCGTTCCTATTTTTTACGTACTGAGCAACAAAAGGGGAACAATTTGCGCCAAAAATTAAGGATGTCATAGCATACGTTTTTACTGGCTGTTTACAGTCAGTCCTCCATAAAAACCTCAGTGCGTCCTGATCTTCGGGGCGTATTTTGATTCTTAGGAACATATCCTTTAAATCTCCGGCTACGGCGTACCTGTGCTCCCGGAATCGCAGCATGATCCCGAACAGGGACGCGAGTAGGTCGGGCCCCTGGAGCAGGTAATCGTTTAACGAGGAGCCCTTGGTCTTTGCAGCTGCATCAAAAACAAGACGAAGCTTCTTTTTGTTTGGGTTATCTACCCCAAAATGGGGGAGATAGAAAGTGTGGGGGGACGAAGGCAGGGTGTCGTCGACTTCCTTGGCAAAATCATTTTCGAATAAATGATTAACTCGACCTACGTACCTTTTAGCATAGTCATTGTCCGCCGCCATTTTCTTTTCAACTCCCTTTAGTCTAGTTAGGGCGTTCGAGTAGCTGTCAGGCATCACGCTATTCTCATCACGCCACGGCAGACCCACTTGCCACCTGTCGCCGACTAATGTCGCCGTGCGCTCCAGCTGGGCTAGCGCGCGGACATCTTCACTGTTTTGCCGAGGTTTGCTGCACACACCTAAGGAATCAAATAAAAAGGAACGCCTTACCAGCTCGTGAAGATCACGCAGTGCGTCGTCGTGAGCGCCCGAACCTTGCGCCCCGGCGCCGGCCGTCATCAGTAGACTCACGTGCGCCCGGGCGCGGTCACAGTGCGGCGCGCGCATGACTCCGTGCACACACCAGCCTAGGGGAGTTCGCGTAGCACACGGCTCATTGGGTTTACCTACGCTTATTTCTAATGGCAAAAGTAAATGACAATTATCTTGCCCGATCAATACTTCAGGTTTAGCACAGGTTAAATTAGATAACAAACAATTTTTTAACTTTAGTAAGTGGGCATACTGATTACAATCGATAATATTACATGAATTCTGTTGAGGCAACTTCAAATTATCTACACTTCGAACATTAACATTAAAAACATCATTACTATTACGACCAGATACATTCATAGAAATTACAGTTGAGGTACACACTAAGTCACTATCGTTCCACGCTCCGCTTACGCGCATGGTCTCGGTGCGCCCGCTCAGGCCAGCGCGCGCGGCGAGCGACCCACTCATTAATGTTATCGTAGAACCGTCGTCTAATAACGCTGTTGTAGAAATAATACCGTTTGGTCCATGTATATTAATCGGTACCACTTTGAGTAACACTTTATGCTCACTTAGGTTTATATGGGTCACTGTTTCCGAAGAAGGGCCGGGATCAGCTGATTGCTGATTTTCTGGTGCGGTTTGTATGTTATTATTCGCATTAGGTGCGTAGTGGAGTAGCCGATGGTGCGCCTCGCCGCAGCCGTCCTTATCACAGGCCGGCGCGGGACAGGTTTCACGATCGTGGCGCGATGCTAGGCACTTAAAGCAAAACCCGTGACGTTTCACATGCCGCCACCGATCCTTCCGTAACGCCTTTTTGAACATCTTACACTCAGTTAATGCGTGTTTCGCGCCGCGGCAGAATAAACACTTATTATTTTCTCTTTGCGCCGATTGCATTAACACTGTCTGGTGGCGGGTAGCATTGTTGTTATCAGCTTTGTATCTCGGGTGAAACTGGGAGCTAAAGTTGCGTTGATCTGTAGCGTAAATATTCGCAGTGGTCGTTATCTTAACTGCTTCATTATTCAAGAAGTCTCCTAGTATTACTAAGCGTGGCTTTTTACCTTCTGTTATAATGGGGTAACTATAGTCAGACCACTTAGAAATAATCACGGCCGGCAGTTTAGAAATAATAATATTTACCATATTTATGTCTTGTAAGTACTCACTGCGGCCAACGGCGTGTACAGCAGCAATGAAGTTTTGCACTTTCACTGAAAATGATACGATGTCCTTACTGTACTCGTTCGACATAGGTGGAAGTCTTCGTAATCCTTGCATAATGCGGGTCAAGATGGTCTCCACATTTCCACATACCAGTTCTAGGGTTTTAATGATGATGTCGGGCGATGTGGCACTAACCATGAGCGCTGAGACTGCTTCCCGTGCAGGTCCGTGAAGACACTTCCTCAATCTCCATAAATTCTCCTTCGGGCTGAATCCGCACACTTCAGTGGACTCCTCATAGGCCTGCTTAAATTGGAGCCATTCCAACGGGTCACCAGAGTAATTCGGTAGGTCTCTGGGAGTGCATAATCGGCTGAGCAGGTTTTTATCAGTCCGGTTGTTAGTAGAACTTGCGGTCAGATTTTGCAGGGCACTCGCGAGCATAATATGAACCGTTCCATTAGTGCCGGGGTCAACGGCCGCCGGCGGGCACTGCGCACCCGGCTGATTACCATGTTCGGGGGTATGCAGTACAGGTTCCTTTTCGCACTGGCTTCGTTCTAACCATTTTTCCACTATGCTGTTCTTATCAGCGTGCAGATCCTCATGTGGACTGTATTTTTCATTTTCCTCATCCATTAAGTTGGCGATATCAGCCTCAAGTTTTTTATCGATGAGTTCCATCTGTATTCGCGCTTTTTCTTGAGCGGCTTGTAGTTCCAGCTGTTTTCTTCGAGCCAGCACAGACGACGATGACGATTTTGATCCGGTAAGCGAAGCGCGTCGACAACATGGCGGCTTTTGTTCCGCCATGGCGTTCTTAGCCATTGATTCAAAATCGCGGCTAACGGATGGTACTTGATCATCTTTCTGCGTAATTCCACTAGTTGGCTTCAAAGGCACTCGTTGCTGAGAACTTCTATCCTCGATGTCTTTGTTTTCACGTTCTTTAAGCGCGGCGCTGCGAGTATTTACCATTTTTGCCGGCGGCGTGTGGAACATAGATTCGGCTGAAGGACCACTTATGTAGGCGGTATAGGTGCACGGCAATGAGAACACTCACTTTAGGGTCGCGAAAACAGTTTATTTTCCAAAAGTACGACACCACGTTTATAATTTAGGCAGAGCGTCAGGTAGGTACGTGTGTCGCGCGCGGATAGATATGGCCGACTGGTGTTGCCAGTAAAAGGAATTAATACGAGCGACAAAATCGCGGCGTCACACGTATCTACCTTCAAGTTTTTATATAAATAATAAAACTAGTCTAAACTAAGTACCGCATAAATTTAAGAAAAACAAAATTACATTTTTAAAAGGAAAATTAACCCATATATGAGCTCGTCGCTAACAAAGCCGATTTGACGATAGGCTTGATGGTGTATGGCCAGCATTAGCAGACAGGACGCAGCCCACCGGATGGTAAGCGGTCACTGCGGCCTATTCCATTGAGGGACGCTTCACCAAGAAGTTTACCTCAATGTGCTGCCAGACTGTAGACTCGTCTGTCGAGCCTCTGATTTTAAGTGTCCTGGTACTATGGCGGCAGCTTTCAACTTTTTTGTTTATGCTTATTTAGGTAAAGCACATCCAAGAAGGATACTCCCGGCTGTGTACCTAATTCACGATATTTTTGAATATAAAAGAATCTGTCTCATTATTAAATAAATTAAATAAAATCAAAAATACCTTAAATTACATTCAATATACACTTATTTACTAAAGTTTGTCAGAGACGCAGCCAACCCTCTTTAGGCTAGTAACTATTTATTAATCTGAGCTTTAGGGCGCCGGGCGGTAGACCAGTAATGTAGGCACGGACCATCATTCCTCTTAGAGAACAATTTCAATTTAGTATGCATTTAAGTTTAAAATGGTACCTTCTTTGTTTCTATCACACATAACACAAGTGCTTACGCTACTCACCTTAGTGTCAGATCAATGTATGTGATGTTGTCCAATATTTATTTCATTCGTGTACGAAGCGAGAATGGCTGTAAGCTTCAAACATTCCTATAGACCCATTTATTGTCATTTTCTGTTCCAAATCATTTTTCATAAGCCTTTACAATTTACTTTAACGTCTGGTACAATCTTTTGTGGTGCAGTTATGATTAATACGATATGTCTGACGTCTCAATTCCCCATGGGCTCACCATTAATAAACTATTGTTGATTCGAAGTATGGCTAAGATTGGGGTCCCATTGTATGGGGCTATGTGCTTAGGGGATATAGGCATTATGTGTAAGCTTCCGCTTGCGTCTACGCCTGTGATTATAAAAAGCCTATGTGGTATTCTTATGTTTAAATATAATTATGGGACATCATATACGTTGATCTAATCCCAAAATAAGTATCTTAATCACTAGTCAGAAACAACGGAAGTACTACCACAAATATTTACTTATATACAAATACTCTCCAGACACAGAACAAACACAAATGTTCATCACATGATTGTCTTGGGTGGGATTCGAAGCCATGACTCATGGCGCAGAGGACGCGCCATCAAGCCAGATTTAATTTATATAAGTACCTAGTTTTTTTTTATTTGGACTAAGCTAGCACTTGACCACAAAGTTGCCTGATGTTAAACAACTATGCGGTCTACGATGGAGCGCGCTTGCTTAGGAAAATCCCGTGAATTCTGGCCTTGAAGAGCCTCAAGTTGTATTGTGTAGGAAAGATAGATCCACTCCCGCGCAGTCCGTATCAAGAAAGATGAAGCTCATCGCTTAGTTCGTACGCGCGGTATCCCCACTGTATACGGATGGAGTCTTGGGGGCTTAGACAAGATGACATCGCTTCATAGCTGGCGAATTTCGCTAAGTCCAATTTGTATGGATTTGACAGATGCCATAGAAAAGTCACGTGTTGAAAGTATGGGATTTGACATTCGCTATCGCAAACTGAGCTATAACGAACGTCATAAATGCCGCTTGTCTAGGGGGGCTGACCGAGTCTAGTAGTTCGATGATGGAACGGAGCTGGTGGAACCAAATCAGCTGACCTCTGTGGAAGGCACGGCCCTTGGCACCCCTAAAGTCGCACAGGTCCTGTGCCTTCGGTCGTGTCAGACTGCTGTTCCATCATGCTATGAGAGTGAGGGAATAGGAATGCACCTGTGCTTGCGCACTGACTCGTGCAAAATAATACAAGCGTAGTTGGTTGATCGTAAAGATTAGCCGACGTAGCCGAAACTTGTCTATATTTAATATGTATGTACTTAGAAAAAAAAGAATATAAGTAATATTTATCCGTTGTCTGGCACCCATAGCACAAGCTAATGCTTAGTATGAGGCTGGATGGTGCTGTGTGTAGGGATATCCATTTTATTCGCGGCGAGATTCTAACTTTGGACATTTTTTTTCGAAGTAGAATGCGTTTATGCACAACTAGCCTTCCGCCCGCGGTTTCACCCGCGCGTAATCTCTTTTTTCAAATATCCCCCCTTCCCCCCACATTTCCAGGATCAAAATTACCCTATGTTCACCGGGGATAGTGTAGCTTTCTAACAGTGAAAGAATTATTCAAATCGGTTCAGTAGTTTCAAAATTGATATTCCCGCGGGAATGAGACGTTTCCCGTAGGAATTTTATAGCCTATGTCCTATTCCGGGTTATAAACTATACGTGTGCCAAATTTCATCTAAATCCGTTCAGCCGTTTAGGCGTGATTGAGTAAAAAACATCCAAACATCTAAACATCCAAACATCTAAACATCCAAACATCCAGACTTTCGCATTTATAATATTAGTAGGAAGTAGGATAGGAAGTAGGATAACCGCAGGCTAGCTAGACCTGCGGCCGTGTGTGGGACTCGAGACTAAAGCGTCCACTACCCACTAAACTCCCCCGGTTTACCCTTCACACCCGATTGGGACGAGCCGGTGCCATCCTTGTGGCTATTGACCAGCCCATCCCCGCTTCTACTATTCTCACTGGATTCAAGTTTATAATAAAAATCAGAAGGAATAATCTCATTTTATTCATATTTATATCTAAAAAACGCTACAAACGCACACACGCAAGCTGCAACGGGGGTCGAACCTGCTGACTCACTCGACAAATGGTATTGCAAAGCGGGGTGCCACTCCTCCGGGCCGTCAGTTCGATTCCGCTCTCTGAAGTTTTGGTATTACTATTAATATTATGAATTTCTAAATATAATAGGTACATTTTTAGTACTGGTAGAGCCAAGCTGTTTTACAGTACGAATGGGCCGGCTCGTCCGGAGAAGTACCACCCTCTCACATAACACCAGCGTGAAATAATAGTGACTACTATTGTGTTTCGTTTGGTTTGTGAGAGTGCCGGAGGCCCACACCCCCATACCCCATAGGCCGGCAACGCATCAGCGATCCCTCTGGTGTTGCAGATGTCCATGGGCGACGGTGATTGCTTACCATCAGGCGATGTAATATTAATTACTAGCTTTCCGCCCGCGGTTTCACCGCGCAAATATCCCGCGGGAATGAGACGTTTCCCATAGGAATTTTATAGCCTATGTCCTAATCCTTTGAGCCTGGCTCAATGGGTACTATGATCTATTGAGCCAGTCAACCTTATATTTGGACCTCACTTCCGCTTACCATCAGGTGGAGTGTGGTCATCCTGACGGCCTCTTTATAAAATAAAAAAACCGGGTTATAAACAATATGTGTGCCAAAGGATGATGCCCGTTTTTCTATGAAATCTGGTCCCACCTCCAATAGCTATGTATGTTACATCACTGGATAGGTACTTTTGAGCTGAATAAAAGTTACTATGGCGCCAAGTTCCAAATCTTAGTCCGTTCAGAGTTATTCTTTATTTATATACTAGCCATCCGCCCGCGGTTTCACCCGCGCGTAATTTCTTTTTTCAAATATCCCCCCCTTCCCCCCACATTTCCGGGATCAAAAGTACCCTATGTTCACCGGGGATAGTGTAGCTATCCAACAGTGAAAGAATTATTCAAATCGGTTCAGTAGTTTCGGAGCCTATTCAATTCAAACAAACCATCAAATCTTTCCTCTTTATAATATTAGTATAGATTTATTCCTTAATTCTGGTCCACTCCTTCAATAGCTATGTGTGTTACGTCGCTGGATAGGTACTTTTGAGCTGAATAAAAGTTACTATGGCGCCAATTCCAAATCTTAGTCCGTTCAGAGTTATTCTTTATTTATATATTTATTCTCATCCGGTACAAATACTTTTCATAGTTTATACTTTTTACCTTTTTACTGTTTGGATTTTGAAATGTTTTTTTTATAATGTCATTTAGTGTTCTGTTTTGTACTATAAGTTTTTCTGTACTAATATTGTTAAGAGGAAAGATTTGATTGTTTGTTCGTATATTTGTTTGTTTTGAATACGGTCCGAAACTACTACTTTCCAAGCTACACTATCCCTGGGTGACATGGGGTACTTTTAATTCCGGAAATGTGGGGGAAGGGGGGATGATTGAAAAAAGGAATACTTACGCGCGGGTGAAACCGCGGAGACGGCTACTAGTGCAAATATTTTTAGTATGTCGTGCCAAATGTAAATAAATCTGTAAATAAATAAATATCTCTGGACATTATTCACACAGCGTAAAGTAATGTTTATCCGTTGTCTGGCACCCATAGCACAAACTAATGCTTAGTTTGGGGCTAGATGACGCTGCTTAACGTGCCTTCCGAAGCACGGAATCATCATTCTTTTCAGACATTCAGGTTATTCAAGCCTGCAATGTCCTAACCAAACTGGAAACAATCACACAAAGTGATGTTCCCCGTGGGATTCGAACCCACGACCTCCGGGTATTAGAGCCGAACGCTCTTACCACTGTACCACGGAGACAGCCAAACAGTAAAAAAGTAAAAAGTATAAACTATGAAAAGTATTTGCACCGGATGAGACGCCACAGTTTCATAACGAATAAATATATAAATAAAGAATAACTCTGAACGGACTAAGATTTGGAATTGGCGCCATAGTAACTTTTATTCAGCTCAAAAGTACCTATCCAGCAACGTAACACACATAGCTATTGAAGGAGTGGACCAGAATTAAGGAATAAATCTATACTAATATTATAAAGAGGAAAGATTTGATGGTTTGTTTGAATTGAATAGGCTCCGAAACTACTGAACCGATTTGAATAATTCTTTCACTGTTGGATAGCTACACTATCCCCGGTGAACATAGGGTACTTTTGATCCCGGAAATGTGGGGGGAAGGGGGGGATATTTGAAAAAAGAAATTTGCGCGGGTGAAACCGCGGGCGGACGGCTAGTATATAAATAAAGAATAACTCTGAACGGACTAAGATTTGGAACTTGGCGCCATAGTAACTTTTATTCAGCTCAAAAATACCTATCCAGCGACGTATCACACATAGCTATTGGAGGTGGGACCAAAATGGGCATCCTCCTCTAAATCCGCTCAGCCGTTTAGGCGTGATTGAGTAACAAACATCCAAACATCTATTTAAAATATTAGTAGGATTTTATCCTACTAATTATAGTTACGTCTATATTAAGTTTTGTGTTAAATAAAACATGCGCCGAGTTTAAAACTAACATACATTGACATGGTTTACTGATGAGTAGGACGAAAGATATACTAAATCTATGCTTTCAAATATGATAGCAATATCGTTGAGCGAAAGAAATACGTCACGCAATAGAAAGAAGAACGTGTTAATGTCGCCATATTTAACAGTAGCACTGAAATAGACATTTTAAGTCAACCGTAAAGTACAGTACCGACGAAATCATAACAAAAGAACACTTAATATAACACTGGCAATATAAAAGCGTTTTATTCCAACAAAAACATCAAAGCCGAAATGCATAATATGTCTGATTCTCGAAAAAAAAACATAACTATAGACAATCGGTTCACGAAAAAATACTCCGTGGTATTAATCACAAGAACACTGGCCGAAACGATGACTTGTGGAAAAGTCGACAACGAAAAAGGAATATTCTTTTTTTGAAATTCGAACGGCTGTCACTCGGAGCTAGCGTCCAGCTTAGTTAGACCTCTCGGGTTGGGAAGCGGTTCTGGATTTTCTTAACATTTTCCAAGAAGGAGAGAGGGTGGGAAGGTCAAATTAAACTGGTGGTTTCTGAGCTCATTATTGAGCCGCCCGAAAACGTGTCCTTCTCAAAATGTGAAAGATAATCGAATTTTATTATTGATGCTTTTTTTCAGACGCTTTGTTCATTTTCGATTATTCGAAAATGAATTTTTGATGCGATGGTTGGATGTGTGAATGGTAGCTGATGGTAGCCATATTGAAATGTCACGAAATTGGATTATTGCAGGCATTTATTACGAACTCGAAAGTAGATGCATGTGCGAAAGGGGTATGAAGATTTTTGTATGGAGGCTGGCCTACCTACTACTAGTTTCTCCATTTTGAATTTGACTTTATTTAAAACATCGTTCAATTGGAATTCTTTCAAAAATGGATACTTAGTAGTTATTGATTACTAACTAACAAAAATAAAATGTCTTTAGATGAAAACTAGTTAAGTGTCAAATTTCCAAGATACCTAAGCAACCAAACCAAATTTAGCCCAACCCAGGAATGAACTCAAAACCCTAAAATCTTCACTAAAACCACTAAACCATAACAAAACACACTTACGTATCCAAATTGGCTATACATATTCTTGATAGAATAATTGACGATATCGTGTCCCCCTAAGTACATAGGTTCAACGTCCGGGGTCGGACCCCTTATTTACCAATCTATAGGGGAGGGGTCGTAGGTTGTAACTTGGCAAGGGAATGACGAAATAAATCTGGATAAGTTCAGTTTGAATAGAATTGAAGTGTGTGTAGAATTGTAGAAGTAAAGTTTTTTTTATGTCAGAGGCGGCAAACGAGCCAGCGGGTCGCCTGATTGTAAGCAATCACCGCCG
Organism: Mecyna flavalis; assembly: GCA_949319885.1. NCBI lineage: Eukaryota > Metazoa > Arthropoda > Insecta > Lepidoptera > Crambidae > Mecyna > Mecyna flavalis. The sequence goes on along the minus strand of OX439421.1, from coordinate 4,980,778 downwards.
CCCATGGACATCTGCAACACCAAAGGGATCGCTGATGCGTTGCCGGCCTTTTAAGGGGGGGTGTGGGCCTCCGGCACTCTCACAAACAAGACGAAACACAAGTAGTTAAGTCGGCTTCGTCAGCTTATTAATGTCCCACTGTAGGACAAAGGCCTCCAATTTTGAAAACAATCTTTCGTTACAAAATGGCTGTTTATATGTATGTATTTCCAAAAAAAAAAAGTATTTAAGTTATGTTTATCCGTTGTCTGGCACCCATAGCACAAGCTAATCCTTGGTTGTGTGATAAATGTCCCGAGATATTTATTATCATTATTAAATTTACAATAATGGGTACTGGCTTGTTAATTGCGAATTGGTGATCAATACCCCTAAAAAAAATTGAAAATACATGAGCCGGCAATGAGTTCCAGTTCTTTATGGTTCGACAAAGAAAGTCATCGAACATTTTGGTACGCGATGGAATACTTTCCACGGTGAAGCGATGACAACGCTGACTAGAGCGAGTGGTTCTAAGTCGGAACGGAAAGGGAGGATTAAGAGAAGAAAGTTCCCCAGAGCAGTCTTTCTTTAGACACTGACCCCGACTTGAGGCCTCTCAAGTCGAGGTACCCGGGAATAGGCTGGTCAATAGATACAAGGCTGGCACCGGCTCGTAACAATCGGGAGTGAAAGGGAACCGGGGAAGTTTAGTGGGTAGTGGACGCTTTAGTCTCGAGTCCCACACACGGCCGCAGGTCTAGCTAGCCAGCGGTTATGGTGCATAAACGCTTCTCCTCCGAAAAAAAAGTATTTCTTTAGACATTGATATATTTTTGACTAGCGACCCGCACCGACTTCGCACGGATGCAACGGCGTTTCTCTACTATATCATGCATGTATTTACATATAAACCTTTCTCTTGAATCACTCTATCTATTTAAAAAACAGCATCAAAATACGTTGCGTAGTTTCAAAGATCTAAGCATACATAGGGACAGACAGCGGGAAGCGACTTATACCTACTATGAAGTGAAGACGCTTCGTAACTTCCCAAAAGCTGCCCTATCGAGTTGGATTTGACGACCATCACTTGTGTGTGGTAAAATCTATGGGTAAAATAATTTCATATTATTATATTTATTACTATTACTTACCAGTTTCCGTGTCGACGGTGTAGGAGAGGCCAGCCCAGGGGTCGTCCTGCACAAAAACAAATCATTCCATCACCTACAATAAAAACATCATCAGTTATCATCAGAGGAACGAGATCGAGGATCATCTATATGAAGAAAATACTTAATCGTACGTAATTATAAATAAATAATAAATAAATAAATATCTTAGTCCCAAACTAAGCATTTGCTTATGGGTGCCAGACAACGGATAAACATTACTTATATATACTTTTTTTTTGTAAATACTTACAATTGTAAATACATAGGGAACAAATTAAATGACCACCAAAAAACACAATCGTTACCCAAACAGCCTCATCCAAAATAAATATAATATGTACAAATAAACGAAACCTGTACCAAAATATTTCGGGCTATTTAAGTCATGCCTGCACTACAAAAACTTTTCGTAACCCAAAAAGGCCACGCGTGCACCAAATTTTAACTAGCAAAGTTTTGTGTCATTCTTACCCAAATATATCATTACGTTTGCCATAAAATGTATTCATATAACCAAATGTATTAAATTTATTGATAAGATTTGTGTTAGGTTAGGTTAGAACTGCGACCAATTCTACCCATTTTACTTGGTCGGGACAGAGAGAAAAAGATTTTGTTTATTTACTATCAATCGTCAAATGGTATATAGTGTCGGTAAATCTTTAGAACTTCATTTATATTTTTTGGGTATACAATGATTTTTGTACGCATTACTTTAATTTATTAGGATAAAAGTATGTAACATATTTGGATGAAATTTTTAAATACAATGCGAGTACAAATTTGGTGCACGCGTGGCCTTTTTGGGTAGCTCAGCGATTATTCTGACGATACTTACGTTTTTTAGGTTTGCAGACTTAACGTTTATTGGTGATCATTTCATAATAAAATGGGGATTAAATTCTGGTAAGTACTTAGGATTTTTTGGGCGTTATATTTAATTATATCTGGTCGTTGCTTAAACCTAAGCCAAATACATATTATACATAGAAACACCCAGACCGATACAAACAGACATGTTCTGTTCATGCACACAAATGTTTGTACCGTGCGGGGATCGAACCCGCGACCTCTGGTGTTGTTAGTGTAAAAATATGTTCCAATTTTAAATGAGTAAAACCTTCTTTGTTAATATGAAAAATGTGACGCCTTAAAATAAAATAAAGAATTAAGTTTGTTATGTCAAAGAGAAAAAATGTAATTACAATGTCAATAAAAAAATATATTTTTAAGTAAAAGTTCAAGTCATGTTTTTATTTCATAAAATCAAGTCAATGTTGAATGTTAAGTTTTAAACATGGTCCTTCGAGCCGGATCTTTCTGCCTTGGTTAATTTGGTTATCCAAGAAAACTGTTTTGCCGAAATATTGAATTACTGAAGCTTCTGAAAAGTAATTATCTAGCCGATCAGAATAAATAAATGTGAATAGTAACTAAGATTTCGGCCGTATTTGTTCATGCTGAGCGATACGATTGTACAAACAAGCGTAGAAAATTGGGTTTTTGTATGGCGGCGTAACAGAGGAGATACCAAGTGGAAAGAGGATAAGGAGTCAGCGGCGACAAGGTCAGTTATTATAAGCCCTGGAGTCGCAGATGGAGGCGCCTGACGACGCGCGTAAAGAAACATAAATGATATTAAAGAGTGAACTTTACAGTAAGAAGTATTTTCGTCTTAGTGGTGAAAACTTAGCATATTATTTGTATGAAGGGTTCCACGCTTCTTTTTTGTAAGTGTGTAAATAGAATAGGTATGTACTTAAAATTAGAATGTTTCCGTATAAGAATAATTTATAAATAGTATTTAATGTTTATTTTGCACTTATTTAAGTTTGACTATTGTTAATTGGTTTTGTGTATTGAAGTTATTACATAACTATGGAATCGATGTATATAATACAAGAAGAAACTTATGAAAAAATGTATAAAAATAAAACCATCTTGGAGAAACTCCCATGTCAACGATTAACAGTGGCATTGATAGAGACACACTTGGAAAATTTAGAAAGACAATGGATGGTATATAATGAAACACATAATGCAATAATAATTCAAACAAAACGAGGCGAATATAGAAATTCAGAATATTATAAAAATGGGTGTTACGACAGAACAGAAGAATTGTTTCTAGAATTTAAAACGTATCTAAAAGAGATGTTGTCTGAGAAAGAAAGTAAGATATCGTCAAACAACGGTCAGGTGAGTCATGTCAAGTTACCTAAAATTATTATCCCACAATTTTCTGGCAATTACACGGAGTGGAGAAGTTTTAAAGATTTATTTACATCACTCATACATGAAAATAACTCTCTCAACAATGTACAAAAATTACAATATTTAAAAGGGCACCTTTATGGAGAAGCTGAACAACTTTTGCGTCACATTTCTGTAACAGCGGACAACTACGCCACTTGTTGGGATTTATTAAATACACGCTATGATAATAAAAGATTTCTAACCAATCAAATTTTGAACAGATTAATAAGTCAAAAGAATGTATCTTTAGAATCGCCAACCCAAATAAAACAATTACTCGATACCACAAATGAATGTTTGAACGCTCTAACTAATTTAGGAATCAATGTAAGTGAATGGGATATGATTGTTATTCATTTAATATGCTTAAAATTGGACTTAGAAAGCAGAAAACAATGGGAGTCTGAAGTTTGTAAGAAGCCATCCGAGGATTTCCCTACATTAAAGGAGTTTAAATGTTTCTTAACAAATCGGTTTAGAGCTCTTGAAAATCTAGATATCAAATATAATAAATCATGCTCAAAGGAATTACAAACTTTCCACCTAGCTAATTATAATGAAAAAGAAATAATTTGTCAATTTTGTTCTGGCCCTCACAAAATGTCACATTGTAAAGAATTTATGGCTCAAGATTGCAACTCTCGTTATAATTTCGTCCAATACAACAGATTCTGTTTCAATTGTTTAAATATGCACCATTTGGCAAAACACTGCCAAAGTCGAAACAGATGCAGAATCTGTAAAAAACGTCATCATTCTTTACTTCATAAGAAGTCATCAATGGAAAATATGGCACGAGAAATAGCGAGAAAGGAAGTAGTTTATTGTGAAAAAATACCTATAGCAACAAAGACAGAGATTAAAAATAAAAATGTTGACCCACGTTTTATGCATGATGAAAATAATAGGATACTTTTGCCAACTGCATTAATAGATGTCGAGTCAAGAAGTGGGAGCTATCGCGTAGGAAGATCGATATTGGACCAGGGCTCGCAGGTGTCATTGATAACTAGAGACATGGTACAAAAGCTAGGATTGAAGTATAGTACAATATGCTCAAATAATAATATCACGTTTGTTGGATGTGACAAGTCTTTGAAGTCCCGATCTACAGTTGATGTAATAATAAGGTCAAGAGTTAATCCCAAGGTTGTAATTCCTGTTGTAGCTTATGTAGTGGATTCCATAACAGAGTTGATGCCGCCAGTGGAAGTGCCTGCATATGATTGGGGCGATACAGGTTTAGCAGACCCACATTATTTTATTCCCAAGGAAGTAAATATGTTATTAGGGGCTGATATTTACAGCCAAATTATTCAAAATGGTTTAAAAAAGAATTCAATTGCACATTTGGCAGCTCAATTAACGTCGCTGGGATGGATAGTTTCTGGGTCTGTGCAATGAATGAACATAATATGTATATTTTAATGATAAAAAGATGATGATTTTGGTTTTGATTAAGATTATTAGGTTTTTGTGTATATAAATGTGTGTAGTTCGTAATTTTGATTTTAATGTAGTTTAAAGTTTCAAGTATAAGTTATAAAGCTAAGAAGGACATTTCGTCAATATGTCCTTGGTGGGCGGCATGTTAGTGTAAAAATATGTTCCAATTTTAAATGAGTAAAACCTTCTTTGTTAATATGAAAAATGTGACGCCTTAAAATAAAATAAAGAATTAAGTTTGTTATGTCAAAGAGAAAAAATGTAATTACAATGTCAATAAAAAAATATATTTTTAAGTAAAAGTTCAAGTCATGTTTTTATTTCATAAAATCAAGTCAATGTTGAATGTTAAGTTTTAAACAGGTGTAATAGCCGACTTCTCGACCATTACACCAAATGGCTTGTCAATTATATTCATAAATATAAGTAGAGCGCTAACAAATATTATAAAAAAATAAATCTATCATCTTCAATGAAAACATCATCAGTTATTTATCAATGATCATCAGACAAACTAAAAAAAATCTTTTTTTATACCACATCAGCCGGCAGACAGACACGCCGCCCACCTGATGGTAAGCGGTCACTGCGGCCTTTTCCATTGAGGGACGCTCCAACAGGAAGCGTCGCTCAATGTGCTGTCAGACTGTAGGCTCATCTGATCTTCGAGCCTCTGATTTCAAGTGTACTGGCTCCCACATTAATATTGCCGGAACACAGCCAGAGCTGTTATAGCGGCAGATTTCAAGTAATGATTAACTCAAAAGGACAAAAAATTACTAATCGAGACGAAAATATCTATCTCCAAGAAATTTAATGATTTTGTTATGGTCTCGGTAGATTAATTAATTTTTTTTTAATTTTTTTTTTTAATTTTTTTTTTTCAAATGAAAATGGTTCTCACCTCCTTAATCTCAGGGTCCAGGAGAGATGCCTTGACCTTCTCAATCTCGTCCTCTTTCTGCTTCTCCTGCGTCTGAGATAGCAGCTCCTTCCGATGCTCTTCCGCCATGGACACCTTCGTAGCTTGGGGACCCTCCTGAAGAACATGAAACTTAATATAGAATACTGCTCTCTAGTTACGTCTAGTAATACCCTCTCACATAACTCCAGCGTGAAATAATAGTGACTACTGTTGTGTTTCGTCTGGTTTGTGAGAGTGCCGAAACCCGGACACTTTTGATGTCAGGGGACATCCCATATTACCTCAGATAGAATGTACATACACTTCATTATATTTTAAAAACAAGCTGTATAAATGCATAGAAAATAAAAAAATTGTTACGACACTATTATTTTGGTTGCAAAAATACTTTTTCAGAGGTGTCCGGGGAAAAAACCATATTTCGCCCAAATGTCCAGGATTTTTTCTGTTTATCCGGCGTCGGCAATCTATGTGATGTCAGCCCTACTCACACAGAATATCAACATAATGATCTCTCGGCCATCATTAGAAAGCGCATTGCGTCCCTGATACAGCGAGTGCGGGGCAGCACCAACAGCCTGCTGAAGACGGTCGCGGCAAGACTGGACGTGGACAGTGAAATTATGCGGCACTGGACTTCCAGCTTGCCAAAGACACTAAAATTAATTATAATACCTTTTTGTACTAACATAGTTTTTTAGATTAATTGTTACCAACACTATGGACTTTGTTTCTGCATTAAATACATTTTATTTTTTATTTTGTTTTTAATGAGTAGGTAGTAGCTATGACAATGGCTCTCAATCACCAAACGGAGTTGAAAAACTCAGTTTCATTTTCCTCCCCTTTTTCATTAAAAATAGCATTTTTTTTTTTTTTTTTTTTTTTTTTTTTTTTTTTTTTTTTTTTTTATGTAATAGGGGGGCAAACGAGCAAGTGGGTCACCTGATGGTAAGTGATCACCGCCGCCCATAAGCACCCGGGACCCCCTTAGGGTCACAGGCGCGTTGCCCGCCTTTAAGGGTGGAATATGCTCGCTTCTTGAAGGCATTTATGTCGTATTGGCTTGGAAACACCGCTGCGGGAAGCTGGTTCCATAGAGCAGTCGTGCGCGGCAGAAAATGTCTGCAGAAACGTACGGTAGTTGATCGCCACTCGTCCAAGTGGTTTGGATGAAACTGCATTTTGTGGCGTGTTGTACGGTGGTGGAATTTAGCAGCAGGAATCAAACCAAATAATTCCTCGGAACACTCCCCATGATATAGGCGGTAGAAGATGCACAGGGACGCAATGTCTCTACGCAATGCCAGAGGATCTAAGCAACCGGCAAGACTCTCGGCACCGACAATCCGGGTTGCTCGACGTTGGATACGGTCAAAAGGAAGAAGTTGGTACTGTGGTGCTCCGGCCCAGAGATGACAGCAGTACTCCATGTGAGGCCGAACTTGGGCTTTATAGAGTTGGAGGCGATGGGTCTTAGTAAAATACCACCTTGCTTTACCTAGGACACCTAATTTCTTTGAGGCAAGCTTAGCTTTTTCTTCCAGATGACCGCGAAATTGAACGTCGCTCGAGATATCGACGCCGAGAATCCCAATGCTCGGTTGTTTATCAAGAGGAGTGCTCTCAAAATCGAGGGAAACGACAAATTCGGTTTTTTTTGCGGTAAACGCACAGACTTGTGTCTTTTTCGGGTTAAATTGGACCAGGTTAAGACGTCCCCAAGAGGAGACATCTTTTAGGAAGGTCACCATCTGAGACACAAGTCCGTTCCGACTTTCTATCACATGTGCGTTGGAAACATTTGCACGACCGGTGTAAGAAGTATCACCCGTACTGTCATCTGCATAGCAATGAATGTTACTGGTTTGTAACAGGTCATTGATATGCAGGAGAAACAGTGTTGGGGATAGCACACAGCCTTGCGGGACACCAGCATTCACCGGTTTTAAGTCAGAGCAGAAGCCGTCAACTACAACCTTGATGCTACGCTCCGCTAGGAAGCTGGCGACCCATTTGCATAGTTTCGGTGGCAGACCATATGAGGGAAGCTTCGACAACAATGCCTTATGCCACACCCGATCAAAAGCTTTAGCTATGTCCAAACTGACCGCCAGCGCTTCACCTTTGCTTTCAATTGCTTCTGCCCATCGGTGGGTCAGGTAGACAAGGAGGTCACCAGCTGACCGTCCACGTCGGAATCCGTACTGACGGTCACTGATCAGCTGGTTTTTCTCCAGATATCCTAGGAGCTGCCGGTTTATGATGGTCTCCATAACTTTTGAAAGCAGGGAGGTGATCGCTATAGGTCTGTAATTGGCGGGATCTGAGCGGTCACCTTTTTTTGGGATCGGATGTACTAAGGCCGTCTTCCATGCGGTCGGCACAACCCCCAGTGAATACGAAAGTCGGAATAGACGCGTTAGAACTGGTGCCAGCTCGGGAGCACAGGTCTTAAGTACGATAGGAGGAATGCCATCGGGCCCACTTGACTTGTTTATGTCCAAGGAAAACAGTGCTTTTCGGACATGTTTTTGTGTGAACAAAATGTCATTGAGGGAGCTATCGCACCGCGGGATAGTAGGCGGTGGGTTTCCCCCGTCATCTAAGGTGGAATTAGATGCAAAAAGAGAGCCCAGAAGATCTGCTTTCTCTCTTGCATCGTGAGCCAATTCGTCACCCTCCTTACGTAGCGGGGGGAAAGATGGCTTACTGAAGTTCCCTTCGACAGCTTTGGCGAGAGACCAGAATGCACGAGTTCCTGACGGAAGGTGAGCCAGTCTCTCCCCAATTCTGCCGATGTGTTCAGCCTTAGCCCTGGCCACAACCTTTTTTAGGGATCTGGAGGCAAAGTTGTATTCCCTTTTGTATGCGCAAGCATTTGGATCCTTCCGTGCAACCGCTTCGGCCCAGGCTTGGTACTTATCCTGCTTAAGACGGTGAGCCTGTTTGCAGGGAAGAACAAACCAGGGCTGGGACTTACCGCTTATTGGCACCATTGAGCTTGGAATAAATAATTCCATGCCCTGAAGCACCACATCAGCTATAGCGTCAGCAATTGCACTCGGATCCTCATGCGAGAAGCAAATTTGCCCCCATGGATAGGATGAAAAGAAGGCCCGCATCCCATCCCAATCTGCTGACTTAAAGTGCCACACACGGCGGCAGCCCGCTGAGCGAGGCCGCAGTTGGCGCGTGAGTGGCACCTCGCTCCGAATCAGGCAGTGGTCCGATGACCCGAGTGGGGCATCAACGGTAACCACGTAGCCATCCGGATGGGAAGTCAGCAGAAGGTCCAGCAGAGAGGGCGCATGACTCTCTACATCTGGTATACGGGTAGGGGATGTGACCATCTGTTCCAGGTCATAGGCCATGGCGAAGGCATACACAGACCTGCCCGCGTGGTCAGTTTTTTGTGACCTTAACCATTCCTGGTGATGGGCGTTAAAGTCCCCTATAATGGTCACAATCGCAGACGGGACCTGTTGAAGCAGGGAATCAGTTGCCGATTCCAAGTGCTCGAGAAGCCGGTCAGTTTCCGCTTCACCGGAGTGAGACCTATAAAGGCACGAGTAGAAGCGCGGGTGGTCGTCGCAATCTACTCGCAACCAGATGGTCGATAGGTCTCTACCTTCAAGGTTGCCCAAACGGCGGACGCAGATATCGTCCCTAACGTACACGCATACACCGGCGTGAGGCACAAATCTGTGCTCAATTTTGTACCCGGGGTAATTGAGGTATGACGTGTCCGCAGGTGACGATATCTGAGTCTCCGTTAGGAAGAGCAAGGCGGGCTTTTCCGTCTCCAGGTGATGATGGACGGAGTTTAGGTTGGAGTGAATTCCCCTAATATTAGCAAAATTCACTTTGAGCGTAGGTGGTGGTACTGTAGAAGTATTGCTCTTCCCTCGTTGGACAACACGCGGAATTTTGCCCTCCCCAGAGTACGTAGGGCAGCCTGAGTAGATCTCAGGGAGGGATTCTCCGGCACAGGTTGCGCCGGTACCCTCCTGGGGTACTGTACTGTTGAATGCCGCTTCCATGTTGTGGGGGAGGGGGGGGGGGGGGGGTTGGGCCTCCGGCTATCTCACTCACCAGACGAAACACAATAGCTAGGCTATTATTATAACGCCAGACTTCTGTGAGACTGTGGTACTTCCCCGGTCGAGCCGGCCCATTCATGTTGCAGGCAAACTGTCTGCAACGCGGCTCTACCACATCCAAAATTTAACCCACTGCAGGACAAACCCTTCCATTATTGGAACATGTCATATACTCGTATGTATTTTTTCATGTATGGTCAGTTGGCTGACAGGCACGCAGTCCACCGGATGGTAAGCGGCTATTATTTTTTTTTATACTAGGTCAGTTGGCAGACAGGCACGCAGCCCACCGGATGGTAAGCAGCCACTGCGGCCTATTCCATTGAGGGACGCTTCACCTGGAAACGCCTCTCAATGTGCTGCCAGACTGTAGACTCATCTGATCTTCGAGCCTCTGATTTCAAGTGTACTGGCTCCCACATTAATATTGCCGGAACACAGCCAGAGCTGTTATGGCGGCAGCCTAGATTTCACCTGTGGGGGTGGTAGCTAGCCAGTCGGACTCTGAAAAAGCCCTACCACCAACCAGACCCAAGGCGGGAATCGAACCCACGACCTCCGTGTTTTTATAGGCCTATTTCATTGAGGGACACTTTGTGCTGCCAGACTAGGCTCATCTGATCAAGCCTTTGAACGCAAGTGAAGTGATTATAAAATGGTATTCACTTTTGTGAAATAGAAGTGTGTCAAGCACTTCTGTGTTTCGGGGAATCGAAAGGGCACTGAAGCTAGTGAAGTTACTGGGTATATGAGACCTAATAACTGTCGTCTCGGTGTAGCGGGCGCAGGGCGGTGCCAGACAGTAACTGCTTAGTTACTGTTTGGCACTGAACTGTCTAAGGGCAGACGTGGCGCTTACCATCAGGTGTACGATCTGTTCGTCTTGTTACACATTTCAATAAAAAAAAGAACTCATTTACTCACCAGTTGTACCGGGTCCTCGAGAGAGAAGCCCATGTCGACATCTTGCTTCCACAGCACCTCGATCAGGTCCATGTCCTGAGAACAAGGAAATAAACATTTAAGCATCATCATCACAATCATCAAAATGAGTTACAAGTACTTCGTATAGAGGCTTTAAGGAACAAAAAATGTGTCGCAAAATGATGACGGGTACGCTGGAGTCTGGACTGATATTTGCTACAGCGGATGTCGTCTAACCAAACTATTAAACTTGCAGCGCTAGATTGCGAGTTTCTCGCGACGCGTCGTAAGCAACGAATTTAATATCGTTGGTCGTAAGCGCCATGCAAAGCACAGCGCTTACGCGTTTTCTTCGAAATGCATCGCGCAAAAATTTGGTTTGCGGTGTCGGTTCCATACGCTAGTAATTGTAGTTCAATGCAATCATCATAATCAGCCCACATGAGTCCAATGGTGAACAAAGGCCTCCTGTGAGCGCCATTGTGCCATGTCTTCGGCGTGACGTATCCAGTTTCTGCCGACTTTCCGGACATCATTACTCCACCTAGCTGGAGGACGTCCTACGCTACATTTACATTTATCATCATCATCAGTCTATATAAATGTTTCCACAGCTGGGACACAGGCCTTATCTCAATTGTGAGATAGTGACATTTACATTACATTATAAAAAATAAACGATAATAATATTCTAAGACACAATTCGCAGAACGCCCTTCAAGTAGCTTGGTTGTAGGTCTATAGGCACAGAAAATTAGTACTAACTAATAGGTGCCAGACAACGGATAAAAATAACTATTTACTATATTACACAATTTGTAGATATACGCATAAAGTTATACTCGTAGTTATACCATAATTAGAAAAAATCAGTACCAAATAGATTCAACAAAAAAAGTACCTTTATTTAAAACTAAACATCTTTTACTTTTAGTAAAAGATTCCAAAGATTTTAATAGATTTTAAACGTCTGATCTTTTGTCGGATAACTCATCATTAGCGGACATCTTTGAGAACCGATTGCGCGCCAAGATACGGCAGCCATTTTGAAATTCGATGAAAAAAATTGAAAAAAATAGTTAATTTGATCTTAGATTCTCGGGTGAGGGTTTTTATATGAAGGGGTACATAGTTTTAAGTTAGAGAAATATTGTGTTTTAAAATACCACTTCAAAAGCGTGAGGTCGGTAGTTTAAATCTAGGATTTTTCTTTGTGTGTATTTTTCACTAGCTCGACTGTGACGGAAAACATCATGAGGAAACCTACACAGTTGCTGTGTAGACATTTATTTTTTATTTTTATTGCAATGTGTAACAAGACGAGCAGATCGTACACCTGACGGTAAGCGCCACGTCTGCATTAGGATTTGGGACAGTTCAGTGCCAAACAGTAACTAAGCAGTTACTGTCTGGCACTGGTAAAAAACCTTTTTGGAACCAAATAAAGTTACTGCCCTGCGCCCGCTCAGGAGCTGGGTTAGTGGGTTATTCTTTATTGTCGAATGTAAGGAAAAAATACCAGTAATCGTTTTAAACATATTTGTGAGTGGTTGACCAAAGAGGGACCTCAAGGGCAAATAATTGATTTCGAGTAAATCGCGTTTGAAGTTGCGATGTATGGAGCGTTGAGTTCGGATTATTGTTTTTCCTTTTTGAGAAAATTGAGCGGTTAGTGTACCGGTTTTATTGCCGCCCAGTGTAGTTTTCACTCGCTCTCTTACACTCAGTTGCAGAAACGTCCATTAAAGTTAATGTTTCATTAAACCTATTGCTGTCACTTTTTATTTCATGACAACGAAAAGTGACAGCATTAGATTTAATGAAGCATTAACTTTAATGGAGCTTTCTGCAACAGGGCGTTACTCTCTTAATTTTCCTATCATACCTACCTACCTAATTTAAAACATTTTCAGTTAAATTCATTTCCAAACAATAATATCACTCTTCACCGCAGAGCGCCGTTTTAATTGGTTTAAAACATAATTAAATTCTAATCTCCGACTTGTTAGGAATATCTCATAAACCTAAATTGAACTTTAGTCTTTTGGAACAAGATTTGATTTTGAAAAATCACGTTACGTTTCTTCAGACGTTTTAAAACCGCGCGAAAATGTTGATCGATTCATTTTTTGGAATAATGAAACAGCCTATGTCATGGTATCCATTATTTGATTTTCAATTGTAGTTCCGTTGAAATAAAGTCTAATATCGTTTGATGTAGCTATTAAACATTTTGTCCAGGCTCAGCTGGATAATGAAATAAATTAAGAAGGGATCCCTATTACAAGTACAGTCACGAGCATTTACATGTACACAGACTTATTCAAATATAAACCTTATCGCAATAGTATAAGATCTCATGTGATATTTTTTTTGCACGTGACTGTTTACTCGTAGTATTGTATGAATGATAAATATTATGATGCATAAATGAATAGTCCACTGAAATAATGATGAATATCCAAAAAATTTAAAAATCAAACTACTAACGTCATTTGGTCGATATATGCATGCAGTTAATAATCTCAGTTAATTTCGTTTACAAACTTAGCAATATTGCTTATAAACTCACCGGCAATAAAACCTGGCCACTGAGCTTTTTTCATACAAACGTGGTCACTTTAGCGTCTCATAGATAGAAAACAATTTGCAGCTGTGCAATGATTTTATTACGTCAATGGGGACTATGGGGAGGCCAAAAGCCCGATTAACAAGTCACAGTTTCAAGAATTTATACTAACCGCTCAATTTTCTCAAAAAGGAAAAAACAATCAAATCAAGACAAAATTTATGTGACGATATATGGAGCGTCGAGTTCGGTTTATTGTTTTTCCTTTTTGAGAATAGTGAACGATTTTTGGCAATTTTTAACCGACTTCAAAAAAGGAGGAGGTTCTATGTTCGACTGTATGTATTTTTTTTTTTTTTTTTTTTTTTTTTTTTTTTATGTATGTCCGTCGATTTCTCCGTCAATTGTAGACCGATTTAAATAATTCTTTTTTTATTTGAAAGAGCATAGTTCCGAGGTGGTCCCATTGTCACCATGTCAGGATCTGATGATGGGATCCCGGGAAAATCAAGGGCAAACCTCAAATTTTATAGGCGCACACTACGCGTTACTTGTTTTTTCTGAAGCCATTTAAGTGTTTGCGTCCTATAGACATCACTTTATGTTGATGAGCTGATGATGGAAGGTACAACTCCTTAACGGTTAGGAGTTAGGGGATAATTCTTTCAGTATTGTAAGAATATGTGGACCGTTATTTGTATTTCATGTACTTTTGCAGCTAAGCTGATGATGGAAGGTACAACTCCTTAACGGTTAGGAGTTAGGGGATAATTATTTCAGTGTTGTAGGAATATGTGGACCGTTAGTTGTATTTCATGTACTTTTGCAGCTAAGCTGATGATGGAAGGTACAACTATGATGATGGAAGCTAAAGGGTACGACTTCTTAATTCTTATGTCCCTCTTGCGGGCTGCATCTTTAGTTGGTCTACTGAATGGTGCTGAACACTTAATGAATACCTAATATTGTCAAATAATACAATTCTACTATTTTACTCGTATTTTCGTTATCAATATTATGAGAGAGTTTTACTCACTCCTACGTATTATTCACACTAAAAATAGAAAAATAAACAAACTTTTTAAAAAAAAAATTAAACCGACTTCAAAAAAAAAACAAAAAAAAAATTCCTAAAAACACTGAAAAGCAAAAAATAATTTTAATAAGACATTCATCAAATGCGCTTATTGTCTAAGCCTATTAATAACATTAAATTGTATTTACGTGCTAGGTAGGTACCTACTAATCTGTTTGAAGTCGGTGCCAAGCCAAAGGTAATGAAAAATGATACATACCTAATAATTTATGTATTAAACAGGGTTACAAATAATCCGCGGACGTAGGTACGTAGTCCTACTATTTGGCTTGGCACCGACTTCAAACAGATTAGTAGGTACCTACCTAGCACGTAAATACAATTTAATGTTATTAATAGGCTTAGACAATAAGCGCATTTGATGAATGTCTTATTAAAATTATTTTTTGCTTTTCAGTGTTTTTAGGAATTTTTTTTTTGTTTTTTTTTTGAAGTCGGTTTAATTTTTTTTTTTTAAAACTGTGATTTTATAAAAGGGCGTTTGGCCTCTCCTTTGACGTAATAATCATTGCACAGCTGCAAATAGTTTTCTGTCTATGACACGCTAAAGTAACCACGTTTGTATGAAAAAAGCCCAGTGGCCAAGTTTTATTGCCGGTGACTCCGGTGAGTGTAATTCCGAGACAAATAAGTTTTTAATACTATTTGGCTACACGGCTAAAACGCTCAACGTCACAAGTGTCCAATCGTACGTTGTCTACGTTTATTTTTTTCACTGCTTATAAACTTAAAACCCAAATATCTCAGAACAATAAACAAGGGACATTCATCATTATTGCAGTGGACCCTTTAAATGTTTTCTGAAAGTGAGGACTAGGAGAACGAAGAAAATGAAAGGTATTTTGACTTTTATCAAAAAAAAAAAGAATCGCTTCATACCTAATTTTTTAGGTAGGCAAAAATAAAGATTTATCGCTAGTTCAATGATCTGTGAATATATCATTTACTTCCCAAATATAAAAGCAAATAGATTTGTGAACTATGATAAGATTATGTTGTTTATACTAATACTCGTAGTACTTAACAGTCAAACTAACCTACCTACTTAATTTTTAGCAATTTGTAATGAAAAGTTTTTGAAGACATCAATAACAGACTTTTAACTCTATTAATAACTCACGCAATAAAAGACTGGTTCTAATTTGAGCCCTATCACATATTGACTGTAATTTTTGCATAAAATGGCCAACTTTGGCGTTCTTGATCTCAGAAACAAAAATACATTAACAATTACGACTTATTAAATAGTGTAGAATATCTATTGGAATAGTTCGTAGCGGCTTTGCTTTTTGTAAATTTTGCTTAACTTTTTAATTGAACCCATAATTGCAGAGAAAGATTTTTATAAAATGCGCAAAGGCACATTTTTAAGCTAGATTTATTAGCTTAAAAAAAAGCTAGATTTATAACCTAGATTGAACTACTATTCTAAGCAAATGAAATAAAAAAAATTGAATGTTATCTCTTATAATATAAGAGATATTATAGTCGTATAGTTCATAGCGGCCTGGGATTATTAAATATCTTTGGTTATAAATAAGAAAAAAAATCTAGATCTAAAGCAAAAATCTTCGAAAATCGCTTTAAGTTAACAGTGAATTCCTCCTATCTACGACAATACAATCCTTTTTCGATAATAACAATAAATAAAACTGCAAAATTACTACAAAATGGTATTGTGGTCACGTGACCAATGAGTTGTCAGAACGAAGTGGAAAGAAGACGGGCGAACATCCATAGAACGTTGGGCCTTGATTTTTTATGAATTACACTTACCGATTTACTATTATTATGTAGAAAATGAAGTAATATTCCAAATACACTACAATTTATAAATCCACTCCCTGGGAAAAAATAGTTCTAGGATGATTTTGATTTCTACAAAAATAACCCCAATTGTCGAGTTCACTGGATCCGTTGTAAGAAAAGCTTAGGTCGTTTGTTTTAGCTGAAACCGTCATTTAAACGTAGCGAAAGTCGTCAAATATTAAACCAAGCATTCCAACAATAACGACAAAACAAAATAATTCACATAAGTTATTCAAAACAAACAGAAACGAATGATTGACAGACGTTGTATGACATTTGATTTTTTTTTGACTTTTCTGTTGCCATAATTTTTTCAGAAAATTATCGTGCCTCTATTCTAAGCTGTCATTTGTATGGGATCTGCATAAACTTAACGATAATATTAATTCCATGGGGATCTGATCGGAAAATCACTGTCCTTCCAATCCGACCAACTAAACCGACCAACTGAAACGGATCAACTATTTTTCTTTCCCAACGGTACAACTTTTCAGTTGGTCTGATTGTTTTTTTTTTTTTAATTCAAATTTATTCCCATCCATACAACTACATCCAAAAACTCATCAACTATTTTTCTTTCTTAACGATACAACTTTTTTGTTGTCCCACTGTACCCCGGGGGTAGACATCGAAACTAAATTTCAAAATTTGTGACAATGTCCACCCGTGGTGGATAAAGAGAATTTTGGTTCATTCCCTTTCGTCCTTAAGAGAATAATTTACAAATGTACTAGGGCAACATGACCTTATTGGAGATGTAATACTTTGTCAAACTTTTTTTTACGAGTTGATTATTATGACGAACCAAGCGTATAGAAGAAAAAAAAGATTTTAAAAGCTGCAGTGTGATAAACCTCGATGAAAAAATGCATGGCAAAATAAAATACATCTCCAATAAGGTCATGTTGCCCTGGTACCATACCAGTATCCGCTTTATGTGGATGGGGACAGATTTGAATTAACAAATAAAAACAGACCAACTAAGAAGTTGTATCCTTGAGAAAGAAAATAGTTGGTCCGTTTGGAATAATATTTCTCAAAATAAAATAAATGATCAACTAGTTGGTTGGATTGGAATAAAACCTTTTATCGGGTTCCAAACCGCACAACCAGTTGATCCGTTTAGTTGGTCGGATTGGAAGGACAGGAAAATCAGTATTTAAGTATCATAACTAGCAACATTATGATTATTCTACCGGACGTACTATGCACTATGCACATAACACACCGGATGCACTACAAAACCAATAGTATTTTCATTTATTAGATTATATTTTTATCCCGAGGTAAAATTATTAATTAAAATTGAATTTCAATATTAAAAATCTTGTAACGAATATTAATTATATTTTGAATAGTGGAACGAACGCTTAAGATCGAGCCCATTTCTGCCGAACTCCTTTGTAATAGGGCTCTAAACAATAATCTTGCTTTACTTTGTTGCAGTTATATAAAAACCTGAAACCTGAAAAGTGTCCCAACATCGTGTAGGTAAAACCAACAATTTTTATGCCAACCTAGACTACAAGTAGCGCCATCTATCGACACCTCAACTAAAATAAAACTACTCAGAAAGCGTACAGCTCCATCTTTAATGCTTTATGTACAACTGTACAGCAGGTAACAGAATGTAGTAAAGCTATTCCGCAATAGATGGCGCTTTCTAGACTTTTGTTATCATAACAAAATAATTTCTTGTTTAGGTCCGAGAGCTAATATGATAAGAAATTCTTAATAAGGTGATTGGTGTCGTCAAAGTGGCGTTCATTGAATAAAAATCATATCATTAAAATTAATACAAAGATTAAGGAATCCTAATGTTGTGTTTGTAAAAAAGAGTATGAAGTATTTTTACGTTTTGTGTACGTGTTTTGGTCTATTAAAAATTGATTTATCAATTTAATTTTTATTTAATGAACGCCACTTTGACGACACCAATCACCTTAATAAGGATTTCTTATCATATTAGCTCTCGGACGTAAACAAGAAATTTTCTTACACCCAAATAGCAAATATATAAGATAATGATTTCATAGTTTTATAAACCACTAAATTACCTCTCGGTAATAAGCAGTATGTCAAAAAATACGTTCACTCTAATCCTTTAGAGTGACACCTGATGGTAAGCAACGAAACTTGACAACGTCGGCCTTTAGTACAATCGGAAAATCACAACGCTACCGTGAATGAACTCGGGATAGTGACATCTGTTGAGAGTTTGAGTAACTAATACTTAATGGTAAATGGCTTGTGCTGTTGCTCAGTATGGTTCCTATAGGTGTATTATTTTCCTTGTTTGGATTAAAAACAATTTGGAACTTTTTATTTTATTTTAATTTGAGAGTTTTCTGACTATTACCTCCTGTTGCCAGAATTGATTTTACTAGATGGTTTTTTTTTAAATAAAAATTGGAATTATTTTTAAGAAAGCGGGACAGGAAGAAACTATTTAATTGTTTATTTATAATACGTTTTTATTTATCACCAAACATGCCACTAAGTCTGTAACGCCATCTATCGAAAATAATAAGTAAGAGGCCTTAAATGTCAGAAAGAGCCATCTAGTGTATTAAGTTAACATCACAACGTATTTGCTGATAGCACAGTTTAGAGAAACAATTTAATGATGCTTCTCGCCAAAAGATGACGCTATTTACATCAGCTTATTATTCACTCACTAGGTGGCGCTAGCCAGAAATAATAATGAAACATTGCTGTGATATTTTTCAAAATACCTATCAAAATAATTATAAATTAATTTCATGCGAGATGCGATGGACTTTGAAGTTTGTGTTTTCCGTCCGTGTTTTTCACAACGCATCAATATTGGTAGGTATGACGTTGGACGTCTCGTTGCCTTCATTGCCATCCGAAATTCGAATTACCTATAAATTTTTGATAGCTGTTGTCCTAGCGTTACTGTTCACTTTTTACGTGAAATTATCTCCATTACTTTAACATTTCATCACAGAGTTAGGTATGTAGCTGTACAAAATAATATAAGAAAGAGCTTTGAGGTAAACATTTGATGACCACGTAATGTGACCTTGGCAGGCCTTGACCGGAGAATGCCCTCGTCCGTCTCACAGATACAAATTACATGTTTACATCCTGGCACAAAGAGGGATTTTATTTTAGTACAGGATAAATCCTCCTTTCTAAGATCATGTAAACATTTAACATTAAATAGATATAGAGTTGCCATCCGTCCGGGTTTCCCTGGATTTGTCCTAGTTTAGAGGGCATCCAGGGAGCGTCCCGGGGAAGGTTTTATTTGTAGACCGAGTTTTAAAAAATATATAATAAAAAAAATTGGGCCGCCCGCGAGACACGCACTATGCCCTCACACCACGATGTTTTTTATTACATTGAATATAAGTGATCTTGTTGACATGTCCGGCTTTCGGACTCTAAAATCCGGGGTTATCGCGCGTCGTCCTGTTTTCCAAATTTTAGAGATGGCAACCCTAAATAGATAGAACACATTACTGTAGAGCTTACAAAATCCCTTAATAAAATAAAAAATAAAATAATCGAGTTTGTATGAAAATATTAGTTCCGCTACCGGCCGCAGTAGCGCTACTAAAGTTACCATCATCCTAAAAAAAGTGATTTATGTCCTGTGTGTATGTCTATATGTTAGGCTTTTAATTTTTATACCTACACTATTTTGTTGTTGAGTGTGAAATTTTACGACGAGCCATTTGTAAGTAATGGTCGAGAAGTCATCTTATTATACCAGAGGTCGCGGGTTCGATCCCCGCACGGTACAAACATTTGTGTGCATGAACATGTTTGTTTGTATCGGTCTGGGTGTTTCTATGTATTATAAATAAATATGTATTTACAAAAAAGAAGTACCTATATTATGTTATGTTTATCCGTTGTCTGGCACCCATAGCACAAGCTTATGCTTAGTTTGGGGCTAGATGGCGCTGTGTGAATAATGTCCAGTGATTTATTTATTTATCTATCTCGTATCATCCCCTCTACTCATCAGTGAAACTTGTCAATGCACTTTTAGGCTCAATTACGACGCAAATGACTCTTGCACAACATTTCATACAGCGTTGCAAGACGTCCCGATTTTGGCAGGACGTCCCGATTTTTAAATCAAAATTAAATGTACCGCGCGGGACAGGCTCAGTCCCGCTTTTCGGGGAGAACTCGACCGTACGTGCAGAGTGCTGAGAAAAGAAAGGCGCGTACCGCGTGTAATGAAGATAAGTTTGTGGGAGAGAGAGGCTACTTGACATGGCTACTTTTGCTATCTATTGTCACGTAAACGTAATTTTAAGTCAAATAAAAAGATAAATATTTGAAAACCTTTGATTTTACTATGTCCCGCTTTTGACGGAAGAATCCCGCTATTTTCACTCAAAAAGTACCAAAGTCCCCGACTTGGCAAAAATAAAAACTGGTAACGCTGATTTCATACATTGATCCGACGCACCAAGAAGCGTGAACGTTATATCTGTTCAAAATATCATTGGCCAAGTAACAATATTATATTTTAATAGTAAATTACATTAGTACTCTTCGACTGGGTGCACACTGCACGTGCACTCTCACTTTCTCGTACACACGGCGTTCTATATTCGTAACATGTGCATTGTTTACAATCAATATGTTTATCAATTTAGCATTTCGTTTTTCTCAAAGGTTGACTAGCAGTTAATGCTTTTAGCGTTAAGTCCGCCTCTTGTACCCAATTCGTTTGGTCAATTAAGTTTTCTATATCCATACTTATATTAAAAAGAGGAAAGATTTGTTTGTTTGTATTGAATAGGCTCCAAAATACTTAGCCGATTTGGAAAATTCTTTCACTGTTGGAAAGCTACACTATCCCCGGGTGACATAGGTTTTTTATACTATATCAGTTGGCTCGAAGATCAGATGAGCCTACAGTCTGGCCGCACATTGTGCGACGCTTCCTGTTAAAGTGTCCCTCAATGGAATAGGCCTTATAGGCCGCAGTGGCCATTTACTAGGTATCAGGTGGGCTGCGTGCCTTTCTGCCAATGATCTTGTATATAAAAAATCCTCTCTGCCAACTTAAGTATCATAAAACACTCAAATTGTAACATAACATATGGCAGCGTGTATGGAATCCTATTTGTCTGTCATCCTTATTTACGTATGTATATTATGTATGTATGTTATTTTGTTGCGTCAATAGCTAAATGCACGTGTATATAATTTATGGGACAGCCCCATGTTAACATACAATACTATATTGAATCATAGTTCATACATAACATATGATTCTAAAATTATAAATAAGAAAGTAAATAATTTATGTCACAGCCCCATGTGCAGAATACAATGCAATATTTCTACATACTTATCCTAATCTATACTAATTACTAATATAATAAAGAGGAAAGATTTGATTGTCTGTTTGTTTGTATTGAATAGGCTGCGAAAAAGTGTACTATCAATGCATTTTAAATTACAACTACAAACAGAGCAAGAAAACACAAACATTTGCTTCTCGCAAGAATCAAACACATGAGACCTAGAGCTCAGTGCAAAAACCTAACCACTACTCTACATCCATCAACCCTTTCAAAAAGCTAAAAATACGCATCAAAAGGTCATTGTTTTCAACCCTTTTTGTCCTAGGTACCCGCCCCTGACTGTAGGGGGTCGTAGGGGGTCAATGTTCCCTAGGGGTCGGAGGGTAACAGCCGTCTGGACCTCAGATAGGCTAACGCACTTTAGCCCTAGACTGAGAGGTATTTCTAGATGACATATTGCGACAAATCCACAAATCAATACTAATATTTTGAATGCGAAAATAGTTCGTCTGTCTGTCTTATTAAATTTCCATGGATAAACCGCTGAACCGGTTTTGATGAAATTTAGTTTAGATATAGTCTAGCTAGACCTTAGGACAGGAAATAGGGTACTTTTTAATCTTCTTCCTCCTGCCCTGTTCCCAATTTATTTGGGGTCGGCGCAATATGTTCTTCTCTTCCATTCATCCCTGTCACTTGTCAACGAGCTATCCACTCCTTTTTTACTCATATCATCTTTCACGCAATCCATCCACCTCTTTTTCGGACGTCCTCTTCCTCTCCATCCACTAACATTCATATTCATCGTTCTTTTCGTAACGTGCCTTTCATCCCTTCTCATCACATGCCCATACCAAGATAAACGATTTCCTTTCATCTTTTCTATCACAGGTGCTACTTTCATACTTCCTCTTATGTACTCGTTTCTTATTTTATCCATTCTGGTCACTCCACACATCCACCTTAACATTCTCATCTCTGCTGCATGCACTCGTCTTTCATCCGTCTTCTTAACGGCCCAGCATTCAGATCCATACAATACGACAGGTCTTATCACACTCTTGTAAATTTTGCCCTTTAACTTTAAGGGCATGTGTGGATCGCATGTTGTTGCAGTGACCTGTCGCCATTTCATCCAACCTGAGTTGATTCGGCGCTTGACGTCCCTGTCAATATCACCGTCACTTTGCACAAGAGACCCGAGATACCGAAATTCGGAACAGACTGGTAAGGACTCTCCGTCGAGTTTTATAGGCGAAGAGCTAGAGAGACCGCCGAAGTCACAGAACAGATATTCTGTTTTGGTTCTACTGACTTTCAGGCCAACACTCTCCAGTCTTCGCTGCCATTCCTCCAGTCTATTCTGGACCTCTAGGGCCTCTTCGGCTACTAGCACAATGTCGTCGGCGAAAAGCATACACCAGGGAGCCTCTTCCTGTATGTCCGATGTCAGAGCATCCATTATCATAAGGAAGAGGTAAGGGCTAAGAGCCGACCCTTGGTGTAAGCCTACAGCCACATTGAAGCTAGTGCTAGTACCGACTGCGGACCGGACTTTTGTTCTGCATTTGCTGTACATGGCCTGAATCAACTTCAGATATTTCTCAGGCACACCTTTCTTCTTAAGGGCCCACCACAAAATCTCACGGGGGACACGGTCGTATGCCTTTTCAAGGTCAACGAACACCATATGCAAGTTTTTATGTGCACTTCTGTATTTTTCACACATTTGGCGAATAGAAAAAATGGCATCCGTTGTCCCGCGCCCACGCATAAAACCAAACTGGTTTTCAGATATTTCACTCTCTTCTCTCAATCGTCGCTCTATTACTCTTTCCCATACTTTCATACTATGTGAAATAGGGTACTTTTTAATACGAAATTATTTTCGTGTCCCAAGAGACAAAAGAAATTAGAATAAATAAATACTGGTCATAATCACACGTCCTTTGAAGGAAAGGCGAATAGAAAAAATGGCATCCGTTGTCCCGCGCCCACGCATAAAACCAAACTGGTTTTCAGATATTTCACTCTCTTCTCTCAATCGTCGCTCTATTACTCTTTCCCATACTTTCATACTATGTGAAATAGGGTACTTTTTAATACGAAATTATTTTCGTGTCCCAAGAGACAAAAGAAATTAGAATAAATAAATACTGGTCATAATCACACGTCCTTTGAAGGAAAGTTTGGAACAGTCTGCGTATAATTGTCCCACTGCAGGGCAAAGGCCTCCAACATTGTAATCCTACTAATATTATGTATAAAAGCCTACTAATATTATAAATGCGAAAGTCTGGATGTTTGATAAATGCGGATTGTCTGAAATCAAAAATTTATAAGGTACGCCCGAAACAGGTTTTGCCTTTCACAACGAGTAGAGTTAACATTATAAAACTTAATATGTTAAGAACTATTGTTAAATGCACAAAAGCAAGGCAGTTAGCGATTTTTTACGGAGAACCGGGGCAATGACCCCATTACGCGGTTAAGTCAAAACTGTGCTTTTTTCCAAAATGGCGGAAACAGCGGCCATTTTTGCTTATCCCTAAGTAATAGTTAGTTTAAATGCGAAAGTATGCATAATTTGTTTGTATGCTATGCTATGTAATTTAATAAATATGCGAAAATGTGTAGAGGTACGTAATGTTTGTATCTTTCTCTCTACTCATAAGTGAAACTTTTCAAGTACAGTTTAAACTCGACAAAATTCGACATACCTAATTCACTTTTTTCAAACGTTTTTTTACTTTCTTTACTTTAAGTTTTTTTACTTTCTTTACAATCAATTACTTTAGGTATCGATTTTTTTACATTTTGTTAATAATATGACGACGTCCCTAGAAATATTACTGTGACACCTGTCCTAGGTACCTATCATCCTAGATTTTTTACTAACTATAGTGCGGGGCACGTTACGCAGTGACTAGGGAATGCAATCCCGATCCCGCGGGTTTCCGAAATCTCGGATCCCGAGACATTTTACGGGATCAATCCCGATCCGAAAAATCGGACGGGATTATCGGGATTGGACAGCAGCATAAAGAATTAGTGTGACACAGCGCGCGATGGCGCGATGGCGCTTACTTACTTACTGTTCAGCTCTATTGACAAAAATAAAACTAGTACACTAGTACAAGTATTCGGGATCCCGAAAGGGCAATCCCGTGACCATAGTGATGTGTAAATCGATGGAACCAATCATGCGTCGAACACGTAACATACTTTTGTTTAATTACATTTATCATACCCAAATCAGTACTATTATATTATATTCTGTGCCCAAATCAATGTCAATAACACGAGCATTAGTTACACAACTGGGTCAGTACATGATAACATGTGACGTCACGTTATGGGAAGCCAAATAACAGATAACAATGGTATCTATGTTAAAACATGCATGCGATCACGTGAAACTTAATATAAATAAAGCTATATTGATTTGATAAAGTGATTCACGTTGTTTCATAGCAGGATCAATAAAAGTAAAGGCCCAGGCGCGCTATTGGTCAGACGCATACCTCCGACCAATAGCGCGTGCGGGCGTCGGGACATTCGCGCGCGCTATCGGTCATGCGCAAGTGCACTGCGTTAACTTTCCCCCACTCCGTAGACCGATGGTCAAGAAGTTTGCCGGAACGTATATCAGTCTTATATTT
This sequence comes from Mecyna flavalis, assembly GCA_949319885.1. Classification (NCBI taxonomy): domain Eukaryota; kingdom Metazoa; phylum Arthropoda; class Insecta; order Lepidoptera; family Crambidae; genus Mecyna; species Mecyna flavalis. The sequence goes on along the minus strand of OX439421.1, from coordinate 4,955,531 downwards.
GACTGGGTTGATGACGCATTTGATAGTGACTCTGTTATATTCGTCAGTGGTCGTAGGTTCGAATCCCAAGCCAAGATTTGTACCGCCGACTTCAAACTTATAAATCGACGCTTGAAACCACTTTGCCAACATAGAAAAGGGACAAAACGCTCACTACGAAAAGGGGAAGTTATAAAAAAAATAAAGCTATTTAACTACCAACTAAAAAAAAACAATAAAATTAGGAAGTCAAACTTTCTAACAAGTGCTGTTTATGCAGAAAAATTAAACATTTCCTTAGAAAGGTGATATTACGAACTTCCAGAACGCGTGAATGTTATGCCATACGGTTCAACATACGCACATAAATACAACAAGCGCGACACGAGTTCGCAGAATCGAGATAAATAAAGGTGTTTTTGTGTACATAGATGACGTCATGTTTTTTACCGGCCAAAGTTTTGCCATAGTAGAAAGAATACACAGAACGTTAGTAGTACGGTCAACAGCAAATCATGGTAAACACTTGCAGTTCGATTATAGCACTTATGCCCCCGACATGAGAGTGGTACAAACGTCCAAAGTATAGTCTGACGTGCTTTTGACTGTACCTACCAAGTACCAACCCATTTTAATGTACTACTGCTGGGCAAAGCCCTCCATCATTGAAATCAAGTCATCGCTACAATGATGGGTACTGGCCTAATCACCACGCTTGCCAAGTGCAGATTGGTGATCACAAACCCGAGCTATGTCCGAAAACCGACACAAATTTTGCTTGACCTGTGTATTGAACCACTAGACCGCAGACCAAGACATTTGAATCAGAACATCACCATTATCATTGTTGGCTGATCGTAAAAGATTGGCCGCCATAGCCGAATCGGCTAGGAGGACATTATTATTATTATTTATTATTATCATTTACTATCTATGCTTCCCGCACGCACACTCTCTGTTTGCACTAAGAAACGGGTCAAGATTTTGTTTGTGTGCGTACGGCAACGCATAGATACTATGGCGCGCACATCCCTCCGCGATTTGATGAAATTAGATAGGCTTTTCGGTGGTAAAGTAATAATTTTTGCGGGCAATTCTCGCCAAATCCCTCCTGTTGTTGTCAACGCTAAGACCAGTTCGGATGTCATCAACTGCCCCGTCAAATCGTCTCCTATTTGGCCTAAAATTAATTCTTTTGCCTGGAGTACGATGTTGAGTTGAGTGAGATGTAAAGATGATTCCGACTTTTCTGAATTTTTGTTAAAGTTGGGTTCGGATCAGTACAAACCACGCTCGATGCGTTTGTATGAAGACAGCATACTGTGTACTGTTTCTTCTATGGTTTTGACGTGATGAGTAATAAAGAGAAATCCTGTAGTAAGCCGTATTTTTATACCTCTTTGTTCTATTTACCTTTCCGTAATCCTAGATTACTACTAGACTAGAATTTGACGATCTATTTGGTGTAATGGTCGAGGAGTCGGCTATTACACCAGAAGTCGCGAGTTCAATCTCCGCACGGTACAAACATTTGTGTGCATGAACATGTGTGTTTCTATGTATAATATTATGGTATTAACAAAAAAAAGTATATAAGTTATGTTTATCCGTTGTCTGGCACCCATTAGCACAAGCTAATCTTAGTTAGGGGCTAGATTACTTGACGTAATTTTTCGCTCAATTCCAAAATGTATTATTCTAAAGGTTGTATTTAATTGATCACCAATCTAACCTATCCAAACCCACAAAAATACTTAGTTAGCACCTAAACTACTAAGTTAGATGCTTATTTAGTATTTTAGCCTATAAATTTTTTGTGAATCAATTTATTATTTCTCTTATCCTATAGCATTTGAATCGGATAATACAGTGCGGCGATCGAACCCACGACCTCTGCAGTAGTCGATTTCACAATCATTACCAGAAACCACTCAACAAATGAACAATGTTATTGTGTACAATATATTATATATTCATAAGCCCGCATTGTATTGATGTCAGATGTTAATGCGAGTGTTTGCATTCGGAATTATCGATTGGAACAAAACTTATGGAAGAAAAACAAGTTTAGTTCTGTACTATGCTATGTATTTAAGAGGTAGAGATTTTTTAATGTCGGAGGCGGCAAATGAGCCAGCGGGTCGCCTGATGGTAAGCAATCACCGCCGCCCATGGACATCTGCAACACCAGCGGGATCGCTGATGCGTTGCCGGCCTTTTAAGAGAGAGTACGCTCGTTTCTTGAAGGTCTTTAAGACGTAACCGTCAGGAATTACTGTTGCAGTGAGATTCCTCCACACATAGGAGTAAAGTATTTTCTATGAGACACAGAAATTTGCAAATGAGATAATTCAATATTTTTAAAGTTTATTTTGAAAACACCGCATACCAATGAATCAGGTGCCTTTCCTTCATCCATGACTTCACATCATTTTAAACCGTGACTCAAGTCATCAAGGTTCTTATTTCTTTGGCAAATATCCTCCATTGTATAGAGTATATCAAAGCTTCGATATTACTCATAAGAACTTATTAGTGACCTTTGAGTTTTTCTTTAATAAATAAAACTTATGGATTGATTTAATGCAAGTCTTACATTATCGTGGATTCTTTTTTTTTATACATGTCAGTTGGGAGACAGACACGAAGCCCATTTGATGGTAAGCGGTCACTGCGGCCTATTCCATTGAGGTACACTTCATCTGGAAGCGTCGCTCAATGTGCTGCCAGGCTGTAGGCTCATCTGGTCCTCAAGCCTTTGGTTTCAAGTGTACCAGCTCCCACATTAATACTGCCGGAACACAGCCAGAGCTGTTATGGCGGCAGATTCCACCTGTGGGGATGGTAGCTAGCCAGTCGAACTGAAAAAGCCCTACCACCAACCAGACCCAAGGCGGGAATCGAACCCATGATCCGTGTTTTTTTAAACTCGAGCGGTTTAGCCGCTGTTTCAGGGAGGCGGTCAAAATTAACCTATGTATTTACAATAAACAGTATCATATACTTGTTGTCTGGCACCCATAGCAAAAGCTATGATTTCTTTGGCGCTGGATGGCACTGTGAATAATGTCCACGGATAATTTTACTTGCTTACTTGTCATATCGATCAAGTTTAATATTATTTATTTATTTACATAATAAATAAGCCACAACAGACGCGCAATATCTAAAGTCTTACGCCACATTGCTCAGAATTGGTCTGATAAGCTATGAGTCATCTAATAGCGTGCTTACTACGAGTAGGTATATCAATTCGTATTGATGCGCTAGAAATTAGAACCAAGGGTATCAAATAAATGTTCTTGAAATATTATTAATATTATTTAACGTATAATAACATATTAACAAGTCATATAATTATTTTTGTAACCACAAACTTGTCTCTCAAACTTATCTCAATAACAGCATTTAAATTAATTATGAAGGACGTCATCCACCATTTATAAATTTTTCGTAAAAGTGCTTGCCGAAATTACGAAAGTGCCTTATATTTTTCTAGTTACATTTTCCGGTCTAAACAAATCTCATTGGAGCCACAAAGGAGCCAAGATCTAAAACAAAATGTGTTTCAACAGTTTTTTTTGTTAAGGCTTAAATGTATGGAAAATTCTCTGACCTTATTAATAATGTAGAACAGCAAAGCTATAGTTTTGTTGCCCTATAAAAATACTTAGGGGGTCAAAGTCTATCAAATTAAAGCACTTTAGTCCTTGCTTTTGGACCAAACTGTTATTGTTCTAAGCAAGGACCCAAACGCCTCCCAATTCCTTTATGTTTCACATGAACTATTAAGCTTTTCAGAGACGATAATTAACCCTTAGCCAGACAGTGGCCAAATAGTGACCACCATAATTTGAACCTTATGTATTAGTTGTGAATGTTGTGATACGGGCGAAAACCAATGAAAAATTTCATCTACCCGCGCCTGGCTATGGGTTAAATATGATGGTTATGTATAAAGGCATGCGATAACTCACCTCTTGTGTCAGCTCATCCCCTGTGTGGTGTCCCTCATCACTTTCCGACTTGACATCCTGCATCTCCCTCACCGACACATCCATATCACTCACACCACTCGAACTAGCCGACGTGAAACTAGTGCTAGCTCGCTCCCTCTTCACATCAACCACTAATTCATCGTCAAACATCGGAGCCAACTCGTACACTTCCGTATCTAGAGGAGTGTTCTCAAGCAGATATTGTTCAAGGTTTTCCTGTTGCTTCTTCACGTCGAGATACTCCAAATCACTCCTTAATTCTTTAACATCATCGAACAACTCCTCATAGTCTTGTAGATCTGCCATGTTTTGATTGAAAACTGAATTTGGTTCGCCGAGTTCGAACTTCTCGGCTTTAGCAGTGAAGTAAGGCACAAAGTCGTCGATAGCATTGTCACTGTACACCTCATCCTGGTGCTCCTTCTTGACCACAATGTCGCTAAACTCCTGAGAGTCTTCAGGCTCCGTCTTGATCTGCATATCGCTCGGATTGACCAGAAACTCGTTGACATCAAACGAACGGGTCCCGATTTCAGCGAATATATCCGATTCGGTATGATTCGATAGGAAATCGGCCGAGAGTGTCACCACTGCGTCCGGAGCTTCAATCTGATCATTATTTATCTCTTCCTGACTCTCTGCGTCTGTCACTTTGACTTCCTGAGCGACGTTGTCGTCCGCGGACACTCCATCGTCGTTTTCAGCCGCGTTTGGCGTAACCGACGGTGCTACTGTGTCAGTCGCAACGTCGTTCAATAAATATGTATGAATCGGACCTCTATTAAACCATATCCGTTCATTGTTCTGCAGTGTACTTGCGTACCGCCCTAAAGAATTCAGTTCTTCGAACAACTCCCTTTCGTAGTTAATCAGAATATTGTCTAAACTCTTAGGGTGGACGTATCGTGGCCGTATCAGCGTCCGGGCTTCGTGCTCCGAAGACCAATCAGATCCGTTCGATATATGCAGGCCTGTGATCAGTTGTTGAGTTTCTCTCTCCAAGTAATCGTTTGGATCGGCCTTGAGAAGGCTTAGAACCAGCGCAAGACGTAGAAGCTCGTCACCGTAGAATTTCTTTAGAGCGATCATCTTCAAACTCTTAACTTAAATATCAGTCTCTTTTTATATTATTGAGCACTTAAATACTTTGAGATCAGAATACCTTATTAAGGTTATATATATTTTTAAACACTAATTTATTTTTAATATATCAAGTCCTTTTATTTCTAAATTTGAATTTTTCGTCTACCCTCCTTTTTCGTTTGACGGGTGTCATCTTGGAGAACTGTCACTTGTGTCGTTCAGAGTTCAGGTTGATATACGCCATTTTGGAGTGCATTGTTCACTTGTTTTTCACTGAATGTCAAAAACTGGGTTCGTTATGGCGTGGTGCCAGCGCGGGAATATCTGTTTTTGGAGAGATTGTAAATATTATAACCTTGGATTGCTGCAGTAGTCGGAATATGCGTGATTATGAATAAGATTATATTTTTGTTCATATTATTTCGAAGATTTTTGTTCCCTAAACAGTCTACGTTTTATTTGAAAGAGTTTTGTTTATGTTTCAAACTATCGTTTTAACTAAACAGATTCTGTTTCTATATTTTAATTTAAGACGTCATGTTCATCATTAGAAGTTTTTTGTGTCTGCATTTGAATTAAACGTTGTGTTTACTATCTAAATTATAATTGAAGTTAATATGCGATAAGAATTTTACTTGTGATGTACTTAAAATGATTAAAATCATTGTGCAATTCTAAAAACGAAAATAATTTTCACAAGCAATTTTCAGGAACACTAAAACTGGAAACAGATTTCATTTATTTAAAAAACCACAAAATTTTTGCGAAATAAAATAGTTTTTTTTATTAACACTGGCATTATGAAATATAAATCGAACTGAATTTTATAATCTATGTTCCCAAATCGTTACACCTCGTAAAACTACCAAAAAAAAAACTAATTATTAAAACAAAAACTTTTCCTAATGTTGTCCGACTTGAATCAAACAGAATAATGAGTGTATTCTTTAAATAAACGTTCATTTAACGCGTAACCATTCAATTTATATTCAAAAGTATTTCTATTGTAAATAAGTCTGATTGTATGTAAGAATCGTCATTAATTAGTGAGTTCATTGATTTAAATTATCCTTTGACATAAAAACAATCAATTTTACATGTAAATATTTAAGTACCGCATACCGGAGTCGGTCTATTCATATTTTAAATGTATTTTTGATATTATCTTTAAAGTTGAAATCAGAGCCCTACAGTCTGGCAGCACATTGAGAGACGCTTCCAGGGGAAGCGAGCCAGCGGGTCGCCTGATGCGTTGCCGGCCTTTGGGGGTATGGGGAGTGTGGGCCTCCGGCACTCACAAACCAGACGAAACACAAAGTCACTATTATTTCACTCTGGTGTTATGTGCGAGGGTTTTGGTGCTTCCCCGGACAAGCCGGCCCATTCGTACTGTAAATAAAATAATATGTACACTAGTAAATTGAAATAAGAAAACTCGTCGCTTAGTGCTATGTCCCAATCTCGATAAAATTATTGCACCATAATCCGGAATTATTTCTTAAATTATAATATTCTTCGTGAAATATTTTAAACTTACGATAAAAGACTTTTGAAAACAGTAACTTCAATGAAAACTTTTTATAATTTCAAAAGATTACAAATTAAATTGAGCAAAATATAAAGTAAAGCCTTTCGTTTGTAGGGATTCTGTTTACTTCGTTTAAAATAACTTAACTTTTTCTTATTTCGAAATTAACAAGATTAATTTTCCGGTCTGTCCTCCTATATGTTTATAAAATTAATATATTCTTGTTTTTTAACTTGGGCTTTTTTAGAGTCCGACTGGCTAGCTGACTGACCAGCCCCACAGGTAAAATCTGCCGCCATAACAGCTTTGGCTGTGTTCCGGCAATAATGTGGGTTGGGTGGTACTGCAGTACACTTGAAATCTAGTGCTCGAAGATCAGATGATCAATCTAAAGTCTGGCAGCACATTGAACAACGCTTCCTGGTAAAGTGTCCCAGCAATAGCGCGCGCGAATCTTCCGACGCCCGCGCGCGCTATTGGTCAGAGGTATGCTTCTGACCAATAGCGCGCAGGCATGTCAAAATTCGTGTTCTGCGCAATCCCGATAGTCAAGAAGTTTGCCGGGGCCTGTACTAGGTATTAGGAGGGCCACTTTGAGCGCCATTTTCGTATAAAAAAAGGAAAAGAGAATGTCTAACTGATGAGTATTAGTGTAACAACACCCTTGCCAATTCGGATTATTGTTACGGAATGTTGGACAGACCTTGCGTAGTACTAAACATGTTTTTGTAGTGATCTAGTAATCCATTTTATTATTCGAGTAAAATTATAATCATTTTGTTTACTTCCACCATTTTAATGCGTTTCCGGAACTCTTTGTTTACATTAGAGTGTAATGCAAGATTTGGCAAGTCCAATTATTATCAGGCCGACCTTCCCGGATGAAGCAGAAACCGAGAGAGTTTAGTGGGTAGTGTTACAAACGTCTTTGTTCCGAAGTCCCACACGACACGACCTCAGGGGGCCTGGACAAAGTAACATTTTGACAGTGATAGCAAAAGGACAATGCAAAAGACTGGGCCCAAAAAAAAATGGTGTGCAGGTTTGGGACATAGACTACGAAGTAGATCCAATAAACACCTTTAACTTTTACTATGGCGTGGACATAATTGGTCCTAGTGAAAAAAATATATGTTTATTATGTTAATTAGGTAATTGTGTTCATATAAAAATAATAAATTATTGTGTCCGATAACTTTTTCCCCCTGGGACGGATTATGGCGTCATCATAATAAAAGTTGATGGTGTGTGTGTGTGTGTGTGGTCTTTCACGTAGAATGGATTTTTAACGAAACTACTAATTCCTAAATAAATATATTTTTCCTACACAATATAACTTGGGGCTCTTCAAGGCCAGAATTCTAAGCAATCACGCTTCATCGTAAACCGCATAGTTGTTTAACATCAGGCAACTTTGTGGTCAAGTGCTAGCTTAGTCCAAATATATAAAAAAACCACGAAGGTCTAAATAACATATTCCTTCAATGTCCATCACTCGATATCTCATGAATTTCAAGTATAGATTCTATTTTATTCTGCAATTTGAAATTCTATTTATTCTCACACAAACAAGATTTATAAAACAAAATTCAAATGGTTTCGCTTTATGGTGGAAAGGCCCCAACTTTTTACAATACCAAATCAGGAATTTATTCTTTTGTCTAAAAAAAGAAAAAAAAAGAAAAAAAGGAGGTTGGACGCGAAAAACTTGACAAAATTTTGATAACTATTGTATCTTGGTACTAAGGTTTTAATAAAAACACTATTGGAGGTTAGCTTGTAAAAAAATGTGCAGGCATTCCAATGACACAAACTTTTTAAACAAAAACAAATTAGAGACGTTCCCGCGCAAACTTGACGTTTTAACTATTACATCTAACTATTACATACTTCACACAGTAAGAAGTTTTTATTTCCACACCTACGCTACGTAGTGCAATCTCGCTTCTTTTTAGATAAGAGCTAGGTAACGGTTGGAGCTTTTAAGATTAGAACTAGGTAGGTAATTATAAATGGTCTTTCATTATCGGCATTCGCCGCAACAACAAACTTTTTTTAAATCTCGAATTTAAAGCATTAATATTCCTTTTACCGCGTTACTGATTTTTAAAAAAAATAAAGAGATTTCCGCGCAAAAACGTTCCTAAATTTCATTTTTGTACCTACTTATTACAGCTGTGCAGTACACAGAGTCCATAATTATTAATATTTTAACGTCGCGGAGTATCTGACTTCTTTGTTTACACGATGAATAACACCTATGTCCTAACTTTATAATTCCAAAATCGAACACAACCCCTTCGTTGCGTGTAAATAAAAAGAAACAAAGACATTCCCGCGCAAATTTGACGTTCTTACACTTAACTGTCACTTAGCACAGTCCAAAAAGTTTTTAATTCAACATCGAAGTAGCGTTATCTCGCTTCTTTGTTTACGATTAGAACGAGCGCGCGTCCGCCGCGGCGGCTGGATGCAAACTGCGTCTCTCAGACGCGATCACGCGACGCGTGTTCGCATCACGCGAACTGAGGCCAGTGAAGAATGATCTGTTGTTGTTGCGATCTTAATTTAGGGGTTATCCCCCTAAATTAGGGAATAAAAATGTGGGGATAGCATTTTAGGGGTATTTTACGAAACTATTTTTGCCTTGCAATTTAAGTAGTTATCCGATAGGAGGACCCGGGTTTTACCTATTTCCCGAGCCGGTTTTTTTTTAGAAAAGTTTAGTTAGGTATACCTAAGTGCAGTTAACGGGAGATTTTCATGAGTTAATTGGTGGCTCATTCAGTCTTCTTCATTATTTCGGAGGATCTCCAAGCAATCTGTCCTGCGCCACCCGCATCCAGAGATTCTCTTTATGTTAATGAGATCAGTCACCTTTTAGCTCTTTTGCCAATTGGTAGTAAATCAAAACTACCAAAAATTGAGTACCTACTTAAATTTATACCGTCAGGTTATTTTCAAATGCTCTCAATGTCTCCATGAAACTTTATAACAATTATTGCAATTGCGCGAAAACTGACCAGCATAAGTTCGAAAAAAGATATTCATGGACATACAAAAAAGTTGGCAGATTACCGCGTTGCACAAAACACGTGATCAAAACGTTCAAAAAACATCTATCTGGCGCAATGGCGCGAAAACCGATCAGAAAATGCACAACCTTAATTGAATAATCTTTTTATTTACCAAACACACTCAGTGGTCGGGTCAAGCTACACTGGCCGTGTGCCTGTGGAGGTCGTCTCAGGTTAGAACGATGCAATCTTTTATCTTTGTCCACTTTAAAGGAAGTATTATACTCTCATTTGTACGGTCCAACATTACAAGCCTAATCAAATCAGAATCACCGTGGCAAAATTGAAAAAATAAAACAAACGTCAAAACATTTTTTAATTCTTGTGTACCTACTTATTTCGTACGCAAAGATTGTAAGATCTTTGGCCGTACGAATTTTCAATGTATTTTTTTTTTCTAACATTCAATACATAATATATAATAAGGAATATTTTTACAAAAAGTTAGCTATGGCTTTAAAACTTTTATCCAAATGTTAAAATTTAAAAAACAGTACGTTATGTATTATATTACAATGTTATGGTCGCACTTGCTGTGTCAGGTAAAAACATTGTTATCTTTTATCTCTGTCAGTGATACAGAAAGCATTATAATTATGTATTTAATATCGATGTTTCGTCATGAGATAACGGATCAATTAACTCTGCATTTAAAAAAAATAAGACATTAAAAAGAAATGCAACTAATTCCGTTTCTAAAGAAAGTTAGCGAAACATTTGGATTCAAAATTCATTCAAACTCTAAGATAATATTGCTTTTTAAATGACATCTGTATCAAAAGGAGTTTCAATAGGTAACAAATCAATTCGCCTGTATCTTTTTTTATCCTCACGATATTTTCGCTGGATCTTACTTATAGGTCTAAAAAGGGCAAAGGACCTTAGACCAATAAGGCGAGGCCTCAGTCGGTTCGCGCCTAACTTGGCAGCTTGGTCTCAGGACACGTCATCTACATCTGTTGTGGTACTGATCAGAAATATTTATTTATTTATTTATTTAAGCTTTATTGCACAAATCGAGTACAATATTAATGTGGGAGCCAGTGCACTTGAAATAAGAGGCTCGAAGATCAGATGTGTACAGTCTCACATTGAGGGACTTTTCCAGGTGAAGCGTCCATAGAAAACACCCAGACCGATACAAACAGTTCATGCAGACAATGTTTGTATCGTGCGGGGATCGAATCCGCGACCTCTGATATAGCCGACTTCTCGACCATTACACCAAATGGCTCGTCAAATGATTACAGTTTTGATCTACATATCTCTCTTACGATTTAATCTTTAATTTTTATATAATCTTTATTTATAGCAGTTCTAATTTACCGGTTTTCGTATTTTCCTGTATTAAGTTTCCTTATCTTTACACTCATTTTATATGACTGTGCTAATGTACCAACCGCCATTTTGCTTTTCCTTAAAAACGTTCCTATTCACGCAGAAATTTGTGATGGGGTCTTTTAGTCCCCAGAAGACCTTTGTCTTCTATTTTCATATTAAACACTCTTTAAATAATTTCCACAGAATCACACATTTGCAACCTGCACTAAATCTCTCTCACATATTTTCGGTTGGATCGTAAAAGCCATCGCGAACTTTTCAAGAACACCAAAATGTCCTGACCTTCCAATGCATGTCCTCATAGAGATCCCACATATCAACATACACTGGTTTCATAACACCTCATCAGTATAACTTGACCCTTCAAACCTTTGCAACATAAAACATCCACGTACCTTCTTAAACTGGCAAATAATGACTGATATAATTAGAGCCATAATTCTGTGGAGAAATAAAGTTCTGATGGCTCAGCTTACACTGGTATTTCATACACTATATTTGGACGACAGCCATAGCAGGCAAATGGCCTTTATGTCATAGCAAAGACGTTAAAAACAAAAGAAAGAGAAAGTCCAACGCATTAAATTATTTTCGGATGCAACATCAAGCAAGAGTTGTTTATTTTTGACTCGTTTCCATTTTCGGAAGGCTGCAAGATGATCGATTTCGTTGACAGCGCGTAAATAATTAAAAAGTAATTTTGGAGGGAAAAGAAAATTTCTTTGGCAGACAGGCACGCAGGCTCACGCAACACACCTATGAAATTACCATTTTGTAGGTATTTTAGCAAGAAATAAATAAACTGTTTTCATTGTATGAAAAACAAGATGCATCTTTTAATTTCGAATTTCACTATCAAAGAGCAATCTATTTAAAAAAAAAAAACCACTTCATCTCGTGCGTAACTTAGAGAAGTTTTATTTAAATATTTTGTGGCATTAATCCAATCTACCTTAGTATCTACCTAAGAATTTAATGATTAATAAAATGTTGTAGTGAAGACATCATTGCTCATTTATTAAATACAATTTGGACTTTTTTTTTATACTAAGTCAGTTGGCAGACAGACACGCAGCCCACCTGTGTGTGGTAAGCGGCAACTGCGGCCTATTCCAAAGGGACACTTCACCAGGAGGCGTCCAATGTGCTGCCAGACTGTATGCTCAACTGATCTTCGAGCATTTAATTTTCAAGTGTTCTGGCTCCCACAATAATATTGCCGGAACACAGACACAGCGGCAGATTTTACCTGTCGGGGTGGTAGCTAGCAAGTCGGACTCTAAAAAGTCCTAGTAACCAGACCCAAGGCGGGAATCGAATTCACGACCTCCGGGTTTTATACCCGAACGGCTTAGCCACTGTTCCACGGAGGCGGCACTGACTCACACGCATGACCTCACCATATCCAACGTGGTGATTCTTTACAGCAAATATCATTAATTCATTATTCATTAAAGATATTTAAATTCATTCAAATTTCAAAGTCTTTGTTGACTTTGTTGCTAACTGACAGATTATTCAAGCATGATAGGTATTATGTGTATTTACAAATATCTTCATTCAATTAATATTACGACAACGATATTGAATAAAAATAATTCGAAAGGAAAATGCAAAAGACTGGACCCAAAAAAAAATGTTGTACTGATTTGGAACATATTACCTACTAGCGGCCGCCCGCGGTTTCACCCGCGTGGTTCCCGTTCCCGTGGGAATTGATCAAAATTCTTTCTTTTTAAAAAGATGTATTCTGCTATTCGGGATGGAAACAAATCCAACAAATCAAAAACCATGGCAATCGATCCAGCCGTTCTCGAGTTATAAGTGTTGTAACAAACACGACTTTCTTTTATATATATAGAAGATACTACGAAGTAGATCCAAAAAACACCTTTAACTTTTATTATGGCGTCGACAAATTGGTCCTAGTGAAAAAAAAATATATTTATTTAGGAAGAAGAAGAATTAAAATAAAACAACTTTAAACGGATGAAAACTCGCGTATATTCTACATTTTGAAATTTAAACCCGACGTTTCGACTACTTTTCAGTAGCCGTGATCACGGTATGACTCAGGTGTTATGCGTCAAACAGTTATTTAAATTGCTATTTCTACCTTCACTTTATAATTATTTTAGAATAATCAGCAACCGTCGTCGTCACTATCATTCAATACGTTCCTATCCACGCAGTAGGAGCTGATGGTGTCTTGAAGCTGCACAGTATTGTGATGTCCATTGGAACCCATTAGATGTAATACTGGGTCCCAAGTAGGTGGTACATTCCAACCATCTTCCCTATTGAAATTAGGATGTTTTTATTAGGAAGAAGAATTATTTATATTCATAAAAAAATAATAAATTATTATGGACGATAACTTTTTTCCCCTGGAACCGATTATGGTGTCATCATAACAAAAGATGACGTGGTCTTTCACGTGGAATACATCACATCTCTGCACATTAACTTAAATTTTTTGGGCCCAACCCAAGAACAATGGCAAGTTTTGCATTCTCCTTTAAATATCGCATTCATGGCGGATTATAATAATTGACATGGACAACTAGTCCTATACGCCTTATTATAATCCTATTAACTCCTGAGGTATTTAATGTTTCCTTAATTTGATGCAACATGGTATGATTTTTCAATGTGGTAAAAAAAAAAATTAATAAAAAAAATAAAAAGGTAGAAAACTGGTTATCCAAGGTGAGTTCAGTAAAATAATAAAAAAAATTTTGGGCGTGAGGTTATATTTTTTTATTTGAACCAATCAACAGGATAAACGTGTTAAAAAAAGTAATTGTTCAGCATTGAGTTACAAGTACTTCGTTGTTCAGTACGCAAAACAATTAAACCTAGCCAACTTATCCTTTAATCAGGTTAGAAAGTGAAGATTGGGAGAAAGCGTTTCTTTCTTCAGCCATCGCGGGGAAAGCGCATGCGTGGTCGGAACCAACTGTTTCGGACATGCACTGATTTCGCGCCGTTTTCGGTTTCTGTCAAAAATTATGCGGCCATCTTTTTTCCTGTTTTTTTTTTTTAAATTTAAGCTTAATATGTACGAGGCCAAGAAAATGTTACATAACCACGACACAGATTACAAAAATGAGCGAAGCGATAGTTATTAATTATATTATAAAGGATACTAAAAATTATTCTTTACTACGGACAATCCATAGACAAAAAATGTCCAAAGACGGGTCAAGGAATATACTCGAACGGTCGTAAACCTTTGCAAGGCTATTACGTCATTAACGACTTCAAAACAACTTAAAACAGGTACACACGTTATTTGTCGAGTTTCATAAAAGCTGCCACAGACTTTAAGTACATCTTGGTATTACCAAAGATCTTCTAAGATCCTTGGGTATTGCTCAATTAAAACTAAAGTTGACTATTACTGTCATCAACATTTTGTAAAAATGACGTTGAAGGTCAACGCTCAAGTAAGTACTTTTTTTGACCCGAGAAATGCATTCGCACATTCAACTCCGTCGGGGCCCGGGGGCGGAGTGGTGTGTCTCCCGTTGTCCTGAAAAGGGCAAGAGTTACCCAGTAAACCCCGGCGTGCTTCTCCTTGCCGTGTGGGAGACGTCGTGAGGGTCCAACAGAGCGTTAACTTCTACGACGCCGTCCGGCGAGCGATGCCCTAAATGCGAACGCGCCCTACAGGTTCCCCCCTTTTAAGGGAGGACGACGGAAACGACCGGGAACACCGGGCCGTTTCCGCCGGCTGTAGCAGGGGACCGTGCGATGCAGGAGGAGGTGCCCCCGCAAGTTAGTACTTATATCTTTCACAACTGCCACCGTGGTGCAGAGGATCATATCATATAACGGACGCCAGGGTTCATATCCCAGCTCGGGCTGTTTGTGATTAGATTTTTGTACAGAAAATACCCAATGCGGTGCTTGAAATTTTGCGGTTTCATTGAGATTTCAAAGGTGAGGATTACAGCTTGAAGCACACCCTGTGCCTCGAAAAGCAGCAAAGTAAAACCATTGGGCAATCTTGGGCCTTGTAAATTAAAAAAAACATAACCATAAAATATTTTAAAAGTTATAAAAGCGTTACAATGTATTCAAGTTAATCATTAATATAACTATGTTGTATGTAAGTGAAAGTAGTGAAGAATTACGTGAATAAAAACAATGCATTTTGTACGTGCAAATGGGGGTCGAAAATGTGATAATGTCGAGTTATACGGTTATTTTGGTGACTAGTCAATTTGCCTTATAAATGTAAAACTTGTTGAAACGGATTGTATAATTCGGAAAAGTGTTATTTTCCATGGTCTGCCTTCTTCTTATTTAACATCCGGCAATTGAATTTATTAAAAAAAAATGTACTTTGGGTGAATATCCGAAAAACCAAAGTATCAGGCATCCCAAAACTTGTTTCGGTATCCGGATCTAGTTGGAATACGCTTACTCCAGGATATGACAAGTCCAGTTATTACATATTACGGCTCGTCCCAATCGGGTGTGAATGGGAAATCGGGGGAGTTTAGTGGGTAGTGAACGCTTGACGAGACTCAAGCGTTCACTACCCACTAAACTCCAGTGTTGCCAGCGAGTTCTTGTCAAAAGTCACCTGAGATGTACAAAAAAGTAACCTTTTTGTAGGAAAAGTAACCTTTCACAATTTTTTTTTGGTGAGCAAAAAAAAACGTCGACAAGATACGAACAAATACGATTGACCGGGCGACCGAGACGGGTCGGTTCAATTTGAAAAATGCTTTCCGCACGCAAATTCCGAAAAATCACCTAAAAGTAATCTTTTGAGTCGTGTAACCTAAAAGTAACCTTAAGGAGTCAAAATCACCTAAAAGGTTACAAAAGTAACTTTCTGGCAACGCTGCTCGAGTCCCACACACGGCCGCAGGTGTAGCTAGCGTGCGGTACCTAATGGTCCTTCGAAAAAAAAAAGTCCAGTTATTACATTGCGGCGACTATCGTCTGACCTCTCCGCAACCCTTGACAGGGGAATACATCGGTTGGATGACTTCGTCGTCAACTCGCGGGCGCAAAACTCGCGGACGCCGAGTTCGCACTTTTCGATTTTACCTATTTTTTTTTTGTCGTCAACTCGGTATTATCCCATTATAAGTGCGCAGGTTCACGATGTTTTCCATCACCGCCGAGCGGTGTGAGGCAATGTAGTGGTAAATAGTTAAATACCTACACACTTATAAAAACCTGTAGCGCGCGGCGCTTACGACCATTAAAAAAGCTGTTATCAACATCGTTGAATAATTATTTCAATGACTTGATGACTAACTTATTCAATAAAATTATAAGAGATAATATGAGTGAACATAACAAAAACGAAATCAATTGTTTTTTGGACGAATAAATAGTTACATCTGTAAACAAACAGATGGTATATAATACAAGTATATGTTTCTATTTCTGACTTCATTATTATAGTAATTATAAAGTCATCAAGCCTATTAGTCAATTAAACAGCTTTCATTGTCCATTCTATTAAACCAGCACGTGTTTAACACAGTCATTCAACATATCAAATGGCAAGACAAACTAGTGCGAACGAACACTGAGTTGTTATTATCTAATAAAATACCTACGTCAAAAACAGGTATTCATTATGGCGGAAGTACTTTTTCATTCGCCTCAGAGTAACAAGTTAGCACTGATTCCATAGACTATAAAAAATCCATGCTCTGTAAGGAGGTTAGTGGCGCTAGACGTTTTTCGCTTTCGTAGCTACTATCTCAAAGGTTATGCTAGTTTATGCGCAGTTTGTACCAGGATGGGTGCCCTTTGGGCTAGCAATAACCCCTCTGTCCTAGTTCTATGGAAAAACAATTATATTTCGAAGTTTCATTTGTTTTACACTTCTTTCGTTTGTTGTGCACTGGAGTATCACATCAATATTGACATGAAAATAAAAATTTGAAAATAATGAGAACCTGCAGTACCTTTAATAGAACTAAGCGTTTTCCTAATGGCAAAGGTGTGACTGAGGTGTTTGGTGTGAGGCTGCGTGGAGGGCCACATGCCTACAGGTAAAGTATTATATCCCAAATACGTGACAGATACAACCCATACAATCTGACAAAGAAAAACGTACATAAAAAGCCAGTTAACAAGTTTGTTATCAAAAAATTTTGCCTATCAACATGGTATCAGTAAACGTCATTGCCGCGATGATGATGTCATCATTTTATCGTACGTACAATAATTATGATACAACAATAATATGTTACACTAAGTACTTCAGTTTGCAGACAGGCAGGCTGTCCAACAATTTTATTTATCTGGCAAAACTACCTAGGGCTGGTTTTAGAGTCACGCTGACAAGCAAGTCGTCAGCGCGCGTATTAGCAAGTATCGCTGTTCTTGTAAGATAGCGACGAACGGCAAAGAAAACCGGCACTGTACAACGCTACGCGCGCGCATCAGCGTGACTCTAAAACCAGCCTAAAATATCTTTGATATAAGAAAATACCACTTTTTACTCTATGGTTACGACGAAAAAAAACTTTCAAACACAATGGGGGCTACCGCGTGTGAATTATCCACTAGATGTGCTAGTGTAGCGTGAGGTCTGTAATGTCATTTGACTCTGTGTTAGCCCGCTACGCTGATTTATTTGTGTGATTATTTTTTTACAATACCCTAATGTAATTTAAAGCAAATATATATATACTCCCTGGTCGATATATTTAAGTTTCTGGACCTCATGCGACGGTGGCGCCAACTGGTGAACACTAAAACGATAGCCCCCATTGGAATAATTTTAAATATCAAAACATTCTCCCTCGCCCGTCCGTATCTAATCTCGACGAAGATTATTTGGTTCTTGCTGTCACTGGCCGCTAGATCTAACCTTGAACTCATCACGGTCGCTGCCGAAAAAAACACCGCTTGACGTAAATTATGGCGGGAAAATTCACCGCGCCATCTTGTTTTATGTATGTATATTTTTTCTTAAACCTGCTTGAGTTTGCAATTTGCGAGTCGACTTTAATTTCTGAATACATAAAGTGATTTATATTTCGGATTTTCAGTAATTTAATAGATGAATCAATATTATTTTGACTATTCCCAAAACGATGTTAATTAAGAAATATCAGGCCATTTCTTCATTGTTCCGGGTTCAATTTATACCCGTATCGAAAAATGTTAAATTCACATATTTTTAAAGTTACTTGTTCAGCACAATACAAACAAATCGTTAAATAAATATATTTAAGAGAGATGACAACAAAAACACAACCGTACCAACTGGAAAATTCACCTAGTTACAGCAACCTTGTACCGCCATATTGACCTAAGGACGTCTAGTATATAGTCGTCCTAGCTTCGATTATGGTGAACCGTGAACCTAACTGCAATGCGACAAACGACCGTATTTTTTACACAATAAAGTTGATTATAAATGGTACGCTATCGTTTGCAAGGTGTAACCTTAAAAGGATAAGATTTAGAAAGACGCCATGTTGAATATTGCGTGAAAAAGGACCATAGATTAAATAAGGTCAGTTTGTTGCTAACTGTATTGTAGGTATTTATTTATTTTTACTAATTTGCCAATTGCTAACTGTTAAGTAAGTTCCTGATGATAATTCTGTCAGTTACAATTGACACTATCTTCTTTTTTTAATTGTCAACACAGATCA
Source organism: Mecyna flavalis (assembly GCA_949319885.1). NCBI lineage: Eukaryota > Metazoa > Arthropoda > Insecta > Lepidoptera > Crambidae > Mecyna > Mecyna flavalis. Next base: position 4,936,879 of record OX439421.1, on the reverse strand, counting down.
TTGATATCTGTTAGATAAATTCCACGGAACTTAGCAAATAACAGACTGGCTCTAAGGATGTCCTTATTTTTAAATTTATTTATAAATTGTTTCCTGCATCGAGAATAGTGAAACTAAATAAGATCAGACATTAAAGAAAACCATTACAAAACAAACAACAGCAATGAAATATTCTAGATCCCTTGAAGGTCGCATTGCATTTCCTTGACAGGAATAGACCTTAGTTATACCTTAGTGTTTACAAACACTTCAAAATAGCTTTGACCTCTGGTTTTCTTAATGTCTGTTTCTGAATCATTTTATAGCAGTAGTGTATTCAGGAAATACTTAGTCACAATTTGGAGTCTGGAAGTTGGTGGAAAATTGGCAAGTCTCTCTTCGGTTGTGTCAGACTGCTATTCCATCGCATAATGAGAGTGCATCTGAGCTTGTACAGTGAACTGTTGCAGATTTTTTTTTTTACCGGGGAATGCTTTACGCACCTTCACACCCTTCTTTGGGGGCGGAGAGCAGTTTGTCAAATGTTCAGATATATTATTTGGTAGGTTTGAACGCTCGGATCATTTTGGCGAGAAGTTTTACTTAAAGGAGCCTTTTATCCCGTCTAGTCAGGACATGCTTCCACCACAACAAATTCAGTTACCACATTTGGAGCGACTGCCATATTCTGACCTCTGTTACTAGTACAAACTAGCCAGCGGGTCGCCCGATGGTAAGCCATCACCGCCGCCCATGGACCAACACCAGAGGGATCGCTAATGCGTTGCCGGCCTTTTAAGGGGGGTTGACTTATGGGCCTCTGGCACTCTCACAAACCAGACGAAACACAATAGTAGTCACTATTATTTTACGCTGGTGTTATGTGAGAGGTCGGTACTTCCCTGGACGAGCCGGCCCATTCGTACTGAGCTGGTTCCCTCGCGAATGTTTTCTGTCATCGCCGAGCTTAGTGCATAGAAAAATCCATACCACTTTGTCATTAGAAGCATCAACGCATGTGAAGCGCCGCTTCATACGATTACTCTTGTGAGAATTTCTATGTAATGAGTACTAATGGCTGGTCAATAGCCACAATGCTGGCACTGGCTCGTCCCAATCGGGTGTGAAGGAGAAGCCAGGGGAATTTAGTGGGTAGTGGACGCTTTAGTCCCAAGTTCAACACACGGCTAGCTAGCCTGCGGCTGCTTGAAAGAGACCTCGAATCGTGTTGTACGGTCCTCCAACAAAAAAAAAGTAATGAGTAATGCAATAAGTAAAAAGTCTTCTTTCAACTAGCGTTTCTACTAATTCACGGGTATGCTTGCACCACACGACCTCGAATTTGGCAAGTCTAGTTATAAAGTGGTGTAATGAGCATTAAACAATAACTAGCGTATAGAACAGACACCGCAAACAAAATTTTTGCGCGATGCTTTGTTGCAGTTACCATGGTTACGGCAACAACTCATTCAAGATCTATGAGATAGGCATTTCGAACAAAACGCGTAAGCGCCTTGCTTTGCATGGCGCTTACTATGTTTTGGTCGCCAGAAAAATATACTCTGTAAGCAATCTAGCGCTGCAAGTTTTATAGTTTGGTTAGACGACATCCGCGCGCTGTAGCAAATACATCAGTCAGTCCAGTCATCATTTTGCGACACATTTTTTGTTCTGTATAGCCTCTCTATACGTAGTACTTGTAACTCAATGGCAATGAGTAGTAATTAAAAAAAAAAAAAAAAACTGTATTTATTTTTTTCTCTTCACAAAAACAACAACAAAAATAACAAAGACTTATTGATACATACAAGGTATTGGTTTAAAATTTGTGAAGAGACTAGTCCCTGATATAGGCATCAAAAAGAGCCTGTGCTACAGGTGACTAGGCCCCTCCCGCGTTTAACATAACAAATACCTAGATACGTTAGAGACTTGCATAAATATCACAAGATATTCGCCTGTTGAAGTCCGTTACATTTGAATTGTTTGACTGCCAAAAAGCAAAGAATTTCCCGCTTTGATGTTGAATCCCTTCACGTCATGTGCATCTTCCAAAAATAAGTTGACAGATCATGGCAACATCGCCTTGAAAGAGACCTCGTGTTAAATGGGTCGATCAACTTTTAAATGTACGACGGCAACATTACCCTGTCCCTGGCCTATTTTAAAATATCTATATAAAATATTTGTTGCAAATGTGTATTTTCCATTAATATTGACATTAACAAACCTATTATTAAAATAGCTATTAATTTTTTTGTAATTTATCCGTTGATATTTGGTTGTCCAAATGACAAAAAGGGTATAAAAACGGTATTACTGAGTGTCCCCGACTAACAGTGCATCACAAAACTTTGTCTAACGAAAAAAAACACTATTAGGCAATTCATATAAATTATTCAAAATTATTTATATGAATCTAAATTAACAAGAAAACAATTGGAGTACTTATTTAATTTACTTAAAATACGATTTTTGTACATTTAATTTTGGTCCCCTACAATCTTGAAGTCACCCGGACAACCGAGAATTACCTGAAAATTCAAAACATGATGGCGTTGATGCGTCCAAGGTGACAAGCTGAACATAATCCGATCATCGCCGATCGACACGACCTACCGCCATCTTGATTTCACCAACCATCGCGGCGTCAGAAGGCCGAGTTTTGTGTGAGGGAGTGCGTGTGTTTATTGTCAGTCCATCGGACCACCGTCGGCTTTACGTAAGTAATTGAAATGTTGTATTAAATTATTATGCAGCAAATTCTATTATATCTTTATTTAAATCTTACGATGAGGCAAATCACAAAAACGCATTAGTATTTAGTAGGCAGCTCAAAATTGCGTAAATGTCCCTCGGACAACCAGTCACTTGGACAACGAAATTGGTTGTCCCTAGGACAGTTTGGTTGTCTAGGAGACAAATATAATGCAAAAGGATTCCTAAAAGATTTTAAACAAGGAAATTTAAGTGTTTTTCATGGTTTTTGTTAATATTTTTAAGCGCTGGTGGCTTAGAACTCTCAATTCGAGGATCCCTGATTCGATTCCAATGTATAGACGTGCGTGTCAGATCCACCAACCCGCATTGGGCCAGCGCGTGTGGATTAAGGTTTAGACCCTCTCAGCTCTGTAGATAGCAGAGGGAGACCCGTGCACCGCAGTGGGGCATTTATGAGTTGCTTTAACTAACTAACTGTTTTTATTTTTAGAGTATGGGATTGTCGGAAAAAGAAAAGTCAAGACGGTATAGGGAAAGACTTAAAGCGAACCCAGAAAAGTTGGCTGAACGGAAGAGACAGAAAAGGGAAAGCTATCATTTTTTATTATTATGGATTACCTCACTCCACCTGATGGTAAGTGGATGTGAGGTCCAAATATAAGGTTGACTGGCTCAATAGAACATAGTACCCATTGAGCCAGTCACCCTCACCTTGAAGGCCTGCTAAGATGCCGCTTCACGCCCCGCTTTAAAAGCCCAGGATTATAGGAGGAAGGAAACACGTGAGCCGGAAGGGCATTCCATGACCTAATGGCACGAGGTAAAAAAGAGGAACTTTACCTCTTGGTACGGGCCACCAGTGTCTGGATGGTATGCGGATGGCAACGCAGTCCGGCGCGTGTTGTTCGGGAGTGGAAAGGAGAGGACGGAATGAGTTGGAATAACTCTTCAGAACATTCCCCATTATAGAGACGGTAGAGAACACTCAGACTGGCAACGTCTCTACGTAGCTGAAGAGGTTCTAGGGTCTTAGTCACCTTTTGATCACCGACAATACAGATAGCACGTCGCTGCAACTTGTCGAGGGCCTCCAATAAGTACTTGGCGGAACCATCCCAGAAATGAGAGCAATATTCCACACACGGGCGAACCTGTGGCTTGTATAAGAGACAAAGCTGAAAGAGTGAAAAATCGTCTCACTCTTTTCAGGTCATAAAAACAAAACATTGATACGAATAATGAAAACGCTACTGGAAGTTACCATAAGGTTAGCCTATTGTGATCCACATAAAGATGTGATGCATAGTATTATTTTGTCATAATGAGATTTTTATTGAAGACTGCGATATTAAGTTAATAAATGTAAGGAAAGTTAACTATGTAATTGATTAAAAAGACTGCTATAATTTGTAAGGATGTTGATTACGTTTGAAAGGACATCGGCAGAAATGGGCTCGATCTTAAGCGTTCGTTCCACTATTCAAAATATAATTAATATTCGTTACAAGATTTTTAATATTTAAATTCAATTTTAATTAATAATTTTACCCCGGGATAAAAATATAATCTAATAAATGAAAATACTATTGGTTTTGTAGTGCATCCGGTGTGTTATGTGCATAGTGCATAGTACGTCCGGTAGAATAATAATAATGTTGCTAGTTATGATACTTAAATACTGATTTTCCGATCAGATCCCATACAAATGACAGCTTAGAATAGAGGCACGATAACTTTCTGAAAAAATTATGGCAACAGAAAAGTAAAAAAAAATCAAATGTCATACAACGTCTGTCAATCATTCGTTTCTGTTTGTTTTGAATAACTTATGTGAATTATTTTGTTTTGTCGTTATTGTTGGAATGCTTGGTTTAATATTTGACGACTTTCGCTACGTTTAAATGACGGTTTCAGCTTAAACAAACGACCTAAGCTTTTCTTACAACGGATCCAGTGAACTCGACAATTGGGGTTATTTTTGTAGAAATCAAAATCATCCTATAACTATTTTTTCCCAGGGAGTGGATTTATAAATTGTAGTGTATTTGGAATATTACTTCATTTTCTACATAATAATAGTAAATCGGTAAGTGTAATTCATAAAAAATCAAGGCCCAACGTTCTATGGATGTTCGCCCGAGTCCTTTATTAGCGTTATTGAGAATCCTAATGCTTTAGGAATAACCTTTAATACCTAAATATAATACTTTTGATACTTTCTTTAAGAAAACTGTTTCATTAATAATCCCTTCCTATAAAGTTCAACGCTTTGTCATATATTTTTCCTTTGGACAACCAAATGTGTCAATTGGACAACTTAATTGTCCCTATGATGAAAAACACTTAGTCATATCGTTTTACTTTATAAAACATACTTTGTTCATGGAGCTTTTACAGATCAATGACTACAATTCAAAATAAATTGATACATATTATTGTGTTGCTTAGTTATCATTATTTCCTGCTTTATTGAAAAGTTGATTTGCGTATGAGACAATAGTTGTCTTGGGGACAAATTAAACAATAATATTTCATAGGTTATGCGTTATTTGATTTTTTTATACATGTAAACTTATAATACATCATATAAATTTTATAACCAAACTGGTTATTTTATTCTTAAATAATATTTGCATTGTTTAAAAACCATTTTAGGTTAGTGGTCCAGGAGACAGATTTCACGTGGTTCGTTAGAATTTTTAGTTAAAAGTGCTCTATTTAAATCAACTGTGCGCTGCTCTATGTCAAATTGTAATAAATAATATTTTTTCTGTATACTAAAATAAAAAAAAGTGGAAAACGAAATTATAAAATAAAATGGCAAATTTTCTACCTGACGACATTTAAAAGTTGATTGACCCAAATACGCGAATAAACAAAAGGTATAAATATGACGCACTAAATTAAAACGTTTCTCCGAATTCTGAGGTGGCATTGTGTAATTTGCTGTCCACTACATTAAAGTATAACATTTGCTCGAAGTACATGTGATGTGTGTAAGCAGTTTCAAATAATGAAAATATTAAGTAAAGTAAGCCTATGCAATGTAGTTTCATTCCTTCAATGTGGTCCCGATTTTTAATAAACAGCAGCGTCACTTTTTGTTAATAGTGGTGGAACGTTAGTAGGAAAATCCATAAGTTTTGGAATTTCGAACATAAAATTTAGGTTTATTGGTTTAATGCGTTTTTTTTGGAAATCTGAGATTTAACTCTTTAAAGTAGGGAAGGGATAAAATAGGGGTTTAAAGTTCTGTATAATCCATGGGTGCTCGCAGAAATTGGCCTATGTCCCTATGAAGCGACGTATAAAACCGTCCCGGCTTCCAGAGATTTAAGTTATTTTTTTTTATATTTTTGGCTTTGCACTGCTTGTGCATTTAGCCAGTGTTAAGTCCAAACTTTCTAGTTATATTCATTTAGAAAGAAGGCGACGTTTGAAACCATTCGTATACCATAGACAAAATTCCACTTCTAAAAACAAACTAGCTAAAGATTTCCTCTCTAAATGCCATTCTGTCTATGTCTAGTTGTCCCAAACTCCAGACTCAGTAACTTCAACAAGATCGATATACGTTTCTTCGTTAAATTCGTCCTTGACTCGGCAGTGTCAACGATCTCAGTGTAGGAGGCGGTTTAACGAACTGATTTAACGAATGCTTTGTTTGCGTGCGAGTCAAATACCTTAGGAACTTAGTCTAATTAGAAGATTAATTTCATAGAGGTGTTATGGTTAGGTGAAGTCAGTAACCGAGGTATGAGTCAATCGCAACATGGCAGGCACCGTCCCTTTCAGCCCTATGGATGGGGGTCTTAGAGTACCTCCACCGTAACTTCCCGGCGTGAGGTAAGAATCCCTAAACGGGGACCCTAAGGATGTTGGTGCGAAGGGTGGGGAACCTTCGTGTCTTTCAAGCATTCCTGAGTATGTCGGCAGTGTGGCTCTCGTGGCCTCACATTGCCAAAAGTCATAAGGAAACGGCGGAGGCGAGTCACACACGAGTACTGGCGCACAGGGCAGGGTTCCTGCCAAATAATGTCTCAGAAGGAGGCAGCGGAGCATGAGCGCGAGGAGGACTTTTCGCTGCTCCCCTCCGGCGTAGACGACCGGGCCGGAGAAGGCGAGCTCACTTAGCAGCCTTCTCCGGCCTAAGGGTTGACTTGCTGGCGGTGGTAGCTCCCCAACGTCTGCATTGCACACTTGCACAGGTCGCCCGAGCCAGTCTGAGTCACCTAGTTTCTCGGGTGGCCCTCCCTAGGTGACACCTTGACTTGAGGCCTCTCAAGTCAGGGTGGCGCCCGGGAATGGGCTGTTCAATAGCCACAAGGCTGGTACCGGCTCGTCCCAATCAGTTGTGAAGGGGAAACCGGGGGAGTTAAGTGAGTAGTAGACGATTTAGTCTCGAGTCCCCCACACGGCTGCAGGTCTAGCTAGCCTGCGGTTATGGAGAATAAACGCATTCTCCTCCGAAAAAAAAATACTAAATGAACAAGGCACTGGTCTTTTTAACTCTTCGTTTCTTTGAAAGTGCGTTTTAACTAAGGTTTTATAACCACCGGAAACCATAATGTTTGCTAAAACGCGAACGTGTCAAATTTGTTTTTAAACTCCTTAATAAGGTGACGATGACCTAATAGGTCACTGAACCAGCATTTAGCTTTAGTCATCAGTATAACAATTAGTTTTGTTTATTCATTGTACGGTCAACAGCACATCACGGTTAACACTTGCAGTTCGATAATAGCACTTATGCCCCCGACATAAGAGTGGTACAAAGTCCAAAGTGTACGTCTGACATGCTTTTGACTGTACTCATATAGAGGTAGCGGGTTAGTTTAAGGGTCAGTTACACCACTGACAGACAAGTTCATGATAATTCATTTGTTAGATAACTTAGATGCTTTTTTTTTGCGGACGAGAACGCATTTACGCGCCATAACCGCAGGCTAGCGACGTCTGCGGTCGTGTGTGGGGCTCGAGACTAAGTCCCACTACCCACTTAACTCCCCGGTTTCTCCTTCATACCCGATTGGGACGAGCCGGTGCCAGGCTTGTGGCTATTGACCAGCCCATCCCCGGGTACCCCGACTTGAGAGGCCTCCAGTCGGGGACTCGGGGTGGCGCCTATGGAGGGCCACCCGAGAAACTAGGTGACCCTCAGACTTGGCTCGGGCGACCTGTGCAATGCTGGCGTTGGGGAGCTACCACCGCCCGCAGGTCAACCCTCAGGCCGGAGAAGGCGTGCTAAGTGAGCTCGCCTTCTCCGGCCTGGCCGTCTACGCCTGAGTGGAGCAGCGAGGGGTCCTCCTCGCGCTCCCGCAGATAACTTAGATGCTGTCTGTTTTGTAAATCAATAAGATATCTGACTGATCAAATAACCTATACATAAGGGACTGTCATGAAACTGAGGCTTGACTAATATTGTTGACACTCCTATTTAGAACTTATAAGTTCATTACAAAGTCAAAAGCATGACGTGTAAAAGAAAAATGGCTACCACGAATTAGATAATCTCAACGTAAACAAAAATACTAAGAATCGACGTGAATTAGTGTAAAAAGAACATCTTGAAATAACTCGCAAATTAGTTCACAAGAACTCTGTCAACCGACCAAATACTCAAAGCGTAAAAAAAATTGATTCCATTTTCAAACAATTAAAAAGCTTTGAAAAATATTGTCAAACAGCCAACCTTTGCTAGTAGAATTATAAATCAAAGAGTTTCCCGCGCGAACGCATTTCTTTTTCGCCACAGATTAAATTTAGTTGTTGTTACATCAACCAGAGAACATCGACCTCTTTCGACCGAGCCTTGACAAGGACGTTCTAGTAGTATTTAAAAATACGTCTGAATATATTCAGGGTTACCTATACGTTGAATTGAATCGTGGGTTTGCTTCAAATTCGTCTATTATTCAATTATGCATCATAATTAGCTGTGCCATTATCTTCCAAAATGGTGATTTTGACGGAATTTGGTTAAGAAGCGTGTTTATTTAAATATTCTAAATGAGTCACAGACGATCCGTTTGGAGTAATAAGGTCGCCTGGCAGGAACCAATATTTGTTTATCTGGCGATTTCCTTTGTATAATTAAGAAAGAAAAACTTTCATTTGTAGGTAGGTACTAAATACTAATTAACAAAGAACAAGTTTTGCTTTTACGGAATTTTTCATGAAGGTCATCAATCATTTTTATTTTAAAGGTGAGATCGGAATGATAATCATCATGTTCTATAGAATTGTTTTGAGAAATTTAAAGAGTAAGGTAGGTAATTTGTAAATGAACAAAATTAAAATACATTTCTTAGTAGGTACTTTTTATTTTATAACTATGTATGTAATCATTTAACATAACCATTTAACAACGGAACGTCAAAATCAGTAATCTGGATCCCGCTTGACCATTTTTCTTGGCGCGAAATAAGCGAGAAAATTTTACGACTGGCCGGTAAGAAAACAGATTACCTATGGTAAACAGACTAAAAAGGTCAAATCCAAAGAGTATGCATCAGAGCCTTGACCGACCTTGTTTATTGGCGAAAAAAAAAGTTATTGCGTCTCATTTTTCAAGTTTAGGTATTTCGATAACCATAAATGAAAGTTATCGTACCTATCTCAGTATCATGAAATGTCGTCATAGACATATTTATTTCCTAGTATGGTACTAATCTAGTCCGGATAGTAGAGGCCCTGGTTAAAGGTCACAAGTCACATGGCTCGCACCAGCTTGTCCCTATCCGGGTAGAAGAAACCTGGGGGAGTTTAAAGGGTAGTGGGATGTCTTTTAGTCCCGAGCCCCACACTGTAGGCATCGCTGGCCTGTGGTTAGGTAGCGTGCTCTCTCCTCCGAAAAAATAGGTAGTTCAAGGTACGCACATAGGTAGATTTGACCGATTTAGGCGGCCAAAAGTCGAAATATTGAAAATCACCACACAAATAAACAATTGACACCATTATGTACCTAACATTCCAGGGCACCTACCCTGATAATTTTAAACTTTTAGCTAACGACTGTGCAAATCTACAGGTAATCGAAATCAGGTCGTCGCATGCAGTGTACGTATCGGTTCTCGGTGCCTTCAGTTTAAGTGGTGTTATAAATTGCAACAAAAAAAATTCGGCATACTTTTGTGTAGTGAATGCAATGGATTCCTATAATTCAGGTAAGAATCTATTGATTAATTAAAAAAATATGAAAAATTTAGTCAGTTTACTGTATCTAACAAGCATTTCAACGTAACACCTTTTTTCTTAGCAATTTTTTGTAAATTTTATTCTTCAAAAGACATTTTGAAATACTTCCCCGGTCTTCCCCGGTATTCTTTATATGACAATAATTTTGGCATATATTCAAAATTAAAATAACAATAACAGTTTCTGCCTAATAGCGCCTATCGCTAAATAAGAGTAAATCGAAGTTGTCAGGGTAAAAACTCTAAAAACCGTTTATTTAATTAATATTTCTTATTAGTAATTCCTTTTCTTTTTGTTACAGAGTCTGCCAATGCCTCTGGTGTTACAGTAGTGACTCGCAAATATTTATTTCAGAAGATGATAAGACAGAATTTACCAAATATAAATGTCAAATGTAATTATTTAGAAAATTATCTTATTGAGTACTAATAATTAGGTATTTGTCAGTTTCAGTTAATTTTTTTTGTGAAATGACCATATAATGTTATTTATATAATTATTATTGTAGTAAAATCATTGTGTTATTTTTTTAAGTTAAATTTTTTTTGTTTTTCTCTTTTTTTTTCTTTTTTGTTTTTTTTGAAAATAATAATTATTTTTAATAAAATTCGACGCATTTTTATTATAAACACCAATTTAAAAAAAATTAGACGCTAAAATAATTTTGGCCGCCTAAATCGGTCAAATCTACCTATGTGGTACGTTTGCGCAACGATCTGGGATTGGAGAAGTCATCAAGAAAAGTTACCATTTAGATTTGGGCGACAGTTGTCACTCCTCTACTACCCAATTGGATAATGCGCATCCGGGTGGACAGTGACACAATTTTTGCAAATTAGTTTCGATGGCCACCCCCGGTTGACAGTGGGACATATTTGCAAAAGTTGTGTCACTGTCCACCGGCGGGGGCAGAGCTGGGAGTGGACAGCGGGAATGAACCATCTGACTGTGCAGGTTCCTCACGATGTTTTCCCTCACCGCCTAATTTAGTCGTACTATCGACTGGAAGCGATATTCGAAACTATTTTAATTACGGCGTAGATTATTAACCGATAAAGATATTTTATATGGCGTCTTGCACCTACGATAATGGAAAACAAAGAAAACAATTTAAATCCTTACATCACGTTGCAAAAACCAGACTACCTGTTTTGTCAGTATTTAAAGGTTACCATCAAAGTTAAATAGATGTCAACACTGTCGCAGCGCTTTCATGAAAGGAAATTTAAAACTTCTTTCTTCGGGCAGCCACTGCCACTGACCTCCATAACCCTCTACAGAGAAACTATACCAATTGGATCATGGCTACACGAACATTCGACTGTGTATGTTTCTCAAGCTGTTTTCCGTATCAGCTGAGCACGTGGTATTTTTCGCTACATACATCCCAAAATGCGATCTTTCTTCATTAGCATACAGGCAGACAACGATGGTAAGCGACCACTGCGGCCTATTCCATTGCGGAACACTTCACCAGGAAGCCATAAGCTCTGATCTTCGTAAATATTGCCGCAACTCAGACAGAGCTGTTATGGCGGCAGTTTTCACCTGTGGGGTAGCTAGTCAACCAGACCAATTAAACCCGCCATTTCTGGTTTTTATACCCAAGCGGCTTTAGTTTCGAAGAAAGGGTCAGGTTTATTTTCATGTTTTATTTATAACTAGTCTTCCGCCCGCGGTCTCACCCGTTAGCTAAGTGACAAAAAAAACTTAGGAAAAAACTGATTAAATACAAACACCATCATCATCTCAGGGTATTCCCGATTGCATCTAGTATGAAGCTCAGGGTCCGCTTCTACTATGACACAGAATATATACCTATGATCCTAGATTTGACAAGCCTGGTTATTACAATATGAAGCGATTGCGATCTGACCTTCGTAACCCTTACAAGGGGAACCAGACCTACTTGGAGCATAGTCGGGACCAACGGATTAAATACCTACAAACATATTTCTCTTTATTTTGCATACCCGTACTACCAATGTCCACCAACGCCTAAAAACATTGTTGCTATGTATAAAAACATTGAAATTTGTTACCTTGCTGTCAAATAATCTAGAGGCCAAGGGCGCGATAAAAAATATGTTATTAAAACATTTTCTAAGCTGGCAAAGATATATTCATAAAAAATGAGTTACGTTTATAATTAGTTATCAAGGTTTTGTCAATACTAATAATATAAAGAGGAAAAATTTGATTGTTCGTTTGTATTGAATAGGCTCCGAAAGTACTGAACCGATTCGAATAATTCTTTCACTGTTGGAAAGCTACACTATCGGTAGGCATAGGGTACTATTGATCCCGGAAATGTGGGGAGAAGGGGGAATATTTAAAAAAAGAAATTACCGCGTGTGAAACCGCGGAGGCAACCGCTAGTAGCTGAATAAAATAATAGCAGTGGAATGCAATAATGCAGCGGGCTGCAACATAATACATTCAGTGAGAGTGAAGTTATTTGTATGCACTAGAGCTGGCATGTAGCACTAGGAATGCTAAAAATAATATTAGTTAATCTTAGCTGTAAGATTAACGAAACAATTTTTTTTGCTCTAAATGAGACATCGGGTTTATCGTTTTTTTTTTTTGAATAGCAAAGGTCTTGCGTGGCCGTGGCGTACGCCCCCAAAGGCAGCCGCACCCGTGGTCGACGCCCCCGATTCTTAAAATGTATTGAATAATTGTTGCTTTTGCACTTAGTACAGTTAATGTCAAAAATGGGGGCGCCCACCACTGGGGGTGTAAGCCCGATCTTGCAGCGTAACTGGTGGTAAGTGAATATCAGAGGAGTTACAAATGTGCTGCCAGCCTAAGCTGCCAGCTTTTTAGGAAGGAATAAACTCTTTTCCTGAAGATTTTTTTTTTGTTACTGTATGTTATAAGTTGGAGTGACGATTTACGAGGGATGGCTGGCAGGTGCTGATTGAGTAGCAGAGGATCAAGCAAAGTGGCAAGCTTTGTGGAGATCTATGTCCAGCAATGGTGATGATTTGTATAAGGCCCAAAAAGAGATGGTGAACCAGAACTGGTCAGAGAACATGATTAATGTAAATTGATAACTTGTTTAATATCTTGAAGACTCTTTAAGATTTTGGAGCGCCATTTGGTTTTGGTGGAAGCAAATTAATTATTTTGTTAAAGGTAATTTTAATTTATGTATCCCTGGGTATCATCTGCAGGGACACCGGGATAGAACTGAAAAACAGGGTTGGACTGGATAATTATCAAGATAATTATCGTTGATAATTATCAAGATAATAACGTATCCATAATTATCGTTGATAATAACGAGTAACTGTTATTTTACAAACAAAACAAAATAATTTAAATCCAAATCCAAACGCATGTTTTTTCGTCACAATATTAAACATGCATCCAAACGAACGCCAAATGTCATTCATTCATCTACAGGGGAATTCCCCTCTCAATGTTATTTTTTTCGTAAACTATGTAAAAATTGTGCGCTGCGAAACTAAATAAAGAAAAACATTATGTATGCCTAGAAAACTTAATCCAATAAGGTTAAAGTTTAACTGCATTAAAACTAAAAATAGTTGTAAAAAAACAAATAATTTATATTATCTTATGTGAGTTGGATAATTATCAGATAATTATCAGATAAAATAAATGGACCAGCTTAAAACAAGAAAGTAAAACGACAACATTTTCTTTTACTCTTAAATGTGTAACGAATAAACTCAATACACAATCACAGATTACAGTTAATTGTTAATAATGATGATGTTGTTTGAATTTAAATGTTATTTTATTGTCACTAAAAATGCTCGAAGTTGAGAAAGCTATTAAATGTAGGGGTGGTAGCTAATATAGACAATGCACTAAAGTTATTCTTCATTATGATGTACTATATAGGTATCTACTTTATACCTTATACCAGTTTGCTACTGTCTATGACACAAACAATCTTTTGTGATTTAAAACAACTTTTATGAAAACGAGTCACTTATTAAAGTAGGTACCTACTAGAAACAACAAATAACTCTGTATGTACTATGAAATAATAAAAAAGAGCACTGTATTATTTTCACTTTTTTAGCCCATTAGCACTACCCACTATTTTTTTTCTGCAGAGCCCAATTAAGGTTGACTGGCAGAGAATTCCATTAAGCATTAGGTCCACATTACCTACTAAAATTTAATATTTTAAAATAAATAGTTGTAGCATAGATACACATAATGTATTAAGCATACACACCATAACATTCTTTTTCTTTTTAAGTATTATATTGAGTTGTTTACAAATGTAAACAAATTTATAATCACAGAACACAAGCAGGTACCTACCTGTAATATAACCTTTAAATACAAATTGATTCTAAACACCAAAAATAGTGTAACTGCTTGATTCTAGAAGTTGCAATAAGATTCTAATAAGAATCCTGTTTTATTCTCATAAGAGGGTATTTTTAAACTACATGATATGAGTATGACTTTAAAAACAGTTTAGTTTGAAATTATTGGTCCATTCCTTTATAATATAATATTTACACCTTCAATGAAATAAAAAACTTTTTAAATCTTCGTTATGTACATTTAACCAGAATCTGATATGAAGTATTTATAGGTTTAGCAAAGGTTTAGATAAACTTGCTTTTCTTTTGTGTGCAAAAACAGATAAGTTTTTAAAAATTCCTGAAAACAACTTCAAAAATCACCGCCATTCTTTTCATTTATTAAAAAAATAAGTAGACTTGACAAAGATATTGATAATTGAACTGCCAGGAATGATTATAACTGCTCGGCGCAACTGAGGTTATGTCCGTCAAATTATAAGGTTTGTTATAAAGAAATAAGGCGATATTTCGACCGCTGCAGCAATGTTCTTACGTTACGCTCCGTTACCCTACTATAACGGAAGATTTATCCACAAATGCGAGTAAAATCACTTGAAAAACTCAGTTTTATACGATTACACCGCACTTGTTATCAACACACAAAGTTTTACACTAATAACACTGCAAGATCCAATTGATGATGGTCCACGTACACAATCACTGTTCGAAACAATGGAAAATTATGTTTTTTTAACTATTTTTACAGGTGAAATAATCAAAACAAGAACACTCGACAGCAAATTCAATTTGTGACTGACTTCCGATCGAACTTAGTCATGAACACGTCACGTCATCGTGACAATTAGAGTGAGATAGCGTGTGCGAATGAGATAAGTGATGCTATCATCATGGAATAACATTATTTTATTATGTTCCTGTAGGTATTAATCATCATATCTGTATCTGATCTGTAGGTATCATTGATATAATTGCCTACTCGATCTAGAATCAAATTACGCGTCTTACTATTTTTGTATCTACGCAACGATGCACTAGCGTCATCTTTTGGGCGGAAGTTGAACCACTTTGTCGTAAGCATAGTATGCTTTTAAACAATAAAAATCTGATTAGAAGTGGTTCGTCCTTAAGGTGCGGTTTATTTGTGTTATTAATAATAATTTCACTGATAAATGTTGCTGGGTGTTATTATTTGTATAGAACTAATTTTTCATTATTTTACGTACAACTCTTCTATTCCCCACTAGATGTCGCTAAAAGGACTTTAAGGAATTATTTTTATTGGATAATTTCAAACCTAAATAAATCTTGTGTCTAGTGTAGGAGCTACTCTTATAGGACTAGATAATAAGAATACGTATTTTTTCGTAATAATAGACTTACAATATACAAGCGTATTGTTGTAACTTAAGCGTCTTTTGCGAATTACCTATCTCTATCGATTACAGACATTTTTAATATTCGTCATCAATGATTGCATCATTTGATAAATTAAATAATGCGTACAGCTTGTAAACACCTTCTGACTTAGCGTAGCGACATAGGTAATAAACAAATCAGAACGAATATACCTAGGCAAAAACCCATGTCATATAAAAACATAGCAGTAGGTAGTAGACATTGCGTAAATATCGACTAGTACTACACCATAGTGTTACAAAACAATAAGAATGATATATACATAGGTATGTACTATACTTATTTATGATTTTATTCCTTTTTTCCTGTTTCCGTTACAGAGCGACAAAAATACCATCTAAAATACTAGTAACGCCATCTATTATCGCTGAACCTAAGACTTTAATAAATGCTCTTGAGGGTGTTCGCCGCTAGAGGCGCTAGTGGAACTTGTGGTCACCATTTATTTCATTTGTTTTTTTTCACCTCACAACCTTTGTATTTATAAAAAATAATTATTTCGCGACATTATTCACAATCCATCTAGCCTCAAACTATACATAGCCTGTGCCAGACACCGGATAAACATCCTAATATTATGAACATTGCCGTAACACAGCTATTATGGTGGCAGATTTAATATGTTAGGGTGGTAGCTAGCCAATTGAATACCGAACCCACGATCCATAGGGTTAGCCCGGACAGACAATATCGAGAACAATGACGTTCAATTTGATCGAGAAGTAAAAGTAATTCAAAAAGGTTAGTTTGCGTAGGAATTTATTTAGTTCCGCTACTCGCCGCATTGGCGCTGCTAACATTTTCCACTAATTTTTGTAGTTCAAATTCTTAATTTACTTTTCGGTTTTCCTTGCTAGCCTTATTAACCCACTGTTCCACAGAGGCAGTCATAAAAAGACAATAAGTATATTTACGTTATTCAAAATAAACTATTAATAGAAGTGACCATTACCACAGAATATATACCATTACCTTATGTGTCATTGGGTCGTAATTATACGATTGCATTGAAACCAGTTTGCTCGTTTTCCTTGTACTTTTTGTTTGTCCTTCCATAACTACGTAGATCAAAGTCCGAATCTAGGTTCAAAGTCTGTTGTTAATAAGCTCAATTGACTAGTTTTTATATCCTCTCATTGCATGTTGAACTTTGCAAGAGAATTATATTTTTTTTATACTAGGTCAGTTGGCAGACAGGCACGCAGCCCACCTGATGGTAAGCGGCCACTGCGGCCTATTCCATTGAGGGACGCTTTACAATGTGGTGCCAAACTGTAGGCTCATCTGATCTTCGAGCCTCTGATTTCAAGTGTACTGGCTCCCACATTAATATTGCCGGACAGAACACAGCCAGAGCTGTTATGGCGGCAGATTTCACCTGTGGTAGCTAGCCAGTCGGACTCTGAAGAAGCCTTACCACCAACCAGTCCCAAGGCGGGAATCGAACCCACGACCTCCGTGTTTTTATACCCGAGCGGCTTAGCCACTGTTCCACGGAGGCGGTCAAAGGCGGCTTCTCAAGAAGAGTGGACAAAGTCGAAAATTTTGCGAAATTAAGTTAAATAAACAGATAAAGTAAGAATTACCTGTTATTTCTCCTGAAAGGTGTCTAAAGAGGCTACTTTCAAAAATTGCTGCCACAGGGCCCGCAAGTGCTTGTCAAGTAAAGACGACTTTGGCGTCCAAAAAAATAAACCTAAACCTGTATTAGTCAAAAAATTTTAATTTTCAAACAGTTCAAGCACACGAACATTTGTACCATCATTGCGCGGATTGAATCCGCGACCTTGCGTTACAGTACCTAATTATCTTCTTATTTTAACCGAATCATCGTTCAAAGATCAAGAGAACATCACCAATCGAAAATAAATAAAAAATGCAAAATCAGCTTCATTTATTTCAGATATAAGGAAATAAATTATTTTTACAACACATATTGTAGTGACGAACATTAACCCTTTCCCCGCCACGCTTTTTTCCGAAAATGGTGCCCCACACGCCACGACCATTAAAAAAAAAAATCCAAAAAATTATTAGGTTATACTCAACTCATTCAGGCAATTAAAAATACAACGTTTCTTGATCATGTTTTTTTGTCTGATATATCAGACATTGGCGTGGTGGGCACGAAAATGGTTTGTCTGATATATCAGACATTGGCGTGGAAAAGGTTAATGTCAGATGTTATCAAGCCGCCAAATAGCCTTTGACTAGGCTTGACGACTAATATCTACATTATAGTAAATATCAGCCGGGACCAACAGCTGCCTTCCGAAGCATGGAGACGCTTGAAATAAATATTTTGGTCAGAATGGTCACCCATCCATTAACTGACCGCGGCGTGGATAGCTTGACATTCGTTATCGCTTCTGTCTTGACGCCTATAGCACAACAGCTAATGTAGGTATTTATTAGAGATACCTAGATTGTTTGGGCGCGATTGACGGTCAAGTCAAGACAAAAATCCCTATAAGTGGTTGGCCGATAATATACCTATTATGGGTCACTCACTACTCTATTATAAAGAGTCTCACGCCTCTTTTCGAAAGCTGGTAATATCTGAGAAAAAACGCAACAGACTTTACCCACATCGTGCTGGTGCAGGTATTTCTTTACCATTAATTAACCTCTTTTAATAATTGTCCATTTTAAAATATATTTTTCAAAATTTTGTCATAGACCTAATTACGACAGTGCCGGGTACCCGGCGCAATTACCCGGTACCCGACCGGATCCTGAAAAAGTGCCGGATCCGCCGGGTACCGGATCCAAACCGGGTTCCCGTCCCATCTCTACTATTTATTGACTTACCTGATTGATGCACTTCTTCCCCATGATGGCAGCTATATCCTCAGGGTCCGGGCTTAAGCTTCTCATTTTGGGCATCACTTCTTCCAGCATTTTGGAGGTGTGTCCTGGCTTCAGATTTAAATGGAGAATTTAATTTGAATGATCTGAAATTAAAGAAGTAATGATTATTAATTTTGTTGCTTTTTGTTGTGGTCTTGGCACACTATTGTAAAGTAACATTGTATTTTTTATACTACATCAGTGGGCAGACAGACACGCAGCCCACCTGATGGTAGCGGCCTTTGCATTGCACTGCGGCCTATTCTATTAAGGGACACTTTACCAGGAAGCTCTCTGACTCATCTGATCTTCGAGCCTTTGATTTCAAGTGTACTGGCTCCCACATTAATATTGCCGGAACACAGCCGGAGCTGATAAGGTGTCAGATTTCACCTGTGGGGGTGGTAGCTAGCCAGTCGGACTCTGAAAAAGACCTACCACCTTTTCTTAAAAATAGAAATTACGCGCGGATGAAACCGTGTACGGAAGGCTATATAAATACAGGTATATTTTGTCATTTAAATTATTTGTTTTGCCAGTTAAACTGTAGGTATACGGAGACTTTTCAAATATAAACTAAAATAGATACCAACATCTTAAACAAAATTTCATAACATATAAAAATATTGCGCAACGTTAGTGATAATTGAACCAAGTGTTAAATGGTTAAATTCGCTTGCGAAAAAAAGCTGAGTCTCTATTGCAATAGTACGGAGATAATAATATGTTAGCAAACGATTTTCAACTCAATAGCAAAGGTTTAGGCATAAAATAACTAGCTAATGCCTTCAGTTATTGTGAAATGACATAACATGATTTGTCCGCCTCCGTGAAACAGTGGCTAAGCCGCTCGGGTATAAAACCCGGAGGTCGTGGGTTCGATACCCGCCTAGTGTCTGGTTGGTGGTAGGGCTTTTTCAGAGTCCGTGGCTAGCTACCACCCACAGGAGAAATCTGACGCCGTAATAGCTCTGGCTGTGTTCCGGCAGTATTAATGTGGGAGCCAGTACACTTGAAATCAAAGGCTCGAAGATCAGATGAGCCTACAGTCTGGCAGCACATTGAGCGACGCTTCCTGGTGAAGTGTCCCTCAATGGAATAGGCCGCAGTGTCCGCTTACCATCAGGTGGGCTGCGTGCCTGTGTGCCAACTGATCTAGTATAAAAAAAGGTAAGGGAAAGGGCTATGGATGGACCATGGGGGATGGACATAGGAAAGAGAAAGGGAGTGTTTACTCTCATTCTCCATACGAATCGCAGTTACTATCTATCTATATATATAAAACTCAAAGGTGACTGACTGACTGACTGACTGACATAGATAGATATCAACGCACAGCCCAAACCACTGGACGGATCGTGCTGAAATTTGGCATGCAGGTAGATGTTATGACGTAGGCATCCGCTAAGAAAGGATTTTGATCAATTCCCACGGGAACGGGAACCACGCGGGTGAAACCGCGGGCGCCCGCTAGTTCACGTATATAGGTGTATGTATATTATATATATGTATATTTATTATTTAAGTTAGTATTTGTATATTTTTATTATACAATTATCTTGTTTTGGTAAAATTGTATATCTTTAAGAGTTATTTTTAATAGTTTGCTCTTTGTCGCATTCAATCCTTTCGTTTTTCCCAAAGGTTGACTGGTAGAGAATGCTTTTAGCGTTAATTCCGCCTTTTGTACCCAATTTGTGTGGTCAATAAAGTTTTTATAAATAAATAAATTTACACCTCAGTCTTTAGGTATGAAAGAGTTTGTCTAGTCAATCGCCAGAAGACGGGCTTCAGTTTGCCCCTTTTGCGTGTGAAACTAAAAGAAGGAGGAGTTCAGTGGGTAGTGGTGTTTAGTCCT
Source organism: Mecyna flavalis (assembly GCA_949319885.1). Lineage (NCBI taxonomy): Eukaryota > Metazoa > Arthropoda > Insecta > Lepidoptera > Crambidae > Mecyna > Mecyna flavalis. The sequence goes on along the minus strand of OX439421.1, from coordinate 4,916,542 downwards.
AAATCCCATACGCAGCCGAAAGTATTGCAAGCCTTCGGTTATGGTCGTAGTATCAGCCTATTAATGTCCCACTGCAAGGCAAAGGCCTCCATCCTTGAAATCAAGTTATCGTTACAATGATAGGTACTGGCTTAATCACACTTGCCAAATGACAATGCAAAAGATTGGGCCCAAAAAATAAAAAAAATGTTGTGCAGATTTGGGACATACGAAATAGATCCAATAAACACCTTTAACTTTTATTATGGTGTCGACAAAATTGGTCCTAGTGAAAAAAATATCTTTATTATGTTATTATTTATGTTCATTATAAAAATAATAAATTATTATGGACGATAACTTTTTTCCCCTGGGACCGATTGTGGTGTCATCATAATAAAAGATGATGGTGTGTGGTCTTTCACATAGAATACATCTCATTTTTGGGCCCATTGTTCTTAGCAAGTTTTGCATTGTCTTTTGAATTGGTGATTGTTAATCCGAGGTGTGTCCGTAAAAACCGACACAAAGTTAGCTCAGGCCTCTACTTAAACCACTAGACCATCGAGGCGTCGTTATGGTGGTTAAAGCATAAAAATGTATATTCTCCGATAAAAAAGGTGTGAGAGAGTGGTACTTCTCCAGTCAAGCCGCCTCATTGCCACTGACAGACAGGAACTGTGAAGCAAAGCCTATCTGTTATCTCCCGTTATCTCAACCAAGGCGATGCACAAATTCGCAATGATAGCTATTATCAAACGTAGGCGGTTTATCATAGGTTTTTAAAATTACGACACGATAATAGCCTCTTTTATTCTGACCACATTTAGTGACATTTATTTCGAACGTTTCCGTGCTTCGGAAGGCACGTTAAGCTGTTGGTCCCGGCTCATATTTACTATAATGTAGATATTAGTCGTCAAGCCTAGTCAGAGGCCATTTGGCGGCTTGATAACATCTGACACTAAGGTTGGTCACTTGCGTTACGCACCGCTCCACCAACCCGCACTAGGCCAGGGTGGTGGAGTATGGCCCACACTATCTCATAATTGAGATAAAGCCTGTGTCCCAGCAGTGGGAACGTATATAATATAGGCTGATGATGATCGGTCAATCGCAAGTGCACATGCGTGAAATTTCCCCCACTCCGTCATCCGATAGCCAAGATGTTCGCCGGAACCTATATAAAAACCGTAAACGCTGCCTATTAGTGACATACAGTGGTGGACATATAATTAAAGACACTTTTTAAGTTGACTACGTACAACAAAATAAATGATATTTAGAGACCCAAGATAGTATTAATTTTATATTTATTGGTTTTCATACGTACACTGTTGTCGTATTTTTAAAATGCGGACAGCAAAAAAGTGATTAAAGCAATATTTTATTATTTTTTCCTTTTTCAAATGTAACACAAACTTTGTCGATACATTTTTCGCTGGTCAGCTAATTAAAGACAGTGCTTATTTCATGTTCTAAAGTAATCATAACCATAAAAAGAGCACTTTAACTTTTTCTATTATGCAGATTTTATTCTTGACAAGCAAAAACTAGCTTATTTTTAAACTTGCTTTAAGTATTATTGTGATAAAAATAAATTAGTATGGGAATGGGGAAAAGTTGCGATTCTCCCTTGTAAAGGGAGAAAATTGAAATTTTTTTATATTAAAGGTTGGTCGGACAATACATTAAAAGATCCCTTACGATGCTCTTAAATATGGTTATAGACGATATCCGGCATTTTAAGAAGTTTTATACGGTTCACATGTCCACGAAATCTAGACCAAGAAAAACAACCCCCTCAAAAATAGCATCATTTGGTTTAAAAAGACCCATCAAATGGCTCAAAAGTCACGCGTTTTGAAGAATTTGGTGTAGAGGGGTCTAAAGAAGTATCTAACAGAACGATTAGAAGGAAATTATGGAAGTCAGACTTTTTTGAAAGATTTTTCCTAAAGTCCTTCTTTTGAAGGAAGAAAAAAGTCGGAGCAAAATTAACATTTGCCCAAAACTATTCACATCTGGACAGAAAGACTAAGGAAAAAATGTGTTTATTTCCGAAGAACTTTAATTAATATGGTTAACTCTAAGGGAAAAGTTTACGGTAGGCGTCCTCCAAAGAAATAAACGCATCCAAAGTACACAAAGAAATCAGTCAAACGTTTAGGAGGTAATACAAAAATTTGAGGATGTTTTTCAGGTAATGGTGTGGGACCTAATAAAAAAAAATACAAGGTAGCAGGAATAAATTTAATAAAGGAGTGTTTTAGAAAAAGTCATGTTTTCCTACGCCAATGAACATTTGCCGGTGATATAGACTTTTTAACACGATAATGATCCCATAAACCCTTCAGCAGGAGTCAAAGAATGGCTTAGGAGCCAATAAGTAACAGTTTAAGATTGGCCACCGTACTGTACCGACACTAACCCGATCGAAAACATGTGATCTAATGTGAAGAAAATAGTGGCAAAAAACATACAAGTAATGTTCATCAACTTTACTCTACGTATAAAACGGCATGGGTGAAGATTTCGATTGAAACCTGCAATAATTTGAAGGCATCAATTCCTAGGCGGGGTTGGACTCTTATTTCTGCTAAAGGACATGCGACAAAATATTAATGTCGTGTTTTTATGTTTTTAAAATACGTCTAAAATGTATTAATATAAAGTTCGTTTCAAAATTTACCAAGTGATTTTTTTTAAGGTTACTTAATCAGTCTGTCTTTAATTAGTTGGCCAAGTCTTTGTATTAGTTCGTATTTATTACGCAATAAACTTAACCAACATAAAAAAATACAAACATCTTGGATCTCTTTATTTTACTTAAAACATTTAACAATAACCCTAAGAATAATTTAGTTAATATTGCAAGATAAATAATGTATTATAATAAAAGTATATAGGGTAGGTAAACTTTGAAAACGTAATATCTCCAAAGTGTCTTTAATTATATGACCACCACTGTATATGTTCTATTAAAAACCGTCCTTGGCCATCAGTTATTACTTATTTATTGAAAGGTACCCAGTTGTTATCCAATCGATAAAGACAGAGTTGATAATGAAGATAAAATTATTAAATACTTGCCCAGAATATGGCCGTAATAACTTCTATAATAGGCCGCAGTGGCCGCTTACCATCAGGTGGGCTGCGTGCGTGTCTGCCAATTACTGGCCTAGTATAAAAAAAGAGTTAATATTTGATTGTTTGTATTGAATAGGCTCAGAAACTACTGAACCGATTTGAATAATTCTCTCACTGTTGGAAAACTACAATATACCCGGGTGACAGGATACTTTTTTTGGTCCCGGAAAAGTGGGGGGAAGGGAAGGAATAATTGACAAAAGAAATTACGCGTGGGCACATGGAAAATATCATCGCTGTCACGCAAGCGATGTATGAAATCACTTGGCTACCATAGCTCTAGTACTTTAGTATATGGGGGAGGCCCCGCAGCGCAAAGTGTCCGATACGTCCTCGTCGTCTCCCCTGGCTCTCCCAGTCCTGACCCCGGTAACGCAGGTGGCAGGCTGGTGACCGAACTCGGACACTTCGGGGCAACAAAGTGTATTAGCACTTTAGATTGCGCTAGCTGCTTTCCGCCGCTAGTTCCCCAGCTCCCTGGCCGTCGAGGTTCTCTCCGGTTTCAGGTTGAGCGGGCACCTAGTGTTTTTGCGGAATATCTCTGCCTTTTGGGTAGACAATGTCAGGCACTGAACGTTCGCGTTCACCCCTAGTTGGTGGGCCCCGTGATGGGGAGGTGTCGGTTTTCGTACACCCCAGTGCTGTCACTGGTACTGGTGTATCTGTTGTCGGTGTTTCGGCACCATCTGCCTCTGGAAGTGGTACCCCCAGTGTTAGTTCAGACACTAACACGGGAGCATCGTTGTCGGGCAGCAAGTTTTTCCGTCTGGAGGACATGGGAAGAGCGTCGTCGGACAGTGAGGGGGACGACTCGACTCTGACTGATGGGTCATCCATTGCAGGAGAACGCGCTAGATTCTTGCGAAAGCGAACCCGTACTACGAAGAGTGGGGGATCCAGTTCGGAGACCCCGTCCGTAAAGCACGCAAGGGAGGCCGCTAAGAAGGCGCCAAAAAAAGGCCGAAAGCCTACGACAGGCCACTATGTAGGCTTGGCTGAGGCGCAGAAGGAGCTCAATGTGCTCAAAAAGGAAGGACTAAGACTTGAATTTCAAGCAAGAATGGAGGAGGAGGAACGCCGGACCCGTGCAGCGCGAGCCAAGGTCGGCTATGGAGTTTCTCTCGTCGACCTTGAAAGTAAGACCCTCATAGAGTTAGAGGAGATGGCTGTTAACGATGCGGCCATGATCACGGAGATTGCTGCCAAAAGTAGCAACATTAAGGGCACGCTTCAAAAGTCCCTAAAGGCCAGAGCAAGTTCTCTTAAAGATGTGACTTTGGAACTCCTCAAGCGGTCTGTGTCAGAGGAGACGCAGAGGCTGCAGGCGACCAACGATCGCTTGCAGGCTGAGCTGGCTAATGCAAAACGAAGTCTGGCGGAAGTTCAGGCAGAACTTGCCACCAGAACTGTCGCTTCAACCGCAGAGTCTTCTGCTATGGAAGTAGGGTCAGACACACAGTCCCTACGGCCCGCGCACTTTCCGACATCTGACCTTGAGAACATCATTCGCAAGGTCATGCTGGAGGAGAGAGCCAGGACAAGGGCCATCATCGACGGCTTGGAAAGCCGACTCCTCCCGGAAAAACCCATGCGTCCTCCACTGCAATGGGAGAAAAAGAAGGCGGCCCAAACTCTGACGGCTCCATCCTCGGAACGAATCCCAAGCCCGGCACCTAAACCATCAAAGGGTAAGGGGAAAGGGAAGTCCTCGAGGGTGACACCAACGGTCACCGAGCCGACAGGTCCGCGCAGCTATGCTAAGGTCTTGGGGGCTACGCCACCTGCTCCTTTAAGTAAGACCAGAGCTGCTTCGCCTAAGCCTGGCCCGTCAGGTCAGGGTATGCCGCAAGCTATGAAAACCAAGGGACCTGCCACAAAGTCGGCGGCCACCAGATCGACGCAGCAAGAAGATCTGCTTCTTCCTTCCACCACGGCCACTAACGGTCCATGGACCACAGTGGGAAAGAAAAAGAAAAGGAGGAATCGCGAGCGCACACCAGCCGTGCCTCCACAAACATCAAAGCCGTCTGGCTCCAAGCCAGCGGCCAAAGACGTAAAAAAGAAGGGTGGCAAAGCAGCCACATCTCCGACCCAGAAGGTGTTGAAGTCATCACTTCCCAAATCCGCGGCAGTCATCGTAACTGTCACTCCAGAGGCTGCAAAAAAGGGGGTAACATATGAGACGGTGATGATAAAGGCCCGCGAGTCGTTGCAGCCGGAAATCCTAGGCTTCACCGACATTAAATGCCGCCAAACTCAGACCGGGGCTCGTATCTTCGAGTTCCCGGGAACACAGAGGGAGAGCCATGCGGAATTATTTGCCACAAAATTCCGCGAGGCAGTTTCAGACATGGCCAGGGTGGCGCGGCCAGTCAAGGTGACGTCTCTGGTGATATCCGAGCTAGACGACTCGGTCACCAAGGACGAAGTAGTCGCTCTAGTCGCAGGGATCGGCAACTGCAGCGGAGACAACATAAAGGCTAGCGAAGTTCGTCGAGGCCGTGGTGGGATGGGCACTGTTCATTTACGTTGCCCATTAACGGTCGCCAAGGCTGTCTTAGCTAAAGGGCGGCTTCCGGTTGGCCTAAGCACCGGTGTAGTACGAGCATTGGAAGAACAGCCTCTGCGCTGTTTCCGGTGCTTCGCCATCGGGCACACCGGCGCTCGCTGCCCTTCAAAGGAGGACCGGACGGAGCTATGTTTTCGCTGTGGGCATGCTGGCCACAAGGCAGCCTCATGCAGTGAAAAGACACCACGATGCGCCGTGTGCGCGGCAAATGGCCGGCCTTCCGATCATGTCATGGGGGGAATGAAATGCGTTCCACCCACAAAGAAGGGCAAGACGCAGTCCCAGACCCGACCTGCTGACATTGCCATCGTCGAGGCTAGTCCCGGCGCCATGGAGGAAACAAGAATGGAAGAGTGATGCCCCGATCAGAATTCACTATTTTGCAGGGCAACCTCAACCGCTGCAGGCCGGCTCAGGATCTGTTGTTCCAGACTATGGCCGAGTGGTCTGCAGGGGTTGCGGTTGTCGCCGAACCATACCGGGTGCTTCCCAACTGGGTGGGTGATCGCGATAGTCTGGTGGCCATTGCCCCTAGGCCCTCCACGGACTCTCCCCCACTTTCGCTTATTGAGAGTGGGAGTGGATATGTGGCCGCAGAGTGGGGAGGGGTTGCCCTGATCGGCGTTTATTTCTCCCCTAATCGCTCGTTTGCAGAGTTTGACGGATTCCTGGGCGTTTTGGCGGAGGTGGTGGCTAGAATGGCACAGTACCAAATAATCGTGTTGGGGGACTTCAATGCGCGGTCTGAACGCTGGGGTGATCGTCTAACCGACACCCGGGGGCGCGCCTTGGAGATATGGGTGACGTCTTCCTCCCTGTCTCTCTTAAATAGAGGAACTACTCAAACCTGTGTGCGGCAGCAGGGAGGGTCAGTGGTGGATGTTACGTTTGCCACCCCTGCTTTAGCCGCACGCGTCTCAAGGTGGGAGGTCAATTTGACGGAGACGCTTTCCGACCACCGGTACATCCGGATCGAGTTCTCCGATTTTCGGCCCCAGGCCCGGCCCACGTCAGGGCAGTCGCCGTTCCCTCGATGGGCTTTATCAAAACTCGATCGAGAGATGGCAAATGAAGCAGCATTTGTCCAGGACTGGTTTGGAGCGCCGGCTAGTCCTGACGTCGACGTGGCTGCATTGCAGTTGCGTCATGCTATGACCGAGATGTGCAACGCAAGCATGCCTCGATCACGACGGCCACCCGCACGCCGAGCCGTATATTGGTGGTCGGCGGAGATAGCGGAGTTGCGGGTGGCATGCGTTGCGTCCAGGCGGGCATATATGAGAAGTCGGCGACGTAGCCGCAGAAACCAGGAGGCTGAGGAGAGCTTATACGCTTCCTACCGAGAGGCAAAACGTGTCCTCAAAGTGGCTATCGCCGAAGCCAAAGACTGCGCCAGAGAAGAAATGTTGGAGAGTCTGGACAACGATCCGTGGGGTAGACCGTATAGGGCTGCGCGAAACAAGCTGCGCCCAATTGGTCCCCCGGTGACCGAGACTCTTCAACCAGATTTGCTGGAAGAGGTTGTCCAGGTCCTGTTCCCGGGCCGTAACAACTTTACCCCTCCTCTAATGAATCCTCCTGTAGGGAGTGTGCCCCCGCAGGAGAATGTCGATCCAGTGTCGGAGGAGGAGTTTTGCTCGGCAGCGTTGTGCCTTCGTGCTAAAAAGACGGCACCGGGGCCGGATGGAGTGCCGGGCCGCTTGGTAGCAATTGCTGCTAAACACATGGAGTCAAGGTTTCGACACCTCTTCGATCGTGCCTTTGCGACGGGGAGGTTCCCGAGTCCCTGGAAGGAGGGACAATTGTGCCTTCTTAGGAAGGACGGGAGACCAGCCGATTCTCCATCAGGATACCGACCGATCGTTTTGCTGGATGAGGCAGGCAAACTCTTCGAGCGTGTTATAGCTGCCCGTCTCAAAGACTGTCTGGCGCAATCTGGCGTGGATATTTCCGACTCCCAGTTTGGTTTTCGGGAGGGCCGGTCAACTATAGACGCCCTCGAGAAGCTGAAGCGTCTGACACACGAGGCCGTTGCGCGGGGAGAGGGGGTGTTGGCTGTGTCGTTCGACATAGCCAACGCCTTTAACTGTATGCCCCACGCGACCATCTTGGAGGCACTCCGATTTCACAGGGTGCCTTCATATTTGCAGGCCCTGTTGCGGGATTATCTTCTCAACAGGGAAGTCCTTTTTGTAGATCGCCTCGGTAACCTCCGTCGTCGAGCTGTGGAGTCCGGTGTTCCACAGGGGTCGGTTCTTGGCCCGCTCCTGTGGAATATAGGATACGACTGGTTGCTCCGAGGTCACCTCCTGGCGGGCATGGACGTCATCCATCTGCTATGCCGATGATACCCTTGTCACCGCCAGAGGCAAGACCTATGAGGCAGCGGCGCAGCGAGCCTCTGCGGGTGGAACCCTAGTCGCACGTAGGATCCAACTGCTGGGCCTTAAAGTAGCGCTGGAGAAGACAGAGGCCATATTCTTTCCCGGGCCTCGCCAGCGAGCTCCTCCAGGAGCCCATATCGAGGTTGGGGGAGTCAGGGTGGAAGTGAAGGCCCAGATGAAGTACCTTGGTCTTACCTTGGATGGTCGATGGCAGTTTGGCCAACACTTTCGCGGGCTATCCTCGCGGCTCCTCAAGGCGGCCGACGCTTTTAGCTGGCTCCTACCAAACTTGAGGGGACCAGGAGCCAAATGCCGGCGACTTTATGCCGGCACCCTTAAAAGTATGGCGCTATATGGCGCCCCAATTTGGGCGGATTCTCTCCGCAGACGGGAGAACTTATCCCTCCTCCGCAGGCCCCAACGGGCCATTGCACAGCGGGTGGCCAGGGCGTACCGCACGGTGGGGCACGCGGCAGCGTGTGCCATGGCAAGTTGTCCCCCGTGGGAACTAGAGGCCGGGGTCCTTGCCGCCGTCTATGAGTGGACGGCAGAGCAGAAAGCCCTAGGAGGGCGCCCAGCGCCGATAGAGCGGGCCGCCGTAAGGGAGGATGCGCGCGAGATTATGGTCCTCTGCTGGCAAGAAGATATGGCTCGCGCGCAACACGGTCGCAAGACGCTCGATGCCATTGGTCCCGTGATACAGGACTGGCTCGGGCGTCCGCACGGATTCCTTTCATTCCGTTTGGCGCAAATGTTATCAGGTCATGGCTCCTTTGGGTCATTCCTGCACCGAATCGGGAGAGAGGAGTCCCCGTCGTGCCATAAATGTGGTGCGGCGGAGGACACGGCGCAGCATACTCTCGCCTTCTGCCCAGGCTGGGAGGAGCAGCGTCGTGTCCTGTGCGCGGAAGTGGGTCCAGACCTTTCGCTCCCAAGCGTGGTCAATGCCATGGTTGGAGGCGAAGGAGCCTGGAGAGCAATGGCCGCCTTTTGCGAGGAAGTCATCTCGCAGAAGGAAGCTGCGGAGCGGGAGAGGGAAAATGACCCTCTTGCGCCTCCGTGTCGAAGACGTAGGCGGGGTATAAGAAGACGGCTGTACAATAGCCCTCTTCTCGCCCCCAGTGGAGGCCAGCAGGACGGAGGTGCGGGGGCACCTCCTCCTGCATTGCACCGGTCACCACCTCCGTCGGATGGGATTAGTCAGGTGTTCCCGGCTAATCCCATAAGCCTCCCAACCGGGGGGCATGTAGGGCCCGCCACGTAACGCGGGCATGCGCCGGGGGTATAATGGAAGTAAAGGCTTTTGCCGGATGCCCATTACACCCCCACTCACGGCGCTGTGGGAACACCGGGTGGGTTTTTAGTGGGTAGAGGTCATATTGTCCGAGTCCCACATAACCCTGTTGCCCCCCGGCTACAGGGTATGCATAATGGCATTTTCCCCCCGACAAAAAAAAAAAAAAAAAAAGTACTTTAGTATATACTCTGTGGCTCTAGTACGATATACACTTATTATAAATACATATTTTGACTGTTTACGCTTCTATTTAGTTAAATGTAGGTTAGGACGCCCTCAGGCCAGGTGGAGCGACGATTTTCGCAAGATGGCTGGCCTGGCAGGAGCTGGATCCGAGTAGCCGAGAATCGAGCTAAGTGGCGAGCCTTTGGAGAAGCCTATGTCCAGCTGTGGACTGTGACGTCACGATGTTTTATCTCTTTCTATCTCTTTCTTTCTTTAATACCGCTGTTGACTTTAGGCCGGCGTTAAAACACTTGCAGTATATCATTTGATAAGGAACTTGTCTTGATTAGAGATGCACCGGATCCTACTTTTGCAGGGTACCCGGCAACCGAGTACCCGGCGCAAGCTTATGCCGGGTACCGGCAAAATTACCCGGCATGAAAACACGTACATTCGACTTCCAAGTTTGGGCGCGATTGACGGTCAAGTCAAGACACATATCCCTATAAGGGGTGGGCCGATACTGTGATGTACATACTAGATATTTAACCACTTCCGCCAGCTCGGTTTAAAGTGAACGCCTCTTTACGGAGGCTTTTAATATCTCTAAGAAAAAGCGCAACAGACTTAACCCAGATCGTGCTGAACAGCTTGTATTTCTTCACCATAATTTACCTCGTTTAATAAATCTAAACAACTTTATAAACACTTTTGTCCTTGACCTAATTACCCGACGGGTACCCGGTACCCGGCCGGATCCTGAAAAAGTGCCGGATCTGCCGGGTACCGGATCCAAACCCATCCCATCTCTAGTCTTGATACGAATGTCTTGCGTTTATCGTTGGAGTATTAAGCAAATAAAATACGAAGATTAATAATTGTTTGCGAAGAAATAGGAAGTAGTTTTTTTTTTAACTCCAAAGAAGTAATAATAAGTCGTTCAAAGTTTAATCTAAAACCTTGGATAACACCAGGTCTGATCAAGTGTCAAAAGCATAGAGACAAGCTCCACCTATTGGCGAAAAAAGACCCTTATTTTTTTTTTTTTTTTTTTTTTTTATAAAGAGGCAGTCAGGATGACCTCACTCCACCTGATGGTAAGCGGAAGTGAGGTCCAAATGTAAGGTTGACTGGCTCAATAGATCATACCAATTGAGCCAGTCACCCTCACCCCGAAGGCCTGCATAGATGCCGCTTCACGCCCCGCCTGAAAAGCCCAGGATTATAGGAGGAAGGAAACACGTGAGCCGGAAGGGCATTCCATGCCCTAATGGCACGGGGCAAAAAAGAGGAACTATACCTCTTGGTACGGGCCACCAGTGTCTGGATGGTATGGGGATGGCAACGCAGTCCGGCGCGTGTTGTTCGGGAGTGGAAAGGGGAGGACGGGATGAGTTGGAATAACTCTTCAGAGCATTCCCCATTATAGAGACGGTAGAGAACACTAAGACTGGCAACGTCTCTACGTAACTGAAGAGGTTCTAGGGTCTTAGTCACCTCTTGATCACCGATAATACGGATAGCACGTCGCTGCAACCTGTCGAGAGCCTCCAATAAGTACTTTGCGGAACCATCCCAGAGATGAGAGCAATATTCCACACACGGGCGAACCTGTGCCTTGTATAAGAGACAAAGCTGCACCGGAGTGAAAAATCGTCTCACTCTGTTCAGGATTCCGAGTTTACGGGAAGCTGTTCTGATGACGCTCTCGATATATTCCCGTTGGTTCAAGTTGCTACGAACATCGATGCCAAGGATGCTTAGGCTATCCTGTATTGGTAAGGGCGTGCTCTGAAGAGTGGGATGGGAAAGGAAAGGAGAAGCTTTCGCAGAAAACACACACACCTGTGTTTTCTTGGCATTGAACTCGACGAGATTGCTGGCACCCCATTTGGCAATGCAGTCCAGGACCCCGTCAAGCTCGGCGACAAGAAGATTCCTCTTTTCCTCGGTTTCGGTCTGTTTAGCCGCAGGTCTTCCGAAATAACGTGCGTGGACAGTGCTGTCATCCGCATAGCAATGAATATTACCTAGTGATAACATGTCATTGATATGCAGAAGAAACAAAGTCGGCGACAGTACGGAACCTTGAGGCACTCCGGAATTTATTGGGAGGAAGCGAGAAGCGCGTCCATCACAGAGGACACGAATCCTGCGACCCTCCAGAAATCCCGCAATCCAGACGCATAAGCGAGTTGGCAGACCATATGCCGGAAGCTTGGAAAGAAGCGAGCGATGCCAAACACGGTCAAAAGCCTTGGCAATATCCAGGCCAACAGCCATAGATTCACCATGCTTCTCCATAGCCTCCCCCCAGAGGTGCGTTACGTACGCTAGAAGATCACCCGTGGACCGTTTTTGTCTGAAACCATACTGTCGGTCATGTAGCAGCGAGTGATCTTCTAGGTAGCGGACAAGTTGGGAGTTGATTATCCGCTCAAACACCTTTCCAAGTACAGAGGTTATGGCTATGGGCCGGTAGTTAGCAGGGTCGGACCTATCCCCCTTCTTGGGAACAGGTTGAACGTTCGCCTCTTTCCAAGCCTGGGGCACAATACCAGTGGTGTACGAGAGGCGGTACAGGCGTGTGAGTACTGGAGACAACTCCGCTGCGCATATTTTGAGAACCAACGCTGGAATACCGTCAGGGCCACTGGCTTTCCTAACATCGAGTGACTGCAACTCAGCACGGACATCACATTGCCTGATTCGAATTTCAGGCATTGTGGTACCGCAGTCAGGAATTTTAGGCGGCTCTGCTCCACAATCATCGATGCAGGAATTAGCGGCAAAGAGGTTGGCTAGCAGATCAGCCTTCTCCTGCGGCTGATGGGCCAGCGATCCATCGGGATATTTCAGCGGGGGCAGCGAAGGCTGGCAGAAATTGGATTGCACATGTTTAGCCAGGCGCCAGTAGGAACGGCTACCCGTGGGGTGCGTGATGAGGTCCTGGCCAACACGTGCAACTCGCTGGGCATCTGCTCTGATGTAGGCCCTCTTGGCGGACTTGGTGGCTTTGTTGTAGGTAGCTTTAAGGGAGGCTATATTAGGATCCCGCAAGGCATGAGCTCTGGCCCAAGCGCCGTACGCTGCCCGTTTCAGTTCAACGGCTGCAGCACACTCACGATTAAACCAGAGATCATCTTTGCGACCGCTGGTGACATCAGTAAAAGGAATGTAGTATTCCATTCCAATACTGATCTCACCCGCAATAGCCGCTGCACACTTAGAGGGATCCTTTTCTCCAAAGCACCTCTGCCCCCAAGGGACGGACGCGAAGTATTCCCGCATACCGTCCCAATCTGCCGACGAGTAGCGCCATAGTCTCCGCGTCACCTCCACAGGTTGTGGGGGAGCAGTGTAAGGCGCTTTTGCGCCAACCAGGCAGTGATCGGAAGACCCTAGTGGGGCGCAAACCGACACTTGATACCCAGATGGGTGACTCGTCAGCAAAAGGTCCAGCAAGGAGGGCGCATGACCGACGATGTCTGGTATCCGGGTAGGCTGAAGTACCAGTTGGGTCAGGTCGTGCGTAAGAGCAAATGCGTGGGCGGTCCTGCCAGCATGGTCAGTTTTAGGGGAACCCAACCAGGTATCGTGGTGAGCATTGAAGTCCCCTAGAAACACCATTTCGCTATCAGGGAACCGCGCCTGAGCGAAATCTGCCGCCTGACTCAGGTGGTCGAAGAGTCGAGTTGTCTCGGCGTCTCCTTTATGGGATCGGTATATGCACACGTAGATTCTGCTCGTAGAGCCAAGATCCACGTGCACACAGAGGATGGAGAAGGATGGGTCTTCAAGGCAGCGAAGACGGGCACAGCAGACGTCCGCCCTGACGAAAAGGCATACCCCGGCCTTGGGCTGGAAGGACTCTTCCAGTACATAGCCGGGATAGTTCAAGTATGCCGTGTCCGCCGGGCAGCCAATCTGTGTTTCCGTCAGAAACAGCATCGCAGGCCCCGCCGTCTCGAGGTGTTGGTGGACGGCGTTGAGGTTTGCATGGAGTCCACGGATGTTAGTGAACTCCACCTCAAACAGCGAGTTGGTGGGGGATAAGGATGCCGCTGTAGGACGAGTGCGATGTCGTGTTCGTGCCATTGAAGTAAAAAGGGGGGGAAGGGAGGGCGCGAAAAAGGTGACTGCTACCGCGGCAAAAACGAGACAAAGCGAGGAGCCTTGCTTTGGTATTGGACAGTACGGTACAAAGGAAGCCGGCCCGCCGGACGGAAGGGCCCCCGTACCCCCCCGGAGATGGTCGCCGGGCCCCACTCTTACCGGGCACCACCCGGCACGACGAGCCACCCCGGGATTATGCGCGACCTGGTGGGGCAGCCTTCGGAGATGGTTAGCCACCGTCGGGCCCCTGTACTATGCCGCGGGCGGCCAGCGGCACCACCGTTTCTACGGGTCTCCCTGGCCGGCGGGCCGACCCACTCTGTCCGCACAATACCGCCGCTAAGGCTCCACTGGTCCGGCATCTGCCGCGCCAACAGTCCCCCTGGCTCCGGTTAGTACAGTGCTGAACCTGGAACGCGACCCGACCGAGACAGGTCAGAGTCACTTGGCAGGTTTTTCGCAGCTGTATGGTGGTAACAGCAACCGGTCGACAATGTCTTCCACCTGAAGAGCAGATGTTCTGCTAAAGTAGAAATCCCTTAGTCGCCTCTTACGACACCCACGGGCAAGAGATGGGGCGGGAGTTGGTATTCTTTAGTGCCGCTCCCGCACGGCACAAAAGTGAAATAATGAAATAAGTCAAACCACGTACAAAAGATATAGGAATTTTCTATGTGACTTACTTCGAAGGCTCAAAACTGACTATGAAAACCAAACGTTAGCCAACAATAATAAGAACCCGAAAAAACTCTGGAAGACTATAAAGGACATTTGCCACTTAAACAAGCCCAATAACGCGAATACTGAGCTATGTAAAATAGCGTCGGACCCTGTCTCCTCATTAAATTATTGCAACCGTTTCTTCACGAGCGTTGGCAAAAAACTGGCACATGGAACCCTAGACCAGCTTTCTACCACACAGACATCTCTTGCTGCCGCTGTCAAAATGCCGCTCTTCAGGAAGGAGTCCTTTTTTATGACCCCAACCGACGAGGACGAAGTCAGTAAGCTAATAGCTGATCTGAAACCTGACAGTTCGCCGGGAATTGACAGATGCACTCCAAAGCTCGTCAAGGGACTGAGAGATATCTTACTGAGGCCCTTAACACACATTTTTAATTTAAGTCTTTCATCAGGCACTTTCCCGGCGAGCTGGAAAACAGCGGTAGTCACACCAATTCATAAGGGGGGCAATAAAGGTGATCCGTCAAATTATCGACCAATATCGCTCCTTACGGTCTTCTCAAAGCTCCTTGAGAAACTGGTTAATAAAAGAATGATCTCCTATCTTGAAAAGAATGAGATGCTCCCAGCCAGACAGTTTGGTTTTAGGCGCAAAAAATCCACGGAAGAAGCAGTGTCACTGGTGGATGATATAGTAACCGAGGCTTTAGACAGAAACAGGCATTGTTTGGGTGTTTTTATAGATCTCGCAAAAGCATTTGACACTGTCTCGATACCCATCCTGCTACAGAAACTGTACTGTCTCGGCTTTAGGGGACTGAGCCAGGACTGGCTAAAAAGTTATCTAACAGGTCGTAGACAATGTATCCGAGTTGGCTCCGATGTTAGTGACGAGTTGCCCGTAGAGTTTGGTGTACCCCAGGGCAGCATCCTCGGCCCAACCCTTTTTATTGTCTACATGAGTGACCTCCTGCACCTCTCGTTGGACGGAGCAGACATAGTCTGTTATGCGGACGATACAGCAATCCTATTTCAAGGCTCAACATGGGACGAAACTTACGAGAAGGCGCAAAATGGTATGGCATCTTTACTTGACTGGTTGAAGAAAAATCTACTTTCCCTGAATGTAGACAAAACCAAATATCTGGCATTCCACATGACTAGAGCGTCGCAGCCTTCTCTGGCAAAGACTTTGCAACTTCATAGTTGCACCCAGAGTCAACAACGTGTTGTTTGCGACTGCTCAAAAATTGGCCGCACAGAAAAGATCACATACCTAGGGGTAGTACTGGACGAGAATTTGTCATACAAGCACCATGTGGCAGTCTTATCCGGCCGAGTTCGGAAGATAGCCTATATCATGAAGGCTCTACGACACTCTGCTAGTAAAGACACACTTCTCATGGTATACAAAACTCTCTGCCAGTCTCTCTTAAATTACTGCATTAAGGTCTGGGGCGGTACCGCAAAATCTACATTGATTGAACTCGAAAGAGCCCAACGGACGGTCCTAAAGTAATGCTCTGCAAACCATTTCGTTTCTGCACCAATCTCCTCTACAGAGAGTGTAACGTCCAAAGAGTCCGTCAGCTGTTTATGTCTGGAGCTCTCGCTGCTGTGCATGGCAACTTCCTAAGGTCTCCTGACTACGAACGCCTGGTCAAGCGGAGGGTTCACAGGGTTAAAATCCCAACGGTTCGCACAAGTTTCGCACGACGACATCATGTTTTCACCTTGCCATACGTTTACAACACCATCTGTCGAAATATTGACATCACTCAGAGATGTTTCTGTCCACAAAGCCAGAAGCATTGCTGAATCCTGGCTCATGCAACTTAACTACATCCAAATCGAAATCTTAATGAAAGCTGAATAACAACAAACCGCTGGTACAACTCACCTCCCTCATGGACACACACCACATAGCTACACAAACACATATACACACACAACCTCACACACCCCTTACTACAAAACACGCACACCATATATTTTAATTTAATATTTTTTGTATTTAAATTATGTCTGATCTTATTCGTTCGTTCTTATCAGTTTACGTTCGACTGTCATACGATACGCTTGTGTCCGATCTTAAGAATAATTTGAGGATACCCACTTATAAAAATGGTGTTAAAAAAGTGCTCAAATTGTAATAAAAATATAACTCAAAAGCTGCCAGGATTGGAATGTAGCCGTTGTAACAAGATTGTGCACGCCACAACTATATGTGCGAATCTCACCAACAAGCAGATTGCAACACTTCGAAACGCCGAAGGCCTGGAGTGGAGCTGCGAGGAATGCCTACGGAACGTGTCGAGGCGATCTTCTTACTTTCTTCCGGATGAATCTGATGTCGAGGATGAGATAAAGGATACCGGTAGGGCGAGAAGCTTCGATAAATTAGTTAGCCAGATCAGCTGCGAAACAAGGAAAATAATCAAAAGTGAATTGGTGGGCTTGACAACGGCTGTTGAATATCTTAACAGTCAAGTAGCAGATCTGGAAGGCATCGTGAAACAGCAGGAAAGCACTATAAAAATGCTGGTTAATAAAAATGCTGATCTGCTGAAGAAAAATCAAAATCTCGAACTCCGAGTTAGTGCCATGGAGCAAAGAGTGCTAGAATTCGATCAAAAACTTTTGTGTACGAATGTGGAGATTGCTGGAGTGCCAGAGCTGCCCAATAGGGACGCGGTCAGCGCAGTGAGAGAGGTAGCCGAAAAACTGAACGTGAGCAGCCAGCAGATCGTTAGTGCCCGACGTACTACATCAAGGCGCAAAGAGCAGCCAGGTCATATCGTCGTGGAGCTCCAGTCCAAGGTAACATGTGAGCAGTGGATAGCAGCTGCGAGAAAGCAAGAAATGTTGGCCGGCAACATCTGGACAGACCTACCCGTGGAGAGAGCTGCAAGTCGCGTGTATGTTAGGGCGGCCCTCACGCCCCATACTAAGGCGTTGTTATATAAGGCTAGAAACAGCTTAAGTGGTTCTTTTAAGTATATTTGGTGTAAGGACGGCAGAATATATGCCAAGAAAGATGATACTAATAATAAAGTAACTATTATACGCTGTATCTCTGACATTGAGTCCCTATGTGAACCAATTACTCAATAACTGTTTCAAAAAGTATATTTAAAACACTAAATATTTCGATATTTCAAAGTTAAAAGTTAAATCAGTATGGATAAGGTTATAGAAATTCATAATTGCTCGTCGATTAATTCATTTATAGATAACACCCCATACACCGAAACCGTTTTATTTTGTTTGCATGTAAACATCCGCTCAATGATCAGACATTTCGATAAAATACTAGTTTTACTTCAATCCTCAAAATGGCAACTAGATATGATAATACTAACTGAAGTTGGAATATCCGATGCAATATGTAACTTATTTCAGATACCAGGCTATAGAATGCACACTGAGCTACGGCTAGGTAAAAAAGGCGGTGGAATAATAATTTACGTAAAAAATTGTTTAAAATTTACTACCACCAATATAAAAACACACTTATTTGAGAATATTACAGGCACAATCATTACTAAAAATAATACGGCGGTAACTGTGTGTGCAGTCTATAGACCTCCATCAACCAATAAACGAACTTTTGTCACTGAACTGTCACGAATCCTTAATAAATATAAATCCACTAATATGATTCTTATTGGTGATATTAACATAGATTTGAAGAAAGTTGAATCCTCTGATTATCATTTATACACAGACATGTTGTCCGAGCGCGGGTTTGAGCGGGGCATATCTGACTATACTCGCATTGAAATGCGATTAGACAAAGTAACTAAATCATGCATTGATCACATCTACACAAGGCTGACTCAAACTGCGTGCTCGGCGGCTATTGATACGGTACTGGCAGACCACCGCGTTATACTGCTCGCCAGCGACGGCGAGGGAATGAATGCGCGTATACAGGCTGATGCGACATCTTCATTTATGCAAGCTTGCGACTATGAAATATTTTATAAAGAGCTTAATAGTACTGACTGGTCTTTGACGAACACAATGAAATGTCCAAACAAAATAAATGATTTTATTAAATCTAGTTTTGAAAATGCTCAGATAAGATCGACTAAAAAAATTAAAAAAAAGAATTTACAAATAACTAAAACACCGTGGATTAATCAGAATATTTTAAACTTAAGTAAAAAACGTGATGAATTATTTAAAATTTGGAAAAAGGATACTACAAATAATTGTCTTAGGTTACAATATAATAAAACGAGAAATAAAGTACACAAAGTAATAGAATATTATAGAAACAAGTACTACCAAAATGAAATAAAAAAAAGTAATAATAATCCTAAAAAACTTTGGCAAATAATAAATTCTATCTGTGGCAGAGTTACACAATCAATTGACCAATTAATTACAAGAGCCTTTGGTAGTTATAACTTATCTTCCACAGAAATTGCAAACAAATTTGCACACGAATTTCATCAGGCAGTGAAAGCTATATTACCCAAATGCCAGCAAGACCTTTTAGATAAAAATGAATATAATAATAAATGCAATAAAACTATATTGATAAAAAAAGCTACGCCTGGCAGAATTCTTAATATTATAAATAGTTTACACAATTTTAAAGCACCAGGTCAAGACAACATTAAAACAATAGATGTTAAAAAAATTAGCCATAATATTTCTATCGCAATTGCTAATCTCATTAACACTAGTTTGAACACTGGAATATATCCCGACGATCTGAAAAGAGGGTGTGTCCGCCCAATATATAAAAAAGGGAAACAGAGTGAGGTTTCTAACTTTCGACCAGTTACTGTCTTATCTAATATTAATAAAATTGTCGAGAAATACGTCAGTGGCGAAATACACACGTTTTTTGGAGAAAACAATGATATAATAAACAAAAAACAGTTTGGCTTTCAACCGCATAAAAGTACAACTATGTTGTTATCGGAATTTACAGATGAAATTAATTCATATTTAAATAATAGGCAACATGTATTAGTATTGTTCATTGATTTTTCACGTGCATTTGACACATTAGACCACGTAATATTATGCAAAAAGCTTGAAAATATTGGCATTCAGGGTCCTCTGCTGGAATGGTGCAATAATTATTTGAAAAATAGATCAAATTGTGTTAAGGTTGATAATTGCATTAGCGACTCTTATATAGCGGAGGAAGGTACAGCACAAGGATCTGTGCTTGGGCCGCTTCACTTCATTGGATATGTCAACGACATGGCTAATGTAATTAAATATGGAACGTCCTATCAGTACGCTGATGACACATGCATCATTGTCGCAGATCGTGATCTTGACTCTGCTTTAGAAAAAATTCAAAAAGATTTCGACGAACTAAATAAGTGGTGTCATGACAACAAACTGGTACTTAATGGTAATAAAACTAAATTAGTTCATATTCGATCACCGTATGCTAAAAACCAAGCTGATATGAATAACAAACTGATTGCCCACGATCATGAGTGTCTTCATTCCAAAAGCTTATCATGTAAGTGCCCTACTGTTGAAAGCGTTGACAAACACACTTATTTGGGATTAATTATTGCCAGCAAATTTAACTGGCTCCCACACATAAATCTTGTATGCGAGAAATTACGGGCGTTTTTGGCCAATGTGTATGTAATTAATAATAGGATTCCTTTTAAGACTAAATTAATGTTGTATAATGCGTTTGCTGAATCAATTGTGGGTTATGGACTGACAAGCTATGGTAGAACCTTCAAAAGTTATCTTAATTGTATATACAGACTTCAGATTAGAATTTTAAAAATGATTGTGCCCTCAAGTATTAATCAGAAATATATCAATGACGAATTAGGCCTATTTAAACATTGTAAAATTCTTCCGATAAATTTTAAGATACAATACAGCTTTTTAAAAGAACAATTTTTCAATACTAAAATACAAAAAAACATAACACATGAGATCAATACGCGACAAAAAACAAATAAAAAACTATTAATAACTAGTGCAAGAAATACATATGGCGAAAGAACAACATCCTATATAATTAATGATTAAACGAACTTACCTGAACGTGAAGTTCTATCATAATTATGCGGAGGCTTCGTCCGAAGGGATAATTAAATAACACTTGTAGTACCGCCTAGTGGATCGCCAGTCTCACACTATATTTGAGGGTAGAAATAAAATTAAAAAAATATTCTCACGTCAACAAGTTGGGCGACCTACCCGCTTGCTTCATTTAGTTTAGAGAGTAGCCGCATCTGGAATATTTCACACAAAATAGGGGGTTAAGGGAGGGAGGGTTGCTAATCCCTTCGGACGAAGCCTCCGCATAATTATGATAGAACTTCACGTACAGGTAAGTTCGTTTAATCATTAATTATGCTTTAGGCTTCGTCCGAAGGGATAATTAAATAACACTTGTAGACTTTTAGAGATAGCAGTGTGAAATATTTTGTTTATTCCTCAATTTTCCATATATAATTATCTATAAAGAAATAAGAATCAACTTATCTTAACTTTCATTTGAGTTATTGTTTACAATTGTTCTGGCAAAATAATCATTTCCATCATTATTAACATTACTTATAGTTCTATTATAGAACCGATAGAATGTACTTGAAGAGCCGCTCCATCCAGCGGTTCTCCTTATTTGATCTAGACTGACGCCCAGTTGAAGAGCCGCGGATGTAGCAGCGTGCCTTGTGCTGTGCGCGGTGAACATGTTTACATCAATACCGCTATTGCGTAGGGTGTCTTTTATCCACCGACTTAAGGTTTGGGAACCGACAGCATTATAAGGCTTTCTAAAGCTTATGAAGAGGGAGTCAATATCCTTTCGCAACGGGCTTGATTTCTCGAGATAGGTAAGTAAAGTCTTCCCAGGGCATATTTCGGGACGTGCCTCAAAAAACGGTAACACTAAGGTTGGCTGCAACCATCCTTGGCGTGTTGTTTTCAAAAAATCAGGAATTTTTATAGTTACTTTAGAAGGAAATAACTCTATATTTTTTATATTGATTTTGGACAGAGTCTGTACTCTGTGTGCAGTCAAAAGAGCAATGAGAGTAATAAGTTTTTTTGAAAGATTTTCAAAGGACAATGTTTCGTTAGGGTAAAACTGACTAAGATAGTTAATTACTATTGAAGTATCCCATGTTATTTCATACTTGGGTAAGGGAGGACGTAACCGAAATATTCCTTTAAAATACCTCTTGACTCTGTCATCTTCTCCTAAATTGTTTCCCATGAGTAGGGCAAGCGCGGATCTACAAGAATTAAGCGTCCCGTATTGAGCTCCCTCTTCATAGAGGATGTTTAGGAAATAGATTATTTGTGGAATTGAAGCGTTATATAAATCACAATTATTATTATTACAGTAATTGAACCAGCGCCGTAAGTAAACATTATATTGTTTATGGGAACTTTGAGATATAGACGCCAACATCACATTAACAGCTGACGGGGGTAAACTTCTTCTTAACCACGCCGTCCGCATAAGTTCCCTGCTACCAGGGTAATCTTGGTGTGTATGTCGCGATTGCTAGAATTAGAACATAAAATTGGGTTTTCATTTGCCTTAAAAACAATTGGATCAGATAATAAAAGGCTTTTAAAAATTGGGTACCAAGGCTGTGTTGGCCAATGTGGTACAAGTACTACACCCCTGGCTTTATCGGTAACAATTTTTCTTAATGTTTTTAAAATTACAGAGAAAGGTGGGAAAGCATAAAAATAAATATTGGCCCAGGAAATTGAAAATGCATTAATTGCCATCGCATCGGGGTCTCTGTGCCAGGAGACATAATCAGTGCATTTTGTATTTACTCGACTGGCAAATAAGTCTATTTGAGGTTCCCCATACGTTGAGACAATTTCCTGGTATGCCCAATCAGCTAACTCCCATTCTATGTCGGGATGCACCCGCCTTGACTCGGCATCTGCCGTTTTATTATCCGATGAGCTTATGTAATAAGCCATGACATGTAATTTGCGACATTCACACCACTGCCATAGTTGACGCGTGATGTCAGTGAGGTGGGGGAACTGGATACCTCCCATCCTATTAATATAAGAGATGGCTGTTGTGTTGTCGATGCGGAGTAAAATTTGACAATTACTTAAATTTTTAGCAAACACTTTTAACCCAAAAAAGGCAGCAAGTATTTCTAAGTAGTTAATATGTTGTGTCTTCTCTTGACTACTCCACAACCCGCTAGCCCTCTCTTTACCACAAGCAGCCCCCCACCCCGTATTTGAGGCATCTGAGAAAATTTCCAGATCATGCGTATCGTGCTTGATTTTACAAAACGGTGTTTGTATTGCGTCATACCACCATCTTAAATCAGGTAGTAATACACTAGGTATATTCATTATTCTATCGTAGTTATCATCTGGTTTTAAGTTTAAATACTTC
Organism: Mecyna flavalis; assembly: GCA_949319885.1. Classification (NCBI taxonomy): domain Eukaryota; kingdom Metazoa; phylum Arthropoda; class Insecta; order Lepidoptera; family Crambidae; genus Mecyna; species Mecyna flavalis. Next base: position 4,893,806 of record OX439421.1, on the reverse strand, counting down.
ACACGTTCGAAAAGTTTAGTATAAAGCCAGCTGTATTCTACAGCCGGACAAACTGAAACTAATAATCCGACCATTTGTGCAAATTCTCGTATCGTACATCTTTTTAAAGTTAAAAATTTTTGAATTTCCGATTTGACGCGAACACTTTTTTCTGAGGGCAACGTGATCTGGAAGTTTTCAGTCTAGAACGAAACCTAGAAATGTACATACATGATTAGGTATCATTAAACTTTTTTTCTCATTAATTAAAAATCCGAGGGATGTAATTAATTTCTTAGTTTGTGCAGTATTGTACAAACATCTGTCGTAGGACTGTCCCATTAACCAATAATCGTCTAAGTAATTAGTAGATTTATAAGCCCAGCCGAACGTAGTAACCGAACAATAGGTTTCATTATTTTAGTGAATATATATGGTGCAGTACTTAAACCAAATGGTAAGACGTTAAATTCGTAAATTTGTTCTTCAAATTTAAATCTTAAATATTTTCTTGAATTAGGATGAATACTTATAAAATAATAAGCATCTTTTAAATCTATTTTTGTCATGAAACAATTTTTCGTTATTAATTTTAATACTGTGCGTAGATCTTCAATTTTGAAATGATCGGCTGTAATAAATTTATTTAAGTTTTTTAAATTCAGGATGAAACGATATTTACCATTTGGTTTAGGTACTAGAAATATATTTGATAAAAATTGCCCATCAGTAGGTAGGCATTTTGATATAGCACCATTACATAATAGGTTTTGAATAGCTACGTTGAAGTTTACTCTTTCTGAGGCCGAATAATGTTTCTCCGTTGGAACAGATGATTGGTTAACGGGACTTGTGAATGGGATTTCGTATCCTTTAATGCAAGAGAGAATAATAGGATTATTGGTGATAAGGGACCATTGGTCATAAAAAAGAGGCAATCTGCCTGCATATTTTACCACATCTAGCGGCGGTCGCGCGGCGGCGGCTGCTGCGAGGGTCTCGATGAGTTCGACGGCCGACCTCGCCTCGGTGGAGGCTCCTTCGTCTTCGGACGAATCGGCTGCTTCCGAGTCGGATAGGGGCCTTTCCAGTTTAAATTACCTCTAGACGTGCTAGGTGTCACCGCGGGCGCTTTCTTACTCATCGGTGGCTTAGGCAGTGGAGGTTTTAACTCTGCACCCGATTTATTTATCGCCTTTGCAGTTCTTATAGTTTCTGAAAGGTTATCACCGAATAAGAAAAGGTCCGGCTTCGTATTTTGAATTTGGTCTTTCATGTCCTTCTTAAGTGAAGACAGAATGAAATTCCGTCTTATGGTCGAATCATGGTACTGTAAGTCACACAGAATACGTTCTGTGTCCATCAGCATTTTTATTAATTCTGGATCATTGTCATTTTTTGATATCAGCGAATTAATAGCTTGGCTCAAGCAGGAAATGGCAGTAGAAACTTGTTTCTGTCTGATTTCAATATTTTTGTCACGTTTAGCATTAATATCGGAAAGAGCCGCTTTAATCTCGGCATTTAATACGGGAGCATTAATTAGCTTGCAGTTGCTGGGCAATAGGTACTTTTCAGTAATCTCCTTACGGTGCTCCTTAGTTAGTCCATGCGTGGCAATGTGTTGCAATCTAACTGCCAAGTCTTTATGAATTTCGGCACCGAAAGTATTCGAAATTGTAGGATCCTCGCCCAGTATGTCGAGTATTGTGCTGTTAAGTATTGTGTCTGCTGACCCAGACTCCTCGGTATTCGTCATTGGCTCCGCGGCGCTAGTAGCTGCGGCGGCGGCGGGGGCGGCCGCCACCACGGAGGCGAGCGTCACAGCGGGCTCGCACTGAGTGAGGCACTCTTCGACGTGGACGGGCTCTGGGACGAGGTCGATGAGCGTCTCCGTACATGGCTCAGAACCAATAATCCCATCAAGTAGACTCGAAACGTTGTTATTAAGTTCTTGTTCTGAAAACCACCGATACCTCCATTAGTCACGAAACAGACCAAAGTACTGTTCGCGAGACTAATTTATTGGGTAGTACAGCTCCAAAGAGAAGTACGCAAACCCGGCTAGGTAACCATTACTACCATGTGTGTAAGTAATGTATTATTTACGAGTATGTAGGTACCATGCTACGATAAGGGCACTCTTTACTGCCAATTAGTTAAGAGACAGTCCTAGAATACTGTCCGCATAACTATTATTGGGTAGTACAACTCCAAAGAGAGGTACGCAAACCCAGGTATATGACCAATCGCAACAATAACTTTATTAATTCAGTAGGTAAACACATTCCTTGAATATCAGTGTCGTAAGAATGCTACAAATCATAATTAAGCCCAAAAGGTACGATATGTATTTTCATTTAGCTCATTAGCTTTCACTTTTCTTAAACTAATTGTTTGCATTGTAAAACTTAATATTTAAAGTAGGTACAAGCACATAGTAAAGACAAAATCGTAACTAAGCTTGAGATGCACACGATAAGAAGATTAACTAAATAAAATAGGCGGGTGATTGATAAAAATCGTTACCTAAAAATATTTTTATGGTGACTTATTTTCCGCCGACTCGTTATGAGACGGGTATTTTATGGGCCGCAATGAAATTAACAAACATTATTTACACAATGACTGACCTTGAGACTCCGACCGGGAACGCCTATCGGGTGAGTCGGAGCGACTCCGTGTACGGCATCTCCGCAACACTTTTCTTTCTAGTTTTTTAAACTTCCGCAATAGATCCTCGTAATCCTCCTCTCGTTTCCGCTTAGGCATTGTAGATGAGCACTTGGAATAAACACTGAACACTTTTGAGACGCGAGCGTGTGATCGTGGCGGGCACTAAAAAGCGAATGAAGCAAGCGGGTAGGTCGCCCAACTTGTTGACGTGAGAATATTTTTTTAATTTTATTTCTACCCTCAAATATAGTGTGAGACTGGCGATCCACTAGGCGGTACTACAAGTGTTATTTAATTATCCCTTCGGACGAAGCCTAAAGCATAATACCACGCCTCGTTAATAATTTAGAGTTGTCACTTAAACAAAGTATCACCCCAAGAAATATAAAGAATAAACTTAAATCGCACTTCCTGAACAGCCTGTAGACGATGCATTCAAAACCGGTAAGCTGCAATGTACCTGCGCTGCGATCCTTTCCGCAAGCGCGAGGTTAGGTAGTTAACTAGTAGAACTGTTTGTTAAATTGTTATGGAAGGTTTATTGTAGTACTAACTTTAGATATAAGCACTTTATAATCATTATAAGTACTAATGTGGGTAAAAGATTTTAGATAAGGTTGAACATAGATGTTATGCTCCCCGTATAAACCTACGTGGTTTTTGGGTTGCTAAATGTTATATATTTTATGTTTTTTCTGAAAATAAATAAATTAAAAAAAAAAAAAAAATTTAATTAATCCTAAAGATAAATTTAATTTGATTTAATTTTTATTTAATTTAATTAAAAATAATTATAATTTTTATGCTATTTCTTATCTCAATGAAAAATAATGTAATTTTAAATTGATTTAATTTGATTCTAAATTGAAATTGATTAACGAACTGAATTATAAGTAAATATTAAATGTGAATTGATTAAATTGGCCCCGGTCTCATAGTAAATGTTTTAGTAAATGTCACCTGACTCCTGCGACACAAGCAATTTGCTTAGTGCAGAAGTCGATATTAATTGTAAAACCGATTATGTATTTTTGAAAATAAAGAATTATTATTATTATTATTATTTTATACTCCGAGATGAAGCCAAGTTTTTTTTATATAGAGGCAGTCAGGATAACCTCACTCCACCTGATGGTAAGCGGAAGTGAGGCCCAAATATAAGGTTGACTGGCTTAATAGATCATAGTACCCATTGAGCCAGTCGCCCTCACCCTGAAGGCCTGCATAGATGCCGCTTCACGCCCCGCCTGAAAAGCCCAGGATTATAGGAGGAAGGAAACACGTGAGCCGGAAGGGCATTCCATGCCCTAATGGCACGGGGCAAAAAGAGGAACTATACCTCTTGGTACGGGCCGCCAGTGTCTGGATGTTCAGTTGTCTCCCACTGTTGAAAAGTGCACCATTTTCTAATGACCACTTCGGGCATAGACTATCGCAATTATTCTAATTTTATCAATTTTATCATTAAGATATAACTACGCCGTCTGGCTGTTATCTGTATTTTGTATAATTTTATCGTGAACCCACAGATAAGATGGAATTTATTTTAAAGTAAGTATATTTTGACGTAACGTTTTCTTAAATTCGGAGGCCAAATACTTGTCCATGTATCAGCCTATTAATGTCCCACTGCAGGGCGAAGACCTACATCTTTGAAATTATGTCATCGCTAGAATGATAGGTCAAAGGGGGGGGGTGGGAGTACATAAAAGAGGTATAGACCGACAAACTTATCTGTTCCGGTACCGTGGCGGCGTCGCTACATTTATCTTCTATCTAGTCTGTGGTCGCTACTGTCTATTTAGAACTGTCATTAAATATCGTTTTTGCATTGTATTTCACGTAGTTCCAATTTTAGCCACCGGAACAGATAAGTTTGTAGGTCTGTATTATGCGACGTCCAAATATGGCGCCGCGCTCGCACATTTCGTAGTTTTTTAAACATAGTAAACGAGACACTAATTTTATTAAGTCAAACTCTGCGAATTTATCTGTAAATATTTAGTGGCTATAATCGAGTGAAAATTCAAATGTTAATTGGCAGGAGCTTAGACATAAAATACGAAAATCGTTAAAAAAAGAGGTAACTTTGGGATTTTTTTCTATCGAGTGAAGTTTATAAAAACATGTAATTGAATGCGATTTTAACTAGATTAGATCCTTAACTGACACATATATTTTTTTTAGAATTGAAAACACTGATTTGTATGTCTCAGGTGGCTTTTAAAAACCATACGCGCGGCATCTGCGGAACTACACATTAAAAAACCGAGCTGTGTCCAAAAAAAATGGACTGTCGCTTAATGTAGAGCCCTATGAACTTCGAGCGTGTCATTTTATTTTTAAGTGTACTGGCTCCCACATTAATGTGGGATCTGTTTGGAAGAAAAAAAGCTTATTTACCATTGTTTTGTGTTTAACAATGTGAGCAAATAAAATGTACGCCATTCACACAAACCAAAATAGCATTTAGATGGTAGGAAAAAAAAGTTTATGACGTGCAAAAGAATTTCATGGTAAATCAAATTGCAAAATAAATACTTTGACTTTGATTACAGTCGATTCTATTGAATCTCAATCGAGATTATAGATTCAACTAACTTCAGAAGCGAGATTGGGAGAAATCTGTCAATGTCAGTAGGTAGGTATCTGTTATCAACATATCAGGCTGCGTGGCGGGAAAACACGCAAAACGTGATTCTTATCTTAGGTATGTATGTTATGTTATGAGAGTGAGGGAATAGGGAGTGCACCTGTGCTTGCGCACTTACTTGTGTGCACTATAATGGTAAAAAACTGTCATAACATAAAAACAGGCAAATCTGGTAGAGTCATTTTGTTACATAATAATTGACGACATAAGTAATCGCACACCCGCTAAAAAACTGTCATAACATAGAGGCAAGGCGGGTCTCACTTTTTTCAGTAAAATAATATTTTTATAATCTCACTTTTTGCCTCCGTCCACTTGGCTCCCATGCTTCGCTCCCATGGGATCCAAAAATATTTTTTTTCCGCCTCTTGAATCCCATAGGATCCTCAGATAATATTGCAGTAAAATAATATTTTACTGCAAGGGGTGAGACACTCACCGGGGGGTCTCGAGTGCTTATGGGCGGCGGTGATCACTTACCATCAGGTGACCCACTTGCTCGTTTGCCCCCCTATATTTATAAAAAAAAGATAACATCCTGCCTTCCATATGTAATGTAAATTAATGTAAGTCTATTAAAAATAATTTAAGTAGGTATAAGACGTATTTGTAATTTAGTATTTGTGGCAGGTTTTTTGTAGCAGTTTTGAATAGACAATTGAATAGTAGTGTCTAGTAGGACAAAAAATATTTACAAGCAAAAGTATTTGTTATAAATACTTATATTTGTAGAATGGATTTCAAATGTTTTGTTGTTGTCTTTATCTCGCTTAATGGTGTTTTATTTTTAAGTATTATTATCATAATTAAGGGAAAAAGTAATGTTGGCAGAAACAACAAGAAGCTCAATACAATTTCTTCTCCAACTGAACTCTGTAGACCTTACTCACAGACAGAGAACTATAACAAAATTATATTAACTTACAATATAATTTGGTAGAGTCGTTCTAAAGTTATACGTGCACATACTTTTTTAAGTAACAAGCAAAACTAGCAAACTGTAGAACTAGCAGCGTTGCCAGACGTCCCGATTTTGGCGGGACGTCCCGATTTTCTGAATCTGTCAACTGAAAAATCTGTCAACTCGTGCGCGCGAACGGACGTGTTTACTCGCGAGTTAGCGATTACGAAAAATATTTTAAAAATAAAGAGCTAAGGCTAAAATTGACTTAAAATGGATACTAAGTGTAGTGGTTGTAATGCAGGAATTTATGACTTATCTTTTATGGAGTGTACAAGTGAAAATTGTAAAAAGCTGTACCACTTAAAGTGTCTTAGCATTCCAATCGAGACATTTCAAGCATTTACAGAAGATCACAAGAATAAATGGATATGCCCAGAATGTATATGCACTAAGCCGAAGAATAATAACATTAATACGCCGGTTAAGAGCATCGTAATGAATGAAACATTTACCCCAAGTAGCTTCAATGTCAATACAGAACGCGGCAGCCGGCTTAAGTCAGCTGAGCTATCACTGGACATCGAGAGTAAAGTTCTACGTCTATTACTCGAATTTCGGGATGAAATGAACTATCGTTTTGATGAACAGTTGAAAGCGTACAAGCAATTGGAGGAGCGATTTGTTAAAACAGAAACCGAATTACAAGAACTTAGGAAAAGGGTAGGTGAAGGCCGAGATAAATTACGTTTAGAGGAGAAAATAGACAAAAAAATAAAGGCGAAGAAACCAGACAATAAAGAAGAAGATAAAACTACAACGAAAGGTCACAAAACATCATCATTTTTGAGCAAAAATACGGAGAAATTATCATTTGCAGAAGTCACAATACAAAACAAGGAGGTAGTTTTACCCTCAAAACAAAGTGGGGCCACGAAGTTCGAGGATTCGAAATCTTGTGAGACACAACTTGATTGCATAGAGTTAACTAATTCGGAAAAACAGAAAAAGGAGAATGAAATTGTTAAGGAGGATAATTGGACGGAGGTGAAACGAAGGAAAAGTAGATATTATTCAAATCAAGTTCAAAAAGGTGGATGTACTATTTTATCGGAAATCCAGGGAACAGAAAGAAAGAAATTTTTACATGTTTGGCGTTTAAATAAAGAAACAACTGTAGAAGTTTTGGAAAGTCATATCAAAAAAATATGTGGACCGGAAGTTCCCATAAAAATAGATAAAATAAGACACAGAATCGAAAGAGACTACGCCTCCTTTAGGATAGGAGTTCCGGAAAGTGTTTACGATAAGTTATGTCAACCGGATATATGGCCAGTAAACGTGGAGTTCTGCGAATGGGTGTGGTTTCGCAGTGACAACAACTCAAAATAAGAGGAAACCTATCGAAATATATTACCAAAACGTAAGAGGTCTTCGTACAAAACTCGATGAATTTAGCACAGGAGTGGCGTCTTCAAGTGCAGATTTATTTGCAATAACGGAAACCGGCTGTAATACATCGGTACAAGATGCAGAACTTGTTCCACCAGGATTTACTGCATTACGGTGCGATCGAGCGGACGGGCGTAAGCAGGGCGGCGCGCTTTTAGTGGCCACACAGCGGTTCGAGCTCAGAAGCATTCCTATTCCGGGTGACGTCACTGTTGACAATCATACGTTCGAGTGCGTTTGTGCGAAGGTATACTTACGAGATAGATTTCTGTTTTTGTGTTGCGTGGTCTATATTCCGCCAGGTAGTAGTGAAAATGAATACATGTTGTTATTTAAAATTATAGAAGATCTCTGTGTTTTGTATAAGGAAATAATTGTAGTAGGTGATTTTAACTTATATTCATGTTCGATTAGTAGTTATACGCAATTATTACGAATTCTTTATGAGTTTTTGTGGTTTTGCTCAGAGAAATGAAATAGGAAATTGTAACGATCGTCAATTAGACTTAGTACTGACCACATTTAGCGAGGGTGAAGTTTGTGTGAGTGAGCGCAGCGAGCGAATCACTGGTATCGGTCGACGCGTACCATCCGCCGCTTGAAATAGAGGTATCTATAGCTAGGTGGGCCACAGCCGGCAATGTAAGCGACGGATATACAGTACGAAAACAATCAAAGTGGAATTTTACTAAAGCCAATTTTCCATTGTTGTATTCAACATTAGCTTCCTTTGATTGGTCCCCGTTATACGACATAGAAAATGTAGATTCTTGTTTACAATTTTTTTATAATAATGTAAATAAAATTATTAATGAGTACGTTCCGATTACAGCGAATAGTCAACAAGGGAGCTCGAGGTATATATATCCTGAGTGGTATTCGTCCGAACTAATTAAAGAGATAAAAAATAAAGCTATATTTCATAAACAATATAAAATTAGTAAATTAAGGTCAGACTATGAAAAGTTTTCTCTGTGCAGAAGTAGGGTTAAAAAGATGATTGAGCATTGTCATGATCAATATAGAAATTCTGTCCAAATGCATCTAATGGAGGATCCCAAATCTTTTTGGAATTATATAAAATCCAAAAGAGGTAATAGGAATACTAAAACAATACTAAAAGATGGTGAAGTATTAAAGGGGCAACAATGTGTCAATGAGTTTGCCAGTTATTTTCACTCAGTTTATAGCACTAAACGAGCGGAACTTGACGTCGAAAAAGCTATTGAGGACTCAGGAAATGCTAATGGATCCGCTAGGATACATGTAGGGAAACTACAGCTGGCGGAAGTGGAGCGCTCACTCGCAAAGTTGAAGCCCAAGAGATCTGCTGGTCCTGATGGTATTCCGGTATACATATTTAGGGATTGTCGCCTTGTGTTAGCTGAGCCATTGATGCACATTTACAATAGGTGCTTAGAGAATAGCGTCTTTCCAGACATTTGGAAGACTACTCGCGTGGTTCCAGTATCGAAGGGTGGTTCGGGAGCAACAGTGGATGGGTACAGACCAGTGGCAGTCTTATCGACGCCAGCTAAGGTATTCGAATCGGCAATACAAAAAAGTATATTGGAGCAGGTAAGCGCACAGCTCACTGAAGCGCAGCACGGCTTCAGTCCGGGATGCAGTACAACAAGTAATCTCCTAAACTATGTTGCGGAAATAGTACCTGCGGTCGACAGAGAGAAAGGGCAAGTAGACGCAGCATACTTCGACTTTCGCAAGGCGTTTGATGTTGTGGACAATGATATTCTACTTCGTAAGTTGGCTGCGGTCGGATGCACGCCTCAATTATTAAGGTTTCTAGCAAGTTACATGAGAGATCGAAAACAGTACGTGGAGTACGCGGGTTGCCAGTCGGAGACGTATTTTGTTCGGTCAGGAGTCAGCCAGGGCAGTAATCTTGGGCCTCTCCAGTTTATTATAATGATAAATGACCTGCCGGAGGAGGTCAGATATTCAAACTGCCTACTTTTTGCAGACGATCTGAAACTGTTTCTGCCAGTCAAGGATGAACAGGATTGCGAGCGATTGCAAAGTGATATTGACAAGGTTGTGGCATGGAGTGAAAAAAATAAGCTTCAGTTTAATGTTTCAAAGTGCGTCACCATTTCCTTTGCAAGAACTCGAAATCCCATAAAGTATTCTTATAAGGTAGACCAGGAGCCAATGAAAAGAGTAACAGGCGTAAGAGATTTGGGGGTCTGGTTTACAGAAGATCTAAGGTTTCAGGATCATATAACGAACATCTGTAAGAAAGCATACAGAAATTTGGGACTAATACTTCCTAGGGTTCATGGTTTTACTAGTATCAGAGCCATCGTAGCGCTATACAATGCTCTGGTGAGAAGCCATCTAGAATGTAATGCGGTCGTATGGGATCCACATCAGATACATTACAACCTTATGTTAGAACGCATACAAAATAAATTTATAAGATATTTATACATGCGACAATACGGAGTATATCCTTTCTATCCATTAATGTATCCGAATTTATTTATATTGGGAATGGTAGGATACAACGAGTTAAGTGTGCGTAGGAAGTTGGCTTTGGCAATATATTTGTTTAAGATAATAAGGGGTAAAATGTTCAACGCGGTTTTATTAGGAAAGATGGGGCTCTGTGTGCCTGACAGATACGTGGAGCGGCGCCGCCGGCCGCGGCTGCTGGCGGTGCCGCGCGGGCGCACGCAGCTGCAGACCAAGGCGCCGCTGACGCTCGCACTGCAAACCCTCAACGAAGTGGCTGAAAGGATTGACCTGTTTCATTGTTCTCTGGGCGAATTCGCTAGAATTACTTTGTTTTATTTGTGTTATTGTGTTTAAGTGTCTAGCTATAATTGTGATTATTGTGTTTTGCTCATGTTTTGCTTGTCTATTGTATTGGGTCAACCTGTAATGATAGATTTAAGTTTGGTAAATAAATAAATAAAAAATAAAAATAAATTTTTAAATCAAAATTAAATGTCCCGCGCGGGACAGCGCGTAATGAAGATAAGAGTGTGGGAGAGAGAGGCTACTTGAGATGGCTACTTTTGCTATCTATTGTCACGTAGGTAAACGTAATTTAATTCAAATAAAAAGATAAATTATTTGAAAACCTTTGATTATATACGTTTTTTTACTATGTCCCGCTTTTGGCGGAAGAATCCCGCTATTTTCACTCAAAAAGTACCTACCAAAGTCCCGACTTGAACTAGACACTCTATTTGTAATATATGGAATTGGAAAGGCGTACTAAATCGATAAATAGCATAGAAATATTATAATAATAGCTCAATGATAAATAGTATAAATACCGCTGTTAGTCTGCCGCTAACAGTTTGCCTACTGGGGGCGAAGCCTTGCTTTACCAGTACTCATTGTCTCATTAATGTAATGATGAATTAATTTAATGATAAAGGTTATAGCACTGCAGTGGGACATATAATTTTAATAGGCTACATGCCTAACATCTAGGTATACTAAATTATAAAGAGGAAGGATTTGATTGTTTGTTTGTTTGTATTGAATAGGCTCCGAAACTACTGAACCGATTTGGAAAAATATTTCACTGTTGAAAATCTACACTATCCCCGAGTGCCATAGGGTACTTTTGATCACGTAAATGTGGGGGGAAGGAGGGGATAATTGACAAAAGAAATTATGCGCGGGCGAAACCGCGGAGGCGGCCTAGTTTTTCAAATAAAGATAGAATTGTTATCAACTTCATAGGCAATTACGTAAGAATACGGAACTAAAACGTTTTATTATGTTCCACAACAATACTTTCTGCCAAATCTTTGTTCTAATATGTTTGACAAGAACATGGAACAATCAAACAATGTGCTTATTATGTATAATGCTTAATATTGGGGGATTTACATAATAGGAAAAAAAAAAATATGAGCGCACCTGTCAATGTTGACGTTTGTCAACAAAGATGGCGACTATAATGGGCGCGAAAACAAGCTAATACTTTTTGTAATGTACCTATAGTCAAGTCATTCTTCAATCTTCATTACGAAGGTCGTTTTATCAATATCAATTTATACACTCATTGTTGAATAGGTATAATTTATTTGAATTTACAAAAAAAACATTCAAGCTTTCAATTAGCAAAAATAAAATTAAAAAAAACTTCCAATACTCACGCAATCAATATGAAATCCAAAAATGTCAATTCACAGATCACACCACAGATTAGCGAAAAAAAAAACTATGTTCTAACAAAAAAAGTAAACAAAACTTCACGCTGTCACTTTGAAAAGTCGACGCGGCGCTCCGATTTGTTAGTGTTGGACGACGTTTTTAAATTCGCCGGGTTATACGGTTACGAATCGACGAACATACGTGAAGGCACTCGGAAACAAACTGATTGCTGTCAAACAAATAGCTATGACGAATACCTCGTAAGACATGTGATGGCAGCATGTATTGATAATGTTGCGATAATATGACAAAATTGACTCCTAGAGGCAGATTTTCTTGCGTTTTGAACATTGTTTAAGATAATAAGTGATAATTTGCTGCTTTTGACTTCATTGATAACTTAAATTAATTATAAACTATAATCGTAATGAAATTAAAGTAATGCGGCTGCTATTCGTCAAATTAAATTACAAACATATTTTTATTATCTGAGTTAAAAAAATCATTTTAATAATTTTAATGTAATATTTAATGAATTAGATATAAATATAGATAGATAATTTACTGAAATTTTTCAACGGGTTAAAAATTAATATTTTATTTATTTTATTTTATTTTCCACAAAATTCACAGCTCTTAAAAATTAATACAAGAAACTTTCATTCTAAGCTTACAGCTAATGACGGATTTTAAATATAAGTAGGTATTTGTGTTACATAAAAATAACAAAGACAGAAGGACGATCGCGCGATCGGACGCAGATGATGGTCGCACACATTTAAAAAGATAGGTAAAAATAAAAATAAATAATAACTAGATATTAATAGTATAATATATAAATAATTAAAATAAATAAAAAACAAATAGATGATGTTATGTTATGAGACTTAAGAGTTATGTAATGCCTTTTATATAATAAATATTTGGACCTTACATCCGCTTACCATTCAGGTGGAGTGAGGTCATCCTGACTGTTTCCGTATAAAAAAAAATGGTGGTCTATTAGGTACATAGTGCAAATTAATATAATATTGGACAAAATCGCATAATATTGATCCGAGTTCAAAGTACCTACGTACTACGTAGCCTTTTGGCACGTCCTTTTTTCATACGGGTAGATTTTGGAAACACCAGAAATAAATATATTTAGTTGTATAAATATGTTTAGTTTAGTTAAGACATTTAGTTGTGTTCATTTAGTTAAGGTAATTCTTGGGTTCAAGACAAACCCGAAAAATGTACCATTTATGGAACCAAATTTAAACTTTTTTCTTTCTATCTTTCCTTTTTTTTAAAAAACGAGCCACGCTTGAGATGTTCCGGCCATGTCATTCGCCATGAGTCTGAGCACTGACACGAAAGGTGCTGGATATGCTCTCCCCTCCAAAAAACGAGGAAGACCCCGACTTACATGGATTGCTACTTTGAGGAGGGACCTGCTACAGACCAAAATCCCATCAGAGACTACCCAGGATCGGGAATCCTGGCGAAGATTAACTAGGACAGCCGACCCCAACAATCTCAGGGATGATAGTAGCCGTTTTAAAGCCGCATACTTACTATAGAAATAATAAATTATCGAACTAATGAGCAATCGGTGTATGGTTTTTCGCAATAAGATTTTTCGCACAAACGTTACATCGCACTAACAAATCATCGATGTAATAAAACATCGTACTACTGAATTATCGACACAGCGTGTTCGATATAATGAAAATCGAACTATCAACTTTCGCACTCATATAGGGGACCCCAAATAGGGTCCCCTATAGGTATGAGTGCGAAAGAAGTAGTAGGTTCCTGTACTGGGCCGTCTAGGTGGGTACAACAGTGCCAGATATTTTCCCGTGAAATAGAAGTGTGTCAAGCACTTCTGTGTTTCGGGGAAAGGGCACTGAAGCTAATGAAATTACTGGGTAAATGAGACCTAATAACTGTCGTCTCGGTGTAGCGGGGGCAGGGCGGTGCCAGACAGTAACTGCTTAGTTACTGTTTGGCACTGAACTGTCTGAGGGCAGATGTGGCGCTTACCATCAGGTGTAAGATCTGCTCGTCTTGTTACACAATGCAATAAAAAAAATGGGAAAAGGACAAGGAGAAAGAAAAATACAGGACAAACACAAATATTCATGATATAAAGTTTGTTCTAAATGGGATTCGAACCCGCGCATTTGGCAGTTGGCAGTAACCTGTCCCTGCTCGCCAGGGGTCGTGAGCAGGGACAGGTTACTGCCAACTGCCAAATGCGCCAGTCATCATCATCATCATCAGCCTATATACGTTCCCACTGCTGGGACACAGGCCTTATCTCAATTGTGAGATAGTGTGGGCCATACTCCACCACGCTGGCCTAGTGCGGGTTGGTGGAGGGGTGCGTAAGGCAAGTGACCAACCTTAATGTCAGATGTTATCAAGCCGCCAAATGGCCTCTGACTAGGCTTGACGACTAATATTTACATAATAGTAAATATCAGCCGGGACCAACAGCTTAACGTGCCTTCCGAAGCACGGAGACGCTCGAAATAAATGTCACTAATTGTGGTCAGAAGTTCTGACCACATTTCTGACTTAGAACGGTCACCCATACATTAACCGACCGCGGCGTGGGTAGCTTGACTTTCGTTATCTCTAACGAACCACTGTCACAGCTGCGCCACGAGCGCCAGTCATAAAATATTGTAATTAAGATTGGACATTTTACAACCAAATATTTAATGGAATTTTCATTAAGTGATTAGTATTTCACGAGATGGAAAAGAAAAATGGTGTTTGTATTAAATATTTTGTTTGCTACCATAGGTATGTCTTTTATAATAACGTCCTATTACACCAGAGGTCGCGGGTTCGATCCCCACACGGTACAAAAAACATTTGTGTGCATGAACATGTATTGTCTGTTTGTATCGGTCTGGGTGTTTCTATGTATAATATAATTATGTATGTATTTATGAAATGATGATGATTATTAAAGTAGGTGGATGACAATTGATGATAGTATAGTCATAGTCATTTAATTAATCGCATTATTTGTAACAATGGTACATAATTATCATACATATTTGAGAGCAGTTGGTAATGCTAAATTACAAATTGACATTTTCGAGGCATATGCGAATTAAGATAAATTATTAAAATTATTGTTAAAATTATTATTAAAATTATTATTGTATCTCTCCTACGGGATATAAATTATTAAAATTATTATTAAACTTAAAATTATTATTAAATATTATTAAAATTATTATAAAAGTATTTTTTATTAAGTTACATTTTTACATTATAAACAGTTTATGGCAATTGATGACTTGATGACAATTGAGGATGGTTGATGACGGTTATTGATGATATAATGATTAGTTCACAGTGTGTTCGCAGAAGTCCCCGATCTTTCGTCAATTGAACATGATTTCAGCCCGGAAACCTTCGCTAGCTTTAATATGAGCAAAAGTAAGTTTTCTTATTTTAGTTTATTTGGCAAATAGGCACAAAGCCCACGGATTAGGGCTGCCATCGCCGGATAAACACAGCAAAAAATCCCGGACATTTGGGCGAAATATGGTTTATTCCTGGACAACTCTGAAAAAGTTTTTTTTTTTTCAACAAAAATAAAAACATTTTCCCTGAATTCAAAAGTGTCCGGGACACTTTCAAAAACCCAAGCCGGACGGTCGCTGGACGCCCTTCAAACTAGGACAAATCCGGGGAGGTCCGGACGGATGGCAGCCCTACACACTACACATGATGATCTGCTGCGGACTATTTCTATAAGCGAAATGTGGGCCACAATTATTGCCAATATTGTAAATGCGAAATTTACTCTTTATTTAAATTTTTCTGTCTGTCTGTACGCTTTCACGTCTAAACACCACTAGACCTTAATTTGATGTTGTACAGTCGACAGCACATCAGTCTACCCTAATCTGTCTTTCTACAACCAATTTTCAGCTTTATTCACATGCATTTATGCACCATAACCGCAGGCTAGCTAGACCCGCGGCCGTGTGTGGGACTCGAGACTGAAGCGTCCACTACCCACTTAACTACCCTGGTTCCCCTTCACACCCGATTGGGACGAGCCGGTGCCAGCGTTAGCTATTGACCAGCCCACACATCACAGAGCTTAGGCCTGATGGGGTCGTGTATGGGACTCAAGACTAAGACGGTTGCCCGTTTCCACCCGAATTGGGTGAAAGCTAGTATAGGTGCCGGAAAACTTCTTGACGCTCGGTCGACAGAGTGGGGGAAAGTTCGTGCAAGTGCACTTGCGCATGACCAATAGCGCACGCGAATCTCTCGTCGTCCGCGCGCGCTATTGGTCATAGGTGTGCTTCTGACCAATAGCGTGCACGCAGCTCTAAATTAGCGTTCTGCGCATTCCCCCGATTTCAAGATGTTTGCCGGGTACTATACAATATATGATATCTGTTTACAGAACATGAAAAGTTTAACTTGAATAATTTGGAAGCTCTTAGTAGACGGTGGGATAACTGGTGGTACAACTGGTTTGCGGCGAAACAGGTCTACGATAGGGAGATAAACTTCAGAGCCTGCTTGTTCCTAGCCACTACCTACTTAGCTGCGTAAGTGCGGGTGTCTTTTATAGCTGTCTACACATCGCAGGTAGAGAGTTTAATATCACTCTCACAAAAGTTTTAATATCATTTCGGTTTCGGTCACCGGGTCGGACCATGGTAATACTTCATGGTCCGACTTCTTATTCGAACCAACAGGAAAAAAAAGCTCACTTCAGAGGGGAAGTTAATTTTTTTTTAAAGATTTTAATAAATAAAAATGCCGAAAACATGACAACTAAGACTTGACCCTTAACTTAAGTTATGAATATATTTGATTATAATAATTTAAATAATATTAAAAATAAACGTATTATATTCACATTGAGCTACTATTAAGGACATAATATTCCTATGCATATTCAGCCTTCTTAATTATTTATTTGTCCAGCCCATAGCAATACAACCCAAGAATCAGATACTCTCTTCATTGTTTATCTCTCGGTGCCTGTTTTATGTTTTCCCCCGATCGTTTTTGTAAATTGTATGTTAAACGAATACCTAAATAAGTAAATATGTAGTAAGGACTAAGGATGTGTTATACAAAAACATCGAAGTGAAAGAAAAGATTTGACCAAAGACTCATGTACCTGGTCTACTTAACACATTATACTTACTTACTATCAACGATATTAAATTCGTTGCTTACTATGCTTACCGTTTATTTCAGGCAACACAATTACAATAATTACTGGCCCATATTATAAATACCTTACAGACTAACATACATACAGATAGAAAAAAAAAATTATTTAAGTCTTGAGGCGTGCAGTGTCAGTTGGTAGCCGTCCACGAAATCTTCGATAAACGACATCCTGCGGCCAGAAGTCCTCCTTCATGAAGGTTTCCAAATGATAGGTCGGCGCTCTCACCACAAAGGAACCGAAGTTGACTTAATGGCGAGGTTCCAAGCGCTCGACCCTCAGGGAGAATATGGACTTCCTTCGGACATAGTCTACGACATTGTGCGAATATTTGTTTCGAAAAAAATATTTCTTAACTAGCCCTCCGCCCGCGGTTTCACCCGCGCGTAATCTCTTTTTTTCAAATATCCCCCCTTCCCCCCACATTTCCAGGATCAAAAGTACCCTATGTTCACCGGGGATAGTGTAGCTTTCCAACAGTGCAGTGAAATAATTATTCTAATCGGTTCAGTAGTTTCAAAATTGGTATTCCCGCGGGAATGAGACGTTTCCCGTAGGAATTTTATAGCCTTTGTCCTATTCCGGGTTATAAACTATACGTGTGCCAAATTTCATCGAAATCCGTTCAGCCGTTTAGGCGTGATTGAGGAACAAACATCCAAACATCTAAACATCTAAACATCCAGACTTTCGCATTTATAATATTATTTAATAATAATAGTAGGTAAGATAATCGTTCCTAATTATGTGACCACCACTGTAGGTATGTGATGTTGTTGTTGTTGTATTTCCTCGCAGGATACCGGACCTCCGTCGGTATTTCAAGTACCGGTGGCTGTACGTGAACACCAAGGAATACGAGATCGGCTACCTCACCTATGACATCGTTCAGAAGTACCAGATGATGATCGAGATATACCACATTATGTTCATCAAGTATTATTCATCGGTGAGTTAATAACACTTCACAAACCCAAACCCACACCCACCTACACACACACAAACATACATACACACACACACATGCATAGACTCAAACACACTTACATACAGTTACTATGTGGTTATGATCCCTGCCGATGTCCGTCGGTGACGCAGCTAGTACTATTGGTTCGAGTTTCGTCTATCATAATCGTAAAATGTTTGATTTAACTTAAAAAAAACTTTATTAATCTATTTTACTACTAAGATAGAATCATTTTACTGCGGGAAAACAACGACTAAAATTCCACGCTGTATAATGTAAGTTTAGATAATATGCCTGTTCGATAAACATTTTGTGTGCATGAACTCTGTATCGGTCTGGGTGTTTCTGTTTATAATATGTATGTATTTACAAAATAAAAGTATATATGTAATGTTTATCCGTTGTCTGGCACCCATAGCACAAGCTTATGCTTAGTTAGGGGCTAGATGGCGCTGTGTGAATAATGTCCAGAGATATTTATTTATTATATTATTATTATTTTAGTTATTAGATTTGGGGCTTGACGGCGCTGTGTGAACAGTATCCAGGTATATTATTTATTATTATTATTAAACGCTGCCCATTCCAGCCCACCACATTATGGGTGACGTCATCACTGATCTTCTACATGTACCGAAACGTCCTAGAGCTAGGGATGTCCGTGTCCCATCTCTGCAACATGATCCATGAGGTCGAGAGGAAGTATGTGGGACACAAGCTCAATCACTGGGACGACTATCCTCTGTCTGGTAAGTTTCTTTTTATAATACATACAACAGTTGGCAGACAAACACGCGAGACCTGATGGTAAGCGGTCACTGCGGCCTATTCCATTGAGGGACGCTTCACCAGGTAGCGACAATGAACTGCCAGACTGTAGGCTCATCTGATCATCGAGCCTTTGTTTTCAAGGATAGCCTAAGCATCCTTGGCATCGATGTTCGTAGCAACTTGAACCAACGGGAATATATCAAGAGCGTCATCAGAACAGCTTCCCGTAAACTCGGAATCCTGAACAGAGTGCAGCTTTGTCTCTTATACAAGGCACAGGTTCGCCCGTATGTGGAATATTGCTCTCATCTATTGACGAGCCATTTGGTGTAATGGTCGAGAAGTCGGCTATTACACCAGAGGTCGCGGGGTCGATCCCCGCACGTTACAAACATTTGTGTGCATGAACATGTCTGTTTGTATCGGTCTGGGTGTTTCTATGTATAATAAGTATGTATTTACAAAAAAAAAAGTATATTACGTAATATTTATCCGTTGTCTGGCACCCATAGCACAAGCTAATGCTTAGTTTGGGGCTAGATGGCGCTGTGTGAATAATGTCCAGGGATATTTATTTATTATTTATTATTTATTATTTATCTCTGGGATGGTTCCGCAAAGTGCAGCGACGTGCTATCCGTATTGTCGGTGATCAAGAGGTGACTAAGACCCTAGAACCTCTTCAGTTACGTAGAGACGTTGCCAGTCTTAGTGTTCTCTACCGTCTCTATAATGGGGAATGCTCTGAAGAGTTATTACAACTCATCCCGTCCTTCCCTTTCCACTCCCTTTCCACTCCCGAACAACACGCGCCGGACTGCGTTGCCATCCCCATACCATCCAGACACTGCAGACACTGGTGGCCCGTACCAAGAGGTATAGTTCCTCTTTTTTGCCCCGTGCCATTAGGGCATGGAATGCCCTTTCGGCTCACGTGTTTCCTTCCTCCTATAATCCTGGGCTTTTCAGGCGGGGCGTGAAGCGGCATCTATGCAGGCCTTCAGGGTGAGGGTGACTGGCTCAATTGGTATGATCTATTGAGCCAGTCAACCTTACATTTGGACCTCACTTCCACTTCTCGAGTGAGGTCATCCTGACTGCCTCTTTATTAAAAAAAAAAAAGTGTTCTGGCCCACATTAACACTGCCGGAACACAGCCCCAGCTGTTATGGCGGCAGATTTCACCTGCGAGGGTGGTAGAGGCAGTCGGACTCTGAAAGTCCTACCACCAACCAGACCCAAAGGGAGGAAACAAACCCTCGACCTACAGGTTTTATATCCGAGCGGCTTAGCCCCTGTTCCATAGAGGCGTCCAATATGGGTAGGGTTGCCATCTCTAAAATTTGGAAAACAGGACAAGACGCGTGAAAACCCCGGATTTTAGAGTCCGAAAGCCGGACATGTCAACAAGATCTTTTAAACATATTCAATGTACATAAAAAACAGTTGAAAATGTCATAAATCACCTTTTTTTTAAAACTCAGTCTACAAATGAAACCTTCCCCGGACGCTCCCCGGATGCCCTCTAAACTAGGACAAATCCGGGCAAACTCGGACGGATGGCAACCCTAAATATGGGGGCAGTTTTGTAAGCTTACCCTGGGATGGGCTGGTCAATAGCCATAAGGCTAGCACCGGCTCGTCCTAATCAGGTGTGAAGGAGAAACCGGGGGAGTTCAGTGGGTAGTGGACGCTACTGTCTCGAGTCCCACACACGGCCGCGGGTCTAGCTAGCCTGCGGTTATAGTGCATAAACGCATTCTACTCCGAGAAAGTTGTTTTTTTTCGTTCCGGTCCAGGCCTTTAGAGTGCTTTTAAGCACTATACCAGGCTAGACTTGCGGCCGTGGGTGGGTCTCGGCTTAACCTTCCTGGTTACCTCTTTACTTCACATACGAGGTATCGTACTAGCCGTGCTCACCTTATGGCATTTGATCAACACCCGGCCTTGCTACCCCGAATTTATGGTGTTACCCTCCCAAAAAAACGACGTTCAGATGGCAGCAGCTCGAATGTCGGGACATAGTAAAAAAACGTATATAATCAAAAGTTTTCAAATAACTATTTAAGTATTTATCTTTTTATTTGACTTAAAATTACGTTTACGTGACAAAAGATAGCAAAAGTAGCCATAGAAAATGTACTTTGACGAGCCATTTGGTGTTATGGTCGAGAAGTCGGCTATTACACCAGAGGTCGCGGGTTCGATCCCCGCACGGTACAAACATTTGTGTGCATGAACATGTCTGTTTGTATCGGTCTGGGTGTTTGTATGTATAATATATATGTATGTATTTACAAAAAAAAAAAAAAGTATATAAGTAATGTTTATCCGTTGTCTGTTGT
Source organism: Mecyna flavalis (assembly GCA_949319885.1). Lineage (NCBI taxonomy): Eukaryota > Metazoa > Arthropoda > Insecta > Lepidoptera > Crambidae > Mecyna > Mecyna flavalis. The sequence continues at coordinate 4,872,713 of OX439421.1, read as the reverse complement.
CTGGCACCCATAGCACAAGCTAATGCTTAGTTTGGGGCTAGATGGCGCTGTGTGAATAATGTCCAGAGATAAAAATATTGTAAGCTCTATCTTCATTACGCGCCTTTCTTTCTCAGCACTCTGCACGTACGGTCAAGTTCTCCCTGAAAAGCGGGACTGAGCCTGTCCCGCGCGGGACATTTTATTTTAATTTAAAAATCGGGACATCCCGCCCAAATCGGGCCGTCTAGCAACGCTGGTACCACGGTACCACCGCAGTGCCAGATATTTTCGTGAAATAGAAGTGTGTCAAGTACTTCTGTGTTTCGGGGAAAGGGAACTGAAGCTAATGAAATTACTGATGAGACCTAATAACTGTAGTCTAGGTGTAGCGGGCACTGGGCAGTGCCAGACAGAACCTGCTTAGTTACTGTTTGGCACTGAACTGTGTAAGGGCTGACGTGCCGCTTACCATCAGGTGTACGATCTGCTTGTCTTGTAACAAATAGTAATAAAAAAAAATGTGATAAAGAACTGGACTTGACGAATCTAAAAGCCAGAGAAAGCAAGCAAGTAACGTCTTTTTTCACAGCGGAGTCGGGAAAAAAGGTCAAAGGCAACACTACCGGGAAGTTTAAGGACGCCTTAGATGACTACCATAAGAGGCGCGAGAGGGAGAGAAAGGAACGACTGAGGCAGCAGAAGCGGGATAGGAAGTGGATGGGCATTGATACTAGGATAACTACCCCTGTTCGAAAGCCTAAAAAGAGGTAAGTTTATGTATTTGACGACTTTAAAAAAGGAGGAGGTTATCAATATCCCTTGGCAGTTTCGCCTGAAACACCGCCTCCGTGGAACAGTGGCTAAGCCGCTCGGGTATAAAAACACGGAGGTCGTGGGTTCGATTCCCGCCTTGGGTCTGGTTGGTGGTAGGGCTTTTTCAGAGTCCGACTGGCTAGCTACCACCCCCATAGGTGAAATCTGCCGCCATAATAGCTCTGGCTGTGTTCCGGCAGTAATAATGTGGGAGCCAGTACACTTGAAATCAAAGGCTCGAAGATCAGATGAACCTACAGTCTGGCAGCACATTGAGCGACGATTCCTGGTAAAGTGTCCCTCAATGGAATAGGCCGCAGTGGCCACTTACCATCAGGTGGGCTGCGTGTCTGTCTACCAACTGACATAGTATAAAAAAACCACAGGATTTCCTAGTTCAAGCTAATAAAGTTAATTAGATCTTAAGAAAATGTTTGTACTAGCTAATAGAATAGTTCTAAGAATTGTAATAAATTGATTTGATTGATTTGAGTTGATTGATTGAGTTAGGGTAGGGGATACTGATGCATTGCATGCATTTCCTCAAGCATGGAAACTTGTAGCTGCTACCAATGCGACCAAGAGGGACCCCGATGGGGTTTAATGAGTAGTCCGCACTCTGTGGGAGGGACACCTCCCTCAGTCACCCCCGTGGGTGAGGATGTTCGTTAACGCAATCCCCATCGCAAAAAGGGGTCACTGCCGAAGCGGGGCCCGCCTTGTATGAGGTGGGCGGGTCGCCATGTTTAATCGTAATCTTCGATATGATCGAAGTACAGTCAAAAGCACGTCAGACGTAACACTTTGGACTTTGTACCACTGTTATGTCGGGGGCATAAGTGCTATTATCGAACTGCAAGTGTATACTGTGATGTGCTGTTGACCGTACATAATTATTTTATTTTTTTTATTTTATTTTCTTTACTAGGAAAACAAACAGCTTAATATAATACATTTAAACTTATCATTAAAATTATACATTAGCCTTATAATATATTAATTACAATTTGTATTCCTTATTGCAGTTTCTGGCCACTACACTACGGGTGGTCCATCGAAAATTGGTAAAAATAAAAATATTACTGGCAATTATGATTTTTATTTCATCCCAATGAATTCTAAGTTTTGTTCAAATCTTAGGAGTACACTTGATCCAAAACCTAGTTGTGTTTTATTTATTACAGTGAAAATAACAGCAATCACTTCAAGAACAATACATATCTTAGATACAAATGTTGGTGAGTTTGGTTACATGAATGTTTGCAGTGGGTGGGATTCGTTCTCATGCGCTAAGGATAAGGTCACTACTAACTTTGCTATCAAACTACTCGTAGTCAAAAATACATAAATCCTTCATTTAATTAATGTGTATAGTTAAATGAAATGATCAGTGCTTGCCCACAGGTAAGCACTGATCTCCTAGTGCCTTGCCTCCCTAGGACGCTATGGCACGTCGCTGGCCACCGTATCCAAGAAGTCATTATAAAAATGGATGGGACTTCACTCACTTGGTGACGGTTTGGCAACGATGTCAAATTTGACATTTTCCTACTATCTAACGGTAGCTCGTGACGTTGCCATGGCGTTCTAGTGGAAGGGCCACTGATTTCCATAGACACTGGATAGGCGATTAGTACCAAATATTTGATCCGATTTGAAAATCGCCATATTGGCGCTGAGAGCAGTAGTTAGTGTACTTGGAACTATAGTGCTGACTTTCGCAGATAAACTTCGATAATGCTGTCATTTTCAATGTCAATGGCTGTCCATTTGAAGCGTAGACAGAGAAAATTGAAGTCATTTTAGTTCCCAGTACACTAACTAGTGCTCTCAGCGCCAATATGGCGATTTTTAAATCGGAAAAAAATAGCTGTCATTTCAATGTTTATAGCCACTCCAGCGTAATACGCTGAGCGTATTATCATAGAGCTCAGTGGGGTGGGCTCTTATTGTCAGTTGTATTACTCATGACAGTCATGTATGACTGGCCATGAAGGAAGAGGAAGGAAGTAGTCATTTGAGCATGAACCAATTTTATTCAATCAAAGTTGGGAGGTTTTTGATATCGGAAGTTACCCAGAGTAACATTTATTGTAGAGGCAGCATTTGGGACTGCAGTCACGCATCCAAAATCCTTTATTACTTTTTGGTCTCCCTAGTTTAATCTCTAGTGGCAATTATTGTACCATCAATGTAAAAGATATCGAATTTTGCGCTGCAGAAAATATATTAGACAGATTCCTTTCTAAGTTGACTTCTTGGTGCGTTCCTGTGGTGGACTCGGTGGGGCGTCCAGCTCCTGTTTCTTGCCCACCGCGCGGACCAGGTCTATGAGATGGCTGGTCTCAATGGCCTGGTTAGCTATCTGCTCGTAAGCATTAATATGCTCCAGCGGCTTCCACGTGTTGTACAACCTTTTTAACGTCACCGCTATATCAGACATCACGCCAAACTTGTCAGTTATATCGCCCATGAGGAAACCGACTTCGAATGATGATGAGTTGACGTAAAACGCGTTGATTAGTTCTGCTCTCTTCACTTTGAGATCGCTGTCTCTTACTGTCTCGTACATGAGGCGGAACAGCTTCATTTTCATGTCGGTGTCTTCGCTCGGCATTGGTTCGTCGCCTTGTCTGAGATATATTGGGAAAAGAAAAATGAATCAAATTAGAGAAAAAAACGAAAAAAGAAGAGAAAGAAAGATAGGCAAAGAAAGAGAGATACAGAAAGAGAAAGAAATAGAGAAATATAGAAAAAGAAAGAGAGACACAGAAAGAGAAATAAAGAGAGGGGAAGAGACAGAAAGAGTGATAGAGAAAGAAAGAGAGGAAGAGACAGAAAGAGTGACAGAGAGAGAAAGATAGATATATAATGGGAGAGAAAGAAAGAGAGAAACAATGGTAGCGAAAGAGACAGAGAGAATGAGAGAACGAGGGAGAGAGAGAGATACACAGAACGAGTATGAAAGCATGACATCTCACCGTCGATCACTCTTCGCCATGACGTAAGCCTGCACGCCGACCCGCCGCTGCTGGCTCTGCTCTTCATTCTCCAGCACCCTCTTCAGAAGCAAAAGCTTCACCCCCCACGACACTTCTTCCATTATCTGCTTCTGTTCCGGGTTCAGTTTCAGCTCGGTACTCCAGATCAGGATTGGAACTGTGGACAGAAAGGTTAAGAACTATTGGAGCGACTGAACTGCGATTTATTTCTAAACTTACAAAAATTACTGGGTATGGACCTAAAAACTGTCGTCTCGGTGTAGCGGGCGCAGGGCGGTGCCAGACAGTAACTGCTTAGTTACTGGTTGGCATTATAATAATAATAATAATAAATAATTTTAATTCAGTTATATTACATCCATATGTGTTAGTAACAATTACTTAAAAGCTATGGTTAGTACTTAAATAATAACATTATAATTTCACTCCGTTCTTTTATTTCCCTCGCTACCTAGAGGGGTGGATAATTGGATAGGGACTCGGAATCACCCTTTTTATAAAACACCCCCAAAGCGGCGATGAGAATCTGTCGGCTAAGGTCTTCAGAATGCTATTGTTACTGCCCCGAACCCTGCCAATCAGAGATGCTGTTTTTTTGCGGATGATAGCATTGAATCCGTCGGTTTGGTATTCAGCAAACATTCCTGATGCACTACAAAATCGGGGCAGTCCCAACAGCATCCTGAAGATATTATTATATTGAATACGCAGGGCTTCTAGCGATCTTTTGGTGTGGCTGACCCACAGGTTTCCCGTGTATAGACTTTGGCAGTATGCTTTAAAAAGTGTAACCTTTACTTGATCTGTACAGCGGGAAAATCTGCGAGCAAACATGTTACCTCTGACCGCCAGAGCCCTACGCTCCCTCTCTATATCGGCATCGTCTTTGAGGTCGCTTGTAATTATATGTCCTAGGTATTTAAATTGCGTGACTCGCTTAATGCTTGATCCATTAAGGGTGATACCAGGAGAGCTACCAGGTCGTTTACCAGCGGCCTCAAAGACCATGTACTCTGTTTTACTAACATTATAAATAAGCCCATGTTCAGCTGCATACCTTTCACAGACTCTCAACATTTCCACAAGACCCCTCACCGTAGGGCTAAGCAGCACCATGTCGTCCGCGTAGCTAATATTATTGATACTTGTACCATCTATCCGACACCCGACACGCATGCTGCTCAGCCCCACAATGAGATCGTCAACATACATGCTGAAGAGCTTCGGAGACGTCAATCCGCCCTGTCTCACTCCACATTCCAACACATATGCCTCCGACAGAGAGTCAGCCCATCTCACGAAATTGGTTTGGTTTGCGTACCAATACTTAAATATATTGAGAACCTCCAATGGTACACCCCTGTCCCCCATCTTTCTCTAAAGCACGTCATATGATACGAGATCAAAGGCCTTGGAAAGGTCAAGGAAACAGGCGTAAACCGGCGTTCTGCGATCGGTATAGTAACGAACGGCATGCTTGACACTCACGATAGCGCTTTCGGTAGATAGTCCGGGGCGAAACCCGAACTGGGCGTTGTGTAATTTAAATTTGAACTGTCTCAGGGAGGACGTGGCGCTTACCATCAGGTGTACGATTTGCTCGTCTTGTTACACATTGCAATAATAATAAAAAACTCGCGAGACCGGTGATTTGCGCTGTCCCAAAACCGCCGCGGTTGCGATGATCGACGCAAAGCTAAGAAGTCACGAAGCGGTTTTTACCCGCGCCCGCCGCGGTTGCCTTAAGGCTGGCAGCCACTGACCTCTATACTATATTCGACGAGCCATTTGGTGTAATGGTCGAGAAGTCGGCTATTACACCAGAGGTCGCGGGTTCGATCCCCGCACGGTACAAACATTTGTGTGCATGAACATGTCTGTTTGTATCGGTCTGGGTGTTTCTATGTATAATATGTATGTATTTACAAAAAAAAAGTATATAAGTAATTTATCCGTTGTCTAGCACCCATAGCACAGGCTAATGCTTAGTTTGGGGCTAGATGGCGCTGTGTGAATAATGTCCAGAGATATTTATATTTATTTATATTTATACTTGTATAATAGAGGTCAGTGCAGGCAGCTCATTTGTCATTACTCCAGTGTTCCAGATGTTTATGGGCGGCGGTAGTCACTAACCATCAGGTGTGCAGTAAGCTCGTCTGCCTGCTGTTACATTTAAAAAAAAGTGAAGTTTTTTTTAATGTTTCCATCACCCATACCAATTCTGATCTAGTTATTGTGAACGGCACTAAGATTACATTTCCTCTTCTATGAAGAATAAGGCTGGTTTTAGTCTCACGCTGACGGCACGCGCACCGTCAGCGCTGATGGCCGAGCTGAAAAGCGTTTTTGAAAGACGCGTAGCTGTTACCAGCGCTGACCACCGTGCGCGCTGACAGCTACGCGGCTGTACGCGTCGTTAGTTTTAGACTGCTGCCACACCGTGCAACGAGTTACGAGAGTGAGATAATATGAAGTGAACCATTAACGTAAAAGCTCCTATTAACGACCCATTAAAATGTGACTCTATTACCGACCTAATTTTTAAATCACTCATGTTAGACATAATATAGGGTTTCAGGAGGTCATACCTTAAACATTAGTTAGGTATTTTTGTTTGACAACAAATAGAGTAAATTTTGTGTGTTTAAATAGCCAGTGAAAGAAATAATTTGACAATGAGTGAGACGCGCCCGAAGCGGACGCAAGTTTCATAGTGTCGCGTCTCCAGACACGTAAGTACACCTAAATATTACTTAAGGAAAATAACACACTAAAAATGGGTTTGTCTTCTTGCTATTACATTACAACTTCAACATTATATTAGTTTTCTAAACTAACTCTTAATATAATACTTTTATTGGTTATGTGTGATAAAATCATGTTTTAATTTAAGGCGGTAATAGAATCCAAATTTCAAAACTTGATTCTAATAACGACCCATGGCGTTGTTAGATTTTTAAGAAGATTTAGCATTTTAAAATAATATGTATTATAAACTACCTCATTTGATTTAATTTTTTGTTGTTCAATTCTTAAAATTGTTTTACTACGTTGAGATCTATTAACGACAAAGCTATTTCTTCAAGTTTTTGTGTAAAACTCGATTCAACGTTAGACAATATCCCTATTAATATAATGAAAATAACCTTTATTATCTGAATTAAAGACTAACTGACATTAAAAGAAATAATACGAGTATAGCAATAAGATCGAATTTAACAGTATTCCATAAAACGGATATTTTATCTGTTTATTTTTAATTTTATTGGTCGCTAATAGAATACTGCAACCTTCATACTTAATTCTATTACCGACTCACAGCTGTGACGATATTATTGGTTTTTTGGTAATTACAGTACACAAAAACAAAAAGTATATTTTGGAACAAATTGGCTTATTTTTTGCATACGTGAGGTTTTGAGAGATTTTGTTACATTATTAATGTAAAATAAATCCAGTTTCATTCATGGCTTCATGGCATTGGCTATAGGTAGGTATTTTATATATTTTCAAATCAAATAAAAATTACAGGACGGAATAGGGGCCATGTAGCTTTTTAAAGCTTCTTTCGAGGAATTAAATTCTATATTGTGTTATTTCATAGAATCATGGAGCCGCAGAAGCGCAAGCAGTACGCCTCTCTGCTCAACTAGAAGCAGCGCTTCTAGCTATAAATGAAGGTATCAGCATAGGCATACGAAGCTTCAAAAACATGGCATACCGAGGACAACTCTGCGTGATAAGAGAAATAATATATATACATATAAATTAATATTGTGGAAAACAAACAGTTTTAACGAAGGAGGAAGAAATGTTATAAAGGTATTTTGTGATTGTATTACAGGTAAAAATATTTTTGTTACTGATTTATAATATCTAATTAGTATGTAGGTAATTAAAAGATAAGCGTTTAATTATTTGAAGACTGTTTTCTGAGGCTGATTATATTTTTTATTAATTAAAATAACGAAAAATAAGTGCTCCAAGCGTTGCAATAAATAATTATGTTCATATTGTAATAATGTTGATCTCATAACTATTGTTATTATTTAATAAAAACCTTAAAAACGGTTTTTTATTTTATTTAATAGTATAGAAAAAGTGACAACTTCGTAGCGGTCGGTAATAGAAGTCGAAAAATCGGTAATAGAATCTTGCCGCATTCTATGGGTCGGTAATAGAATCAACTACTCTTTTAGATTAAATAATTATTTAGTAAATATTGTGTTATTGAATATTGAATTTAAGTACTGAATTGCAAAGAATACTTCATTGAGATTAATTATAAATTATAACATCTTTTCTAACATAACAGCTTATATCTATTTTTTTAAAGGGAATCCTAAGACAGCTTAAACTGGCGGTAATAGGAGCTTTTACGTTAGCAGTAAAATATGTAACAGAATGTCTCAATTTTTATAATGTTCCCGACCTAAGATTGAATCTGGTATTTACTAACCACGTCACAACAAGGCGTAGTGGGTTTTACTTACATAATAACAGCAAACTGGTAAATAAATTCATCTCAAAAATAATTCAAGAAATATCAAACTATTACTCGTCTAATTAAAATGAAACGAAATTATTCTTATCTAAAACAAAATTATTGCTTTTACAGATCATAAAATTTATTTAATCAATTGAGCTTTGGAATTGTTTTAAACTTTGTTTGTACCGTAAAAATAACAATTTTTCTGGGGGCCTAGACCTATTTCGTGGCCTAAACAAAAAACATTTTGACAGCGATAGAGTAACATCTATATAGTAATCTGTGGTGATAGCGGAATTCGCTAACTTTAAATTGTATGGATTTGACAGGTGCCTTAGAAAAGTCACGTGGTCAATCGTTTTTTTTATTGCAATGTGTAACAAGACGTGCAGATCGTACACCTGATGGTAAGCGCCACGTCTGCCCTTAGACAGTTCAGTGCCAAACAGTAACTAAGCAGTTACTGTCTGGCACCGCCCTGCGTCCGCTACACCGAGACGACAGTTATTAGGTCTCATATACCTACCCAGTAATTTCACTAGCTTCAGTGCCCTTTCCCCGAAACACATCGATATTAAAAGTACGGGTTTTTACATTCGCTATCGCTAATTGAGCGATAACGAACGTCATAAATGCCGCTTGTCTAGGGGCCTCAGATTCCTTTGTGCATTTTGAGGCTCTTGTCCTCAAAGCATATTATATTTTTCCTGGACAAAAAGTCTTCAGCTCCCAAACTAGTTATACCGATCGAAAATCATTTCGATCCGTGAGGATTAAGGCGACTGGGACCACTACATAGCTGGTACCGCGGTCCCAGTTGCCTGATTAGTTTTTATTTATTTATTTCGTCAGGCGAGTGGGACCACCCGTAATTTTAACCACAAATCCATTGTTGGAATACAAGATTTAGTACAGTTAGCAGAAAAGGTGTCATAAATAAAACAAAGTTACGGTCCCAGTCGACCGATTCAAAAATGTTAACAGGTAACTAGGACCGCGGTCCCAGTTTCATATGGTCCCAGTCGACTGAATGCTCCCGTTTGGTCTGTTGAGACGTGAAAGAAGTACAAACAAAAATACTTAAAATTTGTTATGCAATGGATATTGAGCATTATTCCGGGATAAAAAAACTGCCTATACTTATACTAGCGGCACGCTATGATGGCCATTTCGACATAATTATTACAATACATGGTTTTTTTAACGCTTTCGCACTCTTTATATTAACTATCTGCTGTGCAGCAGTTTATGTGACGTTTCCAGGTGAAGCGTCCCTCAATGGAATAAATAGGCCGCAGTGGCTGCTTACCAACAGGTGGGCTGCGTGCCTGTCTGCCAACTGACCAAGTATAAAAAAAATGTGCTGTTTTTAATTTTAGAGCTGTTTTTAAACCGTTGTTTTGGGCTTTAATAAACTGTAAAAACATGTAGGTATTGTAATATGTCAAAACGGCCAGTATAGCGTGCCGCTAGTATAATATCCCTAGCCTATATCCGTCCAGTCTCAATCTAACTATCAAATAAGAGCTACCTTTTGTGGCTTTCATTATTGAAAAAAAGCTGAAAAACCTCATAGATGCCTTCCATATAGGGTTGCCATCTCTAAAATTTGGAAAACAGGACAAGTTGCGTGAAAACCCCGGATTTTAGAGTCCGAAAGCCGGACACAGGGACGCGGGTCGCGAATTCGAACGAACAAACGGCGGACCGTGGCAACCGTGACGGGAGGAGTGAATATACTTGGTTCGTCGGTTGATCGTGGTGTGCGAGCTTAGTGCGTGTCTCGCCAAATAATTTTTTATTTTCATTTTTTAAAACTCGGTCTACAAATGAAACCTTCCCCGGTCGCTCCCCGGATGCCCTCTAAACTAGGACAAATCCGGGGAAACCCGCACGGATGGCAACCCTACTTCCATATTAATTTTGGCGGAACATAGTCAAAGCATATTATGCTGGCAGATTTCATTTACTTATCTAAAGTAATAATTAAGTACCTACTAACATAGTTTTTAAGCTTTCGATGTTACTAACAAATTGGATTTTTGAGGATTCAGGCGACTGGGACCAAATAAAACTGGGACCGCGGTCCCAGTTACCTGATAACATTTTTGAATCGGCCGACTGGGACCATATACCTAATTTCCTTTAATGTACAGTTAACAGAAAAATCAAGTTATAACTCAGGATTTTATTTTATTTAGTATTACGGTCAAGTATTTTTGAAGTGAAAACTTCTTTAGCGGCGTTGTACACTTTTTTTATAGGGAAAAAATGTTAAACTCGCGACAGATTAGTAAGATTGATTCGCCATGCTCGTCGAAGTTATAGGCGCCCAGAAACACCAAAGAATTTAAGTCACACGGAATATCTTATGGCGGAGTAGAATTTCATGGAAATAAAAGCGAGTGATGCAAAACTTCTATTTGAAGTACCAGGCGCCCATAAGTACCGAAGAGTAAATCACACGGAATATTTTATCCTAAAATGGCAGCTTGGTGAATAAAATTCATGTAAAATAAAAGCGAAGTGATGCAAAACTTCTATTTGAAGTACCAGGCGCCCATAAACACCAAAGAGTAGATCGAAAATTCGTAAGACGGATGGAGAGTAGACAGCCGGTGCGGCGTTGTGTCAGTATGGATTTGTCATAAAAGTGACATTCGGTTGCTACTTAGCATTGTTATGAGGAGATGATTGTCATTGCAAATAAATATTACATCACGATATGTGCATCTTCTGACTTTATTATAAATATATAATAGGAGTAATGAGTACTTACTTTATGGTGTATAAAGTTAAGAGACAATAAGACTGATTTTTATATTATTGTTTTGAGGAGATTTCTGTTGAATGTTTACTTAGAATTACTAGTTAAGTAGGCATATGAGCCAACGTGATTTTTAAAACATAATTAAGACTGTTATACTGTTTAAGTAGGTAATACAAAAACTAACTTACCTTTGCAAAAATTAACTTTGTTTTATTTGTGACACCTTTTCTGCTAACTGTACTAAATCTTGTATTTCAACAATGGATTTGTGGTTAAAATTACGGGTGGTCCCACTCGCCTGACAAAATAAACAAATAAAAACTAATCAGGCAACTGGGACCGCGGTCCCAGTTATATAGTGGTCCCAGTCGCCTGAATCCTCGGATTTTTGTGGTCAGAATAAAAACTTTTTTTTATTTATTTTGAAACGCTCGCTCGGAAAAAAAGAGTTGTGTTTTAAATTCTTTATTTGTTTCATTTCACCAATAGTACTCAATCTCCCACCCATACTCGATAGGCCACCACCACCTGGTAGACTTCTTAGTGGTCGTCCCGTACTTCAGCAAGTCTTGCATCATCTGCATATTTCTCTCCTCTCTATCCCTAGGCTTCTTTTTCTTGGACGTGGAGAGACCATCTTCTGTAGCGAACGTCGAGCTATACGCCTCTGGCTTGCCCGTAAGGGTGCCGACGATTCTAGAAAGTATTTTTTTTATTGCAATGTGTGACAAGACGAGCAGATCGTACACCTGATGGTAAACGCCACGTCTGCCCTTAGACAGTTCAGTGCCAAACAGTAACTAAGCAGTTTCTGTCTGGCACCGCTATACCGAGACGACAGTTATTAGGTCTCATATACCCAGTAATTTCACTAGCTTCAGTGCCCTTTCCCCGAAACACAGAAGTGCTTGACACACTTCTATTGCACGGGAAAATATCTGGCACTGCGGTGGTACCCACCTAGACGGCCCAGTACAGGAACCTACCGCCTGGTAGGTACTTTTTTACACAACTAAACTAAGCATTAGCTTGTATACGTGTTGTAAATTTGTTGACCATCAGTCGACGGAGTGGGGGAAAGTTCACGCACGTGCACTTGCGTATGACCGATAGCGAGCGTGAATCTCCCGAACGCGCGCGCGCGATATTGCTCAGAGGTATGCTTCTGACCAATAGCGCGCAGGCATGTCAAAATTCGTAATCTGCGCAATCCCCATCCCGGTATTCAAGAAGTTCGCCGGGCCTGTACTATGAGTGCTTAAGCAGGGTCGCGGAGCAGGAAGAATTTCGTACAATGACCCTTTACACCTGTCTCTGTCTTTAGCGAGTAATTATTTACCGTCTCGCTTGCACGCCCGCACCGGTGCGTGCGTAAATATATCAACGGATAAAACTTACATACTTTTTTTGGTAAAAATTATAAATATAAAAACCTTTATACAAACAGACATGTTCATGCACACAAATGTTTGTACCGTGCGGGGATCGAACCCGCGACCTCTGGTGTAATAGCCGACTCCTCAAATATATCAATAACTGACTTAGTAAAGGTCTACGCTGTCGTAGACACTTTTCAATACCACACTCTTATTGCACATCATCAGCCTATATGACATTCCCACTGCTGGGACATAGGCCTTATCTCAATTGTGAGATAGTGCCATAATCCACCACGCGGGCCCAGTGCGGGTTGGTGGATAGGTGCGTAAGGCAAGTGACCAACCTTAATGTCAGATGTTATCAAGCCGCCAAATGGCCTCTGACTAGGCTTGACGACTAATATCTACATTATAGTTATTATCAACCGGGACCAACAGCTTAACCTGCCTTCCGAAGCACGGAGACGCTCGAAAATGTCACTAAATGTGGTCAGAATGGTCACCCATCAATTAACCGACCGCGGCGTGGTTAGCTTGACTTTCGTTATTGCGAACGAACCACTGTCGGGGGCTTCGTCGTTTGACCCCGGTCCCGAATACACCGCGGTGTCAAACGCACAACAATTCTTTTTGAATTGGCCGTTTGACACCGCGGTGTCAAGCGGTGAACAACTTTTTTCAACTTCGTCACTTGACACCGCTGTTATTATTTATGTACAGTAAAAGGCAAAATTGCATCGAAATAAATATCCCAATATAAGTATCCGTTTTATGTAATGACAACTTTGTCCCATAGGCCGCACCAATAGAACGCTCGTATTTCAGCACGGTTGCCAACTTAGGGGTTTTCCCCCCAGATTTAGGGGGTAAATAAGTGAGATGGGATTTTTTTAGGGGTGTTATATTTTTAGGGGTATTTTTAGGGATTTTTATAACTTTAAATATATTTTTTTTAATTCCAAATTCAGCAAAATAAAGGTGAGTATAGTCTCCATAGCCTTGGGATAATCCAATCCAGCGAATCATGTTCATTTTTTGATTTTTATACATATCGCCTTAGAGACATCTAGTGCGATTGTTTGTTATTAAGAGTACAGAGTTGAATAAAAAATAAAACACGAATTCCACCATGTTGTCTATGACAAATATGACAATGACAATAGGCTATTTGACTACTGCTGGAAAATAGTTTTATATTATTTATTATTGCATAAAATGCAAACCGTTCTAATATTTCCTGGAGATCTGTCGTATATACGGAGAAAATCAATGTTAAAGTTTGAATTAAAAAATTACCCGCCAAAACGCAATTTTTGACAGATGACGTCACAAATAGATAAACAACAAACTCAACAACAAACTGTGAAATAGTTTTGAAATTTATTCCATAAATAATGGTTTATAAGTGGTGTGTTGTACCCAAATGTACAAGTACATCGATAAAGACTCCGGAAAAACTATTTGTACCAGTTCCTATAGATCCTGAGAGCCGAAAAAAGTGGTTGAGTGTAGCTCGTCGAAACCCTGAAAGCATTGGACCTGATTCAAGTGTTTATTATGTGTGAAGATCATTTTAACGTAAGTAATATTTGTATTGTTGCGTTAGTTTAGGTTACGTTAGTTTGGTGTTTCGGACACTATCTGCACCGTGTCGCCTGTCGGGAGGAGACGCCGCAGTGTCATCACTGCGACGCTCCCGACGACACGGCCGAGCACACACTCGTTGAGTGCCCGGCCTGGCGACACGAGCGCCGCGAACTCGTCGCGGCCTTAGGCGGAGGACACCTCTCTCTGGCGTCCATGGTGCGAGCCATGGTCACCAGCAAGAGAGCGTGGGAGGCGGCCGCCTATCTCGCAGAAGGAGGCAAAGGAGAGGGAGCGGGAGGATGATCCTCTTTTCGCTCCCCTCCGGCGTAGACGGCCGGGCCGGAGAGGGCGCGCTCACGTGCGCCCTCTTCCGGCCTGAGGGTTGACCTGCGGGCGAGGGTAGCTCCCTAACGCCCGCATTGCACAGGTCTCCCGAGCCAAGTCTGGGGGTCACCTAGTTTCTCGGGTGGCCCTCCCTAGGCGCCACCCCGGCCTACGCATCAGGCCGGGGTACCCGTGGACGGGCTGGTCAATAACCACAAGGTTGGCACCGGCTCGTCCTCAAAGGGGAAACCGGAGGAGTTTAGTGGGTAGTGGGACTAACGTCTTTAGTCCCGAGCCCCACACACGGCCGCAAGCTTCGCTAGCCTGCGGCTAAGGCACGTAAAAGTGTTCTCCTCCGCAAAAAAAAAAAAAAAAAAAAACGTTACGTTAGTTTAGGTTACGTGAAAACAGTGCGACACCAAAGAAATGTAGGAGTTAACATAACCTAAAAATGCTGTCAGCTCGCACAAAATGTCTCTCCATTTTATGCACAGAACTTTAAATAAACAAAACTGTAATAACTAGGACGGTTGGGAAATAACGTTAATAACACGTAGATCGCACGATCAATATAAAGAAAAACAGAAAGCATGCACTGAACTAATGTTTACATTTTTTGTGACGTCATCAAAGTTGCAACCAATCACAGAGCGTTTTCAAACACGTGATTAAACCACAAAAAAATTTAAATTTCATTTATGTTTTTTATACAGAAAATGACCTTATTTTTTCAGAACATCCAATAAAATATGCTTTTTACATTACATTTTATTAGGATGACAACAAATTGTTCCATATTTTAAACACAGTCAAATAGCCTATTATATGTTTCCTCTTTATAATATTAGTATAGAAGAGTAAAAACAAATTATATTACTGCACATTTTTTATTAATTAATTGTAATTATTTTTATTAAATATTTTTGGGGGATTTTCAAGCAATTGAGGTGATTTTAGGGGGTTTTGACTTAGGTTTAGGGATAAATATTTTTTAGAGTTGGCAACCCTGTATTTCAGCTCTTCACTTCCAACCACTATCAGCCACTTTGCGGATATGGTCACTTCATCTAGCTTCATTTAAGCTTGTCTTACTTGTGTACTCAACTGTACAAAAATCAAAAATAAGATTTTTATTGGCGGTGTCTAATGACGAAGTCGAAAAAAATTATTCCCGCTTGGTACCGCGATATTATTAACAGTGTCCAACGGCCAATTCAAAAAGAGTCCTTGTGCGTTTGACACCGCGGTGTATTTGGGACCGGGGTCAAACGACGAAGCCCCTCCCACTGTCACAGCTGCGCCACGAGCGCCTCAACTTACCTGTATTTCCTTTCAATTTCATGGATCATTCCGCACAAGTGCTCTATATTCCAATAGTGATTTTCAATATCTCTTAAATACAACATGGTTTCCATGGGATATAGAGTACCTCCCATGTTTATAGTCGTGTTATACTTGTCCACCATCATTCGATACTCGTTCACAATAGTGAACATCAAGTAGCCGATTTCAAAGGACGCTGTACGTAAGTTGGATAATTTTATATCTTCCATTAGACGCATTCTTTCATCCGTGTCCTGTTAACAAACTAAACTAATCAAATCACACTAAAACAAACAAATCAATTATGTCAGAGGCGACAAACGAGCCAGCGGGTCGCCTGATGGTAAGCAATCACCGCCGCCCATGGACATCTGCAACACCAGAGGGATCGCTGATACGTTGCCGGCCTATGGGGTACGGGGGGTGTGGGTCGTCGGCACTCTCACAAACCAGACGAAACACAATATTAGTCACTATTATTTCATGTAGGTGTTATGTTACTTCCCCGGGGTTATTCCCAGTTGCCCCCACCGGCATCGCCCCCACTGGGAGCATAGGAATTCGTAAAACATAATATCCCAGTTGCCCCCAGTGCCTCCTTTGAAGGGGCTATAATTTTAAATTTTGAAACGGTCTCCCCCACTTGAGACGCCGTAAAGTATAACTAGACTTTCTCCAAAAGTTGCTAGAAGTGAGTGTAAGTTTGAAGGGTCAAAAAAGGCACCGGGGGCAACTGGGACATTACTTTTAACGAATTCCCAGTTGCCCCCAGTGGGGGCGATGCCGGTGGGGCCAACTGGAAATAACCCCTTCCCCGGACGTGCCGGCACATTTATGCAACAGTAATGGCTCTACCACTACTGCTCGTAAAACCATTACTAAAATATCTCTGGACATTATTCACACAGCGCCATCTAGCCCCAAACTAAGCATTAGCTTGTGCTATGGGTGCTAGACAACGGATAAACAATTACTTATATACTTTTTTTTTGTAAATACATACATATTATACATAGAAACACTCAGACCGATACAAACAGACATGTTCATGCACACAAATGTTTGTACCGTGCGGGGATCGAACCCGCGACCTCTGGTGTAATAGCCGACTTCTCGACCATTACACCAAATGGCTCGTCAAAAAACGTAAAAGTAAGTGCCGGAGACCCAATAACATGAAAAAAAGCTTTTAATAACTTTCTTACCTTTATCAAATCCTCAGTTATATTAACTATGACGCTTGCAGTCCTTTTATCCGCTCTATTTGACATAGAATCCCATACTCCCGACCATACAAGGCTTCTAACTGTAATCGTAATTCAAAAAAACCTTTAAGATTTTTTAAAACTTAGTAAATAAGTTAGCAAAGGCACGCAACGCAGCCCATCTGATGGTGACCACTGCGGCCTATTCCATTAAGAGGCTCGAAAAGAGTGGCTCAATGGCTCAGTGGCTTTTGACAAGGAGACTTGGTGGTGGAACGACTTAGTGCAGGTGGAGATTCGGGGGAAGAAGGAACTCTTTAAGAAGTGGCAAGCGTCCAAATCTCCTGAAGATCGCGACGCGTACAAAGCTGCTAAACGTGCCGCTAAGAAAACTGTAGCCAAAGCCAGGCGAGAACAATTAAATCCGCTTTATGACAAGCTGGAATCGACTGAGGGGCAAAAGTTTATCTTCAAGTTGGCACGTTCTAGGGTTAAAGCCGCACAGGACATTACCAAATGCCGCTGTGTTAAAGACCTCCGCGGCAATCTGTTATGCGAGGACCTTGCGGTGAAGGAGAGATGGCGCTCGTATTACCACGAGCTTCTGAACAAACAGCACAAAGAGGTACAGCCACCTGACCTTCCCCCTAATCAGGGACTAGTGCCACCTGTAACACCTGAGGAGGTACTCAAAGCTCTTCGTCACATGAAGAACCGAAAAGCCGTTGGTGCCGATGGGATCCCCATCGAGGCATGGAAGGCGTTGGGTCCTCATGGTGTGGGTATTTTAACCCACCTTTATAACCGCATACTGCTTACCGGGAGAATGCCTGATCAGTGGAGGCTGAGCGTCATCACTCCAGTCTTCAAAGGCAAGGGATCTGTGCAGGAGTGCGGCAGCTACCGCGGTATAAAGGTCATGTCCCACACCATGAAGCTCTTTGAGCGCATAATTGACTCTCGCATACGGCAGGAGTGCACGATCTCGGAGGGTCAATATGGCTTCCGCCCCGGCCTTGGAACAATGGATCCCGTCTTTGCGCTAAGGATCGTCATGGAGAGATACAGATCGAAGAATACACCTCTACATCTCCTGTTCCTGGACATGGAGAAGGCATTCGACTGTGTCCCTCGTGCGATCATTTGGTGGGCATTGCGGTTTAAGGGGGTCCCTGAGGCTTACGTCGAAGTCATCCGTGACATGTACCGCGATTCAGTTTCTGTGGTTCGAACCGCTGTTGGCGACACCGAACCATTTCCCATCACCGTTAGAGTCCACCAGGGGTCCGTCCTAAGCCCATTTCTGTTTAGCGTGATATTAGACGTTGTGTCGGACAGCATCAGAGACCACCATGAGCATCCTCCATGGCTGCTCATGTATGCTGACGATATCGCGCTTGCAGACGCGGATAGGGGACGCCTGGCGAGACGTGTGAATGAGTGGAGAGGTTCGCTTGAGAACGGCGGTTTGAAACTCAATGTGGCGAAGACCGAGTACCTGGCCTGCAACACAACGGATCCTACACCCATCCGCATAGGCGAAGACATGGTCGAGCGGACGGACCAGTTTAAATACCTGGGATCTGTTCTCCACGCATCCGGCGACATCGACTGTGGCCCAAGAATGCCGGTTAAGCTGAAGGGACAGGTCTATAAAACCATCATTAGGCCTGTCCTTTTATATTGTTGTGAAACGTGGCCGGTACTTGAGCGACACAAGCAGGAACTGCGAGTCACGGAGATGAATATGCTGCGCTGGATGTGCGGAGTTTCGCGGAAAGACCGCATTAGAAACTCCCGCATCCGCGGCAGCCTTCATGTCCGTGATATAGCAGACAAACTGATAGAGGGTCGCCTACGGTGGTACGGGCACGTTTTACGGAAACCGGCTAACTACGTGGGAAACAAATGCCTAGCTATGCCGCCTCCGCCTGGCCTCGGCAGGAGAGGAAGACCAAAGAAGTGCTGGCTTGGCGTTTCGGCGGATGACATGCGTGCCAATGGGCTCACCACAAGGGATGCACAAGACCGTCCGAAGTGGAGGAGGAAGAGTAGGAAAGCGGAGCCCGGGCCCCGCAAGGGCGCAACCGGGATAACGCTGGGATGATGATGAATGTTCTGCCTTACTGAGGGCTATTCCATTGAGGGACACTTCACCAGGAAGCGTCGCCCAATGTTCTGCCTCGCTGTAGATTTTCTGATCTTCGAGTCTTTGACTTATTTCATCATTAATACTTCCAGAACACAGCCAAAGCTGTTATGGCGGCAGATTTCACCTGTGGGGTAGCTAGCCAGTCGGACTCTGAAAAATCTTAACCACGGCTAAGACCTCTGCGATTTATACCCGAACGGCTTAGCCACTATTCCACGGAATCATGAAGTTTTAGAATTTTTTATATTGTTGTACTGGCATTTTTATTATTGTGAAGAGGAGAATCATTTTCCATATCTGTTCTTTGTCTAATAATACCTATAATAGATATTATTTTTGAAATATATATTTTTTTAATTTGATTTATATCTCACATCGATATTTGATCGTATCCGTAACGAACACATCCGTGGCAGCCTCGGGGTCCGTGACGTAGCGGATAAGCTTCAGGAAACTCGTCTCCGATGGTATGGTCACATAAGCCGCAGGCCGTCTGACTACGTCGGGAACAGATGCCTCGAATTAACTGTCCAAGGCCCTAGATCACGCGGTAGGCCTAAGAAGCGCTGGCTGGATGTCGTGAAGGCCGACATGACAGAGAACGATCTCACTCCTGAGGATGCAGAAGACCGGGCAAAGTAGAGAAAGTTAAGCAGGAAAGCGGACCCCGGCACTAGGCTGGGGAATCGCTAGGACGAAGAAGAAGATTTATATCTCACATGTTATTGAAAAAATAATCCAATATCGCCACATTATTATGTCAACAGTTTTTACATAAAAAAATTACAACTTAAATAAATCGTAACAATGGTATTGCAAGTTTTAAGTTTGTACAACCAATTAACACCTCAGATTACAAGCTAGTTAATTCTTCATAAAACGAATTATGTATTTTTACAGAATTGTATACATGTTGTTTCATGCTGAAGACCACTACCCATGTAGTCTTTTTTTTTGTGGGGGGGAATGCTTTATACGCACTATAACCCGCCTCACTTGGCAACGGTATGGCAACGTTGTCAATGTTGACATTTCCATTCTATCTGATAGGATAGGGTAGCCATGAGGTATGGCACTATGGGGACCCAGTCATAAAATTCACACCCTGTATTACACGCGAAAAAAACGCAATTTACACCGATACGAAATTAATTACATAATTTCTAATAGATTTCAGCATAGCCTGTTCTGTTGGGTGAAAAATATTGTGACCGTTTATTTTTTTATGTAAAAATGTTTCTAAAATGTTTAAAATATGGTTTAATGGCGGTGTGCCGTAAGTTTTTAAAAACCAATAGTAAATAGACATAATAAAGACTTATTATTTATTCCTTATTATTATAATCCATTAAGGAGCTCATAGCTACTAAACTAAGTTAAATACCCTTATCGTAACGATATGATTAAATTAAGTACCTATAATGTAAATTGTAAATGGAAAAAATAAAATAAAAGTATAATTTAAAAAAAAATCTTACTTTAACGCCTCGATGGTCTTGTGGTTCAAGTACGGGCAATGTTTTAGGGACCCCGGGTTCAATTTCCGGGTCAAGCTAACTTTATTTTTTTGGAGGGGGATCGTTGGAGGAGGCCTTTGTCCAGCTGTGGACGTCTTTTGGCTAAAATAATAATATAAATAATATCTCTGGACATTATCCACACAGCGCCATCTAGCCCCAAACTAAGCATGAGCTTGTGCTATGGGTGCTAGACAACGGATAAACATTACTTTTTTATTGTAAATACATACATATTATACATAGAAACACCCAGACCGATACAAACGGACATGTTCATGCACACAAAATGTTTGTACCGTGCGGGGATCAAACCCGCAACCTCTGGTGTAACAGTCGACTTCTCGACCATTACACCAAATGGCTCGTCAAAAATGACTTTTTTTCAGTGTTGGTCGGGTGTTGGGGTTGGAACGCCCCACCAGATGATATAGACGACTATGACCAGTGGCAGGAGCAGATTTACATGTACTATGTCCTCAACCATTTGACATTTACTATAGCACAGGGTAAGGAAACATTTTGTCGTGGTCGTCTATGTTTTCGGAGTCCCACGGCATCACCACTTATGGCAGCGAAGGAGTATCGCGGAGAGTTTTAGTGCGTAAACCCCGCCCTTCTTTGGGTCCGGCCGTTATGCCCCCATGACGGGTTGCCCCCGGCAGGTATTCCCCCACATTTAAAAAAAATTATTCCAGTTTGCCGTTAAACCGTGAGGGCATACCGGCCAGGGGCAACCCGGAATGGGGGCATAACGGCTGGACCCTCTTCTCATTATCCTGGGGGTGGAGCAGCGCCCTTTTATGGCGCCGGGAGTCCCGACACACCGCCCTGCCCCCGGCAGGGTGACGGCGCGTAAGGAGTTTCCCTCCCGTAAGCAAAAAAAAAGGGTAAGGAAACATTTCAAGCACTGCCTCATTAGGACTACGTGGCTACAGGTACCAGCAAACTTGTTAAACATCGGTCGACGAAGAGGGGGAAAGTTCGCGCATGTGCACTTGCGCGTGACCAATAGCGTGCAGGCGTGTCAAAATTCGTGTTCTGCGCAATGGCCGCCCAATTTCAAGATGTTTGCCGGGGCCTGTATCCTGGATCGGGACAAAACGTTTGGAGATAGTTTTTCTTTTTCAGATGCAACTGTAAGGCTGCGACATGCTACTAAAGTGCAACTACCTTATCAGGATCAAATAGCGTACCATCTTGGCTCCATTATGGCTGGGATTCAGGTAGACTTCTATTCCATTCCATTCCATTTCAATCTATTCCATTCCATTACATTTCAATCCATTCCATTCCATTCCATTAGATTTTATTCATTTCATTTCATTCCATTCCATTACATTTCATTTCATTACATTTCATTCCATTACATTTCATTTCATTCCATTACATTTCATTCCATTACATTTCATTCCATTCCATTACATTTCATTCCATTCCATTACATTTCATTCCCTTCCATTACATTTAATTTTATTCCATTCTTTTTATTTACATTTCATTATTTTCCATTTCTATCTTAGTTAAAATTAAAATAAAAAAAAATACATTGTTTAAAATACTAACAGACAGACAGTTATACCTATTAATTTATTATTAATCTTCATTCCCAGGACACATTTAGGCATATGGTGGAAGTCTACAGGACTTATTCGAATCTCACAGATTTCAGAAAGAACAAATATGATGTTGAGGATATCATGAATGCTTATTACATCGTTAGTGAGTAATATTTTCTTATCTTACTATACAGGGTGGAATTTTGTAATGCCACCCCTTCAGGTGGCTTGAAAGAAAATGAAAGAAAAACAAGGAAATCCTATATTATTGATTCAATGGGTCAAGTTAAAACACTTTTTTGATTGCTTATTTCATTTAATTAATGAAGTTTGTTAGAGAGATTTCATCCTTATAATTGACCCTAACGATCGATGCAATAATAGTACAGGGTAAGCAACTTTTACAGATTTTAGTCGGTTCGATTACCGGGTGCGGCAAGCGAATTTTTAAAAATCATTGAATGCAGTTTTCTTTCTTTTCAAAAATAAAGGAATGTTTTCTTTGAGTAAAACTTTCTATCTTCAGTATTAAGAGTACTTCCCCTTCAGGTGGCATTACAAAATTCCACCCTGTATAATATTATAATTAATGCGAAAGTCTGGATTGGATGTTCGTTTGTTCCTCAATAACATTTTTTTAATTACTGAACCGATTTGAATAATTTTTTCACTGTTGGAAAGCTACACTATCCCCAGTGAACATAGGGTACTTTTGATCCCGGAAATGTGGGGGGAAGGGGGGATATTTGAAAAAAATTTCGTTAACGTTAAGTAAGCGTTAACTTAACGATTTACCATTCGTTATTGTGCAGACTAATTAAGTAAAGTAAAAAATGAGTTTTTTAATTAAAATTTCTGTAACAGATCGTATTCGGAATTCCGCAGGTTACCTAGTACCTAGTAATGTGCGCATTAACGGTAACAATACCTATATTTTTAAAAAAATGCTGGTTTTACAGAAGGTGATTTCAACCAACTAAGAATGGAGAAAGATCTATATTACAAAATAGTTGAAAAACACGGTAAAGAAACTGAGAAAAAGCAAAAAACCGCAAAGGAATCACTAGCAGAGTTGAAAGAGAAGATTCAAGCTTTAGAAGAATGTAAGAGAAGATTTCATTTCCTTTTTTTCATACAGCGCCCATCCAACCATAAATTAAGCACGACTTGTACAGGTCCCGGCAAACTTCTTGAAACTGGGTGGGGATTGCGAAGAACACGAATTTTGAGATGCCTGCGCGCTATTGGTCAGACCTATAACTCTCTCGAATCTCCCTTTCGCCCGCGCGCGCTACTGGTCAGAGGTTTGCATCTAACCAATAGCGCGCACACATCTCAAAATTCGCGTTCTGCGCAATTCCCACCCGATTTCAAGATGTTTGCCGGAACCTATACTTACTCTAATAAGTTGTAACGTTTTTTTTTACGATTTATTCCAGCTCTGAAAAAGCCTGGAAATAGGAGAAGTGGGGCCGCGGTCGATCTTCAAGACAGCCTAAAGCAAATGAAAAGGTAATTACTGGTATAAAAAAATAAACTTTAACGCCTCTGTGGAGCTAAGCTGCTATGCAATTCACTAAGCGACACTCGTTCGATGCGCTCGCGCTCACGGCTGAGATCACGGGTACGATGTAGTCCGTTTAGTTCTACCGCTCAGTCCTACTAGTAGGAATAAACGGAGAAAATAATCCTTTTAGTCCTACTATCTGCTGTTTGAAATTTAATCGAACAAAACGTACAAAAATGTTCTTTTAGTACTACTAAATTTAAAGCAAACTTCAATAGGACTAAACGGATAGTACTAGCAGTACTAAACGGACAATAATAATAGGACTAAATGGATACCAAAGATCACAAATACATTGGTATTCTCTAAGCTCAAATAACTCGCCGTCGATCTGTCGGCGAATATGTCAGTCAAGTGTTTCCAGGGGAATCAATCTTCTAACTAGTGTTATGGTAATTCGTTCGATATAAGTATGCTAAATTTAAAAGTTAGAAAAATCTGTGAATGGCTTGAAATAAAGGTATGTATTTGATTTGGTCGTATAATACTATTACCCATGATTGTTTGAAACTCCTTCATAGATGGCAGTACTAAGCACCTTATTTCGTTCTAATATTATTAATATACAGTAGATGGCGCTATACATGCAAAATATTTATTTTTGGGTGTTGCCCATACAAAACTTTAAAACAAAGGTCAGAAATATATTAGTAAAAAAGGGTTACTACAGTATAAACGACTTTTTGGCGGACAGAAATCTGAGCCCAAACTGATAGTGCTGCTCCTCTGCATTGGATGATAATCACCTCAGAACAATCTGACTGCTGATCTATCTCCGACCGACTTTTCTTTTGTTTTTTGTCTTTGCTTTTCTTTTTCGACAGGTGCCGTTCGCGTCATGGAGCTGAAAACACACAAGGTGGGACACAAGAGAAAAAGGGACCGGCGACGTTTTAATAAGAATACCTCAACGACAAGGAAGCTTGGACTTGCGCCTTTGCATTGTATAGAATCCCGATAGTATCAACAATGTTAACTTTGCTATACAGTAACACATTAAATGTTATAATTCAGTAAAATTAAATTTATTTTTTCATTCAAAGAATCCTGAAGAGTCTGTAACCTTGGCGGTCATGCTCGCTAAAATGTGCTTGGGGTGGTGGCGTTATGTGTCGGGTGGTTACATTCCCTCTAATTCCCACTGGTCTTCCAGGGCTCACGGATTTTTCTCGATTATAGTCTCATTCTTATACTTTATACTGTATGGCTTGGTATTCTAAAACTAATCAGTAATTGTAACAAACAAATTGTAAACAAACATGGCGATGAAAAAGAGTAACTGTCGAGTTTCTTGCCGGTTCTTCTCGGCAGATGACTGCATTCCGATACCGGTGGTAGAGTCACTCTGTAATTGACGATTCATAAATACTTGATACAAGTTTACATGAATAAAGAATATTTTGATTTTGATTTTGATTTTGAGTGTAAGGTTATTATTAGTTTAATACATTTTATGAAACCATTGTCCTCTACAAAAATTGTTTTATTATTTGGTAATAGGTTATGAATAAATTTATTAATATTCGATAAAGGTCAATCAAATCATAATGACGTTTCTAGTAAACTTGAAAACATGAATTATATTTTTTGATTAAGGAATTTTGGTACAATTTTTGTGTTAACTAGCAACACCACATGCAAAATTGCAAATGGCCGCTGGTGATTTGTTCATTGTTGTCTTTTTTTTGCTCAGTGATTTGTTGTGATAATGTCTATCAGTGTTTTGGTTTTGCTTGTTTTTATTATTTAATCGTTTTATCTAGTGCCTATTCCGCCTAAGTGTGTGATGATGATGAAGATTTCGTGACGTCAACTTGAAGAACTTGAAGATAGATTTGCAAAGAAATATTATTCAAAGTGTATGAAGAGAAAGAAATAAAGATTTATTTGTGAAATTTGAAACAATGTTTTATTTTAAAGCTGAAGTGTTTTAGACAGAGCTTTATCTATTCACTATATTTTGTAGTGAAATATCTAAAGCTATGTCGAAAACAAATCTATTATACTTAATAATATTTATGAAATGTAAAACCACCTCATGCTTGCTATCTATACATGTGTATACATCTATAGCTATAGTTGTGTGGGCTATAGCTATAGATAGGATATTCCTTTCTATCTATATCACATCTATACATATTCAATTATTGTTTCCAAAACTCGTACAGAGAGGCAGCACTGTCGCATTTCCACATACAAAGGCAGAGTTATATCTCTATTCCCATTAATACAAAGTACTCTGTGAGTGTTTCCTTATCACATCGTTCAAAGCCTTGCGGCGCTAGTATCGTACAGCGTTGAATAAGTTCTTATTAGAATACCAAAATGACTCTCACCGATGACACAGCCGCGGCGACGGCTTTTAAGACATTTGCGCTTAGTGAATTGCACTGCTGTTCTGGTATAAAACGAGGTCGTTTTCCTCTCAAGCGGGTTTTCTTCCGCACGCGGATGTAGCCCTCATACGGAACCAAACTCCGTAGCAGTGTCACAGTTTAACAATGGCAGTGTGGTGTGGTGGTGGTGGCCGCACGTGTCACAGGGAAAGATTGTATGAAAGGACCTGTGTGACACAATTGCGGGCTACACCCGCATTTTTACAATTAATTCATTTGCATACATAATTTGCAGCAATATTATAGATTTTTTAATAAATTTTTCGTAATTCTAAAGGAAAACATACTTGCAGGTTAACCAAAAAAAAGCGTAAGCCAGCAATACAACGTCGGCTGGAAGAGGAGCTATACAAGCGGTCACTTCGGCTGAAGAAGTGGGAGGAGCAGTGGCGTCAATACGCGCCGCGAGTGGAGGGCGTGGATATTGAAGTGGCCGGAGTAGACCCTGAGTCTGGCACGCCCGCGCCTGACCTTGTCTGACCCTAGTATTATTTGTCACTAGTATTTGTCACTTATATTTGTCGCTATTATTTGTCACTAGTATTTGTCACTGATATTTTCACTAGTATCTGTGTCTACTGTCTAGTATTAGTTACTGGTATATGGCACTAGTTTTGTTGTTAGTAATAGTCACCAGTATTTGTAACGATTATTTGTCATAAAGTCTGTAAATGATAATTGTCACTAGTATAGTATGTGTTATTAATGTCTATCACTGGTAAAGTAACCTTCACTTGTGTTATTATTTAAGTAGAAGCAACTGTTGTTATCTAAATTAAGATTTTAATAAAGTACCCGTTTATCCGATTTTTTGTTTTATTATTTTAAATTGCAATGACGCTTTTATAGCTGTGATAATTTATGTCAGTTGTATCAAACGTTGTCTCGTTTCTCATGGATATACATATGACTCCGGTCTATTTCATTGAGAGACACTTCACCAAAAAGCCTCGCTCCATGTGCTGCCACACTATAGGCTCATCTGATTTTTGAGCCATTAGAATGGATAGGATAGTGTCTTATTGTTTTTATTTTGTTTTTAGCACTATAACCACAATTTCTTTTCGCTTAGCCCAAACGTGTACTGGTAAAGAATGCCATGTGGCATTAAGTCCGCATTTTATCATTTTCATCATCATCATCATCATCATCATCATGCATTTCTTTAATTGTGCAATAAAGATAAGATAAATAATATATCTATACTATTACCTATTATAAAGAGGAAAAAAAAACGTTTGTTTGTATCACAGATAATACCTATAATACTAGTGTTTAAGTATTGAATAGGCTCCGAAACATTTACTTAACTTCACTTTCACTGTTGGAAAGCTACACTGACCGCCTTGTGGAATAGTGGCTAAGCCGCTCAGGTATAAAAAACACGGAGGTCGTGGGTTCAATTCCCGCCTTGGGTCTGGTTGGTGGTAGGTCTTTTCGAAAGGCCGACTGGCTAGCTACCGCCCGCACAGGTGAAATCTGCCGCCATAACAGCTCTGCCTGTGTTCCGGCAATATTAATGTGGGAGCCAGTACACTTGAAATCAGAGGCTCGAAGATCAGATGAGCCTACAGTCTGGCAGCACATTGAGCGACGCTTCCAGGCGAACTGTCCCTCAAAAGAATAGGCCGCAGTGGCCGCTTATCATCAGGAGGGCTGCGTGTCTGTCTGCGAACTGACTCAGTTTAAAAAAAAACACTATTCCCGGGGTACTTTTGATCCCGGAAATGTGGTGGGGAAGGGGGAATATTTGAAAAAAGAAATTACCGCGAAACCGCGGATAATTAAATAAATTCAGCACTAGTTATAATTGTCTTTTTGGGTGTAGCCTAAAGACGTAGTCCAGTAGTGGACGGCAATAGGCTATCACCACCAGTAGTCGATCTCCCATCCGTAGTCCAATGGCCACATCTTTTGTTTCTGTGTGTTTTGTTTGTCTCTCTTCTGTGCCATTATGTCTGCCAGCTCTTCCAGTTTCTTATAGAACTTGTTTCTCTTCTTCCTGTCTCTACTTTCCAGACGGTCGCGTATCCTCATTTGTTCTTGTTCTTCACGTACCTGGGTAAGAAAAAAGAAGTTAGTGTTCAAAAGAACTGTTTAGCCTGATAACTAGAAGGCAAGAAAAATACGTGTGGCACACGGGGACTGCGGTAAAGCTATTCCATAGCATTTTTTATCAGCCGAACTAAAACGTCGTTAGACGAGGTCCGAGAGGAAGGTGAGGATAGAAGATAGAAGAAGAAGAGATTTACCAGGTGGTTCCTGTACTGGGCCGTCTAGGTGGGTACCACCGCCAGATATTTTCCCGTGAAATAGAAGTGTCAAGCGCTTCTGTGTTTTTGGGAAAGGGCACTGAAGCTAGTGAAATTACTGGGTATATGAAAACTGTCGTCTCGGTGTAGCAGGCGCAGGGCGGTGCCAGACAGTAACTGCTTAGTTACTGTTTGGCACTGAACTGTCTAAGGGCAGACGTGTCGCTTACCATCAGGTGTACGATCTGCTCGTCTTATTACACACAACCTCGGAGATAGAAGATCGAAGAAAAAAAGAAGACAATACCTTTAGCAAGTCAATCTCATCTCTCAAGTCGTGGAACTCTGGCAGGTAGGAGTACTTTCTTTCGAGCTCATGCATCATGTTCACCAGATGGTATATCTCAAAGTACAGGTGCTGGATAAGAACAGAATAGAAAAAAAAAGTTTAACTGTCTCCGTGGTACAGTGGTTAGAGCGTTGAGCTCAAAAACACGGACTTTGTGTGATTATTTCCAGTTTGGTTAGGAGTTTAGGACATTGCAGGCTTGAATAACATCATCATCATTATCTTAGCCTTCTTCAATCAGTAATCTGATGTAGGCCTCCTTCATCTTCTTTTATGTTTTCCTGTCTTGAGCAGTAAGTGGGAGTGGGCTGGCCATATAGCCAGGAAACAAGAGTCTTGGTGCAAAAGATTGCTAGACTGGAGACCTTGGGACCAAACGAGACCCAGGGGAAGGCCACAAATGAGATGGAAAGACGACATCAAACGGGTGGCGGGCAGCAATTGGAATTACATAAATGTCTGAAAAAATTGATGATGTGAAGGCACACGTTAAGCAGATGGTTCCGACTATGTTTCAAGTATGGTTTCCCTTGTAGGGTTACGGAGGTCAGATGGCAATCGCTCCATTGTAATAACCAGGCTTGTCAAATCTAGGATCATAGTCGAAGCGGACCCCGAGCTCCATACTGGATGCAATCGGGAATACGCTGAGATGATGATGAGAAAAAAAGTTTATTAGAAACCAGACCTACTTGGAACATAGTCGGGAACTTGAGACCAATGACATAATGTGCCTTCTGAAGCACGGAATCATCATTCTTTCCAGACATTCAGGTGATTAAAGCCTGCAATGTTCTAACCAAACTGGAAACAATCAGGGCATTAAATCATTTCTAATCTAAATCTAATTAAGAGTATCGCTCTTGTCGGGGGAGCAACATCCACTCTTCTCTGGAATCTGCCAGCACCTTAAATTCCCTACGTTTTAACATTAACTTTTTCCTGTAGCTGTTGTGTGTAGTTTCTTCTTGGTCTTCCTCCTCCCCTTTTTCCTTCTATTTTCCTTCCTTCCATTTCATATGGCCAAAATTAAAATTATCAATGAGTTGCCATATACCGAAAACTCCTCACCTGGATCACCTCGGTCCGCTTGAGGGTCGCGAAGACGCCGTCTGATTGGAACATCATAGGCCTCTTCGCGTGGTTCACGATTCGACGGTACCTGGAGATTTAGAAACAGTTTCACCTTTGTTTACATGTCCTCCTTTTTTTACACTTCATTAGTTGGCAGACAGACACGCAGCCCACCTGATGGTAAGCGGCCACTGCGGTATATTCTATTGGGGAACACTTCAGGAAGCGTCGCTCAATGTGCTGCCAGACTGTAAGCTCATCTTATCTTCAAGTCTGTGATTATGTACTTTATCCCACATTAATATTGCCGGAACACAGCTAGAGCTATTAGGCCTCTGCCTCGAATTTCGCGGAAGCGGGAGCGGGAGCGAAAGCGCACGTAGGCGCACTGCGATCACTGCTTGACGCGGGCCGTCACGAGCTGTCGCGCTTCCGCTCCCACTCCAGCTCCCGTCCCGCTTCTGCGAAATTCAAGGCCTTGTATTGTAAATAGTTATGCGTTTGTAAGTAGGAATTAAATAAATAAATAAATATCGACAATTGCCCCACTCTGGTTGGTAATACTCACCGCTCCACTATCTCAGCCATGAGATACCCGTATTCGTAGTGGGGGGATTCCTCATACATCATTCTCATCTCTTGTGCTTCGTGCACCCTCTGAGCAGCTTCTTGCGTGTACTGCTGCATCACCTGACAATATTATATATGAATTATGCTATTTGTTGCAATGTGTAACAAGACGAGCAGATCGTACACCTGATGGTAAGCGCCACGTCTGCCCTTAGACAGTTCAATTAGGGTTGCCGTCTCTAAAATTTGGAAAACAGGACAAGACGCGTGAAAACCCCGGATTTTAGAGTCCGAAAGCCGGACATGTCTTTTAAACATATTCAATGGAATAAAAAACATCGTGGTGTGCGGGCATAGTGCGTGTCTCGCGGGCGGCCCAAATTTTTTCCTTTTTTTTTTAAACTCGGTCTACAAATGAAACCTTCCCCGGACGCTCCCCGGATGCCCTCTAAACTAGGACAAATCCGGGGAAACCCGGACGGATGGCAACCCTAAGTTCAGTGCCAAACAGTAACTAAGCAGTTACTGTCTGGTACTGCCCTGCGCCCGCTACACCGAGACGACAGTTATTAGGCCTCATATACCCAGTAATTTCACTAAATATCGACCAATTTCTCGCAGTCGTGGCGTTGACCGCCTCCGTGGAACAGTGGCTATGCCGCTCGGGTATAAAGACAGGTCGTGGATTCGATGACCCCTTGGGTCTGGTTGGTGGTAGGGCTTTTTCAGAGTCCGAGTGGATACCTACCACAGGTGAAATCTGCCGTCACAATTGCACTTGCTATGTTCCGGCAATATTAATGTAGGAGCCAGTACACTTGAAATCAAAGGATCAGATGAGCCTACAGTCTGGCAGCACATTAAGCGACACTTCCTAGTGAAGTATCCCTCAATGTTAGGCTGCAGTGACCGCTTACCATCAGGTGGGCTGCGTGTTTGTAGAAGAGGCCTCTACTTACTAACACAAGTCTTCGTGGCGCCAAACGAGCACTGGTCGAGGCTTGGTAGCGAATCTTATTTACTTCCTGACTTCCTCTGCAAGACAGCGGGATCCCTTTTAATAAATAAATCAACATAAGTTAATAAAAATTAATTGCTGTTCGTTAGTCTAACTAAAACTCGAGAACGGCTGAACTGATTTGACTTATTTTAGTCTTGAAATAGGTGTCGTGCTCTGGGGCGGGCCCACCTTGACCTAGGTAGTTACGTACAATTGGTAAGAAATAAATGTATAAAATATGTATATAGTCGTGGAAGTCCAGGGAAGGTTTAATTAAACGATGAAAAAATATGAAAAAATTGCGATGAAAATACTTAACCCTTTAGCGCCGTCAAAATTATTAGTAATTTAACTTACATATTAAAATTATGAAAATACTAGGATTAGGCATTGTTCCAAGTTAAATCTAAAATGACTCAAATAAACTTATAAATTACAATTTTCTTTAATTTAACAGTTGATAACATTTAAAACGATTTGTTAGTCATAAAAGAGTAATAAAAAAACGAATTAAATTTCTTAGTAAGTAAGACTTTATAGACATATTCAAAGATGAAGTGGTTTTTATTAACTACAGCAATATGTATTTGTAAGTTTTATTTATTTTATATTCAGTTTATTTATTATTATTATGTTTCCGTGCTTGGGAAGGCACGTTAAGCTGTTGGTCCCGTCTATGTTCCAAGTAGGTCTGGTTTCCCTTGTAAGGGTTACGGAGGCCGCTGGCAATCGCACCATTGTAATAACCAGTATTGTCAAATCTAGGATCATAGTGGAAGCGGACCCTGAGCTCCATACTGCATACAATCGGGAATTTGACGAGCCATTTGGTGTAATGGTCGAGAAGTCGGCTGTTACACCAGAGGTCGCGGGTTCGATCCCCGCACGGTACAAACATTTGTGTGCATGAACATGTCTGTTTGTATCGGTCTGGGTGTTTCTATGTATAATATGTATGTATTTACAAAAAAAAAAGTATATAAGTAATGTTTATCCGTTGTCTGGCACCCATAGCACAAGCTAACGCTTAGTTTGGGGCTAGATGGCGCCTGTGTGAATTATGTCTAGAGATATATTTAAAAAAAAAATACGCTGTGATGATAATGAGACCGCAGTGATTAGGTTGACTGTGTGTCTCTGCCAACTGATGAAGTATAAAACCACCAGGTGGTAGGTTCCTGTACTAGGCCGTCTAGGTGGGTACCACCGCAGTGCCAGATATTTTTCCCTGAACTAGAAGTGTAGTCAAGCACTTCTGAGTTTCGGGGAAAGGGCACTGAAGCTAGTGAAATTACTGGGTATATGAGACCTAATAACTGTCGTCTCGGTGTAGCGGGCGCAGGGCGGTGCCAGACAATAACTGCTTAGTTACTGTTTGGCACTGAACTGTCTAAGGGCAGACATGGCGTTTACCATCAGGTGTACGATCTGCTCGTCTTGTTACACATTGTAATAAAAAAAAAACTTCCATCCAGGCCTACTTCCACCCGCATCGTCCCAAAAACATACAAACGATCTCGAAGACCGAATGGGCTTGGCCGACAAAGGGCGTTGCATTAACATCTCCGAAGAGGTCATTCGCGAGGCTTATCTCAAACTGCGGCAGATAAACGATATTCGTGACGACCACTCCGGAAAGCTGTCATTCAACGTTGGACTTATATTAGGTCAGTTAGTCCTCTCTTGGGTAAGTTCGGCCTCTCCAGGGCAAGTAAGACCTTTCATGAGTAAGTTTGACCTCTCTTGGGTAAGTTCCAGCTATCATGGGTAAGGCTCATGTTGGGTAAGATTTACCTCTTATCTTAGGTAAGGCTCATTGTGTAAGTTCTACCTCTAAACTTTACATGGATAGGACGGACCACTCAGGGATGCCGTCGTTCACTGTTGGACTTATATTGGGTAAGTACTATCTCTTGTGGGTACGACTCAAACTGGGTAACTACTTCCTCTCTTGGCTCATATTGGGTAAGTTTTACCTTTAATATTTACATGGGCATCTCTTCATCTAATGGGAAGTATACCTACGACTCTACAACGTGTTAAGTTAAATGCGCAAAACCATTTTTTTTTTTAAATTAGTTTGATCGGAATGACGAGTAGAATCACTTTTTAATAAATAACTAGGTCACATTTAAAAAAATATTCATTAAAAATGTTGCCCTGTCTGTTTATTAATAGGTCAAGCCACTCAAGCCATCACGTGCGCAACAAACCATGCCTACCGACTCGTCCTTCGACAAAGCGTCGTCGCAGACGCAAGAAACGATTTGAATTGCCAGTAAAACTAAAATAACTCATAAAACCTTTGAATCTTTTTTAATGTTGTTTTTTCCTTCACAAAAACAATTGTATTAAAAATCGTTTGGGGTGTCGGAGGTTTTGCGCATTTAACACACAAAAGGTACCGTATTTAATTTTTTTATCAATTTATAAGTAGGTGTTTGTAATTCTAGAAACTGTATAAATAGCAAAATTAAAAACTGGTTGTCAAACTCTTTTTCCACATAGGGAATATCCGAGAACGCTACCGAAGGATGTTGGAGATTTACCGGGAATACCGCGACAAGTGGACCAAGAGGTCCACGTTCTTCCCGCCAGCCTTTCGCCAGGAATTCACCGGGATCTACTATGTCCAGGCTATGGAGATGGTCCACGAATTAGAGGTATTTTTTTTTATTGCAATGTGTAACAAGACGAGCAGATCGTACACCTGATGGAAAGCGCCACATCTGCCCTTAGACAGTTCAGTGCCAAACAGTAACTAAGCAGTAACTGTCTGGCACTGCCCTGTGCCCGTTACACCGAGACGACAGTTGGTCTCATATACCCAGTAATTTCACTAAATATTACAATACTTGATGATCTTTTCAATCGGCATTTTTTTTACATTTTTTTATACTAAGTACTTCAGGCGGCAGACAGGCACGCAGCCCACCTGATGGTAAGCGGCCCCTGCGGTCTATTCAATTGAATGACACTTCACTAGAAAAGATCGCTGAGTGTGCTGCCAGACAGTAGGCTCATCTGATCTTCGAGCCTTTTATTTCAAGTGTACTGGCTCCCACATTAATATTGCCGAAACACAGACAGAGCTGTTATGGCGGCAGATTTCACCTGTGGGGTGGTAGCTGTCAGTCGGACTCTGAAAAAGTCCTACTGCTAGTTAGACCCAAGGCCACAGACAAAGCTGTGCCCAAGGCGGATATCGGACCCACTACCTCGGGTTTTATTTATACCCGAGCGGCTTAGCCACTGTTCTACGGAGATAAAACTTAACATTTACAAAAAAAAATAACATTTACTTACTTATCAATCACCATCATTTTCATCATACGTCTCTCTGCTGGGACACAGGCCTTATCTCAAGAGTGAGATAGTGTGGGCCATTCTCCACCACTTATCAATACAACGTTTTATTTCTAAGTATATCTAGCTTAGAAATAAAACGTTGTATTCTGAAAGTTACAGGTATCAAATAACCCTGTACCTCGGAAATCACGTTAAGCCGTTGGTCCTGCGCCTGGTCTCTCTTCGGTCGTGTGAGACTGCTGGCCCACCGTGTTATGAGAATGAGAGAATAGGCAGTGCACTTGCACGTGCTTGCAAACTCACTTGTGCACTATAATATATCCTGCGTCGTTGGCTTATCGTAAGATTGACCGCTGTAGCCGAAATAAATAAATAAAAATAATAAATATCTCAGGGCATTATTAAACTAAGCATTAGCTTGTGCTATGGGTGCCAGACAACGGATAAACATTACTTATATACTTTTTTTTTGTAAATACATACATATTATACATAGAAACACCCAGACCGATACAAACAAACATGTTCATGCACACAAATGTTTGTACCGTGCGCGTGCGGGGATCGAACCCGCGACCTCTGGTGTAAGAGCCGACTTCTCGACCATTACACCAAATGGCTCGTCAAAATCTCGGTTAGGAGGACATTGTTAGTGGAAATTACGGGGTATGAGACCTAAAACTGTCGTCTCGATGTAGCGGGCGCAGGGCGGTGCCAGACAGTAAATGCTTAGTTACTGTTTGGCACTGAACTGTCTAAGGGCAGACGTGGCGCTTACCATCTGGTGTACGATCTGCTCGTCTTGTTACACATTGCAATAAAAAAAAATATCTGGTTTAATACTTCTGCAGGTGGATATAGACAAGCTTGTGCATGTCCTAGAGAGCATAGACGACTATGATTTGAACCACGATCCGCGCTACGACTACGAACCAAAGAATAAGAAACGATGGCTTCGATCCAGTGATATAAAACAAAGTACGTATCCTTGCTCCATTGGGCCATGGTGACCATGGTCTTTACCATCGGGCCGTAGTTCAGGCTTGAGAAACTGATGCCTGGTAAAGAAAGCCACTGATCAACCTTTGCGAATCTGTCAAATTCTTGCAAACAATTACCAGCTTTGTCTATCTCAAAGAGATTCTAGTCAAGTGAGACTTTATTATTTGACTCTTGGTCTATAGCGGAACGAGAGGGACGAACGAAGCGTTTTTTTCCCAGTCGTACCCAGTGGGGACGACCGGGAATAAAAACCATTTAATTACAATCCGGTGGAGACAAGTGGAAAAAAAAGTGGAAATGTCTATACCGACAACACTTGGTAGGGACAAGTGGACAAAAAAGTGGACTTGTCTCTACTGGTGGAGACACTGGTAGGGACAAGTGGACAAACCGGACTTTTTTAAGAGTTGCAAAAAATCCGTGTCACAGCGTACAATAAGATGTTGCTTTTAAAATTAAATTGCAATTAAAGTACTGAAAATACAGAAACTTTATTTTACATGATCTTCAGTTTTCCTCAATTTTGAAGGATGTCCATGTGGTGTCGACTGGATTGGATATGAAACATCTCCTTCGTGGTATTTTTTTAAATAATTGAACTAAGCTACATAGTACTTGACCACAAAGTTGCCTTATGTTAAACAACTAGGTATGTGGTGTACGATGGAGCGCGCTTGCTTAGGAAAAGCCCGTTAATTCTGGCCTTGAAGAGCCCCAAGTTGTATTGTAGATTCGATTATTGCAGAGTTCCACTCCTGCGCAGTCCGTATCAAAAAAGATGCAACAATTTACCTTAGTAGGTACGCGACGCGCGGTATCTCCACTGTATAGGTACGGATGGAGTCTCTACTTACTCTAACCGAGTCTAAGTAGTAGTTCGATGATGGAACGGAGCTGGTGGAACCAAATCGTGCAGCTGAGCAGCACATTCACCAAAGTGGAGTCGATAAAAGACGGAGAGGCAATTGTGGTATAAAAAAGTGTTAAATTGTTTCTGCAGTCGCTCGTATGGCAGAGGAGCAAGAGTTGAAAAGCCGGGCGCGGGAGCAGCACCTCTTCAAGAGGTTAGGTCAAGCGGATAACCAACACACACCACGAAAGGTAAGTACTGAAACCGCTAGACCATCGATGCAGTAGTAATAACCCGGCAAACTTATCTCGGGGCTTAGACAAGATGACATCGCTTCATAGCTGGCGTATTTCGCTAAGTCCAATTTGTATGGATTTTACAGATGCCATAGAAAAGTCACGTGTTGAAAGTATGGGATTTAACATTCGCTATCGCAAATTGAGCTATAACGAACGT
This sequence comes from Mecyna flavalis, assembly GCA_949319885.1. Classification (NCBI taxonomy): domain Eukaryota; kingdom Metazoa; phylum Arthropoda; class Insecta; order Lepidoptera; family Crambidae; genus Mecyna; species Mecyna flavalis. The sequence goes on along the minus strand of OX439421.1, from coordinate 4,835,783 downwards.
CATAAATGCCGCTTGTCTAGGGGGGCTGTTCCGGTGGCGGCGTCGTCGCTACTGTCGTTTTAGATTGCGGAGAGGATAGACGGTCCTATCCTCGCGCACTGGTCGTCCGTAGGTACACGTGCGGTCTAAGTAGATCTTGAGGTTGGGATTAGACTGAACTACGTAGTTTATTTTTAATTTTTTGTTATGTAGGTATAGATAACATATGGAAACTATGTAACCGCATTTGTTTCTGAAATAAACAATTTCACTTCATTTTCATTTAGTACCGTCACTATTTTTGTAAATATCGTTTTTGCATTGCAAAAACTGACATTTCACGTAGGTTTCACGTTTCAATTTTGGCCACCGGAACAGATTTCGGTCTATTGGTATTGCGCAGAATACGAATTTTGACAAACCTGCGCGCTATTGGTCAGAAGCATACCTAGCTCTGACCAATAGCTTGCGCGGGCGTTCGGGGGATTGACGCGCGCTATTGGTCACGCGCAAGTGCACTACGCGAACTTCCCCCTCTCCGTCGACCCATGGTCAACAAGTTTGTCGCTACCAATAATTAAAAATTATTTTCAACTAGCGGCCGCCCGCGGTTTCACCCGCGTGGTTCCCGTTCCCGTGGGAATTGATCAAAATCCTTTCGTAGCGGATGCCTACGTCATGACATCTATCTGCATGCCAAATTTCAGCCCGATCCGTCCAGTGGTTTGGGCTGTGCCTTGATATCTATCTATGTCAGTCAGTCACCTTTGAGTTTTATATTAAGATTTTGAGCTGAAGTGTTACGCTCAAAACAAAACAACGAGCCAGTATTTTATCCTGGTTCAATCAGGGGGTACCTACTTACCTACGCTTTTACAATGACCCAAAATTTGGCTAGAGCAGTTTAATTTTTGCACTTTATCCGCCTAACACCCGGAGTTATTGAATGTTTCTGAGTTCGATGCAACTTGGTACATTTTTTTGAATAGTATGAAAAATAAAGAAACAAAAAAATTAAAATACCTATACTAAAAAGTAGAAAACTGGGTTTTCAATGTGCGCAGAGGATAGGTAAATCTAAATAGTTATTTATGTGACTGCTGCATAATGAGGGTCATTAAAATACGAATGTGGTTTTATGAAACGAACGAAGTGAGTTTCATAAATAAAAGAATCACATGAGTATTTTAATGACTAATTATGTACAGTCACATACATAACTGTATCTTCATTCATACGATAATATGTCTATTTTATAGTCAGGATTGATGAGCAAACGCCCTAGTTACCAACTTAATCTGTATGTAAATGTTAGTACTGACATAATGACTGACGTTTGTAGTTTTTAAAATCCATAAACAATCTAGACTCGAGCTGATTTCGATTCTCAAATCGATTGTTATAATTTCAGCATCGAATTAAATGTATAGGAATGGAACATAAAATTACTAATCGACTAATTCGATAATCGAAAAAACCTATTCCCTCTTATTACAAAAAACATCGCTAAAACAGGTTTAAAACTGTACTTGTTAGTACAGGTTTAGGTCCGGACTATTTTTTAAAACTTTCCTTATTACAAAACAAATACCAACATAAGAATAATTTACTGGTACTAACTCGTTCAGTGCGTTTCATTTTACAAGACTTTGTTTTATGTCATGTTTTAAAATCTTTAAATAAGGCAGTAAAAATAATAATTCTTTATTTATAAATATGTTTTAGTAATGTAAGAAAAAGTAACATATATTTTTAATTTTCTGTTCACAAATTTAAGTGATTCTTTTCAAAAATTGTCTTTCTATACGTAGAACGGAGCGAAATTTCAAAAGTGTTATCTTTTGACGTTTGAAAGTTAGTCCATAGTAAAACTAGGGGTATCGGCGGACTTTCTTGGGTCTAACTTTAGTACTCGAAATGAAGTAAAACTTCGTTTTGTAATAGCGTTTGACTTTAGTCAGGAGTTAAGTCAGGACTAAGCTCGGTTTAATTTTTAAACCACGTTCTGTAATAAGAGGGATTAATTTTTACTTTTAAAGAAGACGTTCGAAATTTGAACGAAATTAAGTATCGGTTACCGACACTAAAATGTAAACATTTCAATGCAGCCACAGATACTTATATCTAAATGTAGGGCGTTTGCTCATCGCTCCTGAATATAAAATAGACATAATGGTATGGATGTAGATAAATATAATTTATTTGCACGTGAGATTTTTTTAATGTCGCTTCCATGAGATTAGGAGGCTATAAAACTGCAGTCTGTTTCGAAGTTAATATGTACATACTGCTTTTTCTTACAGCGGTTTCAGCAACGATGGCCAGTAGACAGAAATTGGGAGCTCGGAGCGTACGGCGACATGGGTGTTTACTCCAAATGAATCGAAATAAACTTAGCTATTCCATCTGTTGTCTTATTCCTGGTTGGTACATAACTATCAAAGTACGAGTAGGACTCGAATCAGATGAGCCTACAGTGTGGCAGGTGGCAGTACTAGTCTAAGATCCGAACTAAGGTCGAATTGCACCGAGTTGATAATAGAATAAAACTTATTTTATTATGAATTTAGCTTATAGAAAACATATTAAAAATGGGTTGCCTAAAAAAATCCTGGACAGACCAATTTTTTTTTTTGTAATGATTTTTAACAAATTTTGCAATAACAAGATAATAAGAAAATTATGTCCTGACTTAACGTAGAAAACGTATAGAATGTGCAGCCTTTGGGTTTTCTATTATTTACGTGGGGGGACTACTACTGGGTTGTCAGGTATAAACACGTATGTGTCGATACCAGTTCATTTCACCTAATTGGATAATAGATTTTTTTTTTATATCATCTTATGCGCTGTTTTATTATGAACACGTTGATATAGGGTTGTCTGCAAAAAATTGGGATTTTGTTTAAAAAAAAAAATTAAAAGACAATTAAACATACTCGGTCCAGAATTTTTTTAGGCAGCCCATTTTTAATATGTTTTCTAATATGCTAAATTCATAATGAAATAAGTTTCATTCTATTATCAACTCGGTGCAATTCGACCTTAGTTCGGATCTTCTACTATACAATGAGCGGCGCTTTCTGGTGGAGTGTTCCTCTATGGAATAGGTAGGTGTAGGCTGCGTGCCTGTCTGCCTTCTAATTTTCGCTACTCGCCGCAATGTCGCTATTTCCATGCTACGCCTGTAGCTTTAAATTTCACTTACACATACACAACACTAAACTTTGGGTGGCTAGCAGGTTACGGGTGCGGGGGCACCCTGATCTGCCTTGCACGGCCTCACCGCCGACGGGCGGAAGTGTCCTAGTACTCAAGGACACTTCCGCAAACCCCCTACCAATAGGGGGCACGAAGAGTCCACTTGATGGACTGTCGCCGGATGGCTCGCGGAGCAAGGGCTTTGCCGATACCCGTGGCCATCCATTAGGGTGATGAGGGAGTACCGCGGGGTTTAGTGGGTAAACCTAAAACTGGGAGTCCCACACACGGCTCTGTTTCGCCCCCAAGACAGAGTGACAGGTGCGTAACGCATTCCTCGCGTTAAAAAAAAAAAAAAAGAGGTCCGTCCGATGGCTAACGGAAAGACGTCTTACATCTGTTATTTTGTACTTAGGTACTCGCTGCCTTACTCACCAAAACCAGGGATTCAAAAGAACTTCCGGGTGTTCGGGGAAAACAGATGAGTTAGTAACACAAGGCCGCAGGTCTCACTTGCCTGGGCTAGTTGCAAGCTAAACTTCCTCGGTTTCCCATTTACACCCGAAAGGGAAGAACCGAAGATTTTCTGACTATAATCGTTTGATCTCACGAATGCGAGTGAGCCATACTTGTGTGTATACTGTTTACATGCACATTTTCTTAGTATGCGTAGCGTCGAGAGCGCTCAGCAGTCTGTACTTCACTGGCTCACACCTTCAGTTACGCACACTAGAGAGCGTGTTTCCATGCGTTACAATTACTACATGTATGGCCCACCCGCACTCGTGAGTGAGATAAAAAATCTAATGGGCTAAATGAAAATACCTTTTTAAGTTAAGAATTAAACCTTCTCTTTTATTTATAATATTCAATTATTTTACACACTTCCAAGGTTCAAAATCAGGAAAAGTACCAATATTACAACACTCTAAGCATTATCTTTACATTACAATAAACTTCTGAAGAAAACCGACATATCAATTTGATATATCGATCGCTTACATTATTATATATAAACACTTATATATTTCTTTTCAAATTGGAAATCTATACATATAAGATGAATCTTTATAATTACACCCATAATTTGTATAAAGCCTAAATATTTATTAACAAAACATCTTATTTTTATATAATATTTATATAAAATCTGATTTTTTTAGAATTATCTGTACACACCTTACAGATCGCAACATTCTTTTAAAGTCTGTGCACACCGAAAGCGAAGCTATGCACGATATATATGAAATAAAATTACCACAAATATGTTTAAATTTTACAATTTTAATATTACAATCTTGAGTTGACAGACAAGCACGTAGCCCAAATTATATTTAACTTAATTTTAAGCGGTCTGTATAGAGACACGAAACTAAATATAGAAGAGAAAAGAATAAGATTTATTTAATCCTTATCAGAATTACAGCTGCAGACTTAATTATTATACAAAATAAAATTGATAGTGCCATAAGGTACTGTAAAAAAAATCAATTTTATTTTAGTTGGCCTTATTCTTTATTGCACAAAACATGATTTTGAGTCTTTTATTTAACGGAGATACAAGATCAATATGAAACTTTAAAAAAATTATGATTATTTTATTCAAAATAAAACTGGACATAATTAATTAACAAAATACTTTATGTTAAATGAAATAATAATTTAATTTTTTTTAAGTAAATAAGGTATCATATTATTATTGTTCTGGCTACCACTTAAAAAACATTTTTTTTTGCTTTAGGTAAAAATATAGCTTGCAAAACGTATTGCTTTCAGTGCACACTGACTTAAAAACGTAATAATATCAAAAAACAACTTTACTGCAATGTACAGTATCAGTAAACATAATAAGGATATGTAAATACAGGGTGATTTTGAAGTCATTGGCATTGGCATCCATTTAACCCATTAATGTATTCATATGAGGGTATGTTTTTACGTGGGCAGGGGTGGTGCCCGGCGTCAGCGCGGGCGCAGGGACGCGTGCAAAGCGTTATGAAGCATAATAATCAGAGCACGCTTTGTCGGGAGGCCAATGAAGTAGTTTCAGGCTTATATATTATTTGAATAATAAATTTTAAGGTATTTTAAAACCATAATTTTATATCTTGGATTTGCCTCGTATTTGGGGAAAGGACTCTATATCATGAGTATGTTCTTATTTTAAAAGGATGCTAACGACTTCAATGTCACCCTGTATAAATATGATTGCACTTTCTGTTTGGTTTTTTTTTAGAAACAATTTTTAAATACATTCATATAAAAGGTTTCGGCGCGAGTGATGCCAGTAACAACTACATAGCGTAGCATATGAAAAAACTTTTATAATTCCATCTCTATAAAAATAAATATTTAAATATTATAAATAAATATTGGATTCCGGACACTATTCACAAAGCGCAGCGCTGTGTAAACCCAAATAAGCACAGCTTGTATGTACTATGGGTGCCAGACAACGAATAAACATTACTTAAATACTTTTTTTTAATACATACATATTATACCTAGAAACACCCAGATCGATACAAACAGACATGTTCCCATACCAAAATGCTTTTACTGTGCGGGAATCGAACCCGCGACCTCTGGTGTGATAGCCGACTTTTCAACCATTACATAACCAAACAGGTTATAGGAATATAAAAAGTTGTTTTTTGATATCATTACGATCTCAAACATTGGTCTATAAATTTTAATACAGGGTTATTAAATTTAGATTGGATCCTTTTAAAGGGTGAAAAGGGACGCCATTTACAACTATTTGAGTCCACATAGTGAAATCCGAAAGTAGACCAATTTTGTGTTTTCATAATATTAATAATGATAATTTATTTCACAAAAAACATCATTATCATATCATTACTCATCATTACAGCCAAAAGACATCCACAGCTGGACATAGGCCTCCCCCAAGGATCTCTTAACTGATCGATCTTGCGCCACCCGCATTCAGTGGATTCCAGCTATCTTTATGAGATCATCGGTCCATCTTGTGGGAGGCCTACCATTAGATTTCACCATTAAGCAGGTATAATCAACGATATTAAGTACCCTAGATACACTGACAGCGCTCAAAAAATGTCCCGCAAAACAAGTGCTTAAAAACGGTTTAAGCACTTGTTCGCTCCCAGTCGCGCGCGAACCGGCCTAGCGTCATTATGCCGAAGTGCTCCGTAAAAAAGTGCAAGAACAACACTTTAACCACTCAAAAAAAGGATGGAGTTTCGTATTTCCGGTAAGTAATAAATCGATCTTTGATAATAGAATGCATTAATGGTAAAAATTATCCTAAAACGTGCTAAAATTGTAATTTTCTAAAAAAATCGGAAGAAATCAGACACGTGGCTGGCTGTATAGTTGTCCCTTTCCCACGCGCTGCGGTATTAATGCTTCTAACACTTTCACACAGAGTAATATTTAGAACATAGTAGTCATGGAGTCGCGTAGTACAAAAATTTACTATGGTATTTTTTTTTATTTTGTCCAATATTACAACCAATATTTGCACAACTTTTTACAAAAATATCTGTATAACAATAAAAGAACTGTAAGAATAAAAAAGAATTCGGTGTTTAATGATTAATTGGCTCGATTTCACGCGGGTTCGAAAAATCGTGTTTTTGAAAGACTGTCGTGTTTTGACTGACTGATGGCCTAAAACGGTTTCTTTTGTGAAATTATACACCCCTAATGATAAATTCCGAAGGGGTTAGTGCTCAAAGTAGGAAAAAAACAACATTGGTGTTACACGAATGAGTTGGGTGATTACACTAATGAAAATTTATTAAACACAAGTGGTGTTTAATAACCCTAATGATGTCTTGATTAAATTATAAAAATGTGTAACTTTTGAATGAGTAATTAAAATAAGAAGACCCGGATCTAAGCAGTTGTATTTATACCTAAATATTTTTTAACACAAAAACACATTCTTTAGTTCTCACTAATGTGAAAATATCCTCAAATTACCGACCAAATAGAGAGTATGATAATAGAGCGTATAATTAATAACCGCTTGCTTGCTTATTTAAAAGGTAACGATCTCCTATGTGACTCTCAATTCGTGTTTGATAAGTAGTTCTACAATGGACCTTCTTGGTTACGCACGCAACGCATTTATAGAGCGAGACCACAGTAAGGCCATTGCTGTCCTTGGACATATCAAAGGCATTTAACAAGGTCTGGCACCAAGCCCTTGTTGGCAAACTTCCTTCCTATGGGATCCCCGCTCCAGTTTATGTTTGAATAAAACATTTTCTGACTGGACGTCGCATCAGAATAGTTGTTGACTTTAATCTAATGGACCAGCCGTGCTGTAAGTGTCCGCGTATCAGCTCCGTATTTCATGACATGAGACGCAGGTGTTATGCATAGTTTTCATGTAATATTAAAGTACCCATGAGAAACAATTTCATTCGTGTAAAAATGAATTTTATTAGTGTTACATAAAAATCGACACGAATGAAGCGACACAAATGACATTTTTAACGAAATCCTAAAGTTTTGTTTAAGGAATTGTTCCAGACACCAACAGAAAGTATATCGAAACATGCGTGTTTATGTGGCTAACCATCAGGCAATGAATTGAATTTTTAGCTAAAATACTTTTAATATAGTAATAATAAACACGAATGAATTTTTTTTGTCTAAACACTGAAATCAAAACTAATGTCGATATCCTAGCAAAATGAAGCGCGTGGCGCGTACCGTCACCTAGGTGTCTTCGAGTGCGACTGATGCTGTACTAGGTTGCATGGAAGGTTCCACAGAAAACCAACAGGAATGTTAGTTAATGGACAGTTATGTATGGTCTACACTAATGAGTGAAAAAACGGGGTCGCACATTCAAGCCCCGGGAAATTATATTTCTAGATTGTGCTTATTAAAACTCTATATATTTCTAGATTGTGCTTATTAAATCCAACCCGGCTGGGCAGCGTTCAGAAAGCTACGCAGCGTTTACTAGGCCCGACTACCGCAGTGCCTCAAGACGAAAGTCTTGGATAAGTGAGTGTTGCCAGTGAAGACTTATGGAACGGCCACGTTTCCGTTCCGCACTTACAATGTGCCGCATAAAAAGGCTCGAAATCGCAGAAATCGGCAGAAGGACCAGGGTCACCGACATTGCCCGAAGAATTGCGAGCCTTAAGTGGCAGTGGGCAGGACACATTGTAAGTGGACGTCGTTTTGCTGAAATGATGATGATGATGATGTACATAACCATTAAATAATATTAATTTAACCTACCTTGTTTTATTTTACTTAATATAGATATCTTTCAAAATTTTAGAGCTAATGTTACAATTGAGTAATGATTTATAGATAACTAGCGGGCGCCCGCGGTTTCACCCGCGTGGTTCCCGTTTCCGTGGGAATTAATCAAAGTCCTTTCTTAGCGGATGCCTACGTCATAACATCTACCTGCATGCCAAATTTTAGCCCGATCCGTCCAGTGGTTTGGGCTGTGCGTTGATATCTATCTATGTCTGTCAGTCAATCAGTCAGTCAGTCAGTCAGTCAGTCACCTTTGAGTTTTATATATATAGATATAGTAAAGCCAATTACAAGTTTCCACCTTTAGACAGACAATTTATCTAACAGTGGGCAAAAAGCTATAGTAATAATATATAATAATAAATAAATATCTCTGGACATTATCCACACAGCGCCATCTAGCCCCAAACTAAGCATGAGCTTGTGCTATGGGTAGACAACGAATAAACATTACTTATATACTTTATTTTTTTTGGAAATACATACATATTATACATAGAAACACCCAGACCGATACAAACAGACATGTTCATGCACACAAATGTTTGTAACGTGCGGGGATCGAACCCGCGACCTCTGGTGTAATAGCCGACTTCTCGACCATTACACCAAATGGCTCGTCGCTAATAATAAATCATTAAGAGTTTAAATTTAATAAAAAATCGTTCCTTCAGTAGATAAACTTTAGTTAGTCATTTAACAAATAATTTTGTTTTTCATTCTAATTATAAATAAAAAAATAACATCGATGACGACTCCTCTACTAACTCTGTTCTAAATGCAACGATTTAATGATTTTCAAACAGCGCAAACTGAACTAGACCTTATTTCTATTGATTTACAGCCTACATTCGTCTTTACAGCAATAAAGCAATAAAAATTTTACGAGCTTGCTGCCTGCGTACATTTTAAAATGTCGTAACTCGCGGACGCCTGCATTTGAAGTGAGATCGTATACCTGTGCATTAAGGTTAACTTTTGAATATTGAAATTAGAATTGATATTATTTTCCTCCTTAGCGCACCCCCCACCGTTGCTATGTACTTTTGGGACACTTTTTGAAGGCGGTTTTATAGGCAATGTTGCTTCTAGGGTATTTAAATTCGTTGGGTATAATGCTTTAAATTATGTTTATTTTTCAGTAAATCCTATTCTTCTTTGAATGCTTTATTTAAAAATAACTAAAAATTTACAATGTAACTTTTACTATAAGTCGCTAGCAACACTGATTCCAATACAGTGAGCAGTATTAAAGAAGTGTTTTAACAGTTTAAAAATAAAATCGTGAAGCTAAATTTTTTAGTAAAAAAATAACAAAAATATTTAACTTCCAGATACAACAATGTAGAATCAAATGGTTGCGAATAGTGTTTCTTACCATCTCTTAAAACGATCCCATCTAGTTTTCAATAACCCTGTATATCTTTTTACAACTAATAATGGTATTTATGTAACTTTTTCAACATATTCGTAAAGACATTGGGTGTGACGACGCCATTTCTAAATTGAATCTTACAACCTTATTTATGGTTTTTGGTACTATATCTATACTAATATTATAAAGAGGAAAGATTTGATTGTTTGTTTGTTTGTATTGAGTATGCTCGGAAACTACTGAACCGATTTGAAAAATTCTTTCACTGTTGGAAAGCTACACTATCCCCGGGTGACATAGGGTACTTTTGATCCCGGAAATGTGGGGAGAAGGGGGGCGTATTTGAAAAAAGAAATTCCGTGCGGCTGAAACCGTGGAAGCAACCGCTAGTATAATATAAAATTAACTAACAGCCTATTAATGTCCTAAAGGGCAAAAGCATTGAAACCAAATCATCGTTACACCGATAATGGCTTAATCACCACGCTTACCAAATGCGGTTGATAATCACGAAAAAATAATGTTGTCACCTGGAATCGAACTTGGGACCACTGTACTATCATTATACCATTGAGATCTACACAATCAATGTCATTACCACGCTTGCCAAATACGGATATATAATAAAAACAAAATTAACCAGCCCAAGAATTGAACCTAAAACCACGAGATCAAAATATGACAAACCGACACGCCCAATGTCTTTAACAGTATACACCAAGCAGAAATCATACCAAATACAAACATACTGTTTCGTATAATGACTATAGTACAGGAGGACGCAGAAGAATTAGTTAAGGAGTACAAAAGTGACTCGAAACAATTGCCTTACATACTCCGACAACCGAATAGGCTTAGTGGAAAACACTGGTACTGCGCCAAAGATCGCAGGTACGATATTTTATATTACTAAATAAATAAGGCTACGTCCCCAGTTGGCAAACTGTGAGCGGCAAACTAACAGTTGACAGTTTGCGGCTTATCGATTTAGTACGCCTTTCCATATAATACAAATGGAGTGTCCACAGTTTGCTAGTTTTGCGCTCACTGTAGAGCGGCCGACTCCCTTCAAAATGACAGCTGTCACTAGTGATGAGGTGCAGTAGGGTGCAGTCGATTTGCGATTATACGAACATCGATTTTGGATCGTAAAAATTGTTTTTTCCTATTGTCTATCAAATATGATTCTATAGTTTGTAAAATCTAGGATGATACCTGCAACATATTGTGTAACAGTAAAATTTCTAGAGACGTCGATTTATACTGCAAGATTGAGTAACCTTAAAAAAGTATTCTTATTTTCGAATCACATTCACATTTAAATTTTATATCCAAGGCTTTACTACTTTTAATTTAGTTGATTGATTTTTTTGATATGATTTTACGTTTAAAGTATATAAACGAAATAATGTTTTCGAAATTTTACTCGGTTACAATCGATAATAATTGTAAGCGACAGATGACAGCAATGAACATCTCTAAGTTGGCGGCGCCGGCAATTATGAACGCTATTTCTCTGCATACATTTTGACAGTCAAAAATTGTGAAAAATGAATGCTGTCAATACGATGACATCTGTCCGAAAATTGTTCTGAATTTGAAATTTCAGTTCGGCCGCTAACAGTTTGCCTACTGGGGACGCAGCCTAAGTATATATTATTTCTTTTATCTACACTATGCGTAGTTTTGCTTATGTTGTAACTAGATGGCGCTGTTTAAATTATAAAAAAAATATAAAACTGCTTGCCAATTCTGTCTGACTAATTACAAACTCGATTTTTATAAGTATAAATAATCAGTCATAAACATTAATGTTTGTCCCAGGCGGGTTTCGACCCACGACTTTTGGCTCATTTCAGATTCACCAAATAAGCCATCAAGACAACCAAATCATAAAAAAAGGAAGTATTAAACATCACACGCGATTCATTATAATTCAGTCACTTTAAATTTCCTTTTAAAATTTCCCGCGACCTCCCGCACTACAAAAATTGATTTTCAATAATATAAATAGTAAAAACTAAACAATTGGTCTATCTATTAGAATGTCCTGGTTTTTCACAGTCGTCTGTACATCGGCAATCTTCTGTTATAGAGTCTAAAGACATCAGACTCTCTTGGGAAGTCCGAAGACACGCCTTACACCGCCCATCAGATGTTTGCGAATTCGCATCTTCTGAAACTGACTCTAAGGATTTTAAGCTTTCCACTGAAGTCAATTTATACGATCTTCTAAACTCTGCAATTTCGTCCTCACTCATATTCAACGCTAGTAGTGAATCTTTAGCCATTTTCCCCAAAGAAGACACTTTTTTCTTCTTTTTAGACAAAATCGAATCGAATTTTGTCAACGGACATGGTTTATTCAAACTCTCTGGCAACGATTTCGGGCTAGAACCACTCCTCGTTCGAAGTCTAGATCTTCTTTCAGGTATATCTCTAGGTACAGTCGAAGATATTTCTGGAACTTTAAACACTATGCTTTTGGGTTTAGGCGTTTCTTCTTGCGATAGATCTTCTAGCGAATTTGACTTTATGATTTTAGCTCTTTCCGGTATCACTGGAGAAGTTTTCAGCCCTTTCATTTCTTTTGCTATAAACACTTCCGGCACTTCTATAGCTTCATCTATTACCAATTCAGGTGATAAGTCTAATAATTCTTTAATTTCTGCGTCTTGTAATTCCTGCGCTAAAGATCCTTGTGGAGGTTTGTTTCCTGAAAACTCCTGGTTTTCATATATGAGGAACGATAACGCGTCTTTTCCCATGTCAATTTGTTCCAATTCATTTGTAATTGTATTTAAAACTTTATCGAATTTTTTGTCATCAGACGCACCTTCTAGAGACGTGACGCCGCTATCAGCTGAAACATTCTTTTCATCAAACTTAGGGTCGTCAATGAAATCTAAAACAGCATTATCACCCTCGTCACACGCTTCTTCTATCGTCGCTATAGGCGCTAACGTATCTTGACCTTTAACCTCTTCAACTTTAAGTTCATTTTTCTCCAAAATAGGAACAGTAACGTCCCACACAGTGTTAACAATCTGTTGGTTCTTTCCTTGACGATCAGTTAGTTCTAATGCTAATGTTTTGGTGTTAGTCATGCTTCCAGTCAATGTGTTTTCCGGGCTTATATTTTCTTTGATTCCACGTATGACTTTACTAGGAAGTTTATCAACTGACTGCCCAGAGTCAGGACTATTACTTGCTTGCTTGTCTAAAGAATTCTCCGATCCAGAAGACTTAAGCACTGCAGCGAAAGACCTAGGTCTTACCACTTCTTTGTTATCATCAGTTTTATCATCATCATTTTTATTATTATCCGACGTCGCGTCATAATTTTTATTCATATCGTTGGGTACTTTGAGATCTGTGCTAGTCGTATTACCGTTCGAACTAGCCTTGTCATTTTTACTTAAAACTATTTTTTGTACTAAATTATCATCGGTGGAGTAGGTAACTTCGCAAACTTCGCCGTGAAACGTTTGGAACTCGCTCAGTGTATTATCCGTGTCTGTAGACGGAGTCTTACTGTCAAGTTTCTTAGAGAAACTCTCATCTACGTACGAAACTTGAACTCTTTCCGACAGAGTCGAGTCTGTGGCTTCGGACAAGCTATCTCTGTCCTTGTCATCTTCCCTCTCTTTCTCCGTTGAACTGCCCCAAGACCAGAACGAGCTGGTCAGTGATGAATCTTTCCTCGGAGGAGTATTTAAAGTTGGTTTTTTCTCCTCTTCAGTTGACCGTGAAAATATTGGATGTTGGAATAAACTGAGCAGTTTTTCTAGATGCGATGGAAGTTTCATTTCTTTCTCTGGCTCCGGTTTGGGTATATGGAAGCTTGGAGACGGTGCAACCCAGGATATCTTTCTCATCCGCTCCGATAATCCTTTGGTCTTCAGCGCTGGGACATCGAGTAGACTTGCAGTCCTCTTCGGAGATGTGACCTCTTGTAAATCTTTCTTAACCGTTTCTTTCAAACTAGAATTGTTTGTCAACGTCCCTTCATTGGAAGAGTTTTCTTCTTTCACCTCCGATGGGTGTTGAAGTGAGTATTCTATCCCGGAATCAGCAGACGTGACCATAACCTTTTCTTGCTTTCCGGAGTCCAACGAGCTAACACTAGCTTCCAAGCTAGAAAGAGAATCGTGTATCTTCTTACTCTTTCCAAATATGATAGGAGACACACTCTCATTCGAACTGACAGACATATTCAAAAGGTTACTATTAACTGGAGTTATTTCACTGGTATTTGATTCAATGCTGCTCTCCGTTGACAATACTATGTCAGATTTTCTCCTGTCAAGCTCAGTGTCAGATTCAACGGATGAGACGATGATCGGTTTAGCTTGACTTTGATTGTCAAGCGTATTCAGACTTTCAACAGAGCTCCCCGATATTTCTAAGGAGGAACTACTGTCACAGAACGGGCTGCCTCCAAGCTTTTTATTCATAAGTCTTGACACTTCCAAGTCGGGACTATCAAGACTCGACTCACTCTTATTTTTCTTAAGAACTATATTATCTCGAATTATATTAACAGGTACATTAAAAGTGTCCAAACCAACTTCGTCGGTTTGAGTGCAGTCGTTTCTCACCTTTTTAATCGATTTCGTGGATAAATCTTTAAATTCTTCTATAAGATTACCAAGATCCTGCGTGATTGCTTCAATCTTCCTCATCGCTATATCATCCTTCTTCAAACCATCGTCGATTTTCTTATAATCAAATATATTTTGGTCCTTATCTTGCTTCTCCGTCTCGCTCGCTCCAGTTGCATCAACTATACCCGTCCCTGTCTTCAACGAATCACCGATAACCGTTTCACTGACACGCACATTTTCATTGTTTTTAACGTCACTATTACTAACTATCTTCGTACTAGTATCACTTTTGTTAATACTTTCACTATCACTATCATTTTTGGCAACGTCTCTCCTAATATCACTGTTAACACTATCGCTAATATCAGATTTAACGTTTGATTGTTCACTTTTAAAGCTTTTAGAGGCATGTTGAGGCACGATGTCTGCTTCTGGCTTGGTTATAATGGGACCACTTTGCTTAGTAGACCCAATTTCAGGCCCAATGTGTTTTGTAGGTCCAAGTTCAGGCGCACTGTGCTTCATGTTAGGCCCAACATCAGGCCCACTTTGCTTGATAGGGCTAGGTTCAGGCACACTGTGCTTTACAGTAGGCCCAGGTTGAGCCCCACTGTGTTTCATGGTAGGCCCCAGATCAGGCCCACTATGTTTTACTGTAGACCCAGGTTGAAGCCCACTGAGCTGTATTGTAGGCCCAAGTTCAGGCCCACTATGTTTTATAGAACTCCCAATTTCAGGTCCAATTTGCTTGATAGGGCTAGGTTCAGGCCCACAATGTTTAATACTAGGCCCAAGACTACCTTGACTTAAAGGCCCACTATCCACACTGGGGCTAACACTAAACCTATTGCTAACACGAGAAGCGGATCCACTTGGTATCGCAATGGGAGTGCTTGGCCTAAGTTCAGCGGTACCAGGCCTTAAGTCGGGCGTCACAGGCCTACTGTCAGGGGTCATAGGCCTACTGTCAGGGGTCACGGGCCTACTGTCAGGAGTGACTGGCCTAGAGTCGGGGGTCACAGGCCTACTGTCAGGGGTGACAGGCCTAGTGTCGGGCGTGGAAGGCCTGTCAGGCGCGGGTGAAGGGGGAGGCGCCGTAGGGTTGTACATGCTATCATAGTTGCGAGTGACGGAAAAGCGGTTGCTCTTCCGAGGCGGGTTCGAGGCTGGGTGTACTTGGATCTGAGGCGGCTCTGACACCTGTAAAGAATAACACGATTTATTTATTAAAAAAAATTACAAGAAAATGGTCTACAATAATAAAACAAAGTGGTGGAAAAGAAATTAGATGTTACAATATTTTATTATGTCCTTTTATATCAGTGCTTCTGCTTATGTAATACGTCATAAAATTTGATCCAATAAAGTACTTAATTAACATTTTTTTACTGAAAAATTGTGTTCATGTATTTAAAATTTTACTTTAATTATAATTTATTTATATTTCACAGTATTTTTGCAAGAAATAAATGTTATTTAAGCAATATTTTTAATATTCATGTTGTTTATGATATCTGAAGCCTAGATGAATAAATAATATTTTATATTAATATATTTTCAATACGATAAATGTGCAAAATACTTTCTTGATTTTCTAATTAAGCGTTAAAAACTTAAAAGCTATCTATCGATTTTTTTATAAATAAAATTAATCGGCGAATGTATGCAATTTAATTGATTGCGATTGAATGATATTCATTATTATCAGAAAATTTGCTGGCCCCGTGACACTAGTTAAGTATAGTACTATTGATTCAATGGCACTTCTCATGGTCCTATTAACTACTAGTGCAATAATGAAGAAGCACTATAGTAGTATAGACGTACCAATAGTACGTGGCCGTAGGCTGAGCCTCTTCACGCTCGCCACGGTGACAAACTGAACTTACCATCGACGCACTAAGGAAAATAATACTTTTTACCTCAGACTAATAATTGTGGTTTAAGAATCTTTATGTCTCATAAGAATCAACAAAGATACACTTATAAGTATAAGTATCAGCCTATTAATGTCCCACTGCAGGGCAAAGGCCTCCATCCTTGAAATCAGTTATCGCTACAATGATGGGTATTGGCTTAATCACCACGCTTGCCAAATGCGGGTTGGTGATCACAAACCCGAGCTGTGTCCGAAAAAACCGACACAAAGTTAGCTCGACCCGGGAATTGAACCCAGGACCCCGAGATCTCGGCCCGGTACTTAAACTACTAGACCATCGAGGCGTTCTACACTTCACGACACGTTCTACACAGGCGAAAGATACACTTACATTGAGTGAATTATATAATTATAATACAGACTTTTTCGTCAGCTATTATTGGTAAATTATGTTACAACATGCACTGCAATTTATTATGAGTATGTAGGGTTGCCATCTCTACAATTTGGAAAACAGGACAAGACGTGAAAACCCCGGATTTTAGAGTCCGAAAGCCGGACACAGGGACGCGGGTCGCGAATTCGAACGAACAAACGGCGGACCGTGGCAACCGTGACGGTAGGGGTGGGGGAACAGTGAATATACTTGTTAGGGATGGCGATCTGAGATCGATTAATCGGAAAATCGATTTTTCTAGCCGAAAATATCGATTTTTTAAATCGATATGTAGAACTGAATCGATTCAGTGAATCGATTCATCACCCTTGAAAATTGACATTCGATTTTTCTGTTCGGTCTTGAAAAAAAAACTCAGTTCCAATCTACTGGCTTCCACATTAATATTGCTGAAACACAGCCAGAGCTGTTATGGCGGCAGATTTCACCTGTGGGGGTGGTAGCTAGCCACTCGGACTCTGAAAAAGTCCTACCACCAACCAGACCCAAGGCGGGAATTGAAGGAGGCGGTCAAATTTACAGTTAAAGGTCATTGGGCACCTTAGTATGGAAACCATACCCATGGCAAACACAAACGAAATATAGCAGAGTGTATGGACATATGGCTCTGATGTACTATGGCATTAGTCACATTAATGTGATCCACGGGGATCTCGAGAAATTCAAGTGTTTTAAACGTATATTGGGAAGATGAATAAAACGCTAATCCATTCATGTATTTTTATTCTTTTTGATCCAAATCAAGCATCAGATCATTTAAAAAGGCAGCGTCTGTTGCTTCCTGATGTCTAGCCCAAGATAGATATATACTATGCTAGCGATATGAGCGCAGCTCCCGACAGTGCGGCGCGCGGCCGTGTATATGACATGAGCAGTAATATTCTTCTATTCTTTGTCTTCCGTGTTGTGTTGGGTTTAACAAATTAAAGTATAGTATGTACTGTTTCATTCGTTTGGAATTGAAAATCTTTTTTTACCTTTATAAGATGAAATAAAATCCTCTGAAACTGTTTGTTTTTTATTTGTTTCAAACGATCCTGTACATTTTTCTCCATTGATTTTTAATAAAATAATTATAAGCAATGAAAGGTCATATTATTCCCCTTAGTTTAAAACTATTTTGGTTAATGTCCGCCAGCGGGTCAGATATGCCCAATGACCTTTAAGATAATAAGCATTGACAATAAGCTAAATGTCTATTTCTATATTTATTCTTGTTTTTTTTTATAAAATTCATTTATATTTTCATTGTAAATGCAAACTTGAAAAAAAGATCGATTTTTTGGAAATCGATCTTTTTTACCTCGATTTTTTTTGTGAATCGATTCTTCAGGTTTCGGTTTAAAAATCGATCTTTTTCGCAAAGAATCGCCATCCCTAATACTTGTTTCATCGGTTGATCATGGTGTGCGAGCTTAGTGCCGGCCTCGCGGGCGGCCCAAATTTTTTTTATTTATTTATTTTTTTAAACTCGGTCTACAAATGAAACCTTCCCCGGACTCATAAAAGGATCACATGAGTATTTTAATGCCTAATTATGTACAGTCACTTACATAACTTTATCTTCATTCATACGATGTCTATTTTATAGTCAGGATCGATGAGCAAAGTTAGTACTTAGTACAAAATCATGTCATAATTTGTAGGTCAATTTTAATAAAATACATTTTAAGAAGACGTTCGAAATTTGAACGTAATTAAGGTATCGGTTACCGATACTAAAATGTAAACATTTTGGTATCGGTTACCGATACTAAAATGTAAACATTTTAGTACCGATACTAAAATGTTTACATTTTAGTATCGGTACCGATGTTAAAATGTAAACATTAAGATGCAGCCACAGATACTCATATCTAAATGTAGGGCGTTTGCTCATCGATCCTGACTATAAAATAGGCATATAGGGTATGGATGTAGATAAACTATTTTTTTAAATAATAATATTATCGATCATCGCATACAAGCATATTATGCTTAGTACATTACGTACCTGCACGACTTTGAACCTCGAAGGCGGCGGGCAGTACGATGGCCGCGTGGGTGTCGTCGGGCTCCCAGCCGACTCCCGCTCCGGCGTCACCCGCGTCACCTGCAACGTCACCCACAGTCAGTTCATGCAATGTGGTACTAGTTGATTCAAGATGCTGGAGCAATGGCGTATTAGAATTTTTTTTTTTTTATAAAGAGGCAGTCAGGATGACCCCACTCCACCTGATGGTAAGCGGAAGTGAGGTCCAAATGTAAGGTTGACTGGCTCAATAGATCATACCAATTGAGCCAGTCACCCTCACCCCGAAGGCCTGCATAGATGCCGCTTCAGGCCCCGCCTGAAAAGCCCAGGATTATAGGAAGGAGGAAACACGTGAGCCATTCCATGCCCTAATGGCACGGGGCAAAAAAGAGGAAGTATACCTCTTTAGTTAAGTCATTTTAGTACTTTTTTTTTTTCTTTCTTCTATCAGTTTGTTCAATCCAGTCGGGTTACGCTTGCGCCATGTTCCAGGATTTGGTGAGTTCAGTTATAGCATTACAAATCAAATCAAATATATCTGGACATTATTCACACAGCGCCATCTAGCCCCAAACTAAGCATTAGCTTGTGCTATGGGTGCCAGACAACGGATAAACATTACTCCAAGAGTGTTTTTTTTATTGCAATGTGTAACAAGACGAGCAGATCGTACACCTGATGGTAAGCGCCACGTCTGCCCTTAGACAGTTCAGTGCCAAACAGTAACTAAGCAGTTACTGTCTGGCACCGCCCTGCTCCTGCTAAACCGAGATGACAGTTATTAGGTCTCATATACCCAGTAATTTCACTACCTTCAGTGCCCTTTCCCCGAAACACAGAAGTGCTTGACACACTTCTATTTCACGGGAAAATATCTGGCACTGCGGTGATACCCACCTAGACGGCCCAGTACAGGAACCTACCGAAAATCGTGAATGGTGGGCGGCGGGTATGGGGCTTCCTGCGGGCGAAGGCGCGGGTGACCGCAGGCGTCCTCGTCTCTCTTCTTCCGGCCCAAGGCCTAAAGTGCTGCCAGGGATAGCTGTATAGGCGGCCTGAAATGAGAGACACACATTATTATACCTTAACATTATTGAATACAAGGTATTGCTAAGAAGACAGCAAATAGACCGAGTAGATCACGTATTGTTCTACATGTGATTTAGTATTTTTAAATAACTGAATGACGGTCAAAATGCCGAGTAGATAAGCTGGCAGAATAGTGCCTTCCAATGGGTAATGGATAGAACGGCATGCAGTCTTCCTACATCCTTGAAG
Organism: Mecyna flavalis; assembly: GCA_949319885.1. Classification (NCBI taxonomy): domain Eukaryota; kingdom Metazoa; phylum Arthropoda; class Insecta; order Lepidoptera; family Crambidae; genus Mecyna; species Mecyna flavalis. Next base: position 4,815,719 of record OX439421.1, on the reverse strand, counting down.
ACCAAGTAGACGAACAAAAGTCTGAGTAGACCATCGCTTGATCTATCGAAACAAGCAATGTCGCGTCTTAAATCACCAAAATACCAAACAGACCGTCGAAAGACCGAGTAGACCGTGGAAAGACCAAGTAGACCATCGTTTTTTCTACCTTAACAAGCCATTTAGACCACTCAAATCTCGAGTAGTCCATGAAAAGATCAAGAAGACCTACCTTAGCGAGCGGCATGCAGGCAGTGTGGCAGGTGAGGCTGATCTTGCGATGCACTCTGCGCTCCGGCGAGCTCGCGTCGGGTTCGTTGCGGCCGCATAGGGATCGTATCTCACGCGTCAGTCTGGCCGCTGTGGCCGCTTCGCTGTCTTCCGCTGTCAGCGTTGATGATGATTCCTGAAACAGAATAATAAATAAATTATTATCTTAGGACATACCCTTAGCGCTATCTAGCCCCTAAGCATAGCATGTAAAGCAATGTTTGCAATATGTGGTAAGACTTTTTCAGAGTCCGATTGGCTAGCTGCCACCCTCACAGGAGTCACAGGCGAGATCGGCGGAACAGCATTTTTACTGTAAAAACAATCCGGCAAAAAATATGTTAGAACCATTTAGCGACTCTTAATTGGTGAAGGGTCCTTAGTGGGCTGCGTGTCTGTCTGCCAGCTAATGTAGTATAAATAATAAAAAATAATAATTTGAATGTGGGAATTATATTAGTTTCGCTACACACTACAGTGAAGATACAGTAGGAATTGTATGGGATTTGAGGGGCTAGACTAGAAAGTTTAGTATTACTTCCCAATTTTCAATCTTGTCGGTGTGATTTTACTGTCTCTCCAACGCGACGTAACCTTAGTTTTAGTAAATGCCAGAATAAGCAATTATTCCTCTTACCGTAGGCTCGTCGAGGTCGATCTGTGTGAGCACACGGTTTTGCTTAAGCGCCGTGAGGATACACTGGAGCCCTGCCACGCCCAGCCTGTTGTCTCGGAGATCCAGCCTCTGACAAACATACAATTTTATAATGTAAGCTGCAATCTTATTACTATTTTGAATGTTTTATACACGTATGTTTACCGTACATATTTGTTTTAAATATAGATATTTCCAAATAAGCTACGACGAAATGTAGTCTATTGTCTACTTATATGTATAAATAGTCTGAGTAGACCGTGAAAAGACTTAGTAGTTCAAATCTGACTAGCTTTCTATACCCTGCTTATATAAATTCCGGCCGATTTCGGCCATGGCGACCATTTCGACCCCTAATCTGATCTACGCTGAGCTGATGCGCTCGTAGATGACTTGTGTAGCCAATCTTACCTGCTTATATTTATGTTCTGAGTAGACAAAAGACCAAGTAGACCATAAAAAGACCGAGTAGACCATCAAAAGATCGAGTAGACCACAAAAAGACCGAGTAGATCCCTACTTACTTGCATCCCTTTTGTCTGCTCATATCAATAGTTTTAGTAGACCATGAGAAGACCGAGTAGACCGCGGCTCACCTGTAGTTTAGTGTCGGCAGCGATGAGATCGGCGAGGGCGGGCGCGGCGTCGGCGCCCAAGCGCGCGGCCTGAAGCCCCACCGATACTAACGCGCCGCCGCAACATAACGCGCGGACGCTCTCCGTACCCAAAGCGTTGCGGCCGATGTTCAGCACGCATAAAGACTGGGACGACCGCTAAGGACAATCAAATAAAAATATAATATGATTGGGGTATGAATGTAAAGCCCATTAAAAATATTGGAACTAAATACTTTAAATGGCAACAATCAAATAAAAAAACATGTCATTTATTGCTGTCTGTCAAAGTGTGATGTCAATTGTCAATCGTGCCTTGTCTATTTCTTGAGGGAACAAATTAAATGACCACCAAAAAACACAATCGTTACCCAAACAGCCTCATCCAAAATAAATATAATATGTCCAAATAAACGAAACCAGTACCAAAATATTTCGGGCTATTTAAGTCATGCCTGCACTACAAAAACTTTTCGTAACCCAAAAAGGCCACGCGTGCACCAAATTTTAACTAGCAAAGTTTTGTGTCATTCTTACCCAAATATATCATTACGTTTGCCATAAAATGTATTCATATAACCAAGTAGTTATATTAAATTGACTAATAAGATTTGTGTTAGGTTAGGTTAGAACTGCGACCACTAAACGCACGAGCCGAGCGAGCGTAGCGAGCGTGCCGCGGCAGCGGCCGGCGAGTGCCAGAACTGAATTCTACCCATTTTACTTGGTCGGGACAGAGAGAAAAAGATTTTGTTGATTTATTATCAATCGTCAAATGGTATATAGTATCGGTAAATCTTTAGAACTTCATTTATATTTTTTGGGTATACAATGATTTTTGTACGCATTACTTTAATTTATTAGGATAAAAATATGAAACATATTTGGATGAAATTTTTAAATACAATGCGAGTACAAAGGACATGGCCAGATTTTGCCCTCAAATGTACAGTAATGTACAGTAATTATTTACATGTGAAAATTACTTTAGTTTTTTATAAAAATTAATCGCAACAATTACATTTTATAAAAACATGCGACAAAAAAATGCCTAAAAATATGTGAGTTAATTCATTTTCCGCCATTTCCGCCCCATCCTATTTTAGAATGATTTTGACATTTCGTATAATGCGCGTCAACTTGTAATTGGCTTGTCTGAACATCGTGCAAAAACATGCGCAGAACACCACTAGACCGACAAACTTATCTGTTCCGGTGGCCAAAATTGGAACTACGTAAAATGCAATGCAAAAACGATATTTAATGACAGTACTAAAGCGACAGTTGCGACGCCGCCACCGGAACAGATAAGTTTGTCGGTCTGTAGTCAAGTTGACGCAGTCTATAATGTCTTTTCGTTGTCTAATTAAATTGGATATTCTAATTATTATTCTGCTGTGCATATTGGACTTGTTTGCGATTGATTGGTTTTTACGATGATAAGGTGCCTGAATTGCACTGTGGCCATTAACCGAATGGGAAGGCATAATATTGTAACAACTCTAGCACCACATTTACAAAATACATTGACTACATGCAATACTACATGGTTATCTATACAGGAGGTACGTACCCAAGTTGTTATTATTTTTGTATGTTTTATCAATGTTATTACGTGTGTTTTTTAGTGCGAGCGAGTAGTACAATATAACTTGCACGTATTATTTTACTGAAAACATTATTATATTTTTTCAGCTTCCTGCAGAAAGAGTGATTTGCAATGCATGTTTTGTATTGTTAAATCAAAGCTCGGAAGACGGTATACATAACAGGGTACTGGGCTACCTAATGGTCTGTATTGGTTGTGGTCGCTCTGTTACGGGTAGGCGTTACCCAGTGCGACACCACATGCTCTCAAAACGAACCACGGAAGACCAAGCGTCAGGTGTCTGGGACATCCTACACATGCTGAGAAGGATACCTTTTAAGTGTCAAATATTGGCTAAAGATGGAGATATATATCTAGCATTTGTAACTGTAACATACTTTACCAATGTAATTATTTGTCACTAAATAAAAGATTTTATTAATATAATAAATGTCATTACTTACCAGTGTTTCATTTCGTAATCGTAACCAATTGTATATTAAGTATTTTGCATTTAATATAAGACTTTCTCTAGGCCGCAATAATTGTTTTTTCACTATCATGGTCTGCCTAGAAGATGGATGGATCGTACAAAGTGGAGATCCATCGTCTTTGCCTACCCCCGTGTAGGGACTAGGGCGTGAGCGTGTATGTATGGTTTGCCTATGCCACACGCAGATTTTGCAATCGGTTGACTGTTTACAATCTCGAAAATAAGAACAAAATAGAAAAAGAGATAATCTAAGGCCGAGGCTGGCGGCGCGGCGGCGGAGGTGGCGGGTGAGGGGGTAGCGATCGGCCGACCGCTCAAAGATCGCGGCGGGCGGCCAGCGTGCACGCGGCGTTCCCGATGTAGACACGCCGCGCGCCGCATGCTGGTTAACCGAACACGTCGGGAGCCCGCTCCACAACCGCGCCCGCTAAATGTGGGGTCAGCATAATGCTGTTTACAATATTTCACTGTGACTTAATAATCTAGTACATAGGTACTTCTTGCATTGATATGGCAATAACTCTTCTAAGCACCTTTGCTATTAAAAACGGTAAGGCGTTTTCGTTTTTTTAAACCTAATTATTGAATCTCTCGCATGTTTTCTGAAAATAAAATTTTAATTATTGCAAAGACATGCATGTCAGCTTTGATTTGACGTACTGCACATTAATGTACATGCATATTTTTTTTAGGGCACAGCTCCATACAAAATCTGGCCATGTCATTTGGTGCACGCGTGGCCTTTTTGGGTAGCTCAGCGATTATTCTGACGATACTTACGTTTTTTAGGTTAGCAGACTTAACGTTTATTGGTGATCATTTCATAATAAAATGGGGATTAAATTCTGGTAAGTACTTAGGATTTTTTGGGCGTTATATTTCATTAAATCTGGTGGTTGCTTAAACCTAAGCCATTTCTTGAATATTGTGAGTTATTTATGAATATAACTATAGCAACCAAACGTTGCTAAAAGCATAGCTAATGTGGCGCTTCCAGAGCTGGTGGGTGGTGGGTTTTCTTGGTCAGGCTTTAAATACTGAGTCCGGAAAACATCTTGACTTGCGTTTGACGGACAATTTTTTTAAATATAACTGATAGTAACTTACCAAAGCCTTACTGAGATGCACAGCACAGTTTCTCGTGAGTTGGTTGTTCCACAGAACCAGAAACGCCAGACCTCTCGCTTCGTAACCAGTCACTGGAACAAAAATAATATTTTTAGGTTCGATCAAAAGGAACGTTTTAATTTTAGTATTAGCCACTAGCTTGACGGAAAACATCGTGAAGAAACCTGCACAGTCAATTCGCATGATCCAGTGGGTTTGGTTTTCGTGTCAAGTGTAAGGCCTCTTCCGTAGCGTTGAAAAAAGCGGGAAATTTTCCCATTTTTTTTTAATTCCGTCGTTTTTAATACAAGTTTTTTCGAAAGTTTCAAGAAAAATAAGAATAAAAAATTTCATGATTTTTTTTAATAAAACGGAAACAATATGAAAGAAACGGAAAAATATGAAAGAAACGGAAAAATATGATAAGAAAGATAGAATTACAATATTGTTTGTATTTACATACAATATTGGCATTATTAAAAAACTGGTAATAAAGTTTTTTCCAATCGTTTTATTTTATTTTTCGAAACAAACGACGAAAATTTCAATAAAATTGGTTTTTTTCCTAAGGTTTTTTTCTGATATAATTATTTCAATGTATAAAAACTAATAAAACAATAAAAAATTATGCACAAATGTTTTTTTCACCGAAAAAACAATTTGTTTCTTTCGGAATTTTCAACGCTACTCTTCCGCGAAGTTACAGAGGCCTTAAGGCCTTACAGAGGTCAAATGGCATTCACCTAGCTCAGAGGAAGATCTTACCTTTTCGCCGACATCATGAGGAGTTTTTTTTTCTCTTCTGGTGAGTTAGTCCAGATTTACTTAGTGGATGATTTGTTGATTTTATTTAAAGAGGTATGATAGAAGTGACAGTTATTCTGTTTGGCCTGTCGCGACTTGATACGATGACGGCTATAAGACTATTAATGACTAGACGTTCCCGTGGGAATATCGAGATATCCTTTCTTAGCGGATGCCTACGTCATAACATCTACCTGCATGCCAAATTTCAGCCCGATCCGTCCAGTGGTTTGGGCTGTACGTTGATATCTATGTCAGTCAGTCAGTCAGTCACCTTTGAGTTTTATATATATATAGATAATTGACATCATCATATAAGCACCTACTTTATATTGGGTGTATCTTTTGTGACGTAAGAACTTCTTACACATGATTCTCACAGAATGGTACATACTAGGACAGTGGTGGTCCGGCGTGCTCGGTGGGTCCTGCGGCGACGCGGCCATCGATGGCGGGGAGTGGGCGGCCTGTTCCACCAACGCCTCTGCGATGTGGCCGAAGCCGACGTCCTAAAACACACATATATTACATAAAACAATGAGTTAGGAAACATATTATGAGATACAGAAAATATTTTAAACATTTAGCTATTGAAAAGATCAAGAAAAACAGCATTCCGAAACCAGCGGAAAAATCAAATTATCGAGTTGCCTATCGATACTATTGGAGCTAATATAGCCTGACCAAGAAAATAAAAAACCTGCTCTGGAGGCGCCACATTAGCTACGGTTATAGCAACACTTGGTTGCTATGGCTATACACACAAATAACTTACAATATCCAATAATAACAAGGCACGGTTGACAATTGATGTCACACTTAGACAGACAGCACTATTGAATAACATCTGTTTTTTATTTGATTGTTGCCACTTGAAGAAAATAATTCCAATATATTTCCGCAATATGGCGAGGTTTTTTATTTTAATGGTCGGACTATACTATCGACCCAACTGCATTCAGTATAGTATTACTCAATTTGTGCAATCGATACCATCGATAGCACTATTGATAGTGTAACAAGTTTTTAACGTCTATCGATAGTTGTGCAAATCTGATTAAGTTTAATTGCATGAATACTAATTCAGTGTCCTTTTGGAGCCTATGTTTATGACAAAAAAAAAATTACTGAATGACTTTGACACCAAAATTCCGAAGCAAGTTTTTTTTTATATACCACATCAGTTGGCAGACAGACACGCAGCCCACCTGATAGTAAGCGGTCACTGCGGCCTATTAGAGTATAAAGAGCACATACCTGTATCTGATTGTTGGACAGATCCAACAACTGTATCCTGGTGTTGAGCCTCAACAGGTTAGCGATCTGCGCCGCGTCGCCGGGACTTAAACGGTTGTCGCCCAGACGGAGTTCGCGCACTGAGCTGTTCGACTTCAGGGCTATCACTGGAATCAATACATGAATATTAGACTAGCTACAATGACGTTCAATTAAAAAACTAGACTCCCAATCACGCTCAAATATTGTCCGAAGCAAAAGTCTGCCCACCCAACTATTGGGCAGAGTTTTCGTTTAGTTGCATACAATTGACATTAAACACTAACTGCCACGAGCTAAGGTGTTAATTTGAACGAATGTGTTAATGTCATCTGTGTCAACGCCGCTCGGCGTTTTTTGAGGAATGTTTCTTAGAGATTGGGTGTCTATAGACCGTCAACGTCGTGCTGGCCGCTCCTGCGGGGTACAGGGGTAGGCAGGGACGCGGTAAGAGGGTCTCAGAGTAGAAGCGACAAGTGTGGCGGGAGGGGAGCGAGCACGACGCGTGCAACGGAGCGCCAGTCGCCTGTGGTCGCTTGTCTCGGTCACTTGAATCTTAGGAGCAGACGAGGTTACGATCGAAGATGAATCCGAAGATAAAACCAATTGGACGTCAAGACGACATTTCCTTCTTATTTTTTGACATATTATTTCCAATTATTGCACTATGTAGGTACTCACTGAAATGTTGTTTGTTTGCAGGATGATTATTAACTTAGATGAAGACATGGACACAGATTATGATTGCAACGATGAGGAAACAGATATGGATTGCGATGATAAATAAAGTTGTTGTTAATCATGTGACAGTCAGTTTAGGACGATTATGTAAAATATGTTCTTTAAAATTTCTTTTACTAATACACTTTCTTATTTACTTGTTTTTACCCTTAACCGTCAATCCGATGAACACTGAGCCACAAAGATCTTAAGTTATATTTCGTATCATTTAAAATCTTAAGATTTATCTAAATCGCAAATCGTTACATGTGTAGCGGCGGGCGCGGCCTTGCGCACGAGCCGCGTGCTGCCCCGTCCCTGCCTTCCCCTGTACCCCGCAGGAGCGGCCAGCACGACGTTGACGGTCTATAGTTGTTTATTGAACGCACTGAGGTCCATTATAATACGCGCGGCGTATTACGCTGGAGTGGCTATAGACATTGAAATGACAGCTATTTTTATGTCGATTTGAAGCGCCCCCCATTAGTGTACTGGGAACTAAAATGACTTCAAATGACTCAGAACATGAGTCAAATGGACAGCCATTGACATTGACAATGACAGCATTATCGAAGTTTATCTGCGAAAGTCAGTACTATTATTAGTTCCAAGTGCACTAACTACTGCTCTCAGCGCCAACATGGCGATTTTCAAATCGGATCAAACATTTGGTGACAATCGCCCATCCAGTGTCATAGAGATCAGTGATTGAACGTCATTGACGAGCTATCATTAGATGATTAGATTCAACGCCTCGATGGTCTAGTGGTTTAAGTACCAGGCGGAGATCTCAGGGTCCTGGGTTCAATTCCCGGGTCGAGCTAACTTTGTGTCGGTTTTTTCGGACACAGCTCGGGTTTGTAATCACCAATCCGCATTTGGCAAGCGTGGTGATTAAGCCTGATACTTATATCATTAGACTAGCCTTCCGCCCGCGGTTTCACCCGCCCGTAATTTCTTTTTTCAAACATGCTCCCCTTCCCTACCTTTCTGGGATTAAAAGTACCCTATGTTACCTGGTGATAGTTTTGCTTTCCAACAGTGAAAGAATTATTCAAACTGGTACAGTAGTTTCGGAGCCTATTCAATACAAAGACACAATCAAATCTGTTCTCTTTATAATATTAGTATAGATTATAATTATGTACAGAAAATACGGCAAAAATTACGGCATTTCATACAGCTAGCTTATTTCATCCCCTTGGGATTCAAATTTCCAAAAACATAATGTCAGCAGACCATATAACATTTGTGGGAGTATGTGTGCGCGTACGCGTGCTTGTGTGTGTGTGGTGTGCGTGCGTGCGTGTGTGTTCGTGGATGTGTATACGGTGTCTCTTTATGAGTGTGTGGATATATTGGTGCGCGTGTCTCTGGTCTCTCTGAGTGTGTTTCTCTCTTTATACCTGTATATTTGGTGTGGGGGCGGGTGTGGTCATGAGCGTGTGCATATGTTTGTTCGCCTCTTTCTGGGTGTATGTGTGTGTATATGTGTGTGTGTGTATGGATGCAGGACCGGCGCGTTCTAGGTCTCCAGCGGGCAGTCGGCCCACCTCCAGTTCCGTCAGCTCTGCGGCATAGTGTATGTGTGTGTGTCGTACCCAGGCACAGCAGCGGCTCGCCGGACAGCGCGCTCCGCTGCAGGCAGAGCGTGCGCAGGCGGCAGGTGAGCGGCCGGAGCGCGCGGGCCAGGACCGGCGCGTGCGACGCCTCCAGCGGGCACTCGGACACCTCCAGTTCCTTCAGCTCTGCGGCATAGTGTGTGTGTGTCGTACCCAGGCACAGCAGCGGCTCGCCGGACAGCGCGCTCCGCTGCAGGCAGAGCGTGCGCAGGCGGCAGGTGAGCGGCCGGAGCGCGCGGGCCAGGACCGGCGCGTGCGACGCCTCCAGCGGGCACTCGGACACCTCCAGTTCCGTCAGCTCTGCACTCTGGAATATAAAAAGTTATCGATATTATATAAATGTGCAAGTAAACTTGAAATCAAAAGCTCGATGACCAGAGGAACCTACAGCACACTGAGGGATGCGCGTTGAGTTACAAGTACTACGTATAGAGAGGCTATACGGAACAAAAAATGTGTCGCAAAATGATGACTGGATTGACTGATGTATTTGCGTACGGATGTCGTCTAACCGAACTATAAAACTTGCAGCGCTATAGATTGCTTACAGAGTATATTTTTCTGGCGACCAAAACATCGTAACGCCGCACAAAGCAAGGCGCTTACACGTTTTGTTCGAAATGCCTATCTCATAGATCTTGAATGAGTTGTTGCCGTAACCATGGTAACGGCAACAAAGCATCGCGCAAAAATTTTGTTTTCGGTGTCGGTTCTATACGCTAGTAATTGTAGTTCAATGGGGATGCGTCCTTTTTTTTCGGAGGAGAAGGTGTTTATGCGCCATAACCGCAGGCTAGACCCACGGCCGTGTGTGGGACTCACTCGAGACTAAAGCGTCCACTACCCACTAAACTTCCCCCGATTCCCCTTTACACCCGATTGGGACGAGCCGGTGCCAGCCTTGTGGGTATTGACCACCCATTACTGAGTGACGCGTCCTGGTAAAGTGTCGCCAATAAATTAGGCCACAGTGGTCGCTTACCATCAGGTCTGCAAACTGAAGTGACATAAAAAATTCCATCCATCGGTTTAAGTATTCGGAGTAGGTACCCATCGAACATGTTTTGCATGTGAGAAAGAAAGTTATTTACGATTTATTTATTTCAAATGACAAAAACCGGTTACCTTCTTGATCATTCTAGAGGCAGCCTGCCATCCCCTGATGCCGAACTGACGCTCTCCAATGATGCTGACCACCAGCGCACTCTCATAGTACTCTATCATATCGAAGATTGCCTCCTGGAAACAGAAACAAAACACCGAATTAAACTTTAATAGGATAAGGCTTGGAATAATACAAAAGAAGAATAGAGCTTTACAAACCCTACAAGAGTTGGGACTACTTCATCCTACTACGTACTTAATTCTCTCCACAGCACCCTCAGTGCACACCTCGGGACCCCGGTCTATTGATTACAGGTCGGAATTGCGCCTAAGAAGGACCACCCGAGAAACTGTGATTCTCAGAGCTATTCCATTGTGTGGTTCACCCATACCATGCCTGGGCATGGGTGAACCACACAATGGAATAGCGAGACCTTCGGCCATGTGTGGCTTAAGTGCAGGACCCTGGTGGTCTCTTGGTTTCGCTT